>CM053771.1:309973533-310120141 GCA_028658325.1 Potorous gilbertii | reverse complement strand
GCCTCCATCTGTTCCATTCTAATTTTGAGAGAACTATTTTCTTCAGTGAGCTTTTGAACCTCCTTTTCCATTTGGCTAATTCTGCTTTTTGAAGCATTCTTCCCCTCATTGGCTTTTTGAACCTCTTTTGCCAATTGAGTTAGCCTATTTTTCAAGGTGTTATTTTCTTCAGCATTTTTTTGGGTCTCCTTTAGCAAGGTGTTGACCCACTTTTCATGATTTTGTTGCATCTCTCTCATTTCTCTTCCCAATTTTTCTTCCACCTCTCTTACTTGATTTTCAAAATCCTTTTTGAGCTCTTCCATGGCCTGAGACCATGGAATATTTATTTTGGATGTTTGGAATACAGAAGCCTTGATTTTTATGTCTTTCCCAGATGGCAAGCATTGTTCTTCCTCATCAGAAAAGATGGGAGAAGGTATCTGTTCACCAAGAAAATAACCTTCTATAGTGTTATATTTTTTTCCCTTTTTTGGGCATTTTCAACCAGTTACTTAACTTTTGAGTCCTTTGTGAAGAGTAGAGTATACTCTGAGGATCCGTAAGGTCTCAGTTCCTCTAAGGTGGCACAATAAAGCATGTACACTAATCTGGGAGCAGGAAGAGATTTTTGTGCCCAGAATCTTAGCAGAGTTTCCTCTTTACCACCACCTGGCCTCCAGTTCTGCCAAGCCAGCACTGGGGGTTGAGATTCAGGTAAGCTCCGGGGGAAGGACTGCCATTCAGTGTGAGAAAAAGATCAGCTGGTGCAGGGCCTCTACACAAGGCTGAGGTAAGAATCAGCTGCTCAGTGCCCCCAGGGGTTTTATGCTCCAACAATGGATGCGAGCTGCTATAGAGGCTGCTGTGGGAACTGCTGTGGCCTGCAGGATGTGGCCTCTATGGCCACTGCTTGAGGCCGCAGCTATAGGAAGGCCCTTCTCCCTTCTTGGCCTGAAAAATCCTGTCACTGACCTTTGGTGCCTGTGGGTTGAGGAATCTTCAAACCGCTGCTACTGGGACTGGAAATTCCATCCCCTAAACGTTGTCATGTCCTCCTCCCATAGCAGAGCTTCGAGGCCAAGGCTAGGGTGGGCTCCACTCAGACGTTTCCTGTGGGCCTTTCAGGACACTCTGGGCTGGAAATCTCTACTCTGCTGTTCTGTGTCCTCTGCTGCTCTAGAATTTGTTGAGAGTCTTTCTTTACAGGCATTTTATGGGCTATGGGAAGAGAGCTAGCATATGTGTGTCTTTCTACTCCACCATCTTGGCTCTGCCCCCCCCCAAAACTACAATTTCTTAAAAGCAGAGTTAACACATTATAAACAAACCTTAGGCTGCTAGGTGGATGGGGGAAGGGGGTGGAAACACTGTGGATAGTATTTCCTTAGTTCTCTGTTCTTGCCCTTGTAACATTGTTGCATCTGAATTTGTGTTTCCATAAAGCTTTCTAGACAGAGGACAGAGCTTCCTAAATGCCTTTTGAGTCTGGGACCAGGGGTGGGCTGGTAAATGTTTTACAACTTTAGAGGTGGGATAGGATATTCAAGACACTTTTCAATTTAATCTGCATTATTAACACTTTCTTACATTTAGAAAATCAAGAAAATCAATCAAGCCATGATTATTTGCCAATTGCTGAGGTGTAAATGCTCACACTGAAAATTAAACAATCTGTTCTTGAGAAAAGATTCAATCTGGCTCCAACACACTGCTGGATTAGGACCCTGATGTCTGCAGCACAGTGTACTTAAGGCTGTGTAAGTGTAAGTTCAAGCTGCACTGCTTACTAGCTATATTATGTTAGATGTCACTTAACTTTGCTCAGTTGATTTGGAGAGAATATGTATACTATCCACCTCAGAATGTGGTGAGAATCAAATAAGATGATTTAATTAAACTCAAAAAATTAAGTTCCTACTATATGCACATCCCTGTGACAGTTCTGGGGCACAAAGCAGAAAAAAGATTCAGTCCCTAATCTCAAGGAGTTTAGAGACTACTAAATGAGATATACCATGCCCACACAATTAAGCATGATACAAAGTAAAACATGATAGCACAAAAGGAGAGGTCCAACCTAAGTGCTCTAGGAAAAACTGGGGAGGGAGAGATCCCTTTCAGTGGCTGAGATCAGGGAAGGAATCATTGAGGATACGGCACCTGAGCTGAGCTTTGAAAGAAGAGAAGGATTTTACTAGTCAGAGAACAGGAGAGAGTGCATTCCAGGTGAATGCACAAAGGCAAGAGAGAGCAGGATGAGATCCGGGAACAGCTGTTTGTGCA
This sequence comes from Potorous gilbertii, assembly GCA_028658325.1. Taxonomy (NCBI): domain Eukaryota; kingdom Metazoa; phylum Chordata; class Mammalia; order Diprotodontia; family Potoroidae; genus Potorous; species Potorous gilbertii. The sequence continues at coordinate 310,117,876 of CM053771.1, read as the reverse complement.
CTGAGACTGGAACATAGAGTGCTGGAAGGGTCCAATTGGAAATAAGGCTGGAAAGGTAGATGGGAGTCAGACTGTGTGTGGATGACCTTAAATGTCAAACTAAGGGGGCTTGTTTTTTATCCTGCAGGAAATGGAGAGTCACTGAGGTTTATGAAGGGGAATATGGGCTTTTTATTTGTAAAGTCTTGACTCTTAATTTTTCATGTTATTTATTGGTGGGTATCTATGTCAATGTATTTCTGTGAAGGATAATCCACCTATCCCATATTCTGTCTCTCAAAGTGGCATCAAACAACATAGGTCACCTTCTATAGCCCTTTGTAGACGTTTTGTCAGCATTAAAAGCTTAGGGATGTACCCTCTCCCTCCAAAAAAATTGCTATCTATTTTAATGACCCATGAACTTGTCTAAGTATATCTATTCAACTAAACACTTTTAGCTATTAGCAGTTGTGACCACAGCAAGGCTTTTAACCTCACGTAACCTCAGTCTGTTCATCTGTAACAGGGGGCAATAATATTTTCACTATTAAATAAGGCGGTTGAGGGGGAGGGAAAGTGTTCTGCATTAAAGTATTTTATAAATGAGAATTGTTGTTGCTATCAGTTAAACTTTGCAAGGTCTTTAGCACCTAGGTAACCTAGGTTACCACACTAACCACTATCACTACCACCACAACCACTCCAGCAGAATGCAATTGACCTGAGAGCAGGGCATAGTACCTCACACGTAAGTAGGTGGTTAATAAATGCTTGTTGAAGTTGAACTAAACAGAACTTAAATATTTGGCAGCGTTCTTATTTTAGATCCTTGGATTCCAAATTCAGGCTTCTACGACACATTTACGTAAGAACACATTTGCTTCTAAAGATGCTATTAATCAGTGGATGGAGAGGCAGAATTAAGACCTCCACTGTTATTATTTCATAATTATTTTTCCCTCTCTGCCCTGATATAAGTTGTATACAGCTAAATTTTACCTTGTTCCTCCTTTTAGAAAAGAAAATTAAGTTTCTCCCCTCCCCCCCAAATTCCACATTGAGCTCAAAAGACAAATCAGTTAGAATTACACCCTTTTGAAGGGGAAATTTGCCTTCCCACACTAATTATAACTGGACCTGTCTCCAACCTATCTTCCTTATCCTGGATAAGGAAGCGCCATAAGCAACGCCAAATTCTATATCAGAATATAGAATCACACTTTCAATGTTGGGATTTATATAGGTTCAAAATTTATGAAGGGCCAATGAAATTCAGGATTCTCGGTGCCTTAAAAAATGTCTGATTTGTTCAATCTTATCCTCTAAAAAGTATTTTTTCGGTTTCGATTTAAAAAAAAAAAAACAGGCAAAACTGTTACAGATTTTAATGTCATACGGCTGCATCCTGTGCTTTCGCAGCACTATTTTCTGTGGTTGAGGCTTTTTTTTTTGGATGGCCTATAAAACTACCAGTCCTGGGTCCATCTAGAAATGGTTTTCATGTTCTAAGATCTTATTTAGAGAGGGAATTCTACTTTTGGGACGTGAGAGATCCTTTTTAAAACCTCAGTCCGCATTTGCGATTTCTCTTTGTGTCTATCCCTCCTTCAGGGTCCTGTAGCCTTCCTTCTCTCCCTCTCTTTATCCTTTCCTCTCCTTTCTTCTCAGACATCACTGCCTTTCCCTCTCATCTGACTGTGGCTGTCATCCTTCTGATGTCTGGATTTGATTTCCAGTCTTCGGTTTCCCTCAGCCTTCCGTCCCCAAACCCACAGCTTCCCTTCACCGCTTTTTCATGCCTTCCGTTCTCTTAGGCGGGACCCCGGGGACTGCGCGGTTTCTCCTTGCTCCCTTCCTTTGGTCACCTCTTGAGGAGGTGAGGACACCTGTCCCAGCCCCTTCTGCTCCTTGCCGCTTTCCCCCTGCCCTTCCCTAGCCTGCTCCCTTCTCTCCCCCCTCCTCCCGTCCTCCCACACCTCCCCAAGCCCTCCCCTTCCCCGCCTCCTCCCTCCCACTCGGCTCCAGCCAGGCAGAGCGAGCGAGCCCGAGAGCTGGGGAGATAGACACACTCACGCACACACACACACGCACGCACAGGCTCCCGGCGGCGGCCACAGCGACAGCGACAGCGACAGCGGCTCGTACAGCGGTGCACCCCGCCAGGCGGGCGGCGGCCCCGCGGAGACGGCAGGGCGGGCGGGCGAGGAGCCGAGAGTCCAGCCGCAGCCGGCCCGGCCCCCTGCCCCCGGAGGAGCCCCAGGGCAGGGTGGGGGGCAGCCGCGGTGCCCCGATCCCCCGGCGGGCAGCGCAGAGGCACACGCCGCCGGCGAGGGGACGCTGCGGTCCATGGCAGGAGCTCCCAGCGGCGGCAGCGGCGGCCACAGCATCTCTGCGGGTCCGGGAGCGGCGGCGCGAGGTAACCGTCCGGCCAGCCATCCCCGCTGGGGAGGGCAGGGACGGCGGCGGAGGGGAGGCGGCAGAGCCACGGACCAACGCGGACACCCGCGGGCTCACCCACGCCCCCACCCCGCGGCGCGGTGGGTGGCGCGGCTGTCACACCTACGGGAGCCGGAGCGCCAGCCACCCGAGGGCTAGCGTGCTGGAAGGTGGCAGGGAGCCCGAGTCCCCTGGACCTCGTAGCGGTGCGGGCCGGGGCGGGGAAGGGGCGGGGGACCAGGAAAGAAAGGAGGCCGGGGAAGAGTTGAGAAGGGACGGAGATGGTTACGAGACCCCGATAACGAAAGCGGCGGGCCCGGGGCCGGGGGCGGAATCAGGGCTGGGACCTGCCAACAGCCGAGCCGACCCTAGGGACAGGTCCGGGTTAGGCTGTCTGCGGGCAGGCTTGGGTGCTCTGTGCCCGCAGGCGCTGGCGGTGCTCTGGAGAAAGAAAGGGCAGCGGTTATTTAGGGGAGGAGGCGCAGGCTGGGGCCTGGGGCGTCCTGTCATGGCAATGTCAGAACAGGGTGGGTACTTCGCAGGTGGTCTGCTGACAGGTCGGTCCCTCCGAGCAGCAGGATGCGTGGTGGGGACTTAGGGCTAGCCTACGTTCTGTGGGAAAGAAAGGCGGCTTTGTAGGGGGCTGCAGGGTGGGGTGGGGCGGGGCGGGGGTAGGAAAGTGCTTTTTTGTATGTGTGTAGTCATTTGGGGCAGATACTGAGCGAGAGGATTGCGCAGGAGAAGGCTGCTAGGGCAGAGGCAGCAGCGTTGGAAGTGACTCTTTGGTCATAAAATTGCGTTTGGGAAAAGAGATTGTGGAGCTGCAGCTTTTTTTTTTTTTTGCCCTAGCCGGAAGAAAATGATGCCTTCCAGGCTCCTTCAAAAAATGGATTCTATTGACGTATATCATGCCGCCCTGGAAAGGTTGGTTGAAACTTGGATTCTGCCAGATTCCTCTTTGTGACTTTTTGCTAGCACATAGAATCCCGAGCCTTAGGCCAAATCGCCCGATTCATGCTTATCCCCAGAAACAAACGTCATCTTTTGCCCAGGCATCAAATGCCTAGAACTGAGACATACAGATTCTTGGGGTAACAGGGTTTCCCAATTTGGACTGTCTGCCATGTTCAGGGCTCAACAGCTTTACCGTTTCTTGAATTTGGATGCATTTCAGTTCTGCCTTTGGTGTGTCTTTTCCAGCCGAAGGAGTTAATTTCGCTTGTGCAGAGGGTTGTTTGTGGGGAAGGTGGAGAGAGAAGGTTGTTTTGGGTGTGTGTGTGGGGTGTGTGTGTGGGGGGGAGGGGTGTGTGTGTGTGTATGTGTGTTTCTTTTAAACCGTAACTATTGTTCCACCGGGTGCCCGAAAGAGGTTTGCATGGTTAGTGAAATGAAATCCCATCACAGTTGCTGTTTAGGGTTAGAAATGTTGCCAAACAGCTGCTGCTTTGTGTTAGAGAGAGAGAGAGAGAGAGAGAGAGAGAGAGAGAGAGAGAGAGAGAGAAGGTGTGTGGTGGAAAGGATTGTCACCCTGTACATGGCACAAATTTGGTCTCCCTCTGCAGCCTGCCAAACTTTTATGAATATTTCTTTTGTAAGAATGAAAAGCTTAATTGATTCAGTACACTTTCCAAGTGAGCAAGCATCTTTACATTAACAATGGCTTAGGAACTTCAATCAAAAAGGGAGGGGGAGGAATAAAAAATGAACACCATGGTTAATCATTCATTTTTATTAATTTATTAATCACTATCAGTCCCTACTGTATTTAGCTCTTTCTTCCAAAGTCAGGTAGAAGAAATGCATACAGAACCAAGCTGGATTTGCAACAAAACCTAGGAATTTGTTGGCTCCATGGATAAGATTCTGGGAATGGAAATTCTCACCTCTCCTCTTTGTAATGGACCTAATGATTGCTTGCTCTGAACTAGGCAATCATGGCTTATGAGCTGCTGCGTCAGTGCTCAGCATCCTGAGCTCACATTATCTGGCATTTTGAAGTATGTGTAAATATTTTGCTGAAGATAAGCTACATCAACAAAATGATACCCTTAGAGACTGAGTGTGCAGTGATGGTAAATAGATATGACCAAGCAAAGTTTTGATAACCACTTATTCTCATGACCCCTTCTATTTCATTTTTTTTTATTTTTGTTGGTTTAACATTATCTCATATCCTCTGGTATTATCCCTTTTTTTAGCTGATTCTTGAAAGCTTATCTTTGGAGCACAATGAAAAAATAGCCAGCAGGAAGAAAATCTTTTCTATCACATATGCTTCCCTTACATTTCAAGAGCATTTTAAGTGCTGTCATATTCAATATGATCTCTATAAATCCTAGGCAGGGCAGGTTATTATCTCTATTTTACAGATAAAAAAAATTGAGGTTCAAAAAGTTATAAGGACTTGTCCAAGGTCTCACAACTAGTTGATTACAACCAAGTCTTCTCACTTCTGGTTCTTTGCTCCTTCCTCCACAGCACATTTCCTCTTCAGTTAAGTGACTTTGATAAGTTTAAAAATAGAGTATTAAATGTATCTTTGTTACATCAGATGAGAGCCATCTTGTATAGCTTTTGTAGTCAGGAGAAGGAAGGAATGAGAGACAGAGACAGAGAAAGAAAGGGAGAGAGGGGGAGAGAGGGAAGAAGGGAGAAAGGGAGGGAATAATTTACCAGAGCCCCTCTATATTTGCATATAATGAAAATACTTTTTATCTTGTCTCTTTCTTTAATGTTTTCTTTTCAAATGTGAATGTATGAAATTCTGCCACTGTGGGGAACTGATGTTCCAGAAATCACAGAATGAGGCATATTAAGTGTCAGCTTCCATGCCCCACCGTAACAATGAACTTGCAGTCACATCCTGCTATAGACTGGGAATGTGCTTTAGAGCAGGTTGACAGTTGTTTGGTTTCTTTGCAGTATGGGCAGATGTCCACTAGGGGCTTCATTGAAACAGTTGTCGCATCTTGCATGTGACCAAAGGCAGCAATTAAACTGACTCAGGGTGCCATTTTGCCCCCAATCATGCCACCCTTTTTTGTGCAAAGAAGTCGCAGATTTCCAAGAGTTTTGTCAGACTGTAAAGCCCAGTACCAGGAACGAAGAAGAAGATAATTTTCTTGGGCATGCTATTTGCCCATAAGAGAATGAGAGATTGGAAAATACTGTTTGTGTTTAACTCACATGTATGTTCTGAAGACAGTCACATTGGTTGTTTGCCAATTGCGGAAAAAGTTGCATGACCTTACGTGACAAGGGGAGGACAGAATAATATCAAATGGGATAATGATTATAAACTGCTCTGTGAGTATAAGCTATCATTTTTATTGGGAGTATAATAATGGGCGATATCAGGAGATCTGTCATTGAAATGTCTTGAAGTTCAGGGTGGAAGACAACTTGGTGTAGTAGAAAATGGGTTGAATTTGAAGTTAGAAATATAAGCCCCTGCTCTGTCTCCTACTATCAGTATGACCTTGAGCAAATGTATTTTCTCTGGGTTTCAGTTTCTCCATTCATAAATGAGAGGGTTGAGTTGACCAATGAGGTCCCTTTTAGCCCTAAATTTATTGAGCATTTATGATTAGGACCCAAATCAATATGGTCCTCAAAAGAGGAATATCATATCTGCTTTACAATGTAGTTAAAAAATAAAACCTCCATCTCTATAACTGTTAAGTGACTAGATGACTGAAGTAGGAAATAGTGAAGGTCTTTTACCTTTAGGATAAGGATTAAAATAGTGGGGACAAGTAGGAGCAACAGAGAATTCCCATACTGTCTCAATGGCCAGAATAGAAAAACAGTCCCACTGCACTCCTTTGGTAGGAGATTTATCAGGAAAGACATATTTCCCTGAAAGGGAAGATGCCTTAAGTAGGCTTTTACTTTCTAGCTCCTCCCACATCTGCAGGATCTGGCCAAATATGTAGATTTTAATATGGTAGATAACTTTCCAATAGGCTGTCCAAATCCCAGTCTTTGCTGGAAATAGTTTAAAGAGGTGATATTCCCCCTCTATTTCCTCAAGCTCCTGCTTTTTTTCCCCAATGAGGGCATAGTCTGGTCCCACAACAAAAGGAGGTACTTGATTTAAAATAAAATTTCATTTGGCTGATCTGAGATCCTTTTCCCACATGGGAAGCGTAAGAAGATATGTTTCATTCAGTTTTTATTATGTTGAATAAAATCCAGATATGTTAGTTGGAATATTGGTATGTCAGAAGATTGTGAATTACTTTCATAGGACCTTTAAGCTAGAAAGTATCTTAGAAATTATCTAGATCCCTGTTTCCCAAATTGTATTTTCTCGGTCTCTGGTGTTCTGCACAGTGTTAATGGAATTTCCATGAGAAAATGTCTGTGTTCATACTATTCCTCCCTTAAGAAAAAAAACATGAAATTACTTATTCATCAAAAGTGCTTATTGTGACATCAGTTTTATTAGGCTTAATTCCCTCCCTTCTGTTCTAGAACATCCCTGATTCCTACCCCTTTTTTAAAGTTGGCTAATTATAAGATCTGTCAATAATATTTTAAGCCAAAAATGTTCTATGATCAGATTGGTCTGGAAAACATTGATCCCTCTTCTTTTATAAATGTTTAATCCCTCTTCTTTAAAATAAGGACACTGTGGCATGGAGAGGAGAGATGAGCTACTTAAAGCCATATAGCTAGTATGCAGCAGAGACAGGTCTTGGCTTCCAATCTGCTATTTTGATACTCATAACTCTGTTTTCTGAAGGGCAATATTTTTAGCAAACAAGGCCCAGCGATAATGTACTTCTACCTCTTCCAATATTTGGTTTTCCACACTGCACGTTGAAAGATAGAAGTTGCTGGAATCCCAAAGATATTCAATGCCTCAAGGGTCCTTAAATGACAAATCATTGTATATATACCCAAGAGCTCCTGCGGCCTGGGACCTCAGAAAGGATCAGGGAAATGTGGACAACAAAATGGGAGCTGACTGAGACTAGCTGAGAAATCATGACAAGAAGAGGACAGGAGAAATTAAGGGCAGGGGAGAAATGTTTAATCATGCAGTCCTTATGAGAAAAGTTTGTGCTAGGCCAGGTTCAGGATTAAGAATGATTTTTAGTTGAGGACTGAATGGACAAACATGAAGTTCAGTGATAGACTTCACATTGCCCAAGATAATGCAGGTAACAAGTAACAGAACCAAGATTTACTCCAAATTCTATGTTCTTGCCACTGTAGTGGGGAGTTTTCCAGAGGGCACAAGGGCAAGACCGGTAATTAATCTTTGGATAGCCCCACCAACGGTCGCTATCTTAAATCCAGTTACCTGATTATCTTCCTAAACTCCTGTCATCTTGCAGATGATATCTGTGACATGTAGCTACCACTCACACCCTCTCAATAGAAGGCCAGTCTTTCATTTTCAAGTGCTTACTGGACAACCACAGCTGCCCACACATCATGGCTTTGCTATCACTTCTATATAAATGTCTCTCAGATCTGTATCTCCAATCCGAATGCTTCTCCTGAGTGCCAACTCCATACTTCCACCTGCTTTCAGAACACTAGGGAGGCAGCATGGGTATAGTGGAATAGCATTGGTTCTGAAATCAGACTCTGGGTTCCAGTCCCTACCTCTGATGCTGACCACTTGTGAGACCTTGGGAAAATCACTTAGCCTCTCTAGATGTCATCTTTACCTTGAGCAGGTTGGACTAAATTGCCTTGGTAGCCCTTCCAGTTATGATTCCTACTAGTACTTCAAGCCCAACATGTCAAAAACTGAACTCATCTTCTACCCCAAATTTGCCCCTTCACTTCTTTCTTTTCACTAATGTTACCTGCATCCTCCCAGTCATCCAAGTGCTTTGGTTCTCTGCTTTTTTGGACTCAATTCCCTGTATCCAAATCGGTTGTGAAGTACTGTTGATTGTCTCTGGTCAGTTTCTTTCACATCTGTTCCCTTTCCCCATTTCCACTGCTACCATCATAGTTCAAACCCTCATCACCTCTCTGCTGGATTATTGTAATGGCCTCCTTACTGACTTTCCTGCGTCTAGTCTATCCCCTTCTCTAGTCTATCCTTTTATGCTGTTAATTCAGTGATATTCCTACAACATTGTTTTGTAAACCTCTACTCAAGTTTTTCAGTGGCTCTTCATTAGCTACCAAAATAAAATGGAAACTCCTTAGCCTGGGATCTCCACAATTTGGCTTCAATCTACCACTCAAAACCTTCTCATGCTATTTCTTGTTATATACACTAAGCCAATTGTACTATTTATTCAGCTAACTGAACTGCCAATTACCTATTTTTGCCCTACCCTCTTCTCTCTCAGACTCAATATTAAGAATGAATTTCTTACTTCCACATCTCCATCTTTGAAAATTCCAATCTTCCGCCATCTCCATAAAGTTTTCCCATATCTTCTCCTTTCCCAACCCTACTTCAATGAAAGTAATATCTCCCCACCTTGAACTTCTCCTTATCACATGCTCCCTTGTGTCATAGTTACACATATGTGTGTGTTGCCATTCAGTCATTTCAGTTCTTTCCTCTCTTCATGACCCCATTTGGGGTTTTCTTGGCAAGGATACTGGAGCAATTTTTCATTTCCTTCATCTCATTTTACAGATGAGGAACTGAGGCAAACAGGGTCAAGTGACTTGCCCAGGGTCACATAACTAGGAAATGTCTGAGGCCAAATTTGAACTCCAGAAGATGTTTTCTGCCCCCAGGCCCAACACTGGGCCACCTAGCTGCCTCTGCGTATGTGTATATGTGTGTATGTACACACATATATTCTTATATATAAATATATTTCTGTACGTGTGTTTAGACATATATGTGTGTGTGTATCTGCATTAGGTAAACATATGCAGATATATACATATCTATATCTGGTCTGTTCCTCTAGAGTATAAGCTCCTTGAAAACATCTTTGTATGCCCAGTGGCTAGTACAGTGCCATATATATAATATATATAATAGGTGCTTTAAATTTTTCTGTGGATTCAGTTTTAACATAAGCAAGACTCGATTTTAAGTTCCTTTACTGGATTATACAATAGGGTGTCAAGAGAGATGAAATCATACATTATTAATCCTTTCATTTATCCTAGTGACTTAACAAGGCACTCTGCACAATTGATACCTGATAAATGTTTGTTGAATGAATGAATGAATGGCTCAAGATCCCTTATTATATGATTTGAAATTGTGGATTTAACTCAGCTAGAATACTCCTTTAGGTACCCTAGGCAAGATGATAGTAACAGCTAGTAAAGAAATTAAATTGGCAGCAACAATGGTATTTCTGAGCTTCCTACATGATACTTCTTCTTATCAATAGGCCAGGAATACAAACATGGGTTCAGGCAAGCACACACATACACACACACACACACACACATCCATATACCTAATTTAATAATGTTTCCTGTATCTGGTTCACTAAATTAGATTGCAAATATGTAATTGTCATTGAAATAACTTGGATGAATTTGGTGATCATCTGTCACAGATTATTGTCTGAACAAGCCAGGGTGGTGGTGGACCAGGATGCTAATTCTACCTACCATCTTAGAAACAGTTCTCCCAATACAGAAAAAATTACAGCCCTCAAAGCCCCCATGTCTCTGTTGCTTCACAATATTCCGTGATGCAGGGGATCTTTTGAAAAGCTCACTAATTTCATTTTTACAGCTGAAAAATCAACAAGCATTTATCAAATACCTATAATATGCAAAGCACTCTGCTAGGTTCTGGAGTACAAGGATAAAAGACATTCTTTGTCTTCAAGTAGCTTATATTCTACTAAGGTTATGTAACATGGAAACAAATAAGTAAATACATAGTATCTACAAAGTTTTCAGGGGTGATAGAACTCTAACAACTGAAGGATCACACAAATACACAGAAACATACACATGCCCACATATATGCACGCCACACAAATCAGTGATATGACCAGGGCTTTGAGATATTCTAGTTCATGATTCAATGAGTGAATTTTGGACATTACAAAATTCAAACTGTCACATACCCTCCCTTCTGAGCATTGATATGACTGGTAGGCTGTTTCCAGGAACTATGCATGGCAGCCTAATGCCTGCCCCTTGTTGGCTAGTGGAGTAGGGAGAAGTGAGGTATCCTGATTAGACTATATCTATTCCTTCTGGTTCTGTTGAAGATACACCGCTTCAAAAATACGATGCAATGCAGAGAAGAGGTTTTTCAAGGGGCAAAGAGAAAGGAATTTTATAGCCTATGTAAAGTATTCAAATGATATTTTGAAAGTCTTCATCCTGCAAGCCTCTATATTTAGAGACTGGCTGAAAAAACTTTCAAGAGATAGGGTCCTAAGGTCCAATTCTGACCATGTATCACTCCACTCTCAAAAAGCTATCTTCAGTAGCTTTCTGGTCCCTAGGATAAAATGCATGCTCCTCAACTTACCATTTCATCCCTCTTAATTATGGTCCCAATCTACCTTTCTGAACCTATTTCCTACTACTCTCCTTCATGCATTCTATATATCAGTCAAATTTGGAGTATTAACTCTTTCTCCAAAGCAATAGTCAATTTCCTGCTGCCAAGTATATATACAAATAGTCCTCCTTACCCAAAATGAATTTCTTCTTCATCTCAGTTTCAGAATTTTTATCTTCCTTCAAGACTCAATTCATATTCCATTTGATTCTCCATTCATATGACTACTGCCATAGGCCAGGTCCTAATCAGCTTTCACCAGAACTAAGGCCTCTTATTTCCAGTGTCTCCTCTTCTCTAATATTCCCCTACACATAAAATGCCAAAATAATCTTCCAATGGCACAAGTGTGACCATATTACTAAAAAATCTTCAGTAGCTCATTAATCTTGGGAGGCAACATGGTCTACTAGAAAAGGCCCTACCTTTAGATCTGGGTTTAAATCCTAATTGTGCCATTGGACTTTGGACAAGTCACTTTTTGCGTCAGTTTCCTCATCTATAAAATGAAAGTCTTGGATCAGATGTCATCTAAAGCTCCTTATGATCTATGATCCTTATTGGCTCTCAGATAAAACACACATTCCATCAGTCTAAGACCCTCATTCTTAATTATTTTATATAATTCCTTTTCATGCTCTTTAAAAAAAGAAAAGAAAATCTGTCTATTAGCTTGTTCTACAACTCAATAATCCCTTGAAGAGCCTGTCTTCATACGCAGAATATACTTCTTCACCTCCTGCCTCTTAGAATCTCCCGCTTCCTTTGAAATAAGCCTTTAAGGCTTATTTCAGGTGCCACCTGTTATACAAGCTTTTCCTAGTTCCTTCCTCTTCCCCACCCCGAGTTGTTAGTGCTTCTTCAAAATATCTTGCACTTGTGTGTACATATTGTATTTCTTCCTTAGAATATAAGCTTGTTGAAAGCAGGCACTACAATTATCCCTTTCACTTTGCAATTGTGGTTTGGATATATCAAGGGTTGGCATAAGAAATTAAAAGAAAATATTTGGGGAGTTTTTCAGAAGCTGCAGACAACGTGCAAAGACCAGCACACAGCACAGAAAAAGTTTAGAAATTCAGAAATGCATAAAATATATGTATAGTATTGTATATCAACATATTTTATATTTTAATACCATTTATTTAATACCAGTTATTATTAAGACTTCTTCTCTGGTCCAAAGGGAGGGATAAAAAAATTTTACACAGATTTTCCAGATTGTGGGGTGCCACATCTCCAACCCCAGCTATGTGGAAGAGATAACTGTATTTGTTTTCCTATATTTGGATTCCCAGGGCTTTCCATACTATAGGTATTTAATAAATGTTTACTGAATTTAATTCAATTGAATTTTTCATTTTCCCATGGTTTATCAGGAAAGTTATGGTTTTCCAGACCCCTAGTCAGCTTCTGGTCACTTCATAATTTACAATGATTCATAATTTAAAGCTGGAAGGGATTTTAATATTTAAAGATGAAAAGAACCTTAGAGTTCATCTCACACAGCTTCCGTATCTTATGAGTGAAGACCCTGTAACCCTTGAGATGAAGGTCACACAGGTAATAAGCAGCAGAATTTAAATCCAAAACCTCTAGCTCTAAATCCAAGGCTGTTTCCAAGGTGCTGGGATGTTTTCCAAAGAGTAGGCCAAAGCAAGACTGATCCACAGCAAATTGTGAAATAATCTTGCCTCTGTTAGGAACCCCTTTTTTCTATAAAGTGCCCTCATATCCCGCTCCCCATCAAAAACTTGCTTGTATTAACGTTCTTAAACATTAAAGAACTTGCTGCTGCTTGCTGCTGTTGGAGAACCTTGACATCAGGGAGGTTATGCCATGACATGTAAGTGAAATGGATTTAATTGAGTGAAGGTGTCACCAGCCTCACTTTCTCCTCTGGAGCCATCTGGGTCCAGTGGCCAGATATGAATCAGGACAACTGGAAATGGCCCAGGATCCAGTGGGGGACCTTGGCCTTGTCAAGCTAAGATCTTTAACAGGTCTCAGTTTGACTGAGGTTCATTAAGATATCAATGACTAATAAAAGCTTAAAGTGTTACCCTTCCTAGGGGAGGGTGGAGGGAATAAGAATTTATATGGTACCTGCCAGGTACTATGCTAAGCACATTAGAGATATTTTCTCATTCCTAGGGATCTTTGCATTTTAATAGTAATTAAAGTCTTACAATTAAGAGATACAGATCTATGGATAGAACTTTAGGCATCTTCCAGTAATATGAGGAAAGAAAATATGTTTAGTTGGTGGAGGTAGAGAAGAGGTGGATATAAAGTTCTAACCTGAAGAAAAAATTAAAAACTAACCATAACAGCTCTTTTCTGTCAGCTTTGGTCTTAAAATCCCTTTTATATAATTGACACTTATACAGTGCTTTACCTACAGTATCTCATTTGATCATCATAATAGAATTTCATCTTTGAGACAGTACATGAATTTCCCCAAGTCACAAAACTAGTCTGTGTCAAAGGTAAAATAGGAATTGCCCTAAGTTCACCCTTAATTCCCATACTGTATTGCTTACATGAGGGGAAGACTCTGAAATTGATGCCTCATGTATGATTTCTGGATCATCCACAGTTTTCCTTTTCCTAGGCTATTCCCTCCTCCAGTATTACATACAGTGGAGTGTTGGCAAAAGGCAAACAGAATTTGATGGTCATTTCCATGAGAGACTTTTCCACTGGATCATTTTATATTTGATATAAGTAGAAAACTCCTGGGGCCTTTATTCAGTGTAGGGCCCCCTTATATGAATAGATGAAATAATGAAATTGGGACCAAAGATTATGATTGATAAGACTGGGTGAGCCCTAGGGCTCACAGGTCACAAGGGCACTTCCCCCAAAACAGGAACTTTGGCTGACCTCACCCAGGCTTGTTGGAAGGAGGTCATTTTCTTTCCCATGGCAAAGGCAGATTGTTTACAGGAGCACACGAAGAATATTGCATTCCAGGGGAAAAATAATTAATTAGCAGCCAGAGCTCTGAAAAGCCTCTCCAGCTGCACTCCCTCAACTGTTCATTTTCAGCATCCAAATCAACCCTGGGTGGCAAGAAGGGTTCCTTTATTATTGGTGGTGGTAGTGATGGTGGTGGTAGTGGTGGTGATGGTTGTTGTTGCACTTTTCGTGAGGAGGGGGTTTCTTCCACCCCCCTCAACCCCTAGCCTTTGTGTATCTGACTACTTCCCTTCAAAATTCAGAGAAAGGAATGGCATTCTCGAAAGGCTCTTGACAGTTTTGTAGTATAACCATCAGGCACTGCCTTTCAGAATCCTTTGTATTTTCAAGAGCCAAGTTGTAAGATGATGGCGCACCCTAGGCGTTCATCAGCTGCCAACCTTGCATTCCTCTGGCATGTCTCGGCACAGAGAACACTGACAATTCATCCTGGTGCAACATTCTAGAGCTGAAGGGAGGGCTTTTAGGAAATCACTAATGGTGACCACTGAGTCTGCCCCTAAGAAGCTTTGAAAACAGTTTATTGAAGGAGAAAACATCAACAAAAAACCTCCAACCCAATCTAATACCTTGACTTAGTGCGCGGAATTCTTTTTGCTCACTATTAAATGAAACAGGGGAGCCAAAGTATGCAAGCCATTGTCTCAGCATCAAGGGCATTTGGAAAGTTAGAAAGGCAAAACCAAAAGAATGGGCTTCCTGTATTGCAGCCCAAAGATGGATTGGTTTGAGGGCATCCAGCAAACCTTCGGGGATTCAGCAAGGCCTTCTTCTTTTGGAGGGTCCCCTTTAAAATGATATTCTTTGAATGCTGGAAGATGAGTACCCAGCTAGACAGAGTGGGTAGAGATGACTTTTCCCAGGGTCAGTGTTTTTCTGTAATTGCAGGCAAAGCAAAATAGAGCAGTGTATTGATCTTGGTCTCATATGGAGTTGAATATAGAAACATTTTATTTTGCCATATATTAATTTTTGTCCCATGAACCGTGTAAGGGGAAACTTTTATTTTTTTAATTAATCCCTCCTTGCCCCCAGTGCTACTTCCTAAGAGCACTGATTACCCAGTGAGAAGCTATTTCACCTCAGCAGAAAGAAGATAATTATTATTTATTAGTTTCTCATTAGACCAGCCATTGATTTCAAAGGAAATAGGGTCTTCACATAGTGAGTGCTGTTATTCACATTCAGGAAGGTCAAATATTTAGACTTTATTCAGAGCAATATTTAGCATTAGATTTGTGATTGTGATTTTAAAATTGAATTTAAAGATTAATATGTATGTATACATATATCTGTTTAATATACCTCTCTATATAGTTTTTATTATGCTTATTAGGATTGTAAAACTTAAGAATTAGAAGAATCCTTAGAAATCCTCTGGCCCAAGCCTCTCATTTTACAGGGATTGGAAACTAAGGCCCCAACTGATTAAATAGCTTGCCCATTTAGTAACTGGCCAATGCGGTGAAACATTCTGAGTCCAAATTTCAATATTTATTCCATCATATCACCCTGATATATTTATGCACTTAATTTGTACCTAACAATATTAAAATTTTGACAGAGGTATCTATAAGATTGTATTATCTAAGTGGTTATTGTATTTTATGTTGTTTAAGCAGATAATTGCATAAATAATTGGTAATTTCTGGAAACAGCCTGCTAGCTTTCGTTTCCTTGGGTTGACTTTTCCTTTCTCAATTCTTTTTCACATGCTCTTGATTCAAATCCTTGCTCCCAAATCATCTGACACTTTTCTTCTCCTTCCCCTGTTCCATACACTATAATTTCTAATATAATGTTCTCTTAGCTTGAGCCAGTTAATTTCACCCTTTAGTGTACCTGGGAGAGAACTGACCAGAAGATAGAAATAGCTTTGCTTCAGATTTTAGCATCTTTTACCCTCCACTAACTTCTAAATTTTACAGTCCTGTTGAGAGTATGAATCTGCGCTGGGAAGATAGATATATTTTGCAAAATTACTAGAAATGGAAACCTTTTTTCTAAGTAGATTTTTCTTTTGTAAAATTTGTTTCTACTCAGTAATCCTCTTTAGGTCATAACTTTCTGGGATATTCAATGTCAGTAGAGATTCTCAGATCTACTAACTGGGACCTGATAATTTTTTGATTAAAAAATGTTAACAGGAAAATGCAATTAGTATACACTGATAGTTGTCTAACAAATAAACTTTGTTTTTTTACATGAAACTCCCAAGGCTCTTTTTTCTAAGTCTTCTAAGCCTAGTAAAGAAAGACTAATTAAGATGGAAAAATACCGTCCATGTCAATATGGCCCAGGCAGCCAAGTCCTTTAATTTCAGGGGGCAGACAGCTTGAGACCTGGGGAGAGAAGGGGGGGTGTTCTCTTGGACATGTCTGTTTATTTTTCAGATAAGCCAAGGGAAGGAAATCCTTTCTGAAACTGTCCTATAAAAGTCTAGAATTTAAATGTTTAGAAAACACCATATTTATATCTTTTTTGTTGTTGTTTACATCACCTTCATCTCAGGATATGTGCCAAGGGTATACTGATAGTAATTTAACAACTCAGTGTCTGAAAATGTACCCATGACACACTTTGAACTTTCAAGTTAAACTTGCATTATTAATTTTCTTCATCATTTTCTTCAGTTTGGACAATCAACAAAATAAAAAAAAACAAGCCTAGATTTGTAGTGTTTGCCAATCTCCAAGATACAAATGCTCATTGAAAATTTAACAATCAGAATTGGTCAGAGCTGACTTTAGTGCACCAGCAATATCCTTCTCCACCACCTCCTTACTCCATCCAACTTTTATTGCAAAGATTTAAGAAGACAGATAAAAAAGTTCAGCAAAACCAATATATTGATCATGACAAACAGTAAATGCATTATTTCACACCCATACTCCCACACCTCTGTAAAGAGGAAAATGCATTTTCCCCCAGTTCTCCTTAGTAGTTAAGATTGGTCGTTATAATTGCATAGAATTAAGTTGCAGATTTCTGCAAAAAACTTTCCCTAGATTCAAAACTTAAATGTAATACTTCTCCAGGCTTAGCTTGTATGCAAGGAAACTATGATAGGGCAATTGTATACACACACATATACACACACACAGAGGCCAATTAATGCTTGTTATCTGAGTGTCAGAAGAAGCCGTTTTATTCTTCAGTGTTACAGTTAAAAGGGAGGTTTAGAATTCTGTTTTAAAGGAAAAAGTATTTGCAGTATATTTAGTCTGGGAAGATAAATAATTGATTAAAAACATATGACATTTGGTAATTCTTAGGGTTCAATTGCTAGCAGATCTCAAGACAGGGCTCATATGATGGATGCGACACTGCTAAAGGAAACAGGACCATAAATCTGGGGCCTAAAGACCAGTTCCATGGGATAGAACATTGCCGCTGCTGCTAACGCATCTAGACACCCGAGGAATGGTGTGTTGTTAGTCAAAATAATGGCAGTGAGAATGACTGTGAAAAACATTTAGGTCCTTGTCATAAAAATGCAAACAGTCTTCCTGCAATAGGGATAAGCTAAATAAACTCTATTGCAGCTGTATCAAGTAGAAACAGATTTGAATTTGGACCCTTTTTTAAAAAAAAATTTTTTTGAGATGCTTATTTATAGCAAGTTGGACGAAGTCTGCCACTATCTTTCACAGTTCTGGAAGAGTGTTTCCCAGATGGCGCCATTATTAAGCTCAGCTGAACCTGTCCTGACTTTGAACAGTTTATAGTAACTGGAGATAATCCTGGATTTATTTTTGCAGATTAAAATGGTTCTTGATTAATTAACAATTGATGGATGGGAATAATGTTAGCCCACATTATGTATTTTGTGTCTTATGAATTATTATACATAGTAGGGATGAGTGAAAAAAAATTTGAAATAGAGGCATATTTGATTGATTTTTAACATTTTCCTCTGAGCATTTTAATAAGAAAAAATGAATAAGATAAATGTGCAAAAGTTAACTGATATTTTTAAATTTTGAAAAAAGAAAATTTTAATAAAAGAGTCCCCCTCTGCTATGATTCTGAAATGATTCTATGTTTTTAAAAATGTGCAAGAATAATTCAAATTCCCTACAGGAAAAAAAATTTATTCAAAATCTACTCACTTTACAGATTATAGTATCTTTAAATATTAAAATATTCAGGTCTGAAAGTTTGCTTAAGGATCTTTCATATTTCGTCATTTGTATTTTAAGAAGGTTCCCACATACCTACAACTAGTAATGCCAGTAAAACAAAGCTTGTCCTTATTATTCATACCCAGACCAGAAACCTTAAGCCTTATTTACACGATTATGATATAAGTTTAATTCATTCAAACAAACACATACCAAGTGCCTCTGTGTAAAGCACTGTGCTCAGGGGCTGAGGGCAATGGAAAGTTTTGATAAGATTCATTCTCTGCCCTTGAAACATACAGGCTAGAAGGAGGATAAGGCACATACACAGATAACTATAATACATGATAAGTGCATTAAAGTGGTGCAAAAAAAAATGTGTGGTAAGAGATGGGGGAGGAGGAAATTGTTAGCCCCAGAAGGTCAGAAAAAGCTGGATAGCTAGAGTATCATGTGAGTTGGGTTTTAAGTAAGTTAGTAATTCGGCAGGGGAAAGGGGAAAAGGCACAATATTCCAGGCATGGCATGAGAAAAGACATAGGGGCCAAAAAAAATATGTAGTATGTCCAGTCAATGCCTCAATTTCCTTACCACCTATTCTCTCAATAACATCTGCAATCTGGCTTCTGTCCCCCACTACATTATTAAAGTTATTCTCTCTAAGGTCACCAGTGGCCTGTTAATCACTAAATTCAAAAGCAGTTCAATTTGTCTAAACTCAAGCATAGAGTATAGAGGAGTGTAGTATAAGATGAAGGTAGAAAACTAATGATATTAATGACCATAAGAATATCTCATATTTATGTAGCACTTCAAGGTTTGCAAATCACTTCATATATACACATACACACATGTGTATACATATATATGTATATACGTGTGTGTGTGTATATACACATACATACCTAAAGTCTTAGAGTAGTTTTAAGCTGTATCAAGAAGACTTTGGGGATACACCTTATTGTCTCATTTGAAAGATAGAATGGCATTAGATGGTGAAGGACTATGAATAAAATAATAAAGTTTGCACTTTGTTCAGGGAGTTATTGAAGCCTTATTAGCAGAGGAGTGTGCTTCAAGGAATTTGCCTGGCAGTGATGTAGATAATGGAGTAGAGGTGAGAAGATCTCTAAGATCATCACAGTAAAGATCAGGCAGCTGGTACTCAGGGCCTCTTGCACGTGCAGGAGAGTGCACTGGTTGCCTCGAGAGGACTTGACAACTAGGTAAAAGACAGACAAAAGATAACACCAAAGCTTTGAACATGACAGATGAAGAGAACGATGGCAGAAATAGTAATATTGGAAGAAGGAATAGATTTGGGGAAAAAATTAAACTTCAGGGGGTTTGGGGAGAGTAAATGCATTTAGTAAGTGCCTACTGTAGTAGGCCACACACTGTACTAAGCACTTTTTACAAATATCTCATCTGATCCTCACAACAGCCCTGTTTCTATTATCCCCATTTCACACTTGAGAAAACTGAGGCCAGCAGAGGTTGAGTGACTTGCCAAAGGTCACACAGCTAATTAGTGAATTGACCAGGGCAAATTCATTAGCATAAATAAAAGACACCTCAGAAGATATGCTCCAATGGTAGTGAATCAACAACTCTCTGTCTCTGTCTCTGTCTCTCCGTCTCTCTGTGTCTGTGTCTGCGTCTGTCTCTCTCTGTCTTTGTTTCTATCTCTCTATCTCTATCTCTCTCTGGCTCTGGCTCTCTCTGGGTCTGTCTCCCTAAAATGTAACTTTTTCCATTTTCCCCTAAGTTTGGTTTTTTTTTTAATGATGTGACCTTTCATATTTCGGCTTTATGTCCTAAGCTCCTATGGATCTTATTATGGTATATGGTTTAAGTTACTGGTCTAAAGCTAATTTCTGCCAAACTGCATGAAGGCAACATATTAATATGCTAAATAAACTAAGAAAAATTTCATCTGATAGATTATATGTCATATTTATGAGATAGACTGATAATGAAATAGGCTTCTTAGATTATTTGTAAAAATTTCATCACCTAATTTCTGAGGAAAAAATGGAAAAACAAAAGCAAAAACAAACAAATAGACAAAGAAGCCAGAGCCACAATAGTCCAAAGGGATCACACAATCAGACATTGACAAGATTAGATAACCTGACGGTGTTTTTTCAACACTGTTAGGATCGTGTGAAAACACAGGAGACTCTCTCTTACTGTTCTACATAGTTGTTCTGTGCTGTGGTGTTCGGGAGTGTGTGTGTATGTGTGTGTGTGTCTACACATACAAACATGTGGAGGGATCATGTGGACATATAAAATCCCTTGGGGGATTTTCTGATGAAAAACATTTCAAGACCTGCCAGTGTAGTATAATGGTCTTTCCCTAGGGTGATAACGTTAGAATAGAGGTTTAAAAAAATGAAGAAAAATATCCACATATTCAGGAAAATGACATTGGACCTAAAGATTTCCAACCTTCTTTTGAGGCCCTGAAATTCAAATTCTCCTTGAGAAATCGGCTTATGTCAAGTTGCCACCTTAGATGGTCCAAGAGAATGGTATGGTTGCTCTGCTTTCCTGAAGGTATAACCAGTTGCATAAATACTGGTTGGACATCAGAATGTAGTGACCCATGCAAGCTGTGAGGAAAGCCATAAACCCAAAGACAAAGTTCATTCCATGATTCAGGTACCCATATATGTGTGTCTGTGTGTGAGTGTATGTGTATATATATATATGCACATATACACACACACACACACACATACACACACACACATATACATAATGTATCCTGATTCCCTGACCTTATACATCACATAAAAATTTCATATGTATGTATATATGCATATGTGTGTATATGTATCCTGATTCCCTAACCCATCTAGCACATTAAAAAAAGTCCCTACAGAGAATAGAATATTGTAAATCTTTGTCTCAGTGTTCTTGGACTTAGGTTCAAGGAAAGGCATTTTTTTAAGTGATATAATTCAGTGCTAAACTGTTGCCTTCTGCTATTCAGTCAGTCAGTCAACAATATTTACCCATCCCAGCTAAGGAGAATTCAATCCACTAAAGTGAAATTGTGATATGCTCAGACTCATTTCCACACTCCTTATCCCTCGAGACATCCCTATCCCAATCAGAATGCTTATTCAAGCAGCAATTTATATCTGGTCACTTCCTTGGCAGTTGTTTCTTAATGTGTTAATTGTAATTATCAGGTCCTTGGAGAGAAGATGTAGAGTTAGGTTGTTTGAAGGAAAAGGCAATATTCCTAGCCACTGGTTGGACATGCGTGATGATTTATGAAAGCTTGGATGGAAACAACCTTTCCCCTCCTGTATCTAGTATAGTCAATAAGATGAAAAATGAGCAAGAAATACAACTGGGAAGGAAACATCAAATTAGCAAAGAAATGGATAATGTGGCTATGGTTTGTTTCTTTTTATTCGGTGCATTCCAAGGACATCCTGATGTCTTTCCCTTTTGGGAGTGTCATGGGGTACGGAGAAGGATAGAAGTGAAAGGGTAGATGATGGGAAGAAAGAACAGGGAACATGGGGATTTGATACTGGCTACCTTAGCTCAAAGAACAATAACGAACATCTTTTGTCTGTTTCTTGAAAAATGACTGCAGTGTAGTAGACCAACACACAAAATGGAAGTCAGGAAACGGGATTTCTAGTCCTGGCTATGACAGTAACTGATTGCATGACCTTGAATAAGTTTAGGGATCGCAAAGGTCCCCTAATCCAAATACATCGTTTTATAGAAGAGGAAGTGAAGGCCCAGAGATACTAAGTGCCTTGTATAACATCATAAAATGTAAGAGTAGAAGAATTTGAACTCAGGACCTCTGACTCCCAATCTAGAGCTACTTTTACAGTACCTCCTGGGTTCATCTCTCTGAGTCTTGGTTTCTTCATTTGCAAAAATAAGAGAATTGGACTAGACAATATTTAAAGTTCTTGCTCTAGGGCAGTTACTTGGATCACAGGATAGCACACCAACCCTGGAGTTAGGAGAGCTTGAGTTCAGATCTGGCCTTAGATATTTACTAGCTATGTGACCCCAGACAAGTCACTGAACCCTGATTGCCCCCCCAAAAATAAAATTATTTCTCTGATGTTGTATAAGAGTAGCTGTAGTGAGTCAGAGAAAGGGATACATTTAGGATTAGACATCGAGCTATTTTAAGAGCATTTGTGGAATAGGGGATGGAAGACTGTGGAACATTAACTGTAGTTACTATTTCAAAATCTGGGGGAATTTTCTTATATTCATGAGAACAATAGGTTTATTCTCTAGGAATTAGAAGTTGATCGTTTTCTAAAATCATGAGGTTTGTGGTACTTATCTAACAACTCATTTACATCTAGCCCTAATACTGCAGTATAATGAGGAACTCTAGTTTCTAACATTGAATAGACATGAATATAAGAACAGACTGTGATTTTATCAACGTGAGGGGCTCCCAGTGTGAAAATTCCTTTCACCAATATTCAAATCCTAGAGAGCTGCCTGAGGCAGGGACATACTAGTAAAATGCCTGGCATGGGATCACACAGCGGCTAAGGATCAGAGCTGGGATGTCTCCAACTACAGCCTTCTAGCTACCGTACCATGTTGTTGCCTCTATAAAACTCTGAGAATATCTTCTTTGAAAAAATAATTTTAAAAAAAATCTGGGACTCATCTCACTATTTCATATGCAAATCCATATTCTTTTCATAACACGAGTTTCATGGGAGTATAAGGAATTGGAGGTTTTCCAGTGTAACTTTGGTACCTAGCAAGGTCTTGAACAGGACCATGTTCAGTTAATTTTGATGATGACAAGACCCCAACCCTCTCTGGCCAATGTTTCTTTCATTATATTTTATTGGTCCTTAGGTATAGAATATAAGTCATATGCCACATCTCCATGCCAAAGCAAACACCTATGTAAAACAATCCTATTCCACCTCATTTCAAAGGGAGCCCTTCCCATGTTATCATCTGAGTTATTATCCAAAGTATTGCTACTACCACTTCCTTCCATCCTCACCCCCTCATATACACTGGAAGTAGAATCTGAGACTCTCCTAGGTTACCATGTAACATCTAATAGACCCTGAGATTTCACCTAATGCCCAGCTCATTGGCAAAGATGATAAAAGATGGGAACAATTAGTGTTGGAGGGTTTGTGGAAAGACAGAAGCATGTATTGTTGGTAGACCTGTGAACTGATCAAATCAATCTGGAAAGGAATATGAATTTATTCAAAAGGGTATGTAAAGTGTCCGTACAATTTGACCCACTGACTAGCCATTGACCAAGAAGGTCAGTGACAAAAAGAAAGATATCAAAATATTAATAGCAGCACTTGTTACAGTAGCCAAGAACCAGAAACAAAATAGATGTCCATTGATTAGAAAATGTCTTAATTAATTTGGTACATGGATGCAATGAAATATTACTGTGGTATAAGAAATAATGAATATAATTAATACAGAGAAGAGTATGGGAAATGTATGTGGGCTGATACCAAATGAAGTAAGCAGAATTGGGAAAATAATATACAAAATCACTACTGCAATATGAATGCAAAGGACAACAGTAAAACAATCTAGACTAAGTTGTTGTTGTTAGTTCAGTTGTATCCAATTCTTCGTGACCCCATTTGGAATTTTCTTGGCAAAGATACTGGAGTGGTTTGCCATTTCCTTCCCCAACTCATTTTACAGATGAGAAAACTAACTTGCCCAGCATCACACGGCTAGTAAGTGGCTGAGGCTGAATTTTAGCTAAGGTCTATCTGACTTCAGGCCAGTGCTTGGCCATTTACCTAAGTACTACAAAATTAAAATGCTTTGCCCCTCAGAAAGAGATAGGAAAAAATACTTCTCCCAACTTCTTTACAGAGATAGGGGACCATGGGGGGAGAAGTCTACATATAAAGTTAATTTTTTTATTTGTTGATTAGTTTTGCTGATTTTTTTTCCCATATTTTTCCCCTTTTTTATAATGGAGCATCTCTGCAAAGGGATTCAGGAATGGATATAGTGAGAAATGTAGGTGATATAAAAACAAAAACTAGCAATAAAATTTTATTTTTTAAAAATTACTAGAACTATAATTGATCCATTTTATTTTTCAAATAAGTTTTTTGATACCTTTTTGTAGTTTCACCACAATCCTTTCCCCATCCTCCTAGTCACACCTCCAAACTGAACCTTCTCTGCCACAAACAAAAAACCCCAAATCTGACAATATCAATATTCTGTCCCACGTATACAGTATTCTATCCAGAGAGGTCCTCCACCACTCTAGCTTGAGGTAGCAGGTATATTTTATCACATTATGTGGTCCTTTCGCTGCTTTTTCAATTACTCATACTTTGATTTCTTTGTTATGTATGTTCTGCTGGTTCTCCTTATTTTGTTCAGTGTCAGTTCATACAAATCTTCCCACATTTCTCCTGGTTTCTCTCTCATATTCATCATTTCTTCCTACATACTAATATACCATTACATTCATATACCATAATTTTTAAAGCTATTTACTAATTTATGAGCACACATCTTATTTCCAATTCTTTACCACCACAAAGAATATTTCCATAAATATTTGAATTTATTGGACCTTTGCTTCTGTCTTTGACTCCCTTGGGAGTATGTGCTCAGTAATATAACCCACCTGCTTTATACGTAAAATAATTGAGGCCTAGAGGAAAGTAACTCAGCCACAGTCATATAACAAGTTGACAGAAGCTCGTTCTCCTGACTTGCCATCTGTCATCAGCAACATTATGATCTCTACCATCATCATCACTTTCATTCTTGTCACTGTCACAATTATATTTGCAACCCACTTTACCATCACCATCAAAGTCTTCATTATCACCACCACCATCACCATCATCATCAAAAAGTATTTATTAAACACCTAATTGCATGCAGCCAGACTCTAGAGTTTGTAGATTTTTGCACTAAGAAAGAGGACCTTGATGCAGATGCTGACACATATTTTTATCATGAAGAAGAAAAACATTCAAACTAGACTAATGGACACTGACATTTTAATATCATATTCTGGCCTAAGGGCAGTTATCATCAAAATCCACCGAACAAACCTGGTTGAGCAACATCATTGACGTAGAGTTTGCTAATAAAACATGGCATCTAACTTAACCTAGTGGCTAGTGACTAGACACATTCAGCCAGTATGCTGGAATGCCACAAATGATGTCTCTGATACTGTGAACCATCATTTGGTGGTATGACTGGGAAGTCTCCAAAACATATAAATGGTCAGGGAAGGAAAATAAGACTCTGAATTTTCTATTGACTAATTGACTCTATTTAAGCTGTTGTCACCATGGCTATTCTTTGGATTAAAGTTTTGTCTATAACAAAGCAAGCAACCAATCAATAAATATTTACTAAGTGACTATGATATGTCAAATATTGGTTAAGTTCTGGAGACAGAGACAAAATTAATAAAAAATATAGAAACCTTTATTGCTATATTCTTATTACATATACTTATTAACTGTAGTATTATATATACTTATTACTATTCTCTTGTCCATTTGAATCCTATAAGTATTTATTAACTATAAATATTATTATTAACTGCCTGTTTAATAGACTAGGGATTGCTAGGGATTGGGAATACAAAGGCAAAATGAAAAAGTCCACCTTCAAGGATTTTATATTCTAATGGAGACATGCAAACAGATAAGTCTGTATGTGACAGGGAGGCGGCACATGACCTGAACATTAAAGGAAGCAAAGAATTCTACGGTCAAAGTGAAGGAGTGCATACCAGGTATGAGGCACAGCCTGGGCAAAGAGATAGAGGTAAAATGCTAAGTAAAGACTATACTCTGGTGTGTTGTCTTTGATTCAAGTCTAGAACTCTTCCAAAGAGAAAAGGAAAAAAGAAAAAAACAACATACTATTTCAGCAGGCTATTAAATGGTCATCAAAAGTTATTTTGTACACTGGGCATTTTTGCCCCTTGTTCTTCACATTCAGTTCCATGTTGCCAAATTGGAAGCGCTCCCAAGGACTGCTGTCTGCCTTGGCCTCCCCTCAGAGATGGACTGGACTGGATCTGTCTCAGTTGTTTGGAAATATGTTTGGTTTCTATCCCTGCTGGTTAACAAACCAACAGCAAGATGCATGCTTTGGTTGCCCTGGAAGCAGAAGAAGCTGGCCAAAAGCTCCTGTCATAGACAGTGTTTGTTGTTCATCTGTTTTCAAAGAGGATCAATGACCTCATGGGGTGATGTCTTGAGGTACACAGAGATTAGATTTAAGTGACGCAGAGTTAAACAAAGTCATCAGCCTCACTCTCTCTTCCAGAGTCTGCTGTGGAAGCATAGGACTAAGAGTCCAAAGACCTGGATTCAAATTCAAGTTGTGGCACTTACTTATTGCAGGACTTTAAACAGCTGGCCTCTTCATTTTTCAGTTCTTTTTCTCCTCTTATAAAGTGAAGAGGATAGACCAGATGCCTTCCAAGGTTCCTTGGGATCCAACTATAATTACTCTACAATAGGGGCTAAAATTGGGAACCTGCTGATTACCTACAACCCCTCAAACTTCCAGAGCCTAACCACATGAAAATGTAATTGGGAAATGTTTAGCAAAATAAACAAAATACCGTAAAACATAGATAATGTTAATTTCTGGTTTTTAAAGTCAATGTGCATTTGTATTTGAATTGGACACCGCCGCTCTAGAATATAGATGTCCCCTCAAAACAAGGAAGGAGGGAAGTATTTGTGTGGCACTTACCAAGTACCAGGCGCTGTGCTTAATGCTTTGTTGGGGTGGGCGGGGTGAAGCTTAGGTGTTGTTTTTAACAAATATTATCATATTTGATTCCCATAATAACCCTACGAAGTAAGTGTTGTCATTATCCCCATTTTGCAGTTGAAGAAACTGAGACAAACAGAGATTCAATAACTTTCCCCAAGTCATACAGGTAGATGGAGCAATAGATAGATAAAGTGCCAGGCCTAGAGTCAGGAAGATGCTTCCTGAGTTCAAACCATAGTTGCTAGCTGTGTAACTCTGGGTAAATCACGTAACTCTGTTTGCCTCAGTTTTTCCATCTGAAAAATAAGCTGGAAAAGGAAATGGCAAATCACTCTAGTATCTTTGCCAAGAAAACCCCAAATGGGGTCATGAAGATTTGGACGTGACTGAAACAGCTGAACAACAACTAGGGTCACACAGATAATAGTTATCTGAGGCTAGATTTGAACTCAAGTCTTCTTAACTCCAAGATCCAGTACTGTATCCATTACACTACCAAACTGACTCTGAAACTAGAAATCTTATCTTTCAGTACTTCTGAATATTGATGGCCAAAGAATATAGTGAAGCATTCCAGAACAAATTCTAGAGTTAAGAACTAAATTGCCTTTAAAAGTAGCCAAACAATTCCATATGACTTTAGATCCAAAGACTGCAAAACTAGAAAGTTGTATAGACAGAAGAGAGTATAACCTCATTTTCTTTTTGACCGGATAGTATTATATAATCTGTTTAGTTCCTAACATAGAAATATTTCAAGGAACTGTTCCAATTCTGTTGTTATACTAGACTTCTATTATACCAAATGTAACTTAAAATAATCTGGGGTTTAGAAATCTTTTTTTCTGTACAGGAATTGATTTTGTTTTGTTTCAACTTCAAGATCAACTCATATTTTGTCAGGATGTCTTAGTAGAAAAGTGCAAGTTCTAGGTGGCACAGTGGGTAGAGTACTGGACCTGGAGTCAGGAAGACTCATCCTCCTGAGTTCAAATCTGGTCTCAGACAACTTCTAAGCAAGTCACTTAAACCTGTTTGCCTCAGTTTCCTCATCTGGAAAATGACCTGTAGAAGAAATGGCAAAACCACTTGAGTATCTTGGCCAAGGAAACCCAAAATAAACCCAAAATGGGGTCATGAAGAGTTGGAGATTACTAAAAAGTGATTGGACAACAACAACCTATTAGAAAGAGCTCTGAATTTGGCTATTTAGTACCAGCATGACTTTTGGACAAGTTACTTAACCTTTCAAAGCCTTAATTTCCTCATCTGTAAAATAAGGAGACTGGAAAATCTGGTCTATAAGCTCTCTTCCTGATCTAAAGAAAAAGGTTCTTCATAAACATGTTTTAATATGCATAAATAAGACCTAGCTAACTTTATTGTTGTTTAAAGTACAAAAAAATACAGAATAATTTGCAACGAAGACTGAAGTTATAATTAATAAATGACAGAAATCTATAACTGTTTTGAAGCTCAATTTCGGTGTTTAAATGTTTCCTTTTTTCTCCTGTTTCTCTTGCAAAACAATAAATAAATCAACAATATGCCATAAAGCTCAGGGCAGAACAATTTTTAAAAGAGAAGTTTAATAAAACATTTTTCTTGTTAGAGCCTGGTGATATCTTTAAGATTAAAAATAAACAGCAAACTCATGTTTTTAAAAATTATGTTTAAAAAAAACTACTCAGGGAAATTAAATAACACTATTCCCATATCAAAGAATAAAGGTAGCATGGGAATAAAAATACTCAGATTCCAATCTTGTGGTGACCTCCAAACCTTTTATTGCATTGTAAGGATGGGCAATCTAGAAACAGATCAGGAAAAGAGAAGAGGAAGAGATGGCGGGCAGGGGGAATGGCCTACAACACTTTGAGACAAAGGACTAAGAAGCAGTATGGAATTCTGATGACATTCTGCAAACTCATGAAAGAAACACTAGAGCCCACAATGAGTCTTTGGCCATAAGAACACTGCTCCCTAGGCCTCTGCTTCCCAGGATGTTCCCACAAGTGAAAATAAGGCTGACTGTTTATATTGTCCCCACATCCCCTTCTCTCCAAGAATGGCTAATTTAACTCCAAGAAGATTGCTTGGTTGCCTCAGGATTGAGGGAGATTTCATATGAAAAATGAGGCAGCATGCCTTAGCAGATAGAGAATTGGCTTAGAGCCAGGAAGACTTTCTGTATAACATTAAAAGAATTTTTTTTGTTTTTTTCTGATAATTTTTTTAATCTGATGTCTCCAACATTCAAACCACAAAATATGGTTAACCCCCAAAGTTGCTGACCTGGGTAGAGGTAGTTTCTTCAACAATTAAATCATAAGTCTGGCTTGCATCCCACTAAACCGTTACTTACTGTTTTTCTCTTTACTCAAGTATTATGCCAGTGTTTCATGATATACAGAGCTGACTTGAGGTCCTTCAAGGCAATACCAATGAAGCATTGTCTTGGGCCAGTAGGAGAACTCCAAGTATGGATTTGGGGATTGACTTAGACAGATTAGTCAACAGGCATTTATGAAAGTATGTATAAGGGAGTATGCTTGAAAGCCCCGGACCCAATCAAAGACAAAGGACCAGACAAGATAGACTTGATCTAATTGTTAAAGATGCAGCCCCAGAGGAACCACTATGTTCCTCATAAAGAGATCTCTTGTATCTACAGCTTGACTGTGAACTTTAGAGACTTTATATTACAGTATTACCCTGTCCACCTCAGGTATTCAATGGCAGAACTTGCCAAGACCTTAGAAGTTCTAATTTAAGTCCGTAATCTTGCACAGAGTAAATGTCTAATTATGCCATGTGCCCTTGCATTCTGGGCCATCTCCAGTTGTCCTGATGAATATTAGGCCACTGGACCCAGATGGTTCAGGAGAGGAAAGTGAGATTGGTGACCTTACACAGACCTCCCTCACTCAAATCAAAGTCCACTGCAAGTCATGTCATCATCTTGATGTCATGGTCCTCTTCCAGAATGAAGGACAAAGACGACAATCCTGGTGACATCTTTCAGACTAAAGATATTCGTAGCCTTTTTTGTGTCATGGACACCTTTGTGGCAGTCTGGTGAAGTATGAGCCTCTTATCAGAATATTGTTTTTAAATACGTTGTGTTAAAAACTTATGTTGAAATAAAATTATTATTTTTTTTAAAGTAAGTTTGCAGATCTCAGAATTCTTTTTTGAATCAGGGGTCCCTGTTCTATAGTTAGGTACTAGACTTTCAAGAACCATTGATCCCTTACCCTATGTCTATCATTCAAGGACAAACACAGCTATGTATAAAAATGCTCATCACTAGAAGGTGATACTATCTGTGTTGGTAGAAGGAGCACCTACTTTAAAAAAATGACAGGTCATAAAAAATGGGCCTTAGAGTCAGAAGGGGACCTTGGGAGTTGTCTAGTTGTAACATCAATTCAATACTTACAGCAACCACTATGGATATGCATATATATTTCCAGGGTAAATTTGCAAAATATAAAACTCTCTTCCTCAAAGACAAAACCAAAATATTTATTCAAATACCAGAAAGCCAATTCCACCATGGTAACAATGAAGTTTGTACGCATTACCAATAAAAGGAGCACCACCATCCCCAAGTCCTCCTTCCATCAGGCCTCCCCACAAACAAGCTCCCCTCAGCAAAATTCCACCCTCTCTCACCCACACTAGTGGCTCTACCTCCCTCTCTCTCAGCACCCCTCTTCCTTCTCCACCCCTTCAGCAAGTTCCACCCACTATGCTGTGTGACTCAGCTGGGCTGGGCCAAGGCTCAAAGCAGGTCCCATGGGTCTCTTAAGGGGCCGGGAAGGGCTTCAAATTCCCTTAACGTTACACTAGTTCGCTTACCTCACTTTATATTTGAGGAAACTGAGACTCAGAAAGGTGAAGAGGTTTACCTGAAAGTCTCCCAGGGTAGAAGTGGTGAGCCAGGAGTTGACTCGGAGTTTTATTGACTCCAAATCCAGTCTTTTGTCCCTCTATATCATACCACCTCCTCACAGTACAAAAAGAATGATAAGAAGGAATATGAGAAATCATCTAATTTATTATAATAAGGAAACTGAGGCTTAATGGAGTAAAGGAACTTTCCTAAAGTCGCACAGATAGTAAATAAGTGGCAATGATGGGATTCAAACCTATGTGCTCCAACAATGCTTCCTGTTTTGCTAATATATTGTTTCTTACATTCAGTATATCATTCAGCAAATTTTTTTCCTTCTTAAAGCAATGGTAGAGTACGGTTTATGGCTTAGTCTTTACTTAATTGTCTGTTTGACTTGGAAAAACCAAAAATAAAACTAGATAAAGACATACTCTAAAAAAAAAAAGCCCCTATTTTAAAAATACCTTATATGGCATTTTTTCTGATTATAGATATTGAAAATATACTTCGTTAGTTCTGTTGGCAGAGAGGGGATGGGAGGAAATAGTGTGCTTTTAATTTTTTTCTTTCTTTGTTTCTGCTTTGAGACCCTGCAGCTGCCACTGCTGACCGGAAGAAGGAGTCCATGCCTATTTCCTTTCAGACACTTGGCTTGAAAGCAGGTCTGTTGTCAAGCATTTGGCTGCCCTAGCACCCAGAGTCGATCAAATGCTGAGGGCATCACCTCTATCAAAGGCAGGGAGAGAACTGACCTTATCTCTCTTAGTGAGGTCTCTGCTGCCTCAAGCAGAGAAACAGAGCTGGAAACATTATGGAATGAGACAGAGACAATATAACTGCAGCAAGTGCTCTGAGCCTGTTAATGTTTCTGGTAAGCCAGACCCAAACAGATTCATTAAAACAACACATCAAATGGGGACATTTTTTCTTGGACATCCCACAGCGTCCCCTTGCCAGGTTGTGATTGATAAGGTTCCCTTGTAGGTTGCATTGGCTTTTTAGCTGTTTCTTCCCACCATCCACACCCGCCTTTTTCTCTTTCTGCATTGAGGGCACAGCTAACTATGGAACACATATTGTAACCCATTTGGAATGGTATGAGAAATGAGCTCATTCTGTGCCTCTGTCCGTGGAGCACTGGCTGATTGAATACTCGCCAGACTGTCAGAACTATGAAACTGAAATTCTCTAATCCTCCCTTGCCCAGAGCTGCTCTCTGGGAAAGAAATAACTTCTAATAAGAAATGTGTTGCTAGAATTGAAGATAAGATTTCACAGCTGGTACTTTATTAATGAACAAAATGGAATACACAAAACTGTAGAGGATGGAACTTATAGGAAACTTGTTTTCTCATCTTAGGTCCAAAAGCCATGTTCCTGGGTCCAGGCGATTAATAAAAATATTTATATTTTAGCTATGCATAATGCATTTTTGTTTCTATTGAAATGGACTATTTGTATACACAGATGTTTCCTGTGGACTTTCTATCATTGCTTATACTTTTTCTAAAATAACATTTCTAACTGAAAACAAAATCTCATGCTATCAATTTAAGCCCTTCACAAAATCTATTTGTCTGAATAAGCATGTATTTATTCCTAGGGTGGTTTTTGTTTGGTCTGGTTTGCTTTTTTTATTTTTTAAAAGTGTGAGGGCATTTTAAAAAATAAACCTAGACTCTATATTCTGTCTCTTATAAGTAGATCCAAGATTGAGAAATTATTATAATGTTTTCTCTTGGCATCTAGTGCATTTTGGGACCCATTCACACAGCTGCTCTCATGGCTGATACGTGATAAGCTCACGGTGTTCATTTCACAGGAGTCATCATAAATGATGTCTGCCCTTTTGCACACACCTGGTGGTGCTCTCATTCTGCCTTTACAAACTTCCAAAAAATTGTTCTGATAGAGGAGGCAGTTCAGCCCTTTAGCTCCAGAATCACTGGAATATTCTCCACAGGCTTCTGTGACCCTTCTCTTAGCACTCGGAAAGAAATTAAAAATATAAACCATAGGAGAGTATACCAAAGGAAGGAAATGTGGTTTTACATATCAGCAATATTTTTTTATGATGATCCTGCCTTAATTGAAAAATGGCATAAAGCCCTTATGAAAAATTAAGCTTTGGGAACTGCTACCTAATATCTCAGTGATGAATGCATATTTTTTATCCATTGGTGGTTACTGTCAGGGAATTTTAAAATAATAGGGCAGTATGTCGAAATAAGAAATCATTCTGTATCATTTGAAGGGGCATGGCACCATCCTGTCTGGCTGACACTACTCTAAGAGCCTCAGTGCCAGGGGCTGAGCAAACTGGATCCTTTTTAATGGAATTTATGTCCAAACCAGTAAATGAGTTTTGATGCTGCGTGTGGTTACCAAGAAGAACACTGAATGTACTCAGAGTTCTAACACTCTTGGGAAAAACTGCACTCAGGAGGAATGAAGCACCTGATTTCTTTGGACAAGAATGAAACTGTGTGACTGGCAATGGCAAAAGTCCTACTGCACAGATCGAATGGTCCTTTCTCACCATTAGCTGTGAGACTCCAGGAAATGGCTGGCAATGTATGGTAGGAAATCGGCCCCCTCAACCAATATTCATCATTTTTGCTGTTGTTTTTATGTCCTTTCAATTGTGTCTGTCTCTCCATGACCCCATTTGGGGTTCTCTTTGGTAAGTATACTGGAGTGGTTTGCCATTTCCTTCTCCATCTCATTTTACAAATTGAGAATCTAAGACAGACAGCATTAAGGAACTTCCACAGGGTCACACAGCTAGTAAGTATCTGAGGCTGAATTTGAATTCAGGTCTTCCTCGTTCCAGGCCCAGCACTCTATTCACTGTGCCACCTAGCTGCCCATATTTATCATACAACATGCTATAACTGGAGCTACCCTTGCCATCACTCTGAGCAATAAGTCAGACTTAGGGTTACTACCTTGGTGCTAAGAACTCTCTGTGTAACTTCCAACAAATCATTTGACCTCTCAAGGTCTTGGTTTCCTTAGCTGTAGAAAGAGGAGATTGTCTTACAACCCGTAAGATACTTTCAGCCTCCAAAAAGTGGTACCTCGCAACTAGAACAGATGGAGAATCAATTATTTAATAAAAAGTTATTAAGCTTCCTCTATGGGTCACACAATGTGCTTGTTGCTAGGGATATAAAATAAAAATGGTATAATGTCTGTCCTCTACAAACTTACATTATTCTGGGGAAAACAGCATATTTATATGTAAGTATAACATGGATGTAGCATCAACTCCTAACTCTTCCTTTTCTCTGGGTTGGGTCTGGCTCTCTAATATCACCCACACCAATGCTGATACGTGTAGGATTCCCAGATTAGAGACTGCTCATTTTCACAATCCTAAGGATAATAAATAGTAGGGAGAAATGCTACATCTACTATTCACAATTGACTGTAGGTCCTGAGCCCCAACTGGTGTGCTTCCCATTTAAACAAATCACTTAAGAAAACACTATTAACTCTTGATCATGAAGTATTTTACTAAACAAGAAGGCCAAAGTAAAAATAATTTTATCAGCCTACCCGTAAGCATGAGTGTACTCTTCCACCAATGTACACAGTGTCCATGTGAGAAAGTGGGCCCAAAATTACAGAAATCCTAACAGAGTGACACAGGAGTAGGGAAAACCACATGTCCAGGACAACTTATAATTCTGGATTATAGGTCTTGATGGCCTTAGGGAACGGTCTGTGCTGTTGCTAGAAGAGATCTTGGCTCTTCTGAGCTTCTCCTGTCTCTCACAGGTCAGAGCCACCTCTCCACAGGCAGCTACGTTCAGGCCTCTGAAGCAGTGTTAAGTTCTTTTGTTGAAAACAGAGACCCTAAGCTTAAGAGTCTTCAGAAATATTCAGGAGCCCTTGTCTAGGCTCTGATAACTTACTCAGAATAATTTCCCTGATTTTGAAATATATATTTATTTAGTTTTGAATACATGTTCATTTAGGTTCTCAAGCCATACATAGCAGTAAAGAGCAATGCAGGTAAATATCTGAGTTATTTCCAACTTGTGAGAAGCTGCAACATATAAGGCAGTCTAGCCTTTCTCTTCCCTGCCAGATCTTCAGCAGAGAATCCTCTTTCCTCCAATCAGCTTCCAGTAGGAAAGCTCTTTGGAACTCCAATCAGATCTGTTCCCAGAAGCACCTGCAAATTCTGCCTTTCTCTGTTCAACTTTTCTCAGTTGGGTTCAGCTCAGAAAAGCTGCTCTCTTTTTTTCCTTCTTCATCTATTTCAAATTACTACTTCACTTTTACTCCTTTTTCATTTTGTTTTGTCTCTCCCGTGCATGATTCTTGTTTAGTTACTGACTGACTCCTGCTGCCAAAGTAGCGTCTACTGGAGTTAAGTGTCTCACTTCCACCTCATGGTGGAAAGCCAAAATTCAAATTGTCATTAATAGCACAGAGAAGAAATATACAATTGATATAAATATTTATTTAAAAAATTTATTTATAAAAATATTTATATTTTTATTTATAAAAAATGTTAGTTATCTATTTATAAATAGATATTTATAAAAAAAATGTTAGTTATCTACATTTCCCAACTATGGGCCCCAAAGTCCCCAAAACCATCCTATGTAGATGAACTGCTGGGCAACAAGACACTGGAGAGAGTTATGACCAAGAGGAGCAGACTGTCACACCCAAAGGCAGAAGGCACTCCAGCCGTATTTTCCTTTAGTGAGTCCTTTTTTATCTCAAAATCTGTTTTCTCTCAGGCTCTCACAGTGCTTTCCTTTGAGGGCATCTTTTCTTTCAGGTCCTCTCAAAACTGTCTGTACTTCTAAATTATTTTTCTGAAATACTGTTTATTCTTACACGTCTTTTTTTTGCCTCTTTCAAAAAATAAAAATGTCCACATCAAAAAAGGAAAGTACCATAAGTGTGTGTGTATACATACATACATACACACACACACACACACACACACATATATACATACATACATATATATATTTAGCGGTAGCTTGGTGGTTCAGTGTTACGCTGTGTACCAAAGCCAGCCAGCTGGTGCAGTGGATAAAACATGGAAAGTAGAGTCAGCAAAACCTGAGTTCAAGTTTGGCCTCAGATGCCTACTAGCCCTATGACCCCAGGCAAATCACTTAATCTGTATCTACCTCAGTTTCCTTAACTGTAAAATGGGGATAATAGCACCTACCTCACAGAATTGTTGTCAGGAGTAAAAGAGATAATGTTTATAAAGTGTTTAGCACAATATAGGCCCATAATAGGTGCTTAATAAATGCGTACTTCCTGAGCAAATAAGCAGAATTGTTACTTACTCTTACTCGTTTCTTTTATCCTTCAGTGTGGAAATCTGCTCTCCTTGGGCATGATTCTCTGTCCAGCCACACAATGACTCTTCCTGTCTGGGAGGGATTTTCTTCTCAAACAGCCCAGAGTAAAAAGGGGGTGAAAATGTTGAAAACTCCATCTACCAGGCCAGTTCAGCTGGTCACAGCACTCTCCAGTCACTGCTGCCTCATTCAGTCATTACCTAGAGTATCTGGGTACAATTTATCTCTCTGAGCTGAGAAGTTGTAAAAATGAATCAATAATTCTCCTTTTTCAGTCCAGAGACCCCAGCCAGAGATGGATTAGTAATGCAAAGGTTAGCCATGTTTACCATAGTGACTGGCCTAAAGGCAGAGTAAACAGTAAGGCCAATCAGTTTGGGGAAAGAAATATTGGGGGAGGGGAGTGAGAGAGACAAAGAAAGATAGAGAGACCAAGAGACAGAAAAAGCCGAGAGATCACTGCCTCGGGTCATCTCTGGGGGTGTTGTTTCTTCTCAGCACTCTTCATACACATTCCCATGCACAGTCCTGGTGCCGGCATCCAGAGAAGAGCTAGTGGTTACTTCCCTCCATACCATTTTCTCTCAGTCTGCTTGACTTCACTGATCTTAACTGATCTTAGGTCTCCTTCAGCCCTGGTGTATTACCCCCACTTATGGGTTCGTTTTCCCCTAATTCCTTAGGATAAGAAGGGCCTATTTATAAGTCAAAGACTGATTGTCAGTCACAGGTCAAGATGACATCTTGGGAAATCTAGGAGGGAAAATATGGATGTGATTTCTGCCCAAACTAGCAGATATCCATTTTCAGTGTCTTGATTTTCTCAGACCACCAAGACAGTGTACAAATTTAGTAGAAAGTATGGGGGAGGTGGTAGGGGTGGAGGTGACAATGACTATGATAGGTCCATTAATTACTGGAGGGGGCAAGAAAAGCTCCATGTAGGAGCTTTGGAGGAAGCTAGGAATTCTACAAGGTGGAGGTGAGGAGGAGGTACATTCCTGGCATGAGGGACACCCTATGCAGATGCCTAGAAATCAGAAAAACAATGCTTTGGGGGAGGAACAACCAGAAGGACTGTTTGACTGAACTGCAAAGTGAAAGAAGGGGGATTTTAATAAGGAAAATTCCAGGTCCCTTCCATTCTCCACAACCTACTGGCTACCTTGTCATGCTCAGCTCTGCCTTCTTGGGACAGAACTATAAAATAGAGCCAGAAGCAGATCTCAAAGTTCCATAAAATTGACAGCTGGCAAGTGACAGCAGTAAGCCAAGTAGTTAGGTGGCACAGTAGACAGGGAGCGAGACCTAGAATTAGGAAGACCTAAGTTCAAATCCATCCTTGGACACCTACTAGTTGTGTGATCCTGGGCAGGTCACTTCATTTCTTTTTACCTCAGTTTCCTTGACTTTAAAATTGGGATGACAATAGCACCTACTTCCCAGGGTTGTTGCGAGCATCAAATAAGTTAATAAAGGTAAAGCCTGGCACATAGTAGGCACTTGATAAATACTCATTCCTTCCTCCCAAGCTTCTCTTACAGAGACAACCTGGAAAAAAATTTCAGGAATACAACAGCAGAGGACAAGCTGCTACCTTCTTGTCTAGCAGAGAAGCCTGGATTTCTCAACTGTCTGTATAAACACCAGAAATTTGACAAATCTAAGCCTGTTCACTCCCAGCAAAGGAAGTGGAATTAACAAAAGGGCAAGGAGAACATCCACTGTAATTAACCACTACATGTGTGCAGAGAAAGCCAAATTAGACATCTTGCTCAAAAGATGTAGGTGTGACCTCTATTCCGAAGGAGCTTACATTGTAGTTGGGAACACACACACGCACACACACACACACACACACACACACCCCAGCTGGAAAAAAATATGTTGATTTAACAATATAGCAACCAATTAATATAAACTGAGTGTAGACATCCTATAGAAGAGGAACAAACTGTTAGATTAGATTGGTCGAAAAAGACCAAACAAAGAAGAGGTCCTGTGCCACCTTCTAGGGGAATTCTTGGAAGGTTTTGGAGGATTTTGGTTTTTGGTGTTTGCGTTTTTGGTGTTTGGTGTTTGTGTGTTAAGTGACTTGCCCAGGGTCACATAGCTAGTAAGTATCAAGTGTCAGATCCTCTTGCCCCCAGAGCTGGTGCTCTATCCACTGCGCCACCTAGCGGCCCATACGGGAATTCTTTAGTGGTTAGTACTCTCTTCCTTCTCCCCAAACAATTGTATGGAATATCAGGCTTGGAGTCAGGAAGACCTAAGTTCAAATCCAGTTTCAGACACTTACTAGATGTGTGACCCTAGGCAAGTCATTTAACTGTTTGCTTCAATTTCCTCATCTGTAAAATGAGCTGCAAAAGAAATGGTAAAACCACTCTATTATTTTTCCCAAGAAAACCTTAAATGGGGTTATGAAGAATTGGGCATGACTGAACAACAACTCCCTTCTTGCTCCCAAGTAATTATGCATATTTACATATCTGTTTGCATTCTATATACACCCAGTGGAATGAAAACTCCTAGAATATGGAGACTGTTATTTGTTTTGTTTCCTTGTCCCTAGAACCTAGAAAAATGCTCTGCACATTTCATTTTAGAGAGGAGATAGGTGATACAGTCATGTGATTTCATCTGCGGTGAGCTTCTGGTATTGAAAGCCCTACAAACAATGCAGGTCATCAACTTACCATAATTTATAGTACATCTTTTAATATCATCAATATCTTCAGCTTATATCCCATCATTATCCTTGAATGTATCCCTTCCTCTCATCTACCCAGGATACTATACCTTCTAACAAAGAATAAAAAAAAAGAAGAAGAAATGATCAGGTCAGCAAAGCTATCCAATACATCAGCTGAGTCTGACAGTGTCCTCTCAGCCCTAGTTCCCCATCTCCGAAAAGAAAGAAGGGAGGTACATTTTTTTTGTCTCCTCTCTTCTGCAAGGTCATTATATCACAAAGTGTTCAGTTTCAATTCTTTGTTGTTTGCCTTGTAACTTTGAAACTGTAATAGTTTGTAATAGTAATGGTTTTAGAAAGAGTTGCCTAGGGCTATTCTTGGGGCAAGAAGCCAAGTGATTTCCCTGAAGGTCACTCAGTTATTATATATCTTCCCGAATACAAGGCTGGATCTCTCTCTACTAGGTCATGCTGTCTCATAAATATAATCAGAGCTGGAAAGGACCTCAGAGACCATGTAGTCCAACCCCTTCCTTTTATAGTTTAAGAAACTGAGGCCCAGGGAGATTAATTGATTTGTCTAAGGTCAGTGTCAGAGGCTGCTTTGGTGTTGCTGTTCAGTTGTTCACAGTCATGTCCAATTCTTCATGACTCCATATGGGGTTTTCTTGGCCAGGATACTAGAGTGGTTTGCCATTTCCTTCTCTAACTCATTTTACCAATCACAGTTCCAGAGGACCAAGAATGAAACATGCCATCTACCTCCTGACAGAGAGGTTATGGACTCAAGCAATAGATGCAGATTGAGACAAATTAATCTGTCCTTACCTGTTAGTGCGGTTAGATCGTGTTGATTAGAGTTCTTAGGTGCTTCAAAGTTGTTTGTCATTACAGTGATGTTATTATATAAACTGTTGGTCTGGTTCTGCTTACTTCCTTTTTCATCAAACTCATACGTATCTTCCCTTATTTCTCTGAAACTGTATTTGGGCACCATTGTATAGGGGAATTCCTGTAATGAGAAGTCAAATGGGTAAGCTATAGTTCATTGGTTGAGAACCTTGAATGCCAAGCTCAGTGTCAAAACTATAGGCAAGAATGTGTCACTACCTTCACCCTTCTAAACTATTTATCTCCTCTTCCCATTGAGAACTCAATAGAACTTTTAAATCAAGTATTTTTCATCTTTTTGGTGTCATGGATCCCTTTGGCAGTCATGCTATTTCTATAGCATAGATCTCTCTCTACTAGGTCATGCTGTCTCATAAATATAATCAGAGCTGGAAGCCTATGACCCCCCTTCTCAGAATAATATTTTTAAATGTATCATACATAGGGTTTATATACATAGAATTACAAAGGAAACCAATTACGTTGAATTTTTTAAAAACAGTTTATGGACTCCCTGAAATCTACCTACAGACTCCAGCTTAGGAAACCCTATTTTAAATTTGTTGAATTTCCATTTATGTAATTTTTCAGATATGTGGTTCTATAAAATCATAGACTCTAGGTCTGTTTATTAAGAACTGTAGGAAATCTTAGAGGAAGGTAGGTGAACAGATCATTGGATCTGGAATCACAAGGACATGAGTTCAAATCCTGCCTCAGACAATAGATGTGCAAATCAAATAACTTTGCTGGGCTTCAA
This sequence comes from Potorous gilbertii, assembly GCA_028658325.1. NCBI lineage: Eukaryota > Metazoa > Chordata > Mammalia > Diprotodontia > Potoroidae > Potorous > Potorous gilbertii. The sequence goes on along the minus strand of CM053771.1, from coordinate 310,077,494 downwards.
TTTCTTCATCTATAAAATGGGGATAGTAATAGCCTCTATTTCTTAGGGTTATTATGAGATAAAATGAGATAATATATTTGTAAAGTGCTTTGCAAACCTTAAAATGCCATATAAATGCTATTATTACTTAATAATATTCTGTAAATACTATTATTATTTTAAAAATACTTTAAATGCTATTATTGTTTAATCCTAACACCCATTTAACTGATAAGGAAATTGAGGTCCAGAGAGGTAAACTCACTTGCCCAAATCATAAAGCTAGTTATTGGCAGAGCTGACATTAGAATCCAAATCACTGAAGCCTGACTCAGTGCTCTTTCTACTACCCCACTTCCTTCTGACCCCAGGACTGATTAATGTCTAGATTTCCAGCCTTTCTCACAAGCACCTGCTGCAATGTACTGCTGTGTTTCAAAAACACAAGAGCAAATACAAGACCTGTCTTTTTACTACTCTCTTTCCCTTCTGCTCTTGAAAAGACCATCTCTGTAAAATGCTAACTTGAAAAAAATAAATAAACATTTAGAACTGCAGCATAAAAATATGGTAGTTCAAAAGTGCTGTATACAGGTTGCTGACAAAAATTGAGAGAGAGAAATGTATTTTTTTGTTGTTCTGACAAATGTGAAAAAAAATTATATGCTTTAGTTCCAATTATTAAGATGATAGAGATTTTAAAATAGCAGCTGCCAATCTGAGTTTCTTAAGGAAGTTAATGATTTAGATTTCAGTCTGCATCTTTTAATTTGATTTTTAAAGTTGCTGATGAGGTAAATACCTATATGTAATAATAACTAGTATTACACATATATATGTATATATGTATAATATACATATATGTATGTGTTTAGTTGTTTTTCAGTTGTGTCTGACTCTTTGTGACCCCTTTTGGGAGTTTTCTTGGCAAAGATACCACTTCATGTTATATATGTAGATATATGTGTATATCTACATATATGTATATACACATACATACATATATAGAGAACTAAGTGGATTAGTGGAAAAAGCATGGGGCCTAAAAGCAGGAAGACCTGAGTTTAAATTTGGCTTCAGACACTTACTAGCTGTGTGACCCTGGGTAATTCACTTAATCCCTGTTTGCCTCCATTTCCTTACCTGCAGAGTAAGCTAGAGGAGAAATGGCAAGTTTACTTTATGTGTATGTATATATGTATATACATACACATATCTACATATACAACATAAAGTGTTATTTATATGGTATTTATCACTTTAAGATTTGATGATCTCATTTGACCTTTACAACATTCTCTGTGAGGTAGGCATTATCATCATCATTTTACAGATGAGGAAACTGAGGCTGAGAGATGGTAAGTGACTAGGTCTAGGTTACACAACAAATAAGAATATGAGGTCACATCTGACTTCTTGACTTTTGTTCCAGGGCTCTGTCCATGGTGACACTCAGTTGTATTCATGGTATGACTTGAAAGTGATTTAAAAAAAAAAAGTATAGCCCAAGTGTTGGTTGGGGAACAATCAAAATAAAGCAGAGAGACCAAATTAGCTTTTCTTTTGGGCATTATTTGAAACAACTCAAATCAGGGTAAATGCTAAACCTTGCTGAAATACCCAAAGAAGTATTTTTGTTTTGTTTGCTTTGGGTAGGCTTTTGGCCATTGGCCAAAGGTAGCACACCATCAGTGAAAATATCTGCGCCCATGAGAGCTTTCTCAGAGATATATTCCTGTCATCCCATTTCCTTGCTCCTTAGAAACAGAAAAGGCTGGAGATGTGCTGGTTCTCCCTGGTGCTTGTTTCCATGGAGCAGAAGTCTAGGAGGACAACAAAATATACAAGCCAGTGCACAAACCAAGCCACTTGTACTTGAAGAGTCAAAGGGTGAGGGAAGAAAACTAGTTCTAGAAGAATGAGCTTGCTGTTATTTATTATTATTATGTATTTGTTTTTTCCACTTACTTAGATCTGACTTTATTTGTGCTTAAAGTGTCTTGTAGTTGTGTTCATATAGTCCCTTGGTTTGTTTTTCTACCCTAGCTTTAAATGGGATTTCTCTTTCTATCTCCTTCTGTTGGGCTTTGTTACTAATATACAGAAATGTAGAAGATTTGTGTGGGTTTATATTGTAACCTGCAACTTTGCCAACTTAGTTTCTTCTTTGCCTATTCTAATTCCTTCAATTTCTTTTTTTTTTCCTCTTATTGCCATAGCTAACATTTCTAGTACCATATTGAATAGTAGTGGTGACAAACATCCTTGTTTCACCCCTGATCTTATTGGGAATGCATCCAGCTTATCTCCATTGCATATAATGCTTGCTGAAGGTTTTAGGTAGATACTGCTTATTATTTTATGGAAAGTTCCATTTATTCCTATGTTCTCCAGTGTTTTCAGTAGGAATGGGTGTTGTATTCTGTCAAAAGTTTTTCTGCATCTATTGAGATAATCCTGTGGTTGCTGTTAGTTTTGTTGTTGATATGATCAATAATGCTAATAGTTTTCCTAATATTGAACCAGCCCTGCATTCCTGGTATAAATACTATCTGATCATAGTGTATTATTCTCGTGATTAATTGCTGTATTCTTTTTGCTAAAATCTTATTTAAAATTTTTCCATCATTGGTCTATAATTTTATTTCTCTGTTTTGACTCTTCATGGTTTAGGTATCAAAACCATATTTATATCATAAAAAGAATTGGGGACTCCTTCCCCAATTTTTCCAAATATTTTATATAGTATTAGAATGAACTGTTCTTTAAATGTTTGATAGGATTGTAAATCCATCTGGCCCTGGAGATTTTGCCCAAGGGAGTTCATTGATGGCTTGTTCAATTTCTTTTTCTGAAGCAGGGTTATTTAAGTATTCGACTTCCTCTTCTGTTAATCTGGGCAATTTATATTTTTTAAAATAATCATCCATCTCATTTACATTGTCGAATTTATGAGCATACAGTTGGGCAAAGTAATTTCTAATTATTGTTTTAATTTCCTCCTCATTGGAGTTGAGTTCACCCTTTTGTAATTTTGTTTTCTTATTTCTTTTTTTAATCAAATTGACCAAAAGTTTATCAATTTTATTGGTTTTTTCATGAAACCAACTCTTAGTTTTGTTTATTAGTTCAATAGTTTTCTTCATTTCAATTTTATTAATCTTTCCTTCAGTTTTCAGTATTTCTAATTTGGTATTTACTTAGGGATTTTCAATTTGTTCTTTTTCTAGCTTTTTCAACTGCATGCCCAATTCACTGATCACCTCTTTCTCTATTTTATTTATGTAGGCATTCAAAGATATAAAGTTTCCCCTAAGAACTGCTTTTGCAGTATCCCATAAGATTTAGTAGGTTGTCTCATTATTGTCATTCTCTTGAATGAAGTTGTTGATTGTTTCTATGATTTGTTGTTTAACCCACTTATTCGTTAGGATTAGATTGTTTAATTTCCAATTAATTTTTGATCTATGTTTCCATGGCCTTTTATTACATATAATTTTTATTACATGAGAAGAATAAATTATTCTGAGAAGAAAGCATTGACTATCTCTGCCTTTCTGCACTGGATTGTGAGGTTTAATGCCCTAGTACATGGTCATTTTTTGTATATGTGCCATGTACTGCTGAAAAAAGGTATATTCCTTTCCATCCCCATTCAGTTTTTTCCAGAGATCTATCATATCTACCTTATCCACAGTTTTTTTCACCTCCTTAACTTCTTTCTTGTTTATTGTGAAGTTAGATTTGCAAGTTCAGAGAGGGAGAGGTTGAAGTCCCCCACTAGTATAGTTTTGCTGTCTATTTCTTCCTGTAACTCCCTTAACTTCTCCTCTAAGAATTTGGATGGTATACCACTTGGACCATATATGTTTAGTAATGATATTGCTTTGTTGTCTATGGGAACTTTTAGCAGGATATAGTTTCCTTCCTTATCTCTTTTGATAAGATCTATTTCTGCTTTTGCTTTGTCTGAGATTAGGATTGCTACCCTTGCTTTTTTTACATCAAATGAAACACAATATATTCGGCTCCAACCTTTCATCTTTACCCTTTGTGTATCTGTCCATTTCACATGTGTTTCTTGTAAACAATATATTGTTGGATTATGCTATCCATCTCCATTTTATGGGAGAGTTCAGCCCATTCACATTCACAATTATGATTGCTATCTATGTCTTTCCCTCCATCCTCTTTCCCACTGTTTGTGCTTTTAGTTCTCCTTTTCCCTCCACAACAGAGTTATAATTTTTTACCACCTCCTCCCTCAGTCTTCCCTCCCTTCTTTCATCTCCCCTACCTTTTACTCTCCTTTACCCTTACTACTTCTTCCCTCTCTTTTAGCCTCCCTTCCCCTTTCTTTCCCCCTTCACCTCCTACAACCTATAGAGCACGTTAGATTTATATACTTATATTTGGTGTTCCCTCCTCAAACCAAATCAGATCAGAGTACCTCTCGAACAAAGCTCATCTCCCTCCCCTCTTTCCCTCTACTGTAATATAATTTTATGCCTCTTACTGTGCTGTAATTTACCATTTTCTGTCTCCTCCTTTTCGCATCTCCTGTTACAATCCCTTAGCACCCTTAAATTACATTTTTATCATCACATCATTTACTTTATACTTGCTCCCTTTATGTATATCCCTTTTATATTTCATAATAAACATACAATTCTCAAGATTAACAAGTATCATCTTCCCCTGTAGGGATGCAAACAGTTTGCTTATATTGAGTAACAAGTTTTTCTTTTCCCCTGTTTACCTTTTTATGCCTCTCTTGAGACCTGCATTTGAAGATTGAATTTTCTATTGAGTTCTAGTCTTTTTGTCAGGAAGGTCTGGAAATTCTTTATTTCAATGAATGTCTATCTCCTTGCCTGAAATATATAATGCTCAACTTTGCTAGGTAATTGATCCTTGATTGTAGTCCCAGCTCCTTTGCTTCACAGAATATAATATTCCAATGCCTTCGATCTTTTAATGTAGAAACTGCAAGGTCCTGTGTGATCCTGACTGTAGCTCCTCAATGTTTGAATGGGTTTCTTTCTGGCTTCCTGTGGTATTTTCTCCTCCACTTGATAGTTCTGGAATTTGGCAACAATATTCCTTGGTGTTTTCCATTTGGGATCCTTTTCAGGAGGTGAACAGTGGATTCTTTCAATGACTACTTTGCTCTCTGGATCTAGGGCTTCGGGGAAGTTTTCCTTGATGATTTTTTGGAAAATATTGTCCAGACTCTTTTTTTCATCATGACTTTCTGGTAGGCCAGTAATTCTTAGATTTTCTCTCCTGGATCTATTTTTCAGGTCAGTTGTTTTTCCAATTAAATATTTTACATTTTCATCTGTCTTTTCATTCTTTAAATTTTGTTTGACTGATTCTTGATGTCTCATGAAGTCATTAGCTTCTACTTGCCTGATTCTAAATTTTTTATCAAATTGCTTTCTTCTGTTAACTTTTGCATTTCCTTTTCAATCTGTCCAATTATTCCTTTAAAGGAATTATTTTCTCCAATTAGTTTTTGTACTTCCTTTTCCATTTGTCCAGTTTTCCCAGTTAGGTTTTCTGCTTCCTTTTCCATTTGCTAATTTTCCTTTTTAAGGAACTGTTCTCTTCTGTGAATTCTTTTCTCATACTTTTAAAGTCAATGGCCAGTTTTTCTTCTGTTTCTCTAATTTGGCTTTTAAAATCCTTCTTCAGCTCTTCCAAGAGTACTCTTTGTGCTTACAACCAGTTCATAGTCCCTTCTGAAGTTTCAGATGGGAGTACAGTCTCAATGTTGACCTCTTCAGTATTAGTGTTGTGGTCCTTGTCCCCATAGAAAGGTTCTATAGTCTTTTCTTTCCTGCTTTGCTTCTTACTCATGATAATGAAGTTTTTTGTATTGTGGCCTCTGGTTCTTTCAGCTAGAAGCTAAAGAACCTGGTGCTGAGCTGACTGGTGTGAGGAGGCAGAAGCCTTTTTTGTGTTTCCCCAGATTTGCCCTAGAGCTAGCTTGTTAAGTGTGAAGGAGGGGTGGTATGGTCATGGGACATTTCCTCAGCTGAGGCAGAGCAAAGACAAGCTCAGCAATTGGTGATCCCAGCTGCCCTGGTGTCTTTCCGTTTCCCCTGGGGTGCTGAGGCATGCCTAGGGTCCTAGTGTTGTGAGGCTCCACACCCCTGGAACTCCTAATCTCCTCCTGTTTCACTGAGGTGGGGCTGTCTGGGACAGCTCCGGTCCTGCACTGTTGCCCTTCCACCACAGCAAGAGGAATTCTCCTTAGTGATTTTCCTAGCCTCACGTGCTACAAGAGTGTTTGCCCCTTCTGTTGATTTCACTGATCCAGGATTTTTCTGGGGAAATATTTTATGGCTCTTTCAAGGTCAAGAAGAGGAGAAGGTCAAGAAGAGGAGAAGGTCAAGAGCATTTTCTGATCACTTCACCATTTTGATTCCCAGAAGTTCAAGTAGGTAACTTACAGACATTTTATCTGCAGACTGATAGTCTCAGCAGCAGCCACTGCAGATACCTGGGACTCCTCTGCTCTCACTCATTCAGTTTCACTGGATTCCCATCCTGGGCCATTATGCCTGAGATTCTCCTTCAACAAATTATTTAAGCTCTATAGGTCTCAATTTCTATGCCTGTTAAATAAGACAACTTTTAAGGATCCTTCCAGTTCTAACAACCCATGAATAAAGAAAAAACAGAAGACATGTCCAATGACTATACAACCCCACCTCTTCCAGAAACTCAGCTGGCTTTGCTACACAGTCATCTGCTGTGCAGAAAATGAGAACAGTGTTTTCAGAGGTTGGGACCCCAAAGGAAATTGTTTGCAATGAACAAAAGTGAGGAGTAGAGCTTACATGAAGAAAACAGGACATTTATAGGGAAGGTGGCGGGGGGAGAAGGAGGGAAGAGAGAATAGAAGACATTTCATCACAAGGTGTTCACAGGAGAATTTACTAAAACAATGCTGGGCACTCTGTTCAAAAACAGGTGGAAAAGATGTTTCCTAGCAGTTTTTAAGGGGAGGAAAAGGACAAGTCTGATGTCTTTGTTTACTTCCACAGCTGTTTGCTTTCTGAGATGTCACCATCAAACAGGGATTTTCGCATTAATGATGATGCTGTTAATGATGATGATGATGATGTTGATGATGAGCAATGGAAGAAATGAATGATTACTTGGATTACTTGGAGCTCATTGCTAATGCTTAAATTATAGGAAAAGACTTGCCCCCTCCCCATTCCCCGGTGGGTAGGCTAGATCTCCTGGGCTCACTTTTGTTGCCTCCAAAGCATTCTTTTATTCTGCTTTATACTATCCTCTGCCCTATCCCTGGATATTTAGACTGCTTTTCACTTCTTTTTCCTCCTGCAGAAATGATAGCCCTCTCTCCTTCCAAAACTGATTGACATTTCTCCCAGTATGGAACAGTGAGGACAGTTTGTTGTGAGGTACAGGGTGTTTCTTCTCTCTTGGGTCAAAGCATTAAACTCCTAGGGTAGATTCTAATTTTTGCTGATATTTATATGCAATAAAGGACCTGGAAAGGGGACAAGAGTCATGGGGTCATAGATCTTAGAGCAAGGGTTCTTAACCTGGGGTCCACTAACACCCAAAGATTCTGTGGATAGACTTCAGGATCTGAGCACTTGTCAATATAATTAGTTTCCTTTGTTGTTCTGTCTTTTTTATCTTGTGTATTTTTTAAAAAACATATTTTGAGAAAACCTCACAGGGAACAAAAGAGGTATGTGCCACAAATAAGGTTTAAAAGAAATTTTATCTAGAAGGGCCCTTCAAGATCATCTGGTCCAATCCCTCCCTCCCCCATTTTACAGATGGCATAAACAGAATTTTAGAATCAGAAGAGACAAGAGAGGCCATTTACTCCAACTGAAATTTGAGAAAGAATCCCTACCATCATACCTTTGACAAGTAGTCTTAACTGGTTGTCCTTCAAGTCTCCATCTTGTATCTTCTTACCTTTTCCATCTACACTCTTTTTATGAATGATATCATTGACTTTCATGTATTTAGTTGCTGTCTCTATGCAAATGACATGTACATACTGTTTTTTCCTTTCTTCTATATAATATCTATATCTCCATATATCGCTAATATAATTTTTATTCATATGATAATACCTTTCATATGTAGCTATAACGTTAATAATATATTTTTCTAAATAATCTTCATGTCTATATATCTCTCATATATACATATTTACACACACGTATACATATACACATATTCATCCTTTCTTGAGCTCCATTCATGACTCTCCAGCAGTTTATAGGCCATTTTGAATTGATTACCTCAAAAATATCCCAAACCCAATATGACCATAAAGGAATTCATTATCTTTCCCTAAATTAATCCTCTTCTTAACGTCTCTATTTTTGCCAAGGAAAGTTTTTTAAAAAGAAGATTTATTTTTCATCAAAGCAGAGCTTCAGAAGAAAGGAAAAATCAAATTAAACAGTACATCCCCTCTATCTCACTTGAAAGTTTTAATGAGTGAGTCATATACATGACAGCAGCAAACTTAATAGAAGTCCTGTGCTCTCTGATATATTATTAGTTATTTTTTATTTGACTTTGTATTTAGCATAACTTCCTGGATGGAAATTGAGCTCTTCAGTGATTTCTTTAGGTCAGCTAGAAAATCTCTTTCTCCTCTTATTTTTCCTCCCCCTCCTCTCAGTGGAATGGGCTGGAAATATTCAGGCAGATTCCAAAGATGCCTTACTTATTCAAAGGGAGTCATGTGTGCCCTGGAAGAATCTGGCTAATTTCATGGCCACAGTGTCTGCAGGATACACCCCCATATGCCATATAGGGATCAGTTAAAGACTCTGGAGATGTCTGGCCTACATATGAAAGGACTTATGGAGAGACATGATAACTATATTTAAGCATTTGAAGGGATTATTAGAATCACAGAATCATAGAATCTAAAAAGTTGGGAAGGACTTGGGTAAGAACACTACTAGAACATTCAAAAATCATCCAGCCTCTACTTGAAGACTTCTACTGATGTGAAAAACAATGATTTCTTGATGCAAAACATGCTACCTTTGAATACTTCTAATCTTTAGGAAATTTTCCCTTCCACCTGACCTAAATCTGCTCCTCTGAAGCATCTGCCCACTGTATTCAATTTGGTTCTCAGAGACCAAGCAGAACAAATATATGGGCTAAACTACTAGGTAGCATAGTGAATAGCATGTGAAGCTAATCTGCATGCTGAGAAAACTCAAGTTCAAATCCAGACTTAAACACTTGGTCTGTAACCCTGAGTAAGTCATTTATCATCTCTTTGCCTCAATTTCCTCAACTGTAAAATGGAGATAGTAACAGTACTTACTTCCCACAGTTGTGAGGATCAAATAAAATAGTGTTTGTAAGCACTTAAGGCAGTGTCTGGCACATGGTAGTTGTTCTTTCCTAAATAGTGAAGGACAGTGAAGGGGATTGAGACGGGAAGAGTCCATCATAGAGAGCAGCATAAGGTCCCTCAGAAACAGAAAGGCTTAGGCCTCTGTAAAGAGTTCTGTTTGGCTAGAGTAGACAGTAGAGAATTCAGCAGAGCAGAATAATATGAAGGAAAGGTGGGAAGGTAGGATGGAACCAGTTTGTGAATCTAAGGTATCTTAACTTTAAAGTGTAGGTGATAAGGATCCAGTGAAGGATCTTAAGTAGAAAAAGGTCATGGTCTGATCTAAACCTAAGGGAAATTAGTCTGTATTGCATAAATTAAGTTAATCTCAGTTCTTGAGCTCCTAGAGGAGGGAGCAGGTAAAGATAAGAAGATATGTTTAGAGGTAAGAGTTAATTCTGCTTAGCTCCAGAAGGCAGGATTAAGAACAGTGAGTGGAAATGAGCCAGATTTCAGTTGATTTAAAGGGGAAATGCCCTAATGATTACAGCTATCCAAAAGTAGAATGGAGTACCTCCCTTGGAAGGTCCTGCATTGCCCACTATTAGAAATCTTTGAGCAGAGGCTGGATAACCACTCTTCCTGTACACTATAGGAGGGATTCTTGAGCAGATTAAAGCTGAGTTTTTAACAGCTAGGGAATTCTGTGATCCCATGACATCTGTTCTTGCTGGAGATGGGTACTAAGTAGAATTGCATTGCCCTGGAGCTTGATGCCCCCCCAACACCCGGGGCTAGGACCAAAGACCTTATTGGACCAATACCCCAAGTTTCAGCACCTGAGGAAGCTGCCAATTAATAGCCTCCCCCCAGTTCCTTCCATGCCCTCACAACCACAACCTCCTCTACCAGAAATATATGTGGATAGATACTCTCACCATCCAGGTTCTCTGGGGAGAGCTGTCTCTCCAGGCACCCCAGGGCAGCCAAAGAGGCAGGAGGCACTGCCAGGACATATGCCTCCGGGGATGGCCATGTATCTACTCAGGGGAAGCTAGGCCCTGGAAGTTTGGAGGACACCTTTTGTGATGTTGTAGTCATAGTAATAGCAGATTATTTAGCACTTCATACTTTTAAAAGGAAAGGAAAAAGCCCTTATTGCTACAAGCCAGGCACTTTGCTAAATGCTGTACAAGTATTATCTCCTTAGATCTTCACAATAACTCTGGGACTTAGGTATACCATCTCCATTTACAGTTGAGGAAACTAAAGTAGACAGAGGGATTAAGAGACTTGCTTAGGGTTCACACAGCTAGTAATAGTCTGAGGCTGGATTTCAATTAAAGTCTTTTTGACTACAGGTACAGTGTTCTATCCATACTTCTACTCATTTCTCATTGCATTTTTTTCCCCTCAGCTATGTGGAACTCCTGTCCCTAATTGCTTTAGCTGTCACTATGATAAAAGAGAGAGAGAGAGAGAGAGAAGGAAGGAAGGAAGGAAGGAAGGAAGGAAAGAGAGGGAGGAAGGAAGGGAAAGAGGAAGGGGAGGAAGGGAGGGAGGGAGGGAGGGAGGATGGAAAGAAAGATAAAGTTGGGTTATCTAAGTAGTCCCATGGGCATCCAGATTTCTCCCCAAATTTCCAAGCCACTCCCTCCCACCTTGGTTTCAACCTATAGAGTTAGAGAATCTGGATATATCCCCATTTGACTATTTATTATACTTGTGAGCTTGATAAAATCACTTCCATTTTCTGGGCCTTGGTTTCTCCTTCTGTAAAATTAAGGTCTTGGAGACTAGGTGATCCCTAAGAGTCCTTCCAGGTCAAAATTTGAAGATCCTGTGACCACAAGGAAATTTGGTTACCTCTTTTTCTATCATCCCTCAGTGTCAGGGCCAGTGACATGAGATGAAAAATGAATTATTTAAGCCACCATAAGGGATTTTTTATTGTTGTTTTCAAGGAATTGTATAGCAAAACTTTTGTGAAGGAAAATTCCATCAAGCAGATAATCCCCACCTACTCTGACAAAAAAAAGCTTTTTCCCACAGAAATTTGCGATAAGCATAGTGTACCTTTACTGAGAAAATGGAAGCTGTCTTGACTTGACCAGAGGATATTATTCAGCTGTAACCAAGAATAAAGAACACTTTTTCCTATTGGCCAGGAAAAGAACAAGAATAGTGGTTTTGATGGTTGTTGAGATTTGGATGGAGAGTGGTAGCAGTTTAAAAATCCTGTTTTGTCTTTGACACCTCACTGCACAGGCAAATTTGTAAGCGTGTGAACTGTGAAATGACATCCTCTTAACCTTTCTGGATTCACTGTTTGCCCGGCCCAATCTGTGACAACACACCACGCACATCTTCTCTTCATTTTGCTGTTTCACTGATTGTGGAAAATGCCTAGTGAAAACGAGGTCAGAGAGGTTCATGACTTCACTTTGCCGTTAATAGATGTCTGAATGGCACAGTCGGTGCGTCTGAATGTGACATTTGTACAGAACAAAGGGGGTTACCCACTAATGATCTGAAGCAAGAGTTCTTAGTTTCTCTAGCATACTGTTGGGAAGATTTTGCCAAATAAAGCAAATGCAAAGTACTGAAAATGTGTGTTTAAAAGCAAACAAAAGCTGGATATTCTCACTTTTAGTCTGGCACTTGTCTCTCTTGATCCTGCTCCTGAGGTGGTTATTCACCACTTTGCTTTCTCTTTTATACAAAAGAAAAAATAACATATCCTTTCTCTTCCAGATGGAACAGCCTCACAGCCCTATTGCGTCCCAACCCCTAGTCATCCCTTCATATAGCTGCCTTAGAAATGGCTCATTTCTTCCTTCTTGTTTCTACCTCCTCCTTCTCCTGCCTACTCTTCCTAGTGTTGGCTTCTGTAGTCAAATTATTTACAGTAACTCTGGAGAGTGTTTTAAGATGCCTCTTACTTAGTAGGCCCTATGGAAAGTAAAACTGTGTCACATAATGAAGTGAATGCAATCTAATTCAACAGACATTTATGAGGAGTTTATTGGGTAGGAGGCACTGTTCTGACTTCTGGAGGAGATGCAAAGGTGAAGAAAATAGGGTCCTTTCCCCAAAGATCTCAGTGCCTAAGGAAAAGAAAAAGTACTAAGACTGGAGGAGTTGTATAACTTTAGTCTGAAGGCCTCTGGGAGCAGAATGGGACTAGCTAGACTTTGAAGGCTGGGTGAAACTTTAATAACCAGCGATATGTGGAGTAGAGTGCACTCTAAGAAGATCCATAACTAGTTTGGGATGACTGAATCTGTGTTCTAGGCCATTGAAATTTAGAGTGGACAAGTGAAACTTGTACTTACTTTAGCAACTGAATTTAGCACATGGTATTTAGAAAGAATAATTAGTTCCATTATAAGATCACAGGAGCATAATTTTAGGACCTGGAAGAGATTTCATAGATCAACTCTCATCTCTACAACTGAATAGACCAAGACCTGTTAAGGTTTAAATGATTTGTCCAAGGTCAGACAACTAGTAACTGTAGCAACTAAAGGAGGGTCCCACCTTCTTCCCATCTCCCTCACTGTGGTGACTTCCCTATCAGCAGCTCATGGTTTTCTGGGATTCTCCCTCCACCATCAACTGAAAGTCCATAAAAGTTGATTGGAGAGTAGAGTTTATGAAGCTTGTACTGGATGTCAAAATTGTTGGTTACAGTTCTGATTCTAGATATAAGAAGACTTGCAATTAGTGTAGGAAGGAAGAAAGGAAATACAGTTGTGTCAAAAAGGTCTAGATATTGTGTGTGTGTGTGTGTGTGTGTTCATCTTTCGTTGCCAAAGAAGACCATGCCATCAGAGAAATGATGACATGACCTGCACTTGACTTTGTTTTGAGCGAGAGAGGGCTGTGCAGGTCACCAGCCTCACTTCTCCTCCAGAGCCATCTGAATTCAGTAACCAGATACTCATCAGGATGACTGGAGATGACCCAGGATGAGGCAGTTGGGGTTAAGTGACTTGCCCAAGTTCACACAGCTAGTGAGTGTCAAGTGTCTGAGGGGGGATTTGAACTCAGGTTCTTTTGACTCCTGCACCACCTAGCCACTGCACCACCTAGCATTCAGTAAAAGAATTTCATTCTCTCTTATTAGGTAATACTATCAAAACAACATCCTTCTACAATAATTTTCTTAAAACTAATTAACACCAAAAAACCCTTCCTTTTTTTCTCATTCCTACCAACAAAAAGCAAAGCCACAACCCAATATAGGATGTTCTATGTTTTTCATACTTAATTTGAAAAACAACTTCAAATTCCTTTGAAGTTCTACACAAGCCCAGATTCCTCACCATTGGCTCCACAACTGCTTAGGGAAGAAGAAAGGATAAATTATCCTAAAATCAGGCCATAAAAATTCTCTAAAATAACAGCCAGGTAATAAATTAACATATATATGACCTTTGAAATGATCATTACCAGGAAACAAAATTCAGCAAACATCTGGGCTGCTGCCTGGCACTGAATGATGTGATGCAAGATGCAGCCACTAGAAAGACATTTTCAAATGAGTCTTAAATTTAGAAAGCTGTCTTTTTTTTATGATTTTTAAATCAGCGCCTTTGTTTGACAAAGCCTAATTTCGCTAGAATTGACAGGGCTACTTTTCACATGAGTCCATTTAATAAATGGGATTGAACAACCCTCTTCTGCAATTTCATCTAATTCACTTTGACAGCCAAACCAGGTAGGTATGATAATGGTTTATACATTACAAAGAGCTACCCTTCCCTGGAGGTGACACAAATGCTTTCCATGGGCATCATGGCAGGCCTCATGGCTCAGAATGGGCACTCGGGGTGTACAGCTCCCTTTTCCTGACTTTAATCTAGTATCTCTGAATGTACCTTGGACATTATGGAGCCATGACAAATACCACAGCAAAACAAAGGCATGTGCACACCCATTTCATTGTGAATAGGGACTTGGGAATGCCCCAAACCCAGGTTACTTTATACCAATGATTTTTAACCTAACTAGCATTACTACAGTATCTTCTCTAGGACCTCAAATTCACCTTCACATGGATTACTCCAATGTTCTCACACCTTTAATGAATAATAGAACTTGACTGGTGTTTTTTTGTTTGTCCTTCTTTACCTGGATATTAATCAAGCATTATTAAGTACCTATAAATCATCCTAAAATCAGGTCATAAAAATTCTCTAAAATAACAGCCAGGAAATAAATTAACATATACATGAACTTTGAAATGACTATTACCAGGAAACAGAATTCAGCAAACATTTGGGCTACTGCCTGTCAGATAATTTGCTAAGTACACAGCTAAGTGGCACAGTGCATAGTGTGCCACGCCCAGAGATAGGAGGACTCCTGAATTCAAATCGAGCCTTAAAATCTTCCTAGCTGTGTGACACTGAACAAGTCATTTAACCTTGTTTGTCGCAGTTTCCTCATCTGCAAAATGAGCTGGAAAGGAAATGGCAAACCTTTCTAGTTTCTTTGACAAAAAAAAAAAGAGAAAGAAAAGAAAAACAACCCCAAAGGGAGTCATGAAGAGTCAGATATGACTGAAAAACAACTGAACAACAATAACTAAGTGCTATGGATGCAGAAATAAAAATGAAACCATCCCTGCCCATGTAGAGAACTGAGGTCTTCATGACTTCCTGGACTTCCAGGTCCAGTACGTTCCAATGCAGCATTTAGTGGCCTTATTAGACTATATGATTTTAAAGGTCCCATGCATTGCTACATCTATGATCCTCTTTCATCTTGAAATCTATGATCTTTTTATGCCTATGAATCACACAGTTCAACAAGTAGAAAATTATTCTTAATAATTGAAGGAAATTGAAGGGGACCTTTTTATCTGAAACCTGTCCTGTACATTCTGTACAATGACACCAGTAATGAACTAAAAAGTACTGAACACCATGCAAGGCACTAGGAATACAAAGACAAAAAGAAAACAAGAAGAAGAAAAGAAATTGTCCCTGGGATATATTAGTAAACATTTAACAACTGGCTGGAGTGGGGGAGGATTTTGCCTACCACACACTTTTAAATTTAATTTACATTATTAACATTTTCTCCATCACTTTCTTGAGTCTAGACAACAAAACAGTAAATCAAACCCTGATTTGCAGCTTTTGCTGTTTTCTGAGATGTGATTACTCACTGAAAATTTAACAATGGGCTCTTCCCTCAAAGACTTTTTGTGCTGCACTCTGGATCTGTAGCCAATTTTCACTTACCCAAACTGGTTAGGGATGCTGTTCTTGTTTGCTGAATATCCTGCCTAACGGAAAATTACCCTGCACACAAATTAACCATTTTCAGAGAAATGCAATGGAATATGCTTTCATTTCTCTTTTATGATCTAAAAGTCACATGTAGATTTTAAAATGCCTCAGAGTCATCATTATGAAAATTACTTCTCACCCAGCACTGTGAAAGAAATTTTGGTAGCTGCAGCTTTCTGGTTATTTGGGCTGTGGATAAAGAGCCTACTCAAAAGAAATTTAGATATATAATTTATATACAATATAGAAATGTATTTATATGTACATATGTATATGTGTATAGTTATGTATTTCCCCCTAAAATAAATCCAGTACATCATGAATCATCTCTATCTGCCATTTAACTTACCAGTCAGATCTCTATGGTAATTGGAAGGTGAGTATATCAATAGTCCTCCTCCTGCTCCAACCAGCCAGATCCTGGAATTCCTCTAACACCTGTGTTTACCACCGGGCAAAACCAAGAACTTCTCATCTGCCCTGCAAAAACACAATATCCCCTCTCCTTCCCCCGACCCCCACCCAGCCCTTTGCCCCACTTCCTCAAGTACTGTTAATCAAATGAACATGAGGTACCTTCTGTCAAGCACAGGACCATCAGTTTCCCTGTGGCCTTCCTCAGAATCTCTTCGACTCCATGATTATGTGATCTTCCTAAGCCAGAGTTCTCTTCCCTGGCCACCATTTGCAATTCCCTCATACCCGTTCCCATCAGCCTCATCCCTCTCCCACTCTACCCTAGCCTTCCATTATATTTTCTAAGCCCCTGGTTGTATTATTAACAAAATGCTCTTCAGAGAACCATGTCCTCACCCCAGAAATTACTTTCCTTATGTGTTTGGCCTTCTAATTACATTTTATTCCCCCTAATATAAGTTCCTAAAGAGCAAGGACTGTCTGTTTTTGTCTTTGTATCTCCAGGACTGAGAATAGTACCTAGAATATAGTAGACACTTAATAAATGCTTGTTAAATTGAATTATCTCCCCAAAGTGAAGGAGTATTCAATTAGTTGCAGGCATATAGGCAGCAAAACTAGATAATTAAGATACTCTCCCCACCCTACCCCCGCCTCCCCAATTCAATTTAAGGCCTATATTATGTGATTTTGCCATCTTCATTACTCAAATTAACCAGAAAATTGTCAGCTCTCTCCTTTACATGATGTTGCATAGATAGCCTCTTAAGAAAATTGATTTAAAGTGGTAATGTCAAATTCAAATAGAAACAGGACCACTAAATGCAACATAAAGATCCTGGCAGACATACTTTCTTGATTTTAAAATGTCATATTATCTAAGTTTAATATATTTTTGTTTTATTAAATATTTCCCAATTACATTTTAATCTGGCCGCAGTTAGGATTGTTGTGAGACTTTATATTTTACAGCTCTGATTTAGAACTGGACATGACCTATAGTGATCCAAACCCTTTCACTTCACAGATGAAGGAACTGGAACCTAAAAGACTTAACCAAGTAGCACAGGTAGGATTTGAACCCAGGTCGATATTGCAAGGAGCAGCTAGGGAGCACAGTGGCACAGGATAGTGTGCCAGGCTTGGAGTCAAGAAGACTCATCCATCTGAGTTCAAATCTGGCCTCAGATACTTCCTAGCTGTGTGACCCTGGGCAAGTCACTTAACCCTGTTTGCCTAATTTATAAAATGATCTGGAGAAGGAAATGGCAAACTACTCCAGTATCTTGGCCAAGAACACCCCTCAGATGGGATCAGTGGGTTCATTCATCACGGAAACAACTCAACCACAACAACAAAATGTAACCTTGAATAAGGTACTTTGTGGGCCTTGATTTGCAAAGGTAGAAAATGAAGGGATTGGACAATATGAGCTCTAAGATGACCTTCCAGGGATTTAGAAATAGAATTACTTTGGCTCACTAGTCCTTTCAGATTTAAAGCAATATTATAGCAGATGTTCTATCTTCCAAATATTCCTCTAACGAGCATTTGTTAAGTCACTATATTCTAGGCACTGTGCTAAATGCTGGAAATTTGCAAAAAAAAAAAACAAAAAGGCAAAACACCATCCTTGTCCACAAAAAGCTCATGTTGTAATGGGAGAGACAAGTTCTAATCTAATTATAAACCTTGTGGATCTTCTATAAATCCTAAAGGACTAGCTGAGCAACTTTATTTGATTGTAGAATTCTTGGTTTTAAACGGTCTGCTGCTGAGGCTTTCCTGCTGAAGACCCTTTTCTAAGCAGCTGGGTGGTATGGCGAATAAAGCAATGGACCTAGAGTCTGAAAGACCTGGGTTCCAATCCTCCGTTACATACTATTAGCTCTCTGACCCTGGGAAAGTCATTTAATATCTCCTTTCCTCAATTTCCTTATTTGTAGATGGGGATGATAACACCTGCCTTGCAGGGCTACTGTGAGGATGATATGCAAAGTACTTTTCAAACCTTAAATGTAAAATTTACATGCTAGTTATTTATTACTTTCTGAAGGGTTCAGTCCAATGATGCACTATAATTCAGTGCAATTCAATCATTAGGATATAAAAGGCACCATAATGGATGTTGGGAATGTTATTGTTCATTCATTTTGAAGAGGACCAGTGACATCATGAGGTGATTTGGATTTAAGTAAGGCAGAGTCACACAAAGTCAGCCTCACTCTCTCTTCCAGAATCATTGAAGTCCAGTGGCAAGATAAAAGTCAGTAGAATTGTCGATGGCCTGCGATGCAGTGGATGACCTTGGTGTCTTTGATGTCTGACCAATCTCTAAGCCTTCCACAGCACCTTCTTCAGTCTTCATGGCCATTGGAATAAAACGTTTTCATCCACTACTGGGGGAAGTCTTCATATGACTGGGTTAGACATTCCCCTAATTCACTGACAGCTGGAGGCTGGTCGGTTACCCTCCACCTAATTTAGTCCATCTCCCAGGACAGTTTTACCAGTATGTGGCCACTGCACATGCTACAGCTTCTTGGAGCCACAGGTAAGCATTGGGTAAAAGATGGAACCCAAAGATGAATGAGCAGCCCTGGAAAGGGATGCTGGGAATACAAAAATGAAAAAGGAAGTAATGCTATCCTCCAGAAGCTTACAGCCTTAATAAGGAGAAAGGTATGCACACAAGCAATTTTAATACAAGGTAGAATGTGACGTTTGTTCTCTTACCCTATTGTATTACAGGCCAGACAATCAGAAGAGTGAGGATTTTAAGATGCCTGGGGCAAATAATATCTAAAGTATTTTGGATATACTTGACCTTTATAGAGAGAGCCATAGAATCAAGATATTAATGCCAAAAATTGAGCATACTGAATAACAACAGAACAGAATATGATTCTAAATGACTAAAACTAATAAAATGACTAAAAACGAATTCCTTGCCTTAGGGTTCCAGTTCATTATCTTGGTAGAGATTTTGTACATTTATTTTTTACTTAGAAATAAATGGCAGCTGTTATGAAATCAAAGAAAGATATTTTGAAACAAGTCCAAGGAAGTATATTAGGTTCAAAATATCCACTGAATATCGTGCCTTCTCCTCAGGCATGTTGACCTTCAGGAAGTACTCACAGAGACAGGGAAAGAAGATTCAGTTGAATAGAAGGCATCTTCCCCTTTTCCCAACCTCCTGCCTACACTGCCTTCATTGTTAAGCACACTGGAGGAACCCCATCTTGGCTTTAGTAAATACAGATGATGGGGGAAAGAGGACCTTGGAGATGGAAAGACACAACATTTTGGAATGAGGGCTGAGGAAAGCACTATGGTATAAAGAAAAAAGAAGTCAGTCCTAAAGTAAGGTATTTGGAATTTCAGGGCCTCTTGTTTCCAATATAAATAAAAATAAATGTCTTTTTGTTCAATATAATAGACAGTGTGTTTGCAAAATAAAGTCCTGCTGCCCTTATTCATAGGATTACACCTATAGGCCTGAAAGGACCTTTAAGGCCATCTAATCCAATCCCTTCATTTTACATGAAAGTTGATCTTTTATAGAAAAGAGACCAGAAAGTATTGTGTTAATCTAATTATAATATAGCAACAGTGATCTTTCTATTAGATAGGGGGTTCAGTCTCATGAGTAAATCTGAATAGAAGCCACTGGCAGATGAAAAAAATGATAAGCCAGCCCTCCAGGTGACCTTGGAGGTCCCTTAAAGGTGGGTTAATGAAGCTAGAAGGGCATTTTGGAGAGGAACCCAGCTGCAGAAGAGAAACATGGACCTAGAGAATAGGAAGCCTTGTGAAGCTGGGAGAGCAGAAGTTTATTTGTGAGGAAACTGAGGCCAAGAAGTGAAGTGGTCTTACCCAAGACTACAAGTGGCAGGTGGAAAAATAAATTTTTTCCAGACTGGCACTCTCCTTTCCATCTAGGACTTATTTTATCAGTCAACTGATATGCTTTTCAGACTCTTATTTTACAAGAAAGATTTATTTCAGCTTTGCCTCAGGGCCTTTGGGATCCTTATCTGGGTCCCAGTTTTTTCATCTTTAAGAAAGGAGGTTGGACTAAATAATGTCTAAGCTCCCTTTCACAGATTCCATAGTCCGTGTTCAATCCTAGCAACATTTATTCAGTAAACAGTTTCTCTGATCCTACTGCCTATAGGCAAAGTAGGAATAGAGGAATTTTTTTGCCACAGATTTTAAGTTGTTTCTTATCTATTTAGAAACATCCTGGATGAATGTGTAGGGCTGTATTTTTACTGCTTCATCTAGATGATCATTAAAGCAAGGGGATTCCTAAGTGAACTCTTTTTTTTTTCTTCTGGATGAAGCAACCCAATATATCGCCCGGCCGTTGATGTTGATTGATAAAAGTTCATTATCTTTATGTCCCTGGATAGGACATGGGTCTCTCTCATTTACCTGGAGTTCAGAGTGATGATCACTCTTCTTGGATAGTCTCCAGATTTGTAAAGAACTGATAGCAAAGTTATAGTTTGTGGGAGAATGTCTGATAGCAACTACTTTTGTTGACTGATTTATGGTTTCTACCTTCTGGCTTATTTCTCTTATTGTTCTGTATTGCTTAAATGTTTTCATTTGCTTGTGTCAATCATTAATAATTTCATTTTTTGAAATTCCAGTTAAGGGATGAAAGTATAGGGAAGTTTAAATATCAACAATTTTTTTTGCCAAGTTCAGTAACTAAAAATAATTCTTCTTTTCTTATTTATGTCATATTATTCACAGAAATAATGGAACTGGAGAATTTCTCCCATCATATCATGGATGGTCACAAAATTCTAGCTTGGATTTTTTTTAATAGAAATGATCGATTATCACAAAATCATCTGGGATATATTTGTAATGAAGAACACTTTCTAATCTAATTTTAGTCAGAATCAGAAGTTACTTTGAATTTTTAAAGTATTATTTAAAGCTTAGGTTTTTATATAGTAAACCCTCTTCCAAGCTGAGAGTCAGACAAGCATGGTAGATGGAGAGTGCTCAGCCCTGGAGTCAATAAGACCTGGATCCACACTCTGCCTCCAATATATACTGATTATGTGACTACAGGCATGTCAGTTAACCATTCCATAACCCAGGCACTTCATTAAGATTATTAGTAATAATAAAAACTTAATATATATCTACATCTATTTTTGTTGTTGTTCAGTCATCCAGTCATGTCCAACTCTTTGTGATGCCATAGCATGTCAGGATATTCCATCTTTCACCATCTCTTAAGGTTTGTCCAAGTTCATTCTTGTTGTTTCTATGACATTACCTATCGCTCTTAGCATCTGCCCTCATCTTCTCCTTTTGCCTTCAATCTTTCCCAACATCAGGCTGTTTTCCAGTGAGTCCTATCTTCTAATTATGTGGCCAAAGTATTTAAAACTTCAGATTCTGTATTTAACCTTCTGGTGAATTAATTTCTTTCAGTATTGATTGATTCCTTGATGTCCAAGGGATTTTCCAAAAGTCTATCACCACAATTTAAAAACATCAGTTCTACAGCACTCAACTTTCTCACAGTCATACATTACTACTGGAAGAGCCATAACTTTGAATATACACAACTTTGTCAGGAAGGTGATGTCTCTGCTTTTTAGAATGCTGGTCCAGATTTGCCATGGCTTTCCTCCCAAGGAGCTAGAGCATCTTTTAATTTCATGGCTGCAGTGACTGTCCATAGTGATGGTTAGATACTGCTTCCATTTCTTCTTCCTCCGTTTGTCAGAAAGTAATGGGACCAGTTGCCAAGATCTTAGTTTTTTAGGGGTTTTTTTGTTAAGCTTCAGATCAGCTTTTCCACTCTCCTCTTGCACCTTCATCAAGAGGCTCCTTAATTCCTCTTCACTTTCGGCCATAAGAGTGAAAGCATATGCATATCTGAGATTGTTGATAGTTCTCTTGGCAACCTTAATTCCAGCTTTAGATTCATCCAGTCTGGCATTTCACATGATGTATGTACTCTGTTCAATAAATAAGGTAACAATATATAGCCTTGTAGTACTCTTTTTCGAGTCCTTAAACCAATCAGTTATTTCACGATCGGTTCTCACTGTTGTTTCTTGGCATGCATAGGACTCAGAAGACAAGTATGATGATCTAGTGCTCCCATTCCCTTGAGAAATTGCTTGTTTTGTTGTGATCCACACAGTCAAAGGCTTTAGTGTAGTCTATGAAGCAGAAGTGATGTTTTTTCTGGTACTCCCTTGCTTTCTCCATAATCCAATGAATGTTGGCAATTTGGTCTGTAGTTCCTCTGCCTCTCTGAAAACCAGTCTGCTTTTCTTGTAATTCTTAGTTCACATATAGCTGAAGCCTGTAGACTTGCTTTAATCATTTTAGTACTATCCATGGAGTTTTCTTGGCAAAAACACTGGAGTAATTTGTCATATCCTTCTCTGGTGGATCCCTTTTAGTCAGAACTCTCCACTATGACCTATCTGCCTTGGGCAACCCCACACAACATAGCTTAATTTCGCTGAGCTATGCAAGCCCTGCCATCACAAAAAGACAGGGATCTGGGTGGAGGTGGGGGGGCGGGTATCTGTATCTATAATGCTTTAGTATGTGCCAGGCTCTACTGAGCACTTTACAATTATCTCACTCGGTCCTCACCACAACCCTGGGAGGTAGGTGATTTTATAATCTTCATTTTGCAGATAAGAAAACTGAGGCAAACAGAGGTTAAGTGACTCGCCAGGGTCACAAAGCTAAGTGTCTGAAACCAAATTTGAACTCTGAGCTTCCTGAGTGCAGGCCTAGAACTAAATCTATCCACTATACCACCTAGCTGCACCATTGCATAAATTGTAGAGCAGGTTCCTACGTGATTGAACAGAGGGACTTTCCTCACTGTTAGTTCCCCAGACTAATGAAATTACAAATCAGAACAAATATATATATGTGTGTATGCATGTATATATTTTACATGTGTGTATATGTATATGTGTGTATGTACATATATATACATATACACATAGTATATATATGCATTTTAATGTAAGGGCTAAGGAAATTTCTTTTTTTTTTCCAAAAATCTCCAACATCAAAGGTAATCTAGATGCTGTGCATCATACATTTTTATATATGTTTAGTTATTATTAAAACCAGAGGTCTTGGCTATCCCAGTCACATACATTCTAAAACAACTTTCAATTTATATTCACAGGGTTAAAAATAATAAACGGAGAATTACAGCAGTCACCTTTAATAACAGGAATTCAGCAATGAAATTTAAACTTTAAAAAGGAGAGATTTTTACAAGTGTGGCTTCAGAGCTCTTCAATAAGCTTATTTAATTGATTGTAATGAGGCTGAACATCTTGTAAGAAAAACAAGTCTTGAAAGTGAGGATTGACTATTAAATGGAAAAGTAAAGGCATGTAGGTACTAAACATAGGGACGAAAAGGATTTTTTCTTGGACAGATTCTAATACCGTTAGTGATTTTGTTGGCCCTATGTGAATTTTTCCTGACTGTTTCCTAGAATCAGAGGGAGTAGGGTGGATCATCTAGCCCAATGGCGTCAAACCATACATAAGGATCCCTGCAGGCCACATATTGACTTAGTTTTAAAATGTAACATTATCTGTGTTTTACCATATTTTCATTTATTTTGCTAAACATTTCCCAAGTACATTTTAATCTGGTTTGGGCCTCACTCAGGAGTGTTGTGGTCTTGCCAGTGGGCAGCATGTTTGACACTGCTGATCTAACCCATTCCTCTCTCTAGAGGCCAGTCTTTCCCAACTGTTAATCCTCAGCAGATTTTTACCAGTCTGAGGTTTTACTACCTATAATTTTTTTTTAATGTAGCTCTTGACAATTTCCTGAAGTTCTGGGTTCACATAGGCCTCTTGAATCTTGGCTTGGAGATGTATTTACTAGCCAGTCAGTGGAATTTTAGTAATGGAATTAAACTTAGATTTAAATTCTTACTCTATCACTTATTGCCTACATAACCTAGGTTGAACAAGTTATTTTAACTTTTATAGGCCTTAGTTTCCTCATCTGTAAAATTAATGGCTTAAATGCTGTCTGAATTCCCTTCCATTTCTCTAATGATCCTCTGTCCCCTAAGTTTTATCCTATCCCATGGTCCATTATTATTCTATCCAATCATTTTCCCACCATTCCCTTAGTTTATGGCCTAACATTTAGACCATTTGCCTGCCCTTCTCTGGGGAAGCTGTGCTGTTCAACTATGGTCATTCTGAACACTAATGATGTACCTGTTAGAAACTAAAGCAAGCTATGTCCCAAAAAATATAAAAAAAAAAAAGGGAAAAGGATTATTTGTACAAAAATATTTATAGCAGTTCTTTTTGTGGTGGCTAAGAATTGGAAATCAGAGGTATGCCTATCAATTGGAGGATGGCTAAGCAAACTGGGTATATAATTGTAATGGAATATTATTGTGCTATAAGAAATGACCAGGAGGATGATTTCAGAAAAACCTGGAAAGACTTAGATGAACTGATGCATAGTGAAATGAGCAGAATCAGGAGAAGATTATATGTAGTAATAGCAATATTATTCAATAAAGAATTCTAAATGACTAGTTATTCTTAGCAATACAATGATCTGAGACAATCCTAAAGGACTCATGATGAAGCATACTATCTGTTTTGAGAGAAAGAACTGATATTGTTTGAATACAGACTGAAGCATGCTATTTTTCACTTCATTTTTTTTCTTTCATTCAAGTCTTCTTATACAAGATGACTAATTGTAAAGCCAATCACAGCAACACACTTGTAGACTGCTGCTGCTGTGAATGATTTCAAGGATGTAATCACATAGTATAATGAACTTCTATTTATTCAGCAACAAACTAAACATTGTTCAATAAAGTAAAGCATAATATTCATAGCAACATTCTTAAGTAAAACACATATATAAACAATATGTGTGTGTATATATATATATATGTAGTAACAACAGCAATATCCTTAATCAATACCAAGTATCCAAGTAAAGTCCTTTTCCAAAATACCATACTATCCACCCCTAGGTCACAGTAAGAACAATCTTAATCAATATCAAGTGTCCAAGTAAAGTCCTCTTTCATCTTAACTCGAGGTTAACTTCCAAGTCCCATGGCTCTTCCTCGTGGCCACTCTTACCTGGATTCACACGTAGGTAGCTCTCTGATCCTGCTCCATGTCTCAGCTCACGGGGACTGCTCCACTCCACAGGTTCTGCCTCTGGGAAAACAAAGCTCAGCAGGTTAACAACAATACTACCACCAGTACCATCATCTCAATTCACTTATAAAGACCAACAGACAGGGCTTCTGTATGAGAAATAAACACAGACCAACAGACAGGACTTCCTCCCAGTTCTCAAAGGTCTTCTCCACTCTCAGAGGTCTTCCTCTCAGCTCTCTTCTTCTTATCCCTGGCTCACCCCTTCAATGCTGGCTCTCTTTACATCTGCTTCTCTCAACTCTGGCTCTCTTTATATACAATTCTGCTCAGCATCTGATTGGCTAGAACCCACATGTATCTGATTGGTTAGAACCCACTTGCACATGTCTAATTTGTTAAAACCTTCTCTACAATAAAATATATATATATACATATACTGTTTCTACTCAAAGACTCTTCATTGATCCGATCAAAGGCAAGATTCAATCAGAGGCACGTGATTGGCTAAAATTCAAACAGCAAAAGGTCCTACTTTGCTTGCCATTATGCTAATATGGAAATGTTTTACATAATTGTACATATATAACCTATTTCTGATTGCTTACCATCTTGAGAAGAAGGAGGGATGCAAGGGAAGGAGAGATAGAATGTGGAGTTCAAAACTTTAAATAAAAATGTTTAAAATTTTTTTTTAATTTTAAAAATTTATTTTTTAAAAAAAAGAATGCTAAAAATAAATAGATATATAGATAGATTTCCCTGTAGGATTATGCTTAGTTCCAAAGGGTAAATTATTCCTGGGGGTAAGGCTATGTTTTTGGCCTTTTGTAATATTGTGCTCCAAGATTCCCTTTCATTCATTGTTGAAGCTGCTCTGTCTTGTGTGGTCCTAATCATACTTCCTTGGTACTTGTTGGCACTTGAACCCTTTCTTTCTGACTGTTTGTAGCATTCTTTTTGACCTAGAAGCTCTTGTTTTTGGTTCTTTTATTTTGGAAAGGCTTTCAGGAGCTGATGGATGGATTATTTCTATTTCCATATTGTCCTCTAGTTCTAATAGACGTGGGCAGTTTTCATTAATGATTCATTGAAATAGAATTTCTAGATTTTTTATTAAGTTTTTCAGGGAGTCTATTCTTAAATTATTTCTCCTTGTTTTTCAGGTAAGTTATTTTTGATAGCAGATACTTATTTTTTTCTTTTACTTTTTCAATCTTTCTTGTCTCAAGGAGTCATTTATTTCTGTTTGGTCTCTTCTAATTTTCATGGAGTCTATTATTTGGGTGATTTATCATTTGCTGTTCCAAGTTAATTATTCTCTTTACAATTCTTTCCTCTAGAGCTTTCATTTCATTTTTTAAAATTTCTTGCTATTTCTTCAAAGTTGTCATGTAGTTTCATTTGTTTTGTTTTTACTTTGAGGCACTGCTTTCAGTTGTGGAGTTTCTTCTTCTAGAATGCTTTTTTTTTGTATCATTGTATAACAATTATTTACAGCAATTAGTGTTTTCTTCTATTTAACTATCTCTCTCTCCAGCTTTAGTTCCTGAATCAGAACTTTGCTCCAGGGCTAGGATCTGCCTGCCCTCTGTCATATTTTTGTTACAGTGACTTGGCCCTGCTTTTTCTCAAACTGCTTGTGTTCTTGTATTAATCTCAACCTCCCAGAAAGGATGCTGATAAGTTTTATGTCCCTTTGGCTCTTTGAGGTTCAGAGGCTATATCTTCAGGACCCCCAGTGCTTTTTTTGCCTGGGGTATCCTACTCTGAATTCTGCCACATTGGGATTAGTCTCTCCTATTTTTTCTGCTGCAAATGGTTTTTCAGGTCCATGCTGTGGGTTTCTGACTACCCCAGGGCTTTACAGGAGTCCTGTGCTCTTACTGCCTCTACATAAAGACCCTTGAAGGCCATAAGCATTTCTCAGTACTGGCAATCTTTAATCTTATTTGCCTGTGCTGCTGCTGGTTCTTCTGGAAGGCCTCATTTCTTTTTGCCCATTAGCTTTTGGCTATTTGTTGTGCAATTCTAGGGCAGACAAAATCACTCCCGGTAGTTTTTCCTTGGATTTCTTGCCCATGATTTGTCCTAGTGCTATTTTTAGGTCTTCATGGTAAAGGTATGTGGAAGCTAGACTGCCTGCCTTCATTCAGAGAGCCATTTCTACCCACAATTCACCACCATTCAGGCCTAGTCTTGTCAGTGTATTTTAGTATGGCAAAACTGCACTGGTATTTGTGAAATATTAAAAGAATCAGAAGGCAGCCTCTAGCATAGTATCAAAATTCAAAGCTGGAAGAAAACTCAGAGGGCATGTATCCAATCCCTTCATTTTGTAGAGAAAGAAATTTAGTTATGATGTTAAGTAACTTGTCCTGTATCGTATAAGTAGTAACAACAAACCAGACCAGTCCATTAAACTCCATATCCTGTTCTTCAGTCATCCTACGTACTATCTGCCATTAAACCATGTCTGCTTGCACTGGGGCAAGTGAAAGGCATAAATGGGAAAAGTTAAAAAAAAGACAGGGGGAAAATGAGATGAAGGGAGAGAGAAAAAAGAAAGAAAGAAAAGATATATTCAAGAGAATGATAAGCTGTGTATGTAGAATTCTTCTGCAGTCACTCACTGGCAATAACAAGGAGAGTTAACTTAAGGTAAAATGATTCCTTTTATTCCATTTCCTGTACCTAACCCTCCATTCAAATCGTGCTTTCTTCTTTTTCCCCTGAACATACTCTACAGTTTAAGTTTATAGCTTTGTTCATACCATTCTCTGTATCTAGAAGGTACCTTTTACCTTCTGTAGCTTCTGAAATTTTTCCTGTTCATTCTTTTTTTCTTTAACAACCTTTTCCCAAGACCTCTTTTATTGCTTTAGTTTATAATTTTCTAACATGTCCTATAGATATGTATATTATAGATAGATGTGTTTCTGCATTATCCTTTACAAAATAGTGAACTCCATGATAGGAAGGAGCATACATCTAGCACAGAAATACAGTAGGCTTTCAGTAAATGTTTGTTGAATGGAGTGGAATGGAATCTCTCCCATTTCACTTCTCCAAGACCTTTCTCCATCCTTTCCACATACACTAATTCATCCACGAGCACAGCTACAACCATATCCAAACCCAAACTGATATTCACAGATCTGTTGCTTAGGGGAGCTGGCTCTTATCACAGTGCTCTGATAAAGTTATTTATCCAATGAATTACCCACTCAACGGAGACCACTATGAGGATATTAGTTGTAGGAAGGGTAGGCGTAGTCCCTTTAATCATGCCATACATGCCTGTATACTTTATACCCAAAACTAACCTTGAGTACCTGAGCTATGGGTTACTTCACAACACGCGTGCACATAAGCACATACACATACACACACACACACACACACACACACACACACACATGCACCCTGAAGCTAGATCTATATCATATTATAACATTTCTTAGAAACTTTATGAGACTGGGTACACTTGACATAATTCCAGTCAGGTCAGTAGCTCTGATTCATTCCCTCCCTTAAACTTTCAAAACCAAACAATAAAGGAAAACAACTACCTAAATTATGGTGACATGCACAAGTACCATGATTTTGTGTTCTAGAATTGCTGCTACTGGGATGGCCAGCCAAAGAACCCATCTGATGTGGTAGAAAGACAATTTTAGGGCCATTTTTGTAACAATGATGCAAATTGCACAGGATAGAAAGAGTAATTAAAAGCAGGAACTTTCCTCTCATGAAAAACTGAAGCATGTTCTTTGTTTGAACAAATTCAAGGCTGGGAGCTTAAATTTGATCCAGTGGATATTCTGATCAGAACTGAATGAAACTGATGGGCACAGCAAGGCCTACTGGTCTCTTGCAGGCCTTGCTAATCAGTCCCGTTTAAATGTGTTCTCTTCTTTGCCTGCTAAGCATCATGTACTTGGCTCACACTATACACACACACATATAAAATTATACATATGCACTACGTATTTTGTTGTAGGTTGCACTATAAATGTTCTCAAGCAACAGTGACAAACTTAAATAGGGAGGAGCCACCGAGCTGCACATAAGGATCCCTGTGGGCACATAGTACTCAGTAGTCTATTTGGCACCTTTGTTCTTTGATTTTTATTGAATATCGCACCCTCATGATATCCAATTAGGCAAGTGTAGATTGAACACCAGCTGGACTCTGAGGTCCTGTTCAGCTCCAAATCTATGGCCCTATGAGCTTTTGCTCATGCTCATAATGAAAGGATTAGATCAGATAACCCTTAAGATCTCTCAACCGTTGTAAATCTTATGATTGCATTATGGTAAAGTGGTGAGTTCCCTGTCATTGGAAGTATTCAAGAAGGCACTGGATAAGTACTTACTTGTAGGGGATATAGCTGGAACTTGTGTTCTGTTTGTGGTTCTTACTAGATAACCTCTGAGCATCAGATTCACAGGTTAAGATTCTGAAACAACAGGTGAATAAATGCTTTCTAACAGTATAAAATTAAAACCTGCTCAGTCCTTGAGGAGAGAAATCAAGTTTCTATTTGTTTTCTCTCCAATCTCCCATCAGTCATTTTTGTCCCTGACTTCTGAAAGAAATAACATAAATCTCCAAGTTTATAGGAACCAATAAGGTTATCTAGTCCAACTTACCTGAACTATGAATCCTGCCCACAATATCCCAGACAAGTGGTCACATAGCTTCCAATTAAAAACCTCTGGTTAGAGGAAACTCAGCCCCAAGGGACCTCATTTCATTTTTGGATAGCTCTCACAGTTGGAGGGAAGTTTTTCCTTATGGTCAGCCAAGTTCTGTCTCCCTGCAACTTCTCCCTGTCAATTCCAGTTTTGTCCTCTGGGGTTGACCAGAATGAGTCCAATCCCTATTACACACTGGACAACCCTTCAAATATTTGAAGAAACCAATTTTCCCTCCTTCTGGCCAAACTGCCTCAATTCCTTCCAGCTCTCCTTATATATGACATAGTGTTGAATCCCTTCACTAGTCAAGAATCTTAGAACCATATACAGGTGCTAAGGGTACAATGGGGGATGGGGGTGTGGCATGGGGCTTAAAGGTCATGTGTTCTGGCCATTTTTATATTTTAAAAAATTGAACCAAGAGAGATAAAGTGACTTACACAAAATCACACAATTAGAACTAGTACTTGGATATAGGATCTTTTAACTCCAAGTCCACATCATATAATAAGTGCATTTTCGGGTTAGGGTTAGGGTTTGTCATCATAATCATCAGTATTACTCCTCCCTCAGTTTATATAATATAACTAGATTTCAACAAGGTAATTTACCAAAGGCTAGGGTTCCTTCTAACACTTGGGCTCTTATCTTTCAATGTTTTAGTCCAAGTTACAGGTTTCTTAAGGGCAAGCAAGAACTTTGCTCTTTCTTCTAGTGCCTAGCCCAATATGTAACACATAGTAAATGCTGAATGAATGTTTGTTGAAGGAATGCACAATGAATGAGGTCTGGCTGATGCTAGATTGCTAATTCTTTGCCTCCCTGTGGAGTACCAGGGATAAGTTTCTTCCTCACCCTCCCATATCTCCCCACAGGTTAGGGCTGCCACAAGAGACTGTGTATTCCTTAGGGATTAGGTTGGCCTCATGCAGAGTGGTAAAGTCACTATCTTTCTCCTCCATCTGGCAGCACACACCACCAAGTGCTTTGAACAAGTCAGTGACAAGATGGAAAGAAAGTCTTTTAGTAGGTGTAGAAGCAAGAACTGATCCTGTGAATAAATCTGTTTGAGGTAGAAAGCTGGCCTGGTTCATTTCCCTAGGGAAAGAAGGCCATGTCCAACACAAAAACTTGGCTTTAAGTAGTTGAGATGCTTCTTCTAGTATCATTTCTAGACACTGTGTTCCTGGTCTTCCTCTCTGGAGTCAGTCAGCAGCATCTGTTGCATGTATAGTGCTCTCTTGGAGACTAGAAGGTGTGCCAATGGAAACAAAATAAAGCAGTTTGGTCAATTACTAGGGTGTGGCAGCTCTGGACTTTGCCATGGGCTCAGTAGCCACGTGATGTTGAAAGAGTCCAGAACCATGTTCTAGCTGCCTTCCATTAGGAGAAATGGCACTGAAGTGCCCATACCTTTCTACTGAGAGATATTCCTGCAGGGCATGTACTCTAAGAAGGTCAAAGACCAAAAGAAAGGCTGTGTATAACAAAATTTTCATTGTGAAACCTTTTTTTATTAAACATCTTTTTTTTCAATTAACAAACACCTATTTTGTGCCTTTTGTGGTAGCAAAAAGTACTAGAAGCAAAATGGGTGTCCATCAGTAGGAAAATGGCTACACAATGTTTGATCCATGCATGGATAAAGTACTCTTCAGCCACAAGAAATTCTGTCTTCAGAGAAACTTGGAAAGACACATTAATCCATGCTAAGAGAAGTAAATACACCAGGACAGGTATACAAATACATGCATGCACACACAGATGTATCTGTCTATGTATGTGTATATGTAAATACACATATATATACATATACATGTGCACATACATATACGTGTAATTGATCATGACCAATCTCAGACCAAGAGGAGAGTTGAGAAGATGCATCACCCTCCATTCACTGGAGAGGTGTAGGGGAATAACGCAGATGAAATGTTGCATATGTTGCTGGGTGCAAAGAATCAATTTTGCTGGACTGTTTTAGGTTTGTTGCTTTTGTTTGGGTCATTTTTATAAGGAGAGACTAGCTGAGTAGGGCAAGAAATGATTATTTGGAATTTACTGTGATAAAAAACCAAAGAGCAAACAACAAGACTCTTTGGAGGTGCGGTGGATAGAATACTGGGTCTAGAGGCAGGAAGACTCATATTCCTGAATTCAGACACTGGCTGGCTGCGAGACCCTGGGCAAGTCACTTAACTTTGTTCGTCTCAGTTTCTTCATCTGTAAAATGAACTGGGGAAGGAAATGGCAAAATACTTCAGTGTCTTTGTCAAGGAAAACCCCAAAGGGGATCATGGCATGACTGAACAAAAAAAGGTATCAATAAAACTACAATAAAAAGAGAAAAAACAATGAGGAAAGGAGTAGATCCAATTCTGGGATAATTGGACATCCAGGAAGCCAACACTCAAATGAATCCAAATGTTGAACTGACACCAAACTCTGAGTTCCTTCCCTGCTGGCTTAGTTTCCTCAGGAGCTCAGACTCTTCCTACTTTGAAGGGCTCTGCCTCTGTCAGGTTTTGCTCTCAAGCTAATTAATCTGCCTTACTGTACTCCCATTCCCAACATAAGGTAGAAGTCCCATCTGCCAACTTAGGAGGGCTTGAACCTGCCAGACTTTCACAGCCTCATGAGGAGAAGTAGGGCAGAATAGTGAACAGTTTTGTTTCTATGTGGAAAACACCTCAACAAATCTCTGACAAGAGTGAGACTCTTTACTGGACATGGTTTCCACAAGGGTGTAAAGTAGGCGAAGTTCATTTCTTGTGCATCTTTTTGTGTCCCTTTAATCAGCAAGGTCTCTGGTATCCTCATGATATCTATGTCAGCTGTCCACCACTGTATTCCAAAATTCTCTCTTACTGCTCCGGTCTCATTCCTTCAGTGTCCTGATCAAATTTATCTGATGCTAACCCTTCTCAAGGGATATTTGAATTTTAAAAGAGGATACTTGTTGAAGCAATAATTTTACTACAAAAATAATACCAATAATTTAACTACAAAAAGTTATTCCAGTTGTGGAATTTCAGATAGTGGGACAGGTAATTTTGGTCTCCATCACACCCGCCCTGCAGATGTGCCTTCCTAGCATCCCTCAAATTGTATCATATTTATGACATACTCCCTTTCAGTTATCATAGGTATCAAAAGTACCAAGTAGTTCCCTATGCTGCCTCTTACAGTAGATCCATGGGGGTGGGATAGAGGAGGGGGGAGGGAGAGAGAGAGAGAGAGAGAGAGAGAGAGAGAGAGAGAGAGAGAGAGAGAGAGATAGATGTTCTGAGTCTAGGAGGTTATTCTAGCTCCATCTATGGGTTTCATTGACAATCTAAATTTCTAATTTCCTCCCAGAAGACAGTTGGAGTCCATTTCTACTCTCCTCAGACTTTCTTTCTTGTACTTTCTTCTATAATCTCATTCCCTCTGCCAGCAGTCAGAGAGAAATGGTCAAATTCCAGTAAATTAGTGGACACTTTTATTCAATGGTTTCTTTACATAACTAATGACAAGGGCTCGTCTACCCCCTTTGCACCGTTTCAGGCTTCCTCCTAACCCTCATCCCTATTGCTCTGGGTAGCCACCAAGCTGACTTGGTCTAATGCTATGACATTATAACCAACACAAGCAACTATTTGAGCAAACAATTAATCATCAATCAAATTAATGATATTTTAGTATTTTCCGATTGCATGTCAAAACCATTTTTAACAATTTTTTTAAATTTTGAGTTCCCAATTCTCTCCCTCCCTTTCCCCCTTCCTGAGACAGTATCCTGTTTGATATAGGTTCTATAAGAACATCAAATTATGCTTGCCTTTTAGACATCTAAAATAAAATATTCTATAGACATATGAAATTCAAGAGATCCAAAACTGAACTGATCGTTATCCCCCCAACTGCTCCTATCTTTCAAACCTCTCTATTACTGTTGAGGGGATTACCATCCTTTGAGTCATGTGGTGCCATTCTCTCTCAACCCAATCCCCACATACCAGCCAAATCCTGTTGTTCCTGTCTTCATCATATCGCTCCTATTCACCCCTTCTCTTCTCTGACATAGCAACCACCCTGGTGAAGGCCTTCATCACCTCATTTCTGGATTACTGCATTAAACTAATGGGGATCTGTCTGCCTCAACTTTTTCCAAACTCCTGTCCATCCTCCAGTCATCTGACAAGGTGATCTTCCTAAAACACAGGTCTGATTATATCACTAACACACCCTCACTCAGTCACCTCTAGTGGGTTCTTTATCACTTCCAAGATCAAATACTGCTTAGCATCTAAGATCCTGCTTAGGGTTCAAAGTCTTTTATAACCCGAACCCTTCCTATCTTTTCAATCTTGCTCCTTACTCTCCTTACATACTTTTTTGATCTAGTGATATTGGCTTTCATACATTGCTCACATATGACAGTCCCACCTCCAGGAGTTTCTACTGGATGTCCTCCATACATCCGGTATCTATAGTGGTTTCCCTCCTTATCTCTACCTCCTGGCTATCCTGACTTCCTTCAAAGTTCAGCTAAAGTCTCACCTATGGCAAGAACATTTTCCCAATTGTCCTTGATCTTACTGCCTTCCCTCTGAGATTCCCCCACCCATTTATCCTGTCTATATCTTGTTTGTAACTAACCATTTGCATGTTTTCTCCCCCATTACATCGTGAGCTCCTTATAGGTTGGAACTGGTTTTTTGCCTGTCTTTGTATCCCCAGCACTTAGCAGTGTGCCTGGAATATAGTAAATAATAAATTCTAGTTGGTTTACTGATCAACTCTTTTGCTCTCAGAGTGAATTTTTTAGGGTCTTGACATTCTTTTGATGAAGCAGATGCATTTTAATGTAGTAATGAAAGGCAATGGAATTTAGTGATGCAGTCACTACTTTTCAAGTTGGAAGATGCAGGTTTGGATCCTAGCTCTGCCATTTACTTATGATGTGACTCTAGAAGTAGAGTAATGGAAAACGCAGAGGATTGGAAGTCAAGAAAATTAATACCTGTTTGACTCTGGACCAGCCACTTCATTCTTTCCCTTCCAAGAAAACCCCAAATGGGGTCACTAAGAGTCGGACATGACTAGAACGACTAAACTACACCAATAACAATAAAACTGTAACGAAACACTAATTAATCACTATGTGCAATGCACGATGCTAAGCACACTACACGTATCATTTCACTTATCCTCACAAACAACCTCAGCTTCTATTATTGGGTACAAAGTACTACTATTACACCCATTTTTCAGTTGAGGAAACTGAGGCAGATAGAGGTTAACTGGCTTGCTCAGGGTCACATAGCTAGTAAGAGTCTGAGGGTAGATTGTAAATGGGGATTGGACCACATATTCTCCAAAGTTCCCGACAGCTCTAAATCCTATGACCTTTATGTCTTTAAGCCTCATTTCCCTCATCTGGAAAATGGAGATAATGATATTTGTATCACCTCCTTCACAAGGTTTGTTATGAAAAAAGTTCTATATAAAGTGCTATATAACTGGGATCTGTGGGCTGGTGTTCCTCTCAGAGAGTGTGATCACACAGCTGAAGAAAAAACTTTAGATTTGGAGTGAAGAGAGTTCTGGGTTCAAATCCAGACTCCAAAACTGTATAACTTTGGACAGCTCTCCTCTTTTATCTTATCCACACAATGGGGATATTATCTTACCTGTAGAACTGACCTCAGAGAATGTTTATGAATATCTTAGGAAACAAGTCTGCAATGCTTTGTGAACACATTAATTTCCATATAAATACCCTTTTTACCAGAAACCTACTGACAAGTAATGAAAGCTATGACTTGGAGAAGCATCAACCTAGGAACTAAACTGATGATCAACCAAACATACTAGCAGACCGATAGACATATAATGGGGCAGGTAGGTGATGCAGTGGATAGAGTACTGGGTCTAGAGTCAGGAAGATTCATGTTCCTGAATTCAGTTCTAGCCTCAGACTAGCCATGTGCCCCTGTGCAAGTCACTTTGCCCTGTTTTCCTCAGTTTTCTCATCTGTAAAATGAGCTGGAGAAGGAAATGGCAAACCACTCTAGTATCTTTTCCAAAAAAATAAACAAACCCAAAAGGTGTTGTGAAGAGTCAGATACAACTGAAAACCAACCAAACAACAACAAAGGTATATAGTAAGAACATCTATGGAGAGCTGGAAGGGGTCTTTGAAAGCATGTCTTTCACCCCTTCCCCTCCCCACCTTTATTTATAGGTGAAGAAACTGAGACCTAGAGAGGTTAAAAGACTTGCCCAATGTCACCTATATAATTAATGGCCAAGTGAGGATTTGAACCCAGGCTTTCCATGTCCAGTATTCTTTCCACTGTACCATACCTTTTCTCATATTGTTACAGTGTGCCCACATTTGGATATGTAAACACCCCGTGACTGCTAGAGGAAGTCCACCCATAACTGTTTAGTAAATAAGATCCAGAATCTTCATTGCATCGGGCCAAGTAAGCATAGTGAAGCCTTCATTCTTTCTCCCTACCCCCTCTCTCCTAGATTTACCAGACTGATTTTGTATTGTTTATATTATATTAGCTCTGACAAGATGCCTGATGTAAGATAAATACAGTGAATTAGTGAGAACTTCAAAAGGCATGCTTAGCTCTAGGCCCCTTCCTAATGGGGCTGCTTTCTCCAGTCTGCTCGCCTGCAGGCCAGAGAACTCTTTGAACAAAACAGAATTCCAGAAAGGAGATGCACTGCCTAAAACCTGAATCTTCCCAAAGCTCGGCTTTCTGTATTTCCTGCATACTTCTCAGGTTGGGGGTTTATTTTTTTTAGCCTGATGAGCTGAAGTGGTGTTTATTTTGATTTGTCTCTGAGTTGGAACGGGAGATCACCAAATAGAAACCCCTGCCGTGATTCAGCACAGGACTGGATTACATTCCGGATGATGTAAATAATATTCAAAGAACATTCCTTGGGGTCACAGCTAGAATTTGGCAAATGGAAGCATGTGCCCATCCCAACCATCTCTTGTCATTCTGCTTTTCTGGACGCTGATGAGCTCTAACTTAGCTGAACCACTGACCCCTCATAGGGATCCCTGTTGGGCCAAGCAACACTGTGTTTCTCCTGTAAGATGCAGATGATACCATATCCCCTTCAGAAGGGGTATTCAGTTCAATCAACTTTACTTAAATAATAGCTGTATTTTGAGGCAATGGGCTATGGAGACCTTGGGAATACAGATGAAAAATTACACAGCTCCTGTTCTTAAGAAGCCTATGACCTAGTAGGCAGGATATGATGTGTACAAAAAATAATTATGATACAAAGGACATGATAAGGGTAAAGAAAAGATCCAGATGAGGTACTCTAGGAAAATCTGGGGAAAGATCACTTTCAGTTCAGGGAGTTATAGGGTGATCAAAGAAGACTTCATGGAGGAGATAGCATCTGTTGGGAGTAGGGGGAACCAATCCAATAATGCTCTGTAAATGTTCTACTCATCATGGCCGGTGTCAGAGGCTAAGTATTTTGTGGCAGGTACTGTCTTTGGGGTAGAAGAACACCTTAGATGTTTTTGAAAATGGCTGAGCTGGAGGCAATTTATTTAAGCACTATCATCTTCCTTAAAATTCATACTACCTGGGAAATCATGCTAGCAGAGGGGAGATCTTCTGTCTGCTCCCACAGCCTAGGAGGAAGGGAAGGAAGGAAGAAAGGAAGGACAGGAAGAAGAGAGGAAGAGGAATGGAGGAAAAGAGAGACAGAGGAAAATGAAGGAAGAAAAAGAAAGAGGGAGAAAGGAAGAGAGGAAAGAAGAAAGAAAGGAGAGAGGGAGGAAGGAAGGATTTGTTAAGTACCTGCTTGATAGCCAGGCACTGTGCTAAGTGATTGACAAATATCCTATTTGATCTCCACCACAAGGAAAGTGGTACTGTTATTCCCATTTTATAGATAAGAAAACTGAGGTTAGACACACAACTAGTAAGTGTCTGAGGCCAAATTTGAAGGCAGGTCTTCCTCTGTCCAGGTCTAGCACTCTATACACTACACCAGTGGTGTCAAACTCAAATAGAAAAGTTGGAGGGGCAGAAGACACTTTTGACTTAGAAAACCGCATATTAACATTATCAGTGTTCTATTCTATTTTTTTTTTATTCTATTAAAAATTTCCCAGTTAAATTTTAATTATTATGGCTTTCCTGGAGATGTTGAGGGGCCATGGTAAGGTCCCATATTTGGCACTTCTGCATTATATTGCCTTGCCAATAAGTGGCACTCCTAGAGACCACTCTTCCAAGAGTATACAAAGCATGAGTTCTCCTCCTACTCCCTATCTCAGTATCTGATAGAGCTAATAGGACCTTCCTAGTCCTTCTCCCCTTTCATGCTGAAATAACTGAGGATAAATTACTTGGTGATTTGACACATTTGTATACAGCCAACAGTGTTGCCAACAGGGTTTATACAGCCTTAGTCATAGTCAGAAAGGTGACTGCCTCTGTGGTGTGATTTCAGTACCTATTAAGTAAGGGCTCATCACCCCCAAAATTATATCACTAACATATGTTGGTTCTGGAAATTGTATTGTTTAACATTTATTCTCTTGATTAAGGACAAGCAGGGAATAACACATTTTATGGGTAGGACACAGATGCCAAATCTCCCTGTTCCCAGTCCCTGAGATGATGCTATAAACATCTGGGAGTTATCATCACGGCCACCACCACCATTCCTTTATGAAATGATCCTCACAAGAGGCACGATACTTTGAGAGGCATTGTGGTACAAGGAAGGAGTTGGACTTGGACCCAGAGGACTTGTTATCAAATCCTGACTCTGTTACAAATTAGCCATGTGACCTTGCAAACATAGTTTAACTTCTCTGGTCCTCAATTCCTCATCTGTTAAATGAGGTTGGATAAGATGAATTTGTAATGTATTGAGGAAGCACTGTTGTGTGACTTCCTCTAGAGACAGCTAGGTGGTGCAATGAATAAGTTCTGGGTCTGGCATCAGGAAGACTTGAATTCAAATCCACCCTCAGACCCTTACTAGCTAGGGGACCCTGAGCAAGTCTTTTAACCTCTATCTGACTCAGTTTTCCCAACTGTAAGATGGAGGTAAATAATAACACCTAGTATCCGATAATAGGACTCAAGGTTGTTGTGACGATTAAGTGAGATAATATTTGGAGGGTGCTTAGCACAGTACATTGAACACAATGCTTAATTAATGCTTGTCTCATTCCCTTTTATAGTTAGTGTGGTCATCAGTCATGCCCGGCTCTTCATGGCCCCTTTTGGGGTTTTCTTGGCAGAGACACTGGAGTGGCTTGCCATTTCCTTGGTTTGCCATTTCCTTCTCCAGCTCATTTTACAAATGAAGAAATTGAGGCAAACTGGGTTAAATGACTTGCCTAAAATTACACTGCTAGTGAGTACATGAGACCAAAGTTGAACTCAGGAAGATGAATCTTCCCGACTCTAGGCCCAGCACTCTATCCACTGGACCACCCCAGTTGCACAGGAGTAGAAATGGATAGCGTGTGCATTCTAGGACAGATGTGTGGCAAAAGATGAATGATGTTAGGAGAAGGGTGCAAAGTATTCAAGGGCAAAGGACAGTGTTGAGTTGAAATGGAGAGCTATAGATTTGAGCCTGGGAAGGGAGAAAAGTGAAATCAGAGGAGAAAACAGGCTGCAAAAGAACTGAGGGATAGAGGGCTTACAGGTCTTCATAGGAGGAAACAATCGATTTAGGAATGGTGAAACATAGGTAAAGATGGAATGATCAAAGGAGAGAATGTTGTGATCAGCAAGGAAAATGTCCCAGTTTCTAATTGAAGAAGTGGAATGGCTGTGCATAATGGCAAGGGCCCTAAATGTGACTGAGAAGGGATGGAATAGCTCTGGAATTACAGTAAGCTGAAGAATTAGTAGAGGAGAGAGTTTTAGGGAATATCTGGTCTATATATATACATATATATATATATATATATATATACACACACACACACACACACACACACACACACATATATTTTAAGGAAAGAGGTTGGGGAGGAGAGGAGGAGAGTGAGCCAAGTGTTGAAGTCCTTGACAAAGGAGAGTGATGACCTCACTGGCTCAGTATAGGGCAACTGCCATAATTTGGAAAACATAAAGGTATTTGGGACAGGATAGTAGCAACGAGCTTGTGGTTGTAATGTGTCCAATCAGTCAGCAGCTTCTCATTGGACCTGAACCAAACTGAACAGGTCAGATGGAAGCTCAGCATTGTTAATCTGATCCAGCCCCTCATTTGCTATTTAGGAGCGCATTACTGATTATAGAGGACTTTTCCACAGAAACGCTCCTAAGACCAAGTGACCCAAGAGTCTGCGGGTCTGGAGTGTTAGAAGGCTGGGTCCCTCTTAACTTTCTGAGCTGATGCTGCCCCTATGGCATTTATCCAATTCAAATTTTAGTCCTGGAGACAAT
Organism: Potorous gilbertii; assembly: GCA_028658325.1. NCBI lineage: Eukaryota > Metazoa > Chordata > Mammalia > Diprotodontia > Potoroidae > Potorous > Potorous gilbertii. The sequence continues at coordinate 310,037,086 of CM053771.1, read as the reverse complement.
GTCTTGTCTTGGTGTTTTCCCAGATGATAAATTTCTTGAGTGAAGATTCTGCTGATCTATGTCTGCTTGGGAGATGGGGAGGTGGGAATGGTGATGGAGCAATCTGGAGAGCTAAATCTGACCATTTTGGAAGGAAGAGTGAATCACTGTTGATAAGAATGCCCACAAAAGTATCCACTACTAGCATAGTATCTAGGCAACTAAGGTGCAATGGATTAAATGCCAGGCTTGGAATCAAGAAGACTGTCTGTGTGCCCCTGGACAAGTCACTTAAACCTGTTTGCCTCAGTTTCCTCATCTGTAAAAATGAATTGGAGAAAGAAATGTCAAACCACTCTAATATCTTTGCCAAGAAAATCCCAAATGGGATGACAAAGAGTCAGACATGACTATAAAGAGACTGAACAACAAGTATAGTATCTTAGAAAAAGGGAAATATGCTCTCAGTTTAAAACCTTATTAGTTATTTAGACTAAGGTTTATCAGATTCTTTTGGTATGGGGAGTATTTTTAAGGGTACTTGCCAATGGCTGGGGAAGAGGAGAGCTTATCATTAAAAGAGGAATGAGCCCAGAAAGGAAAGGTTAGGTATACTATCTCATCCATTCTATTTCACAGTTTTGCTAGCAGCCAAACATTGTTTATTTTAAAGCACGATACAGGCAATCCAGTTTCTCTTATGATTGAGAAATTTTGTCCCCCACCAACTCTAAGAGTGTCCTTTCTAACTCCAGCACCAAGATGTGGAGCCTTGGGTTTGGGGAGTTGTATGGGGAGAGGTTCCACCAAACTGCCTAAGAAGGGACAAATTGATTCAGGTCAGAAATAGGCTAAATGAAAGCTCCCATGCTGACCAGTAGTGGGATTAGGCCCATGAGTAGCCCTTGTCTTCCAGCATGGTTGAGATAGAAAGATTCTGTCTCCAAAAAAGGAAAGACAAGAAGGGAAGGCGAGAGAAGGGAAGGGAAGGGAAGGGAAGGGAGAATGAGAAGAGAGGGCAAAGCAACATAAGGCAATATTTAGAAATTTTCTTCAGAATCTCTACAAAGCTCTATCTAACTCTTCATTCTTTGTTAATTAAACATGCTTTTCCTTGACCACCAGCATTCAAAGTAAATGTTGACAGAAAACTTTTTAATGTAATTTTGACATAATACCATTTTGTTTCGTTCTATAACTATTTTCTACTATTTTCCCATTGCATTTACAATACAAAATGCAAAGAACAAATGTGGAGTTGAAATGGCTAATTATCAAGTTGAATTGAGAATGGAGGAAAGTGAAGTCAGAGGAAAATAAAGAGCTGAGGAAGAATCAAATGGTGGCAATATCAGGGGCCTCATGAGAATGTAGAATAGGTTCAAGAGAAAGATGGAATAAGAAGAGATGGAGAGGTGAGGAGAGAGGTTGTGGTCACATAGGAGGCTACTATTTCTGTTGTATTTCTTCTATCTTATGGGTTAAATAGACTTTTGTGGTCTGGCCTGGGAACCTAATCACCATTTATAACACCGTTTCTATGGGAAAATACGTTATGCTTTCCAAACAACAGACTTACAAATGAAATTTTGGAGCATAACTATTCATAAGTCGGGGACTGCCTATACAAACAAATGCAGACTCATAAATAAATGTTTATTGGCATTACCTCCAGCCAAAATGTTCAAAACCTTTGTTTCTGTGTTGTGTTCTCATATTTTTGCCAAATTAATCTAGGGCTTGTTTTTGTTGCTGCTGAATAAAATTTACCTTAATTGTAACTTTCCCAGAAATGATCTTTTAACCATGTTCAGAAGTTCTTGGCCATTCATATATTGAAAGTAAAGAGAATTGGGAATCGGCTGGGTTCTGGTCTTTAGCTCTGCTCCTAACTACCTGGGTTAGTCATTTCCCTTTCTGTGTGCCTCAGTTTCCTTGGGTGAAAAATGAAGCGATTGAACTCCCTAAGGTCCCTTTTACCTTTTTTATAGTTCTTCAATCTTTGCCTAAAGCATCACAGTGTAGTTTAAAGGGTTCTGAACCTCTTAGATCCCTTCCAACTTTTAAGGCCACACTATAGGTACACAGAATATGTCTCCCACTGCATCTGGAGCCATCTTCCATCATCCTGACCCATGTCTTGCCACTGGACCCAGAGGACTTTGGAGGAGAGAGTGAGGCTGATGACTTTGTACTCCTGCCTCACTTAAATCCAATTCACTTGCAAATCATAGTATCACCCTCCTGATGCCACTGGTGCTCTTTAGGAAGGAAGGGCAAAGAACCACAAAATGGTAACAAAACCTTTGCCTTTCTTTGTACCTTCATGTTCAAAGCATAGGGCTTTCTGTCCCCAGGGGAAACTACATGGAAAGATGGAGTTAATATTCCCCATTAGTGACCCTAGTGGTATTCACATGTTCCAGGAGAAAGAGAAACTCATAATTCCAGTCTTGGAAGGGTAGAAATCTAAACCCCCATCCAGTTAATCCTCAGAGTGTCTTTTTTGCAGTGCATTGGTCTCTGGATAGCATCTTCCTAATGATTTGGGATCATAAACAGTTGCCCCCTCAAGAATGGAAATTGAACCTTTGTCTCTGAATTTAATTAGGGATATTTTCTCTTCCAAATGTTGTTTTATTTTTGCCTGTTTGAACCAGACTCTGGGTGTTTCTTTGCATCTAGTACAAACTCATAGGACTGTAGCTTTGTTTTGGGGCTTTGGGTTTTTTTATTTTTCAGTTTTTTGTTGTTTTGGTGTTTTTTTTTTTTTAACATTATAGACTCTGACAGCAGCCCTAACTCCTTAAATGGGTACAGCCCTTAACAAAAATGCAACTCCCCAAATGGGTACCTGCCTACAAGCTTTGAAAGGGACCCTGTTTACCTGGACAGAAGATCTCTGGGACCTCAGTGGGAGAAAGTCCTTTCGAATCTCAGATGACTCATACTAGAACTAAATGTATATTTTCTATCTCTAGCAGCTGTTCCTCATAATTCTCTCTTATGATGCTAAATTATGACCCTGAGGCTTTCATTGGTCAAGAGGTGGTGGTAAGAGCTTCTTTTCCTCATTCAATTTCTGAGGTTATAGTCCCAGGATAATGAGTCTCCATAATGCCACTGAGCAGGGCCAGCTTCATAAACAGGAGATATGTCTGGTGGTGTGGAATGTCTAGCAGGAGTAGGGGGATGAGAGGGGAAGAATACCCTTGTTTCTCAGCCTTCTCCTCTGAGTAGGAACTGATTTTTTTCACTAGTTTGCTATCCTGGAAGATATAACCTTAGTATCAATTGACCAACAATCAACGAACAACCATTTATTGAGTACTTACTGTGTGACAGACATAGTAAGTATCTCTGTCTCTCTGTCTCTCCTGCTTTGCACTACCAGAAATATAGTGTTTTCCAATGTCTTCATTTTCTCTGTCCCTTGGAAGCCTTGCCTGGTTTGTTGTTTTCTGAGATTTGAGTCTTTTTCTATTTAGATCACTCAATTTAACGAACAATTATTGAGTACCTTCTGTGTGCGAGGGATTGAACTTATAGGAATGCTAAGAATAAGGGGATAAGGGCATTAGAGAGGCAAGATGGCACAGTCCCTGGTCATTACAAAGAGATGGAGTCAAGTCTTTCCACTAATATATAAAATACTAGCACTGTGACCATGAGCAAATTACTTCACCCCTCAATGCAACTAAGATTAGAAGTTAAAAACAGATTACAAATCTGCATCAACAGAGGGAGTTTTTATGTCAGAAGTTCTCTATGTTGAATAAAAACCAAAGGATTAGGCAAAAAAAAAAAAACCAAACCATGACCCTTGCCCTCAAGAACATCATTATCTAGTAGCAGAGATAAAGCACACATAGAGAGAGCTACAATACCATGTCGGATGTGAATGGGGTCCAAAGTGTTAAGGAAATTTCAAAGGGATGGGAGGATTGGAGAGGAGGGGGAAGATTGCAAAGCTTCCCTGGATGACACATTTGAAGTGTAACTTGAGGGATTGGAAGTGATTATGTAGACAGAGGCAGGAACCAGGAGATTAGAAAGGAATCCCAGGTAGAAGGAACAGCATGAAAAGACACGCAGTGTTGAGAGACACTGTATAGGAAATTGTAGTGTTGCTTTTGTCATCTTGGTTCCTGGTGACCTAGAGCCCTACTGCTGACATTTCCTGCTCTCTTCTAAATGCCACCGCCTCTATTTCCACCTTCCAGGATGGAAACGCTGATGTTTCAATTTTGAGTTTCAATTTTGTCCATTATCTGAAAATAAGCCATTGTTATGTCTGTAAAATAAATAATTTGGGGTCCATTTGGAGACAGAATGAGATGCTGCTTGCTGGTGTGTATACTACCCAGCCTCAAGTTGTCAACACTTGAGAGTGCAAGAATTCTGTGAGGAGGGGAGAGAGAAAGAAATCAATGTTTACTACCTCTGCTAGAGGTAGTAAATAAATGCTCCTTAACTGGCATGAAGGTATCTTGTAAAATTTAGAGGTATATTTATAGTTTAGAATTGGGGTCCTTAATATGGGATTCCTGGTCTTGTTTTTACATATTTTAGTAACTATCTCAATCAGACTGACTTCTTTTGTAATGCCATATATTTTATTTTAAGCCTTTATGAACATTATTCTGCAGATCATACTATTTTTCACTTTATTTTTTCATGTTTTTTTTTCCCTTTTGGAAAAAGTTGCAACATGACTAATATGTAAATATATTTTTCATGATTGCTCATGTATAATCTATATCAAACGGCTTACCATCTCTGGAAGAAGGGAGGTGGAAGAGGGAGGGAGAAAATTTGGAACTCAAAAAATTTTTAAATGAATACTAAAAATTGTGTTTACATGTAATTGAGGAAAAAATAAAATATTTTTTTTAAAAAAGGATGTTATTCAGAGAAAGATTTTGCAGGCTTCACCATACTGTCAAAGGAATCCAAGACATGAAAAAGGGTTAAGAAGTCCTGATTTAAAACATCAGGTCTGGAATGTTGCCCTATAATCACCTGCAAGTAAACATATCCAATATGGCAGATTTTATTCACTAGCTTTTATCTCATATATTTTATTGGTGTGAAACATGGTGGTCAGAATGGTTCAGAAGGCTCATAGGCATTTGCCCTGGGGAGTCCTATATAAACAAATGCAGATATTATAATCTTAAACATATAAGTGCTCCTACTACAACAAGGGAGATATTTGCTATATATTTTCCAGGGCGCTATTTTCTCATGTAACTTATACATACAAATCTGACCAATAAATACTGTTCAATGAATGAATGAATGAACTGTCTTTTAAAGGAGAGAATAAACTTGTTCTGATTGACCCCAGAAGGCAGAACTAGGAATAATTGATGAAAGTTGAAAGGACACAATTTTGGGCTTGACTAAGGAAAGACTTAGTAACAATTACAGTGATCCAGAATGGAATGGTTTGCCTCAGAAAGTAATGGACTTCACACTGGAACTCTTCAAGCAAAATTCATACAATTACTTGTATATGATATAGGAAGACATCAAAGCGGAGCAGTAGATACAGGATCAAGCTTGGAATCAGGAAGACATGATCATCTCCTCATTTCAATCAAATCAGATTTCAGACACTTACTAGCTGTGTGACCCTGGGCAAGTCACTTAACTCTGTTTGCCTCAGTTTCCTCATCTGTAAAATGAGCTGGAGAAGAAAATGGCAAACCACTCCAGTCTCCAAATGAAGTCATGAAGAGGCAGATACTACTAAATAACAACAAATCATAATGTAGGGGAGTGCAAGTAGGCATGTGTTAGTTATTCTAAGTTGGTCATAGTATCATCCTGTTGAGTTGGAAGGGACAGTAGAACCACTTCATTTTACGGATGAGAAGACTGAAACTTAGAGAGACAGAATGTCATGCCCAGAGTCACAGAGGTAATGGAGATGGGGTAGAGAATACAGAATCAGGTCCCTTTGTGCTTTGTGCCATTCTAAGAATTAGAAATGGAAAGAATGGGAGTAGCTAGGTAGCACAGTGAATAGAGCCATGGCCCTGGAGTCAGGAGGACCTGAGTTCAAATTCAACCTCAGACTAGCTGTGTGACCCAGGGCAAATTACTTAGCCCCAAATGCCTTTAGGAAAAAAAAAGAAATGATTGTTTTTAGTTCTCAGATCTCTTCTCTCTTCCCCTTTCCTTTCCAATAGAGAGTGTCTCCAGAGAGCCATGTGTGCTCTTTAAAAATGACCCTCTGGGCTTACTCCAAAGTCCAGCCAAGTTGGAGACTATCGCCAAGAAAACTTTCCTTCAAACAGACAGTTCCAGAACAGTGACCTTGATTGTGATCAAGGCTTTGGCCTTGACCTTGAGCATGGAGCAGAGTAATGAGGGAGTCAGGAGACTATGCCTAGCTCAGCCACCAGTTTGCTGACATTGGCACTTTATCAACAGGAAACGCCCACTTCACAAAGATCCAAACAACCAGAAGACAATTCTAGCCAACACGTGACTTGGGCCTAGTGATTTAACTTGGCCTTCCTTTCCTCATCTGTAAAATGAGGGAAGACCTTAAGGGTCCTCCCTGCTTTAAATCTATGATCTTGTAATTGGGGTAGTAAAGGGAAGCCCCAAAATTGCTGGGGTAGAAAGCTATAATGTTAATATTTCTTTTAATGTTGGTCCTTGGTGATCGCTGCCCTGTTCCTGCTTTTTTTTCCTCTTTGTACATTCTGTACTTTACTTTTATAACAAGGAAACAGATGAAAAGTGAACAAGTTAATGTCATGGATTTCTTCCAAAATAATAAAATAAAATCATTCCAGGGTTTGTCAAGAGTCAAGTATAGACTCAGTCCCACCTTTTACACCATCATCTTTTCTAGACCAGAAGTTGACAATCTATGGCATGGTCCACTGCCTTTTTTATGTACTGGAATCAAGCTAAGAAATGATTTTTGTATTTTTAAATCAAGTTTTATTGTATTTGAAAATGTAAAAATAATTCTTAACTTACAGCTGTACAAAAATAGGCAGATTTGGCCCCCTGGCTATAGTTTGCTCACCTCTGTTCTAGAGTGTCACACAATGGTATTGAACATTCATAGTGATAGTTCTGAGACATTTCAAGATCCTAAATTACCTTCTGAATCACCAGAGAAATATGTGAATTTGGGGCAGCTAGGTGATGAAATGGATAGAGTTCTGGGCTTGGAATCAGGAAGACTCATCTTCATAAATTCAAATGTGTTCTCAGGTACTTACTAACTGTGTGACCTTGGGCAAGCACTTAACCCTGTTTGCCTCAGTTTCCTCATCTGTAAAATGAACTGGAGAAGGAAATGGCAAGTCAGTCCAATATCTTTGCCAAGAAAACCCCAAATGGAATCACAAAAAATAGGACATGACTGAACAACAGCAGTTCTAATTTTAGTATATTTTGATATTTGAAATCTTGGTTATGTGTATTGCTAAGTGGGCAACTGTTACTAGTCATCCTCTGTGTGAAAAGTACTATACAGCAGAGGTATCAAACTGAACCAAATTGAAACATAATTGAGAAATATTTAGCAAAACAAATAAAAATACAATGCAACGTAGATAATGTTAATTTGTAGGGTTCTAAGTCAATATGTGGTCTTCCATTTCTATTTCAGTTTGACACCACTGCTATACAGAACTAAGTCAGCATTGGAGTTCAGGAAAAAATCAGACTCTGAAAAGATATATGTTCAGATTGTTTATTATGTTCCACTAATTGATTGTATGTCTACAATTATACTGTAGAGTCTGCCTCTGTTTACATAGTCCTTGGGATCTTAATCCTCTGGCGCATTCCTACTACACTATTTCACAGGCAATAAAATATACTATATAAAAATCAATGGATTCAATCAAATAGAGTTTCTAATCCCGTCAAATAGGAACAGAGAAGAACCTTTTGGAAAATTAATTCATTTCTCTGGACCTCAGTTTCCATATCTGTAAAATAATAAGGGGAAAATTAAGAGTGATTTAGTGGAAACATTCATTGGCCCTGGAGTCAGAGGGTCCACTTTTAAATTCCACCTTTGACACTTAATTATTTGTATGACTTTAAGCAAATCATTCAATCCCCCCTGAAATGTGCCTCTGAAGTCCCTTCTCAATCTAAGATCCCAGATGAGGGAGCAGCTCCTGTTCATGGAGCATAATGCTGTCATATCACCAGGAGACATCTATCCCAATAACTGAGCATTATGATAGACTTGGATAAATGAAAAGGCCAAGCACTGTGCTAAGTGCTAAGTATACGATAGAAAAGGGAGAAAAACCCTTTGCTCGAAGAACTCACATTCTAATAGGGGGAGAAAACACATATAAGGTGAGTTCAACCTTAGGGCATATGGTCTCAAAACCTGTGGTCTCAAGGCACAGCTGCAGGGCAGATGGCAATACATTTTCTTTAGTGTCATTCCATGGATAAATTTCTGACATAGAACCCTTTGACAATGCCAAGGATTCTGGTGGCAAGAATGTTTGGGACTTTGTTTTGTTTTTCCTCTCTGAGCTTTTTATAAGAGCTGGATGATGGTTGTGGGGTTAGTGGAAAGAAGTGGTCAATGGCCAAGGGTAGGACTGGGTGAGAGGGCAGGATGCTGCTATTATGTGCTCCCTGGGCACAAGGTGGTGGACCAGCTCTGTCAAACTATGAGGGGCTGTGGCAGTTTGTGCTATTTAATTGGGGCATCAGTGGATAGAGCACTGAACTTAGATTCAGGAAGACCTGAATTCAAATCTGACCTCTAGATAAGACTCTGAGCAAGTCATTTAACCTCTATTTGCCTCAGTATCTCCATATGTAAAACAGGAATAATAACAGCACCTTCTTTCCACAGTTATTGTGAGGGTCAAATGATATAATGTTTGTAAAGTACTTTGAAAACTTTAAAGGGTTGTATAAATGCTAGTTATCTCTCCCATAAGGCACCTTATGGCTTCAACTAGGTTAGCAAGCCTACCTGTTGGTAATAAAGTGGTATTGTCTTATCAATAAGAAAACTGAGGCTTAAACAAGTTAAGTGACTTTCCTACCATCTTATAACTAGTTAGTGGCAGAATTAGGACTAGAATTCAGGTTTTTGGACTGATCTTCATCATTGAAATGAATTAAGATCTGATTCAAGAGCTTCATAGAATCCATCCATGGAGTTAGGATTGAAAGAGATCTGCTCCTTCCCTCTGATTTGGCAGGACCACCCCTGCTCGAGCTTTACCTGGTATAGATGACTCTTTTCTCTTGGTTAAAAGTTCCACTTATATTCTCTTATTAGGTAGAACTTATATTGCAAAATTTGTGATAATTCTGCCTATTTGCAAATCAACTGTGCTTTCTGCAATAGTCCATGTAATTTCTGAACAATCCATTTCTTTTAACTCAATATCCTAATATTTGTATTGCTTTCCTACCTGTTTCACTGTCTTCTTCATTGTATCTTGCTATCTTTTGGCCCATTCTCCATTTTTATATATTTGTATATAATGCGCTATCCCAAACAGTCTTTATCCCTGAAGGTATACTTTTTTGTTCTTTCTCCTTTCCCTTGCCTTTTAACAGACCCTAAGAGTTTACTCTTTGTAGTCATAGGTCCTTTTCATTCCTCCCACCCCCATAATCTCAGCAAATTGACTACACAAACTGTTTTCTTAGGTGCTCTCTGAGAATAGATGCTGTCTGGCATCATTTCTTCCTCGCACTCAGTTGGATAGTCTTTCCTGCCCCTAAAATCTTGTGACAGTTTTGCTTAACAAACAAAAAACAAAATATGTGTATGTGTATACATATATGTATATACATGTGTATGTATGTATAGATATAGATATATAATATAGATATAGATTTATATCACAAGCTATAATTACCCCATTCTCCATATTATCAATCCCTTTTTGTATCCCCAATCAATTAAGCCCGTGTTAAAAGCACTTACTATGTGCCAAGAACAGTGCTAAACACAATGGGATACCAAGACGTATTCCCTCTTTACCCAAGGGGTTAATATTCTATTGAGAAAGACAAAATGAATAGACATAATATATGTGAGACAAATGATTATTAAATAACCAAATATTGTTGAGATCCAAGATTTTTTCCCTTCTTCATTGGGACATTAGGGCAAGGCTTAGTTCTCTGAAGAGCAGGCACATAATGAGATAAAATCTGGGAGTTGTTGCCCAACCCAACTTTTGTTTCAGCTACAGTCTCCTACCTGTCCTATGGTATACCTCCTCTCCCCCTCCTAAAGAGCAATCTCTTACCACAAAGAGAAGGAGGGGCAGGGAAGAATTTAGCAAAACCAACAGATCAAATAAGTCTGACTTTATACTCCACATCCCTTGTTCCAGATGGGGTCTCTCTTTTGTCCAGAAGTCTGTTAAACATCTTTTTAATGTCTAAATCCTCCTATCCATCAGTTTCTATTTTATAAATAGAGGCTTCCTTTGAAATTTCTCTAGGTAGCATTTTCTTCTTTTTTTCCTTTTGGGATCCTCAATATTTATCTTCCACTCCATCATATTCTTTTGGTAGAAAATTGTCAATAAAGAGAAAGGAAGGAAGGAAGGAAGCTGTCCTTTTCAGTTTCTGAAAGTCTTGTCATTTCATTCAAAAGAACAAACATTTTGCTAAGAACCTACTATATGGTAGGTATATGACTTTAACTCATAACCATGATACATTTAGGGTTTTTGTTATGTGTAGAGGGGGAGCCAGGTAAGGAGGAATGCTGGCATACATATATACATATGTGTATCACACAGCTATGAAGTGTCTGCGGCTGGATTTGAACTCAGGTCTTCCTAACTTCAGGGCCAGTGCTCTATCCACTGCACCACCTTGCTGCACTTCACCCTTATTTTGTTTTTTTTTTAAAGTCTACTATATGCAAGATATAGTGCTAAATGCTTTCTCCCATCAATCTTTCAACATAGCAGGGGATAATTTGAATTTCTCCCTCTCCCTTCCCTGATTGCATCTTCTGTCTCCTTAAATTGGAGATTACCTTTAAATTGTAAAATAATTTTGCCTTGCCCTAACCTAGCCTTCTTTCAGTCTTCTAGTCACTTATTGGGTAGAGTGATTTCCCAGTCTCTCAACCTAGCTCTCAACCTAGGTAGCTGAGCACAGGAATGGAGCCAGGAAGACCTGAGTTCAAATGTGCCCTCGGATACTTACTAGTTATGTGACTAAGTTATACTTAACTTAAAAGGAAAAATCATTTATAAGGTTGTTGTGAGGACCAAATGAGATAACACATGTAAAGCACATCACACAGTACCTGGTGCAGAGGAAGCACTATTTCCTAGATTTCCCCATTTCTTTTTGTATCTTCTGCTCTTCTCAAGTGTTCACCAAGTATCCCCACTGATCCCACTGTCAAAAGCATCCATTTTTTCCATTTGCTTTTTCTTCCTGCCTCTGCATTAGTCTTATTGACTCTTCCTCCAGCTTCTCTGGCAAAATTTCTATGCAGATGTTCTGATCAATCACTGATCTGCATAGATGCAATCACATATCTGGACTTCTCCCCCAAAATATTCTTACCAGAGTGCTCTTGTCTTATTAGTCCTTTGTTTTCTCCTGATCAATCAATCATCTGTATGAAGCATGGATTGGAATGGAGAAAAGGCCAAAGGGTAGTCGACTGCAGTAGGTAATGAGAACCTGAAGTAGAGTGGTAGCAATACGGGAGAAGAGAAAGTGTGACAAAAGATGTTGTGGAAATAGAAACAACATGACTTGGCATCAGATTGTATATGTTGGGTGCAGGAAAGCAAAGAGGAGAGGATGACATCCGCTTCATTAGCCTGAATGAGTAAAGGGCTGGTGAGGCCCTTGAAGGTGGTAGGGAATCTCAGAAGAAAGGTGAGTTGGGGGCAGGGGTGAAAGTGAGATCTTGAGGTTGAGGTGCCCGTGGGACATCCAGTTAGAAATGTCCAACGGGCAGATGGCGATGCAGGAGCAGAGCTGAGGAGAGAGACGAGGGGCAGGTTTCCAGTAACTGCGCAATAATAATAACATTATATAGCGCGAATTATGAGTCTGGCATGGTGAGAAGCACTTTACAGTTATTACATATTATCTCAAGAACCCTGGGAGATAGGTGCTATTATTTTCCTCATTTTACAGATGAGGAAACTGAGGCACATAAATGACTTGCCCAGGGTCCCAGCACTAGGAAGTATCTGAGGCCAGCTTTGAGCCCAGGTCTTCCTGACTCCACACCTACTGTGCTGTCCATGGCACCACCTGCCAACCTCTACTCCTTTCTGGCACACTGCTATGTCATGAAGGTTGAGTCCTCCACCATCTTGGTTGGCTTTTTCAGCAAGATTCCCACAGATACGTGGTAAGCAGTTTAGTCATGTCAGTAATCTTCAGTTTACCACCCTCCTCTTAAAAATAAGGTCATAAATTTAGAGCAGGAAGAGAGTTTAGCGTTCATTTAGTCCAACTTCCTCCTTTAACAGATGATGGAACTAGAGGAGGTTAAGTGTGACTTGCCTGTGTCAAACATGTAGGAAATAGCAGAGAGAAGATTTGAACTCAGGTGCCCTGATTCTGGATCAAGTGTTTTGTCACTTCAGCATGCCAGCCATGTACCAAATCAGGTAAGTATGAATAGGATTATAGAGCTTGGGATCACAGATGGAGACTTGAAAGGGATCTCAAAGGTCATAAACCAACTCCTTCATTTTAGAGATGAGGACACTAAAATTCGCTGAGATTAAGTGATTTGCCAAGGTCACACGGGTAATAAGTAGGAGAGTCAGGATATGAATCCAGGTACTCTGAGGCACCTAGGTGGCCCAGTAGATGGCCTCCTTGATCTGGAGACCAGATGACTTGAGTTCAAATTTGAGTAAGTCACTTCATCTCTGTCTGCCTCAGTTTCCTCATCTGCAAAGTAATCATAGCACCTACCTCCCAGGATTGTGATAAGGGTGAAACAAGATAATATTTAAGGTGTATTGCAAACCTTAAAATGTTACATAAATGTTATCTAGTGTTAATCAGTCCAGCATGCTACCCATTGTGTCACACTGCCCACAATAACAGTATTTCTATAGGGCTTCAAAATTTGTCAAGCGACTTATATATATTCCCTTACTTCAGCCCCACAGCAATCCTGGGAGGGGAGTTGGACAGCTTATTATTATATCGCCTTGTTATAAATGAGAAAACAGGTTCAATGAGATTGTTTTCTGCCACTGTTCACGTAGCTCACGACCTCCTGACTCTAAGAACAGCACTCCTTCCACTCTCTGCCTGCTGAGTGAATGCTCAATAATACAACAAACTGTATTAGGTGCAGAAGAAGATACAAAATGGATCAAGTTAGTTCTCTTGTCTTCAAGAGGTCCACAACACAACTAATGAGTTTTTTTTAAGTGACTTATTTTAAGATTTTTTTTTTCTAATTACATGTAAAAGTAATTTTTAACATCTGTTTTTTTAATTTTGATTTCCAAATTTTCTCCCTCCCTCCATTCCCTCCCCTTCATTGAGAAGGCAAGCAATTGGATGTAGGTTATATACGTACAGTCATGCAAAACCTATTTCCATATCGATCATGTTGTGAAAGAAAACACAGACAAAAAAATAAAGATTTTTTTTTAAAAGTATGCTTCAATCTGCATTCAGACTCCCATCAGTTCTTTCTCTGGGGACAGTTCTTTCATCCTAGGTCCTTCAGAATTGTCTGTTGCTGAGAATAGCTAAGTCATTCACAGTTGATCATTGTACAATGTTGCTGTTATTGTATACAAAGTTCTCCCGGTTGTGCTCACTTCACTTTGCATCATCAATTCATGTAACTTTTTCCAGGTTTTTTCTTAAAGCATCCTGCTTGTCATTTCTTATAGCAACTCATACATGCATACTTACATACATATATACATACATACATACATACATATATCTCACATTTTTGTAGTACCTCAAAGATTTCAGACATTTTCCTCATCTCTGAATATGTAATGAAAGTATCATCACCCATCAAGGGAAAGTAACCCCCAAAATTATAACATAGAAAAATGTGCCAAGTGTATGAGAAACAGAGACCACATGCAAGGTAGCACAGAGGACAGAGGATGGAACTTCGATGCAAGAAGACCTGAGTTCAAAATCTTGCCTCAGATAGCTGTGTGATCCTGGGCAAATTACTTAACCTGCCTCTACCTCAGTTTCCTCATCTGTAAAATGGCAATAATAATGGTTCCTACCTCCCAGAGTTGATCCCATGTTGAGGATCAAATGAGATATTGGTAAAGTACTTTGCAAACTTTAAAGCATTAAATAACTTCTAGATATTATCTAGATAATATATAGCATATTATATATATATATATATAACCTGAATCATATATAAACTAGAAAATATATATTATATAGCACATATAACATATATGTAATTTCTAGATATTATCTAGATAATGCATATTATGTTATATATTATTATATATTCTTGTTTTATTGTACTACTCACTTCACTTCTCTTTCATATGTCAATAAATAACAGTCAAAAGTCTTGTCCAACATCCTCAGAAGTTGGCAGTGAGGCCATCAGTCTCAGGAACACTTATGTTTTCCAATAGCTTGTTTATGCTGCTTAGGCTATGATGTTACCTGTAAAAAATTTGCTGCTTCTCCTTTTGACTGGTACCCTGTCCCATTCTCTAACACATGACCTCCTCACCCCTTGCCACTGTTTTTTCCCTCTTGATGTGCTTTTCCTTGTTCCTAAAAAAGTTCTAGAAAGAACATATCCATTACCTAAAGTGTCCTTTTGGTACATGATCTAAACCTAGCACCACAATGTCTCTTCGTTCATTTATAGTCCAAGACATCTGGAGGCCATGTCTTTATCTGTGTCTAACATCCTCTTCTCTAATCCCTTGACCTATCCATAAAATGTGATTTATTCCCAGATTTTCATCATTCTTCTTTATGTGTCCTCACCTTTATGTGTTTTTCTATGTTCTCTATTAAGTAATTCTGCAGTTAGGAACATCTATTTTTACTTTTTCCCCAAGTGCTTTGCTTTCCTCCTTCCCTTCAGAGCTTTCTTCATATCAAATTTTCACATGTCCCACCACTCTCTGACATCTTGAAAAGGGAAATGTGCTTTCCCTCCCTTTGATCATTCTTATGATATTTTTAATTTCTTCCCGTTCTAACAGAAATCTGCTCATCCCCCTATACCTCTGCCAAATTTCCTGACTTTTGAGGAATTAATTCCAGCCATCACCCTAGCATGCTTAGAAAAGCTAGTATCCTTTGTTACATGAATACTCTGTTCTTTCTTGCACAGAAATTTGTCAATTGCACTGGCCTACTTCTTCTAGTTAAATAAGTTTATTCCATATTGTAAGCATGTGTCTCTAATCAAGCGTTTTTTCATCCTGTATTCTTAGAGACTAATTCTAGGGATTTGACCTGATAAGTTACATATTGGTTACTTAAAGTCCCATCACCTTTCTTTGAGATGCAGTCCCAATTCATGTACAAGTTCAAGAAGGCATCCCATGAGGTCAATGGCCTTCAAAAATGGAGAATGTGAACAACAGCAATGCAAATTTCATTCCAACAGTACTCAAAAAGAATATTCCCAAAAAGTCACCACATTAGTGAATTTTTACCTTTCATTTTTCATGGAATGAAGATATTAACACATTTCATTATTTCTCCTCCTCAGTTTCCTTTTTTTAATACTTCTTCAAACTCAGATTTCAGATTTCTTGAACATTTAACCACCAGGTGGTGCTATTAGCCACTAACCTGATTCTAGTTACCAAAAGGACCAGGAAGGCACTAAAGAAGTCCCATGTTCACATGGTCGTTTATTGGTGTGCTCTTTCAACTCCAAAGAGAGCTCCAGGGAATGCTAAACTTTCTGTGGTTCCCAGAGAACCTGTAGACCTCCTATTGCCCAGATTCACTTATCTCTTGGGAGTGTAGTTAGTGTGGATTTATTCAATCAGAATAATTCCCAGCCCTCTCTCCATGAGGAAACTCAACCTAATCTTGAATCTAATATATGACTGACCTCTACTCATACCCATGCCACACAGACAGACATGTTAAGCACATACAGTACTTTCATTCACATGTATAGACTCAACAAAAGGAAGGAAATTAGAAGTACACTGAAACAATATAAGCTTTATATGCATCTTCTCCCAGACTTGGGCAGCCTGTAAGTATTCAGTAAGCATACTCCAAAGACTTGCTCCCTTGGTGAATAGAAAAGTACAATTCAGTTTGTTTAAACCCATGCCACCAGTTCCCAACTTTAGAGGCAGCTAGGTGGCAGAGTAGACAGAAAGCATCAGGAAGACCCCAATTCAACCATGGCCTCAGACACTTACTAGCTTTGTTATCCTGCTCAAGACCTCTGTTTGTCTCATGTCCCTCAACTAAAATCTGGAGATAAATAATAACAACTGCCTACCAGGATTGTTGTGGATGATACATTTTTAAGGCACTTAACACAGTGCCTGGCATGTATCATTCCCTTCCCTTGATGCCGCCTTCTCTTCTCCCTTCTGATTCTCTTCCTTCCCTTCTCCCAGCTGATATTCTACTTATACCATCCAGAAATGTCACAGTAAATTGGGGTAGAAATTGGGCAAGGAATACTGGTCCAATATTGGCACTTTTTCACTTTTACAAGGTAGTTTTGTCACAGGCAGCATCTTCTGATCCTCTCTCCAGGCACTTTGTGATGTACTATTTCTGTGTCAGGTTTTGAAGGACTTCTGGCATGTGCATTTATTGGTGAAATAGTAGAATATAGTCTAGGCTAAGTAGATATGAATGGAAAATATCTCATTCCCATCACCATCTTTTCTTCTCTACACTTCTGTACCCTAAAATTCCCCTATCTCTTCTTGCATCTAAATTCTGCCTTACAGACACCTGTTAGCCATGGAAGATATTGGAGCTAGGGAATTATATAGAGTATAAATTGAAAGCAAAAGTCATCCCTAAATATGATTGTGATGTAATCTGACCATACTGAACCCTTTCCCTAGGGGAAGACCTAACAGAGAAACAGAAATAGTTAAAATGACTGATAGATCTATGAGATAGATCCATCTAGCACCACAGGAACTCTACCAGACACTGTGTACATCATCTACCGTAATTTACGATTGGTACATTTAAAGGTTCCTGAGGTCTACTTACCTTAAACTACTATTTGTGAGAAAGGTTCCACCTCCCTTTGTCCTCCTGAGTAAAAAACAATGCTACCCCTAAGTATTCTTGCCATTCTGACAAGTGTGTCTTGTAGTTCAGACAGGACTTGTAGTTTTCTGTCTTGTAGCTCAGATAGGACTGGTTTTTCTGGAGATGCCATGTTTCCATGCTGCTTTGCTTCTCAGGGACCCAGAATGGCAGAATGGTGCACTGGGGCCAACCCTAACCAGAGCCAATTAGGTGGGAGCATTTCCCCTTCCAAAATCTACAAATCAGGGCTTGATTTATTGCTTTGATGGTTATCTCTAGACTTAAGAAAGTGGTGGAGAAAATGTTAATAATTCAGATTAAACTATGACTTATGTAATTGGTACACTTCTCTTTCCCCCCACCCCTAAAACTTGTGGTTAAACATTTGCCAGCACAGTCCCGAGTACATGTATCCTTGTATCCTTTTCTCCCATTGATATATTGTCAATAAACCCTATCATTAGAATTAAGGAGTGTGTGATTCTATTCCTTGATGTCTAGAATTGGACTAATTCATACTTTCCTCCCCTGTTGATCAGTGTGAAGAACCTGCAACCTTCATGTGCAGCAAGTTGTCTTTACTGTATTTAGCCTTCTTCCTTGTGCCCAAATTACAATGTTCTTCCCTGTCAGAGTCCGTGTGTTACATATGCCCACCTATGTTTTTATATTTTTGTACCGTGTTAGATCATAGGATTTGGAGCTGGAGGGGACCTTTGGGATCATCTAGTCTTATTCACTACAGATGAGCAAATTGGGTCACATGGGTAACAGAAAGCAAAGCGGGGCTTCAAACCCAGGTCTCTTGGCGCTCTACCACCTGGTTCAAACGAAACAGGATTGAAGATTCCTATTTTTTTTTAAGTTTTGTGGGTAATTCGTTCCTCTGTTTTAAGCTACACTGTCCCCATAGTTGCCTGTGATCTAGATTAATCATCCAAACTCCCCCAGGAACCCTCTGCCCTCCTTTGAGGAGGTCTCCTTCAAGCTCTCCTTTCCTCATTCATCATCATCATCATCGCTAGTGTATGTACGGTGCTTTAAGGTTTGCAAGATGCTTTTACTGTGTCATCTCATTCGATCCTCACAACATCCCAGTGAGATAAATGTTATTATTCCCCATTTTACAGACAAAAATGAGAGTAGGTAAATGAAGTGCCCAGGGTCACGCAGCTGGAACCTGAGTTTGGATTTGAACTCAGGTCTTCCTTATTCCAAGCCCAACACTCTTGTCCACTCTCTCTAATCATAATTTTGCAATCATATAAACTGAAATTTCGCAGTTTATAAAGCACTTTACACCCTTACATTTTGGAGTCTGCCCCAGGAAAGGAGAAGGGGAGGGGGAATTCAAGACTTCTATAACAACGCTCTGGTAATTCATCAAGCAAGGATCTAATCTCTGTTTTCATTTTCTTTACCTGCCTTACATTATCATATTAGGTTCAATGCTATTTCTCCCTTCTTGAATACGCCCTCCGTCTGAGGTTCAGGCTCTGCCTAAAGGAGATTTGTTCCCATCTTCTTTGGTCTTTCCTGCCATTTGTTTCTCTGAATAGTACAGCCTTCTTTCTTTTCCTTCTCTGTAGACTTTAGACAGGACTGCCCCTGCTAAAGTTAGCATTCCCTATCTCCTTTCCTCTGGAGGAGGTATCATGTCTAACTGGACAGGCCTCCTTTTTCACTGTGGTATGCTATGGGGGTGGGGGGAAGGGCAGTGTGCATTGAGGGGCCCTTTTTCACCAAAAAGGATACACACAGGTCCTTTTTTATAAGAAATGATGCCCTGTTCTTTTTCTCCACCCCTAAATCCTTTTCTCACTGCATATTTCTAACTGCCCAAATGATTTCTGGAGTCACTTTAATTGCCCCCCTGAAAAGTATCAGGAAGATAGTCATTGCCCTTACCACATTTTTGCTTCAAACTTATTTTCCCAAGTCCCAAAATACAAATTCTGAACTTCTTGCCTATCTAGAAATTGGTAGTACATTGCAATATCATTTTCATCAGTTCAGGTCATAGTGTCTCCAATAGACAATCTCGTTCCTGAATAAAATGAAAAGAGTTGTTGGCCTTGTCCCTGCTAAAGAGGAAATCATCTTAGGGCTATTCTTCAGACCTGGTCCTCTCTCCCCCACTCCCCCCACTGCTGTATCCAGTCTCTAAAATAAATCCAATTTCTTTACTGATCTGAAGTTCTCGTTAAACTCCTTACTTCCTGGCATTTGAATTACTGCAAATATGTCCCTTGGGTCTATCACAATTGAATAATCGGGATGCCTAAAATTTAATCTCCTGCTGAGCAGCTAGTCTCTTCCTGTGTGAAACCAATTCTCACAAGTTTTCCCTGCCTCCATCCCTCCCTCTGATGGGGTCTTCCCATTGTCATTTTCTCCTCAGAAAAGCAGCCTAGGTTCTTTTGCCTTTTCTTCTCCCTTCTATCCTCTTTTCATTCTTCAACTCTTGTAGAAGACAAAAATAAACTGACCTGAACTATCTCCTTTCTTTTATTTTTCTTTTCTTTCTTTTTTCTTGACATAGACAAGTAGATGAGGCAGTGAATAGAGTGCTGCACCTAAAATCAGGAAAACTTACCTTCCTGAGTCCAAATCTGACCTCAGACATTTACTAGCTGTGTGACCCTGAGCAAGTCACTTAACCCTGTTTGCCTCAGTTTCCTCATCTGTAAAATAATCTGGAGAAGGAAATGTCAAACCACTCCAGCATTTCCACCAAGAAAACCCCACATGGGTTCACAAAGAGTCAGACATGACTAGAAGACTGAACGACAATGAGAAATAAGACATAGGATCATTGAGACATTAAGACATAGGTAGGTGGCTATAGGAGAGTGTTGGATATAAGAGTCAGTTTTAATTCTGCCTCAGGCAATTACTAGCTGTATGACCCTGGGCAAGTCTTCTACCCTCTCTGTGCCTCAGTTTCCTCATCTGTAAAATTGAGATGATAAGAGGGTCTGCCTTGTTGGGTTTTGGGAAGATCAACAGAGATAATAAATGAAACATACTTTGTAAGCCCTAAAGTGCATAAATATTAGTTATTATTATTATTTAGAGTTAGAAGGAACTTCAGATATCAAATAGCCTAACCTCATTTTACCTATGAGGAAGTTGAGGCCCTAGGAGATACAGTGATCTGATGCAGCTGAGGTTTGAACTCACGGCCTCTGATTCCAAAACCAGAATTCTCCCCTTTGTCTTATTTCTTTCCTCTTCCTGTATCCTGTTATGCACCACTGTCTCAACTACTGCTCTGAATGATAATTTCACTTTTGGTTCAGACATTCAAATATCACAGCCTAGTTTCCTTCAGGAGCTGGATCTGTGGACTTAAGTGAACTTGCAAGGTCTCAGTGATTCATAAAATAAGGGAATAGCTGCTTCATAAAACTGATAAGAATAGAGTGGAGGTACATGACCTCCCATGGCCCCTTAGTCTCTGGTGCCAAGTCAGATATAGGGCTATTCTTCAGGCCTAGTCCTCTCTCCCCCACTCCCCCCACCCCTGCATCCAGTCTCTAAAATAAATCCAATTTTTTTACTGATCTGAAGTAAACTTCACCATGTGAAGTAATTATGTTAACAGGAACTGTTAGGAAACCACCTGGGACTAACATTTCTGTTTTCCTTGTAGCATCTTTAACACAAACCCAAGATTAAATTTAGAAAAATAAATTTTCTGAGGACCATGGGAGCTGAAGTATATATTTCTCTAACAAAAAAAAAAAACTACACCATATTTTCCTTTATTCCTTGGCTCAAGGGTAGGAGGACAGGAAATGTGACTTATCAAGAAGCAAAGCATATATTGAGACTTCTAAGCCAGACACATTGGTGGTGGTTCTGTGTAGGTTCTCAAAACTCCCCACTTTGTCTTTGTGTTTGAACTACAAAGCCTGAAAAAGCAGGTTGCCAGTAGGTTTTATGTGAGATCGACGGAAGCTGACAAATGTAGGCTGAGCACTGTTCTCCCATAATTACATTCCTGGGCTGATTTTCTTGGTTTATATGTCATGTTTAATATGTCAAATTTCCATACTTCAACTTGAGATCAAATAAACTGTCTCACAGTAGGCTACACTGTCTACTGTTTATCACCCAGGTAGTAGCATATGCGAAATAAAAAAGATAGGTATGTTTATATGTGAGTTGGCAAATGCACTACAGAATTTCAGATTTGACTAACATGACAGTGTAGGAATTTCAAAGGAGAAAACTTGCTCATTACCCACTTAGAAAGTGGTAGATCTGAGACTGGCATGTCAAGCCTTACAGGGCCACCTCTTTTTTGTGACACCCAAGGGTTTTGTCACCTGAGTGATAGTAATTATGAAGGTAAATACATAGTACTTCAGTCAGTTAACAGAAAGGAGCTGTGAAACTGAGAAAGATAACAGAAGATGGAAATAGTAGGGCTTGGAGGGGCTGTGAGAGAGAGCTAAGAAAGAGAAATGTCATGAAAACCTTTTGATCACTGCATAAATGGGATTTAAGTGAGGCAGAGTTTCATGTAGTTGTCAGCCTCACTCTCTCCTCCAGAGCCAGGAGGAGAGAGTATCTGGGAGGAAAGGGTGGTCACTGGTATCAAAAGCTTCAGTAAAGTCAAGAAGAGATAGGGACTGAGAAAAGAGCATTAGATTCAGTAGTTAAGAATGCTTTGGCAATCTTTGAGAAGGAAGTTTCAGTTCAGTGGTTCTAGTCAAGAAGCTACCTCAAGGAGGCTTAGGAATGTGTGGGTGGTCAGGAAACAGAAAAAAATATGAATCGTTCTAGGCATTTGATAATGAAAGTGATACCGAATGATATTTTGAGGGGAAGTCAAATGAAGATTTTTCTAACGGTAAGCGAGATCTTGGAATGTCTGCAGGCATCAGGGAATGAGCTACTAGACAGGGGAAGATTGAAAATGAGACAAAATTGAAAGCAATTTATGGAGCAGAGGAGGATGTGGATCAAGGTCAATGGCAGAGAAGGGCAACCTCTTCTGAGACTAGAATTAAAGAGGAGAGGACAGGTGAAGATGTAGAGAGGATCTAAGGCACAGACAAGGGGAAATAAGGGAAATCTCACTCAACGAGTGGTCTATTTTCTCAGGAAAATCAGAGTCAGGATCATCTTCCACATCACTGAGGTGGCATTGAGGGCTTAAGGAGAGAGGAGAAGCATTTCAAAGAAGTAGGATAGTGTCTCAATCAGAGAAGAGTAGAAAGATCACTTTGGATGAGATTAAACAACATGAATCTGTGGTAAACCCAACTAACAGAATCGCATGTACTTCCTCCAGTAGCATTCGGTAGCTCAGGAGTCTAAGCACA
Organism: Potorous gilbertii; assembly: GCA_028658325.1. Classification (NCBI taxonomy): domain Eukaryota; kingdom Metazoa; phylum Chordata; class Mammalia; order Diprotodontia; family Potoroidae; genus Potorous; species Potorous gilbertii. The sequence goes on along the minus strand of CM053771.1, from coordinate 310,014,515 downwards.
GAATGTAGGGGTGACCTAAAGCTGAAGGTCAATGGGATGTGAATAGCAGGAGCACAAGGGGATTAAGGGCTCAAAAGTGAATGAGAGTACATATAACAATAGGATCCAGACTGAGGAAAGAAGAGAAGGGAGGAATGAAAGGATTAGAGGCTCACTGAGGAGGGAAAATAGGTTTAAAGGGAATGAAGTAAAGGGGAAGATGAAAAGACAGGAGATTACAATCAGAGAGAGGATTTGAGTTATTAATTTTCTATGAATATATTAGTTTCACATAAAAAGGGAGACTCATATTTTCCACAGCTAATATTTTCCCAGATTGAGTATTCTAAAACCTAGAAATTAGAAACTGGGTCCCAAGGCTGTGTGTCTGTACTGTCAAGAAAAGATTTTTCTTTGATGCCATTTGAAACAAAGAAAGTTAAGGAAGAATCACTGAGTATTTGAAAGAGTCCAGAGGATTGGTGATCAAGAGGCATGGGTTCCAGTTGACTCAGGGAGTAACTAGCTATGTAACCCTGGGCAAGTAACTCCTTCTCTGTAACATGATGGGATTGAAACAGATGCCCTCCGAAGTCCTTTTTAATGACACCATTCTAAAAAAGATAACAAAAATAATTTAAGCAGAATCCTTTGTTGAGGCTAGAAAATCTGATGATGGCAGGGATCCCTTCTTCTTCCAAACCTTTTGGAACCTTGAGGTCCAAGAACTGAGCCTCCTCTGATATGAACAGCAGTACTTAGATGCAGTTAGGACAAACTAGTTGTCTTCCTCAGTTTAAAAAATCTGTTTGGTGCCCGCGACCCCTTAATGTTTGTTCTTCTAAGCAATATCGTTTGGTTTAGGGCTTTTTCTTGACAGCTTTATGGGTATTTGTTCTTCACGAAGATGAGATAATCATTGCAATTCAATTTCTATAGCACTTTAAGGTTTACAAAGTCTTTCCCTGTATCAAGCCCATAAAGTGGGAGGTCAGTCCACAAGCATTATTAAACACTTACAATGTACTAGACCCTGGGAAAAGAAAGGCAAAACTGAAGCATGCCTTACCATCAAGAAATTTAAAATGTGGAAACAACATTCCACATTTAAAATGTAGAAACAAATTTCTAGAAATTTTCTTAAAAGATGCTTAATTAAGACATGTAAGCCAGTAGGCCAATAAGATGTCACTTGATCAGTGAGTGGCATTAAGAGTATGAGTATTTTTGTCTGAATAAAGCTCATTCAACTGTTTCTGAACTATTTTGATATAAGTGCTTAAAAATTCATATTTTAAAAAATAAAGAGACTATATATGGTCCAGTTGTCATCAAGGAAACATTCACACAGCCCACACGTACATATATATTTCTGCTTATATAGTCCACTATTGTAAAAACCTTAGTGTTCCTTTTTTTTTTTTTTTTTTAAATTAGAGCCTTGGTTCTTAAGAGCTGGAACTTCAAGTAGTGGGACATAGTCTTGGGCAGGAAACATCTTTTGGTGTCCCATAATTTGCAAGACAGAGGTGACTTTTGCCATGCAAGTTGGAGCGGTCTTGAACACGTAGTCTGTCTAAACTAGTTTCTTTCAAAACAAGCCCCAAATTGTAGCCAGCAATAGATGTTGAAGTCAAGACATCTGTTGTAAAATGCAGTGTTGGCCACAGTGAGTCTTCTTCCTATGACCTGTAGCAAGGAGGCATAGTGGACAGAGCTCTGGGGTTGGAGTCAGTAAGTTGCAAGTTCAAATTTGACCTCAGATCCCTACTAGTGGTGTGACCCTAGGCAAGTCACTTAACCCTGTTTCTCTCAGTTTATTCCTCTGTAAAATGGGGATAAAGCACCTACCTCCCAGGACTCAAGTGAGAGGATAACTGTAAAGTACGTACCACAGTACCTGGCCCATAGTAAGCCCTATATAAATGTTAGCTGTAATCACAATTATCCTTATTTAGAAGTTGACATCTGTTGTAGAAGTCAGAATCAGCCCTAGTGATTCCTGCCGCTGTGACTTTTAGCACGGTGATGTGGTGGATAGAGTACTGGGCTTGGAGTCTGGAAGACCTCAGTCAGATGCCTGTTAGCTGTGTGAGCCAGAGCAGGTCACTTAACCACTGTTTGCCTCAGTTTCCATCCTCTATAAAGTGGGGATAGTAACAGCATTTACCTCCCAGGGTTGTTGTCAAACGAGAAAATATGTGTATAACACGAAGCGAATCTGAAGTCGCCACATAAATGGCATTGTACATGTGTATATTCAATATTATTTTACAAGATAATTACAAAACTAGCCCCATTTGTTTGTGTCCTCCTTGGCACTTTCATTATCCCTGTTTTCTTTTCAAGATGTCGTTCCATTCAGCTGAAGGCCCTTTTGCTGCAGCCCAGCAATTGCAAACAGTGATCCGGACGATGCTATTCCTTTCACAGATGAGGAGGCAGACCCTCGGAGTGGGGTGACGGGCTTGGCCCGGGCTGCAGCCTGCCTTCTCCTGACTCCCCAAAGCCATGCTCTGTGCTCGTCCCCCATCCTGTCTCCTCTCATCGCCACTGCGAAGCAGCTTAATTATGCACACCCTGCCGGTGCTGCATGGCAGCATTATATCCCTATCTGAGAGATGGCACATTCAGGGGCGAATTTTTCATTAATGTGAAGTTCTCTAAAGGCTAAAGATTAATTTAGGCATTAAATAATTTTTCCCAATAGAGGGAAGCGACCCTGGAGCATGTCTAGGTAGGTGAGAAGAGGTAATTAGAAGAGATAAAGAGGGTTATAAATCCGAAGCTAGAAGTAATCTCAGACTAGACTGACCAGCTCAGTTTTTTTTAGAAGAGGAAACAGGTTTGGGGAGGTTACTTAGGTCACACAGGTAGCAGGTATCAGAGGTGGGGTCTGAACCCAGCTCCTCTGCCCCTAGAAATAGTGGTCTTTCCACTGTGACAGATTACAGGAAATAGTGAAGTCTCACCTTATTTACTGTTGCTTTTCAGTCATATTCAACTCTTCATGATCCCATTTGGGGTTTTCTTGGCAACAGGGAGTGGTTTGCCATTTTCTTCTGCAGCTCATTTTACAAATGAGAAAACTGAGTCAAACAGGGTCACACAACTAATAAATGTAAGAAGCTGGATCTGAACTCAGGTCTTTCCGACTCCAGGTTTGGTGTTCTATCTACTGCACCGCCTACCTGTCCATCTCCCATTTTGGAAGAAGGCTTTTCCAGTCTTCCTTAATCCTAGTGTCTAGTGTCCCTTGAAATTATCTGCAAGTTATTTTAGATTACATATATGTATATATGTATACATATTCATACATATGTACACACATACATACATGCACATATACATATCATTTATATGCAAATATATTTCCTGTTATATATCTATTTTATAGATATATATCCTATGTGTTTTATATTTCATACATTTATAATATGTACATCTTTTATTTTATATTGAATTATATAATTATATGAATTTAATTAAATTAACAGATTTTAAATATATATACATATATACACATATGAATCATATAGTGCATCTGTGCATTTGCATACACATGTATACACGTATATACACACATATCTGTGTGTGTGTGTGTGTGTGTGTGTGTGTGTGTGTGTGTATCACAGCCTAGTGGAAGAGACATCGCAAACATTTGAACAACTATGCAAAAATTTGAATGCAGGGTCTGTTGCAGTGGTAAGGAGGGTTTCATCTTTCTTCATATCTCTAGTGCCTTACCACAGTACCTGCCACATAGTAGGCACTTAATAAATGCTTATTGACTTGACTTGGGCATGGAGAGAGTCCTTTGGGTTGTTTTCTTGCCAGGGTCCAGCTTAGCCTCCCTTTATATATATAAGCATATATTTTGATCTGTTCTACACTTTCCCAAGTGCTCTCATGTTTTTAATGTCTCATATAAACCTCATAACAACTTGATAAGGAAGAGAGGTCAAATGTTTAACCCCATTTTACAGATGAGAAAACTAAGGTTGGATTTCAATTAATGTGCTTTGCACATTTTAAAGGACTAAATAAATGTCTATTATTATTTCTATTGTTATATTGAATTCCCAAGAAAATTAAATGATTTTCTCAAGGTCCCGGTTTCATGGGATTTACTTGAATGAAAAAGTCAGAATCATTTGACAGAGTATTTGTGCCTGAGGTAGCAGTTAGTATTTGGCAGGGAAGGACTGAACCAAAGGTCTCCTAACTCCCAGGTTTGTGGATTTTCCAGTAGACACTGTCCCTCCATAGGAGCAAATAATCTATGAGTAAAATAAGCATCCTCAATTCATTCTTTAAACATAGGCAACTGTTCTAATATTTAACTTGCAAGCAAACCAACAGTCTTCAAACAAAATCATCCATGTTGATTTTTATGCCGAAATACAAAACTATGGTGAGTAATATTAACTTGGAAAAACAACAGTACCTAGAGGCAGATTCTCCCAAGTTTCCAAAATGCTTAATATAAACAGAATCTTTCTGCTTCATTTCACTTGTAAGTTAGACCTCAAATCAAAAATAATCTGTTTTATTGCACTTATTTTCATTACTAGCTCAGTCTTTCATTTGTTTATTATGCTTCCTTTAATTTCCAGTTTGGTCTTAGTAAATTTCAATTTCAATATCTGTAATTCTGCAAAGACTTATTTTGCTGACATCTTTGGCCAACACAAAACACAAACGGTATTTCCAAGTTCTCAGTGATTAATGTTTAAGAACAAAATGTTTTAGAAAAGGCCTAGATCCCTTTTATGTGGGTATAAAGGAGGAGAAAAGAGCAAGTCTCCAAGTCATGATGCAAGATACTTTTAAAAGCTGAAATTAAGGTTTCCAACTCTCCAGAAGACAGTTAATTCATTTTTAAACTGGTTAGTTAATACATTACTCTACTTCAGACCAGAGTAATCTCCACCCCTCTACCCCAAACTCTGATACAATCCACCTGTACCCCTCACTGGGTAAATTTTAAGTGTGTTTGTATGCTGCTAGGTTGTACAATGTATCCAGGTCTGGAGTCGGGAAGACCTAAGTCCAAAGTCAGCTTTAGATGCTCACTGGCTGTGTAACCCTGGGCAAGTTGCTGAATATTCATCTGAGCTCCTCGTCTGTAAAATGGGGACATACTGGAAAAGGAAATGGCAAATCACTCCAGTATCTTTGCCAAGAAAACCACATGAATTTGTCCATGGGGTCACAAGAATCAGACACAGTTGAATGACTGAACAATAACCACATTAGGCAGTTAGGTGGTGTGATGGGATACGAGATTGAAAATAGGAAGACCTGAGCTTGAATTCTACTCCAGACATTTACTAGCTGTGTGACCCTGGGCAAGTCACTTTTAACTCTTCTCAGATTCAGTTTATTCATTTATAAAATAATGATAACAAAACCTGCCTTTGGGGTTGTTGGAGCCTCACATGAGATAACACATGTAAAGCTCTTTGCAGACTCTACAACGTTATAAAAATGTTAGTTCTTCTTACTCATGATATCTTCTTATTCTCCAAGTAGATTATAAACTCCATGAGGGCAGGGGCCATACCTTATGTACTTTGCATAAATATTTATTGTCTGATTTGTTGATGAAATTAAAAAATAGATGGCTACTGTGCCAAAAGTATTGTGTGTGTGATATTCTCTGAGTTATTTAATATGCAAGTGATACTTTTTTCCCAAATGGGTAAACCAATATGGTTATTGTACACAGATATTCCCTGGTGCTCTTAAGACTTTAAAGCTATGAGATAGACATCCATTTTTTTTCAGGTTTGATTTTGTTCTATTCATATTGTCACCCTTTTTTATAAACTGAAATCTCTCTGCACTCACACGTCGATAATTCATTATAAATAGGGAAAGGGTTCATAGATTTAGAGCTGGATCAGACCATTCGTTAAGTCTATTCCATTCATTTTTGGGAAAGAAAACTGAGACCTAGGGAGGCAAAGTGATTTGCCTGACGATCACACAGCTATCCAAGGCAAAATTTAAATGAAAAAATTTAAATTCCTGACTCAAAGAACAATACTCTATCCAGCATGACACTAGGGAGGACATGGTGTAGGGGGAGAAGTTCAATCTGAGCTAGCTTGTTTTTTTAATTATTGATTATAGAATGTTTAAAAAAAACATGTTTTATAAGCTCAGTATATATGCTGTTGTTACTATTCAGTCATGTCCAACATTTCGTGACCCTAGTTAGGGTTTTTTTGACAAAGATACAGGAATGGTTTGTCATTTCCTTCTCCAGCTCATTTTTCCAGGTAATAGGGTAAATGAGGGAAATGGGATTAAGTGATTTGCCCAGGATAACACAGCTATTAAGTGTCTTGAGGCCAGTTGTGCACTCAGGAAGATGAGTCTTTCTGATTCTGAGACTCTATCCACTGCATCACCTCGCTGCCTCGAGACCTTGCTAGACCTGAGTATGTGAGAGTCATCTGTGGACTTAGCCCTTTGGCAACATAAGAAACAAAAACCAAATAAATTTATTCTCGAGGGCATGGGAGGTATGAGCAAAGACTGTTTATGGGGAGACTGGGAGACCATATTCCCTGAAAATCTCCAGTGTCACATGTGGCACAGATCCCCAGTACCTTTGATGCATTGTGGACAGTCTGCCCACTTGGCCCTAGTAAGGAAAGAAAGTAGGGGTGGTGCACAGAACTCTGGGATAAGAACCAGGAAAGGCATTGAACTGGAGGCTACATGTCCCTTACTCCCCCACACCAAAATTTCTATCATTCCCCTCCACACACAGATGCCTCGATTACCTTATTCTAGTTATATCTTGAGCAATACATAGGTATACACCTATGTATATGTATACATACATACATACAAAATTAGATGGAAAAATAATTTTTAATATTTTTTTAATTTTGAGTACCAAGTTCCCTTCTTCCTCCCCTCCCCCCTCATTGAGAAGGCAAGCAATTTGATTTAGTTTATATATATGCAGTCATCAAAATATTTCTCCGTATTAGTCATGTTGTAAAAGAAAGCACAGAACAAAAATAAAACCCCATGAAAAAGTAAAGTTTTTAAAAAGTATACTTCAATCTGTATTCAGATTGTGTAAGTTCTTTCTCTTGCATGTTTTTAATGCAAGTCCTTCAGAATTTTCTTGGTTCTTTGTATTGCTGAGAACAGTTAGCCATTCACAGTTGATCAGTATACAGTATTGTTGTTACTTTATGCTGTGTTCTCCTGGTTCTACTCAGTTCATTTTGCATTAGTTCTTGTAACTCCAGGTTTTTCTGAAGGCATCCTTCTCATCATTTCTTATAGCACAGTAGTATTCCGTCACAATCATATACCACAAGTTATTCACCTATTCCCTAATTGATGGGCATCCCCTCAATTTCCAATTTTTTTCCATCATGAAATGCTTTGCTACAAATATTTTTGCACATATAGGTCCTTTTCCTTTTTTAAAAAAATCTCTTTGTAATACAGACCTAGCAGTGGTATTGCTGGGTCAAAGAATATGCACAGAACAACTTGTTTATTTCTTAATTTTTTATTTATTTTATTTTTAATTTATGAACATAAATTTTTAAACATTTTTTAAGGTACTTGAAAAAGTTTGCTTCTTAAGTATGCTGCATTTTACCCTTAGAGTTTTATTTATATTACATTAGTATTGTACTTGTCTCTCCCCTTTAGAATATAATCTCTTTGGGAGTAGAGATATTTTCATCCTTTGTGCTTGCTTCCCCAGGACCTAACACAGTGCCTGACACATAGTAGGTACTTAAAAAGTATTTGTTGATTAATTGATTTTTCCAAAACTAATCTTCAGAAGATTATTTTGTGTCAGAATGATGACAAGCTGTGAAGGAATGAGTGAGGTCCAAATTAATTGGGTAAATAAATACTAAATACTTATTTATACCTTGGTTGAGAGTGAAAAGAAAATTGATTTTATAGGCCAAGAAATGAATTGCGTAATTTGGCTGCATATGTGCATAGACTTGAGTCATGAAGTTAGCCTGTTTTTAAAGTTTTGTTCATTTTCACACAAATCTTCTATTAAGGTCCAGTTTGGATTTTAGTTAGTTTAATTACTTGAATATGAGTCTATGGATGGTAGGTTGTAAATTCCCCCTTTCACTCATACATTTCTTCATGAGTGTTTATTGAACACTCATTCTTTTCAAAGAATTCTTTATTTTCAGGACCTCCTACATAATAAGTGCTCAGCAAAAAAGATCTGTAAACAACATTTAAGAACAAGTTATATCTTCTCACCACTGATGAGGATTTTTGAGCCTGTTAACCACATAATATGGCCTTGTTTAATCTGTCATTGTGAACAGCTTTGTGACCTTAATAAATATGTCTTTAAGTGCCCTTTAAAAATTGTTTCTAGTATGTGTGCAAACTGAATTGTTGCATTTGAGAAGTATATGGAAATTTTAGGAAAATCCTGGATATCTTATCATCTTCATTGTCAATGTGTTGGGAATCCCTCAACTGCCTTGTTCTCCTGAGAATAGTATCAAATGGTTCTCTCACGAAGTCAGGTGTGTGAAAAAGATGGTTTGCGTCATTATGTAGCTCCTTCTTACGTTTTGTGTTATGTATTACGACTAAATAGAAATAGTGCTTTTTTTTGACGTTTGAATTTATGCTAGTGTTACTATGTTCCACTCCCCTTCCCCATCTTCCCATGGTCCCTCAAATCCAGTGGCATTCAATTTAACATCCACTTCCTGTCATTTTTGATGTGGCTTGCAGTCTCAATGATGTTACAATACATCATATACAGTACTCTATTGAACTTTGAATTTATATAAGCAACAAAAAGGATATGGCTGAAAAGTAAAGTAGTCTGAGCAGTCAGTATACTTGGGATTAGAGAGAAGGGGAGGGGATGGGAGAGTTTCCTCCTTCTTTCATGGAGTCATGACTTTTCAACTAGGCAGCTAAGGGATGTGATGGACAGAGTCAGAGTCTTAAGTAATTTTAAAGTTGTACATTTTTATAATGCTATTGTCATTACATAGATTATTCTTCTCCTCCACTCACTTCATTCTGCATCAGTTTGTACAAATCTTCCCAGGCTTCTCTGAAGCCATCCTTTTCATTATTTCTTACAGCACAATAGCATCCCTTCATATCTGTACATAACATATTCTGTTCAGAAATTCCCAAATTAAGTGGCAGCCCATTTAGTTTATTTTTTTACCACCACAAAAAATTAACATAAATACTTTTGTGAATGCGATTCCTTTTCCTGTTACTTTGATCTCTTTAGGCTATAGATCTAATAGTGGTATTCCTGGGTTAAAGGACATGCACACTTTAGTAGGGAGCATATTTTTAAATGGTGCAATCTATTTAAACCTACCATTCTCACACAGGTCCTCTATTAAGGTCCAGTTTGGATTTTAGTTACTTAGAAGCAGTAACACTTTAAGTATATCTGATCCATTGATTTGTATGTTAAATTCTTCCTTGCTAGAATCATAAATAAAGGCCAAGAAGCTGGGCAGAACTGGGCTGTGGAGGAGTATAGGGAGAAGGTGATATCAGAGGACCACTATCCTTCCATCGTTCTCTGCTTAGTCATCAATCTTTCCCCACCCTCTCCACAAGAAACTTGAATACTACCCTCTGGGACTCTGAACCCTCACAGATGAGCATTTACCTTATCCTGCCAGGAAGCCGGTCTATACACCATTCCTGCCTATGGCCATATCATGTCATTAGCACCCCCTCCCAACTCTCCTTTATATGTCTTCTCCCCTTAAAATGTAATTTCCTTAAGAACAGAGACTGTCTTGCTTATTTGTGTCAGTATATCCAGTGCTTTTAGCATAGTGCCTGGCACTTAAGTAAACACTTAATAAATATTTTCTCAAATGAGATAGCATGCAAAGTACTCTGCAAACCTTAAAACACTACAGAAATGCTGGTTATCATTAGATAATAACCACATTATCTATACTGTTACTGCTGTCATTATATATAGTAAATGGAATCTTGCAGTTGGGCAGCTAGCGGCACAGTGGATAGAGTGCCAGGCATGGAGTCAAAAAAACTCATCTTCTTGAGTTCAAATCCTGCCTCAGACATGTAGACACCTCCAGGGTGTGATCCTGGACAGATCGCTAAGCCCTAAGTAAGCAGGTGTTGGTTCAAAAGGTTCTTGTGAATTGAATTAAATGAAGTAAGATTATTTAAGCAGAGGACAGGATCTTTTTTTCCGGTGTGATATCCCATCCAGTCCCAGGATCTTTGTAGTGAGTTTATGGATTCCAACCAAGTTAGGAATTTTTTAATGGAATACTAATGTTCTAAACTTCAGTATGAGATGTCATGTTGGTAAAGCTCAGAAAATTTAATTGCTGAGCAAGTAAGCCATTGTTATTATAGTCTTCAGGACAAGAAAACTTTTTTTCACCATTTTTACCCAAGTAGAATTTGTTTCTGGAATATTCAGTGTATCTCTGGGCTAAGAAAAATAGTAAGAGACATAGCTTCAGGTAGTACTCTTATTTTAATGCACAATGGGAGAGGAAGGGGGGAAAAGTAAGTATTTATGAAGTGCTTACTATGTTCCAGTCACTTTGCTAAGTCTTTACAAATATTATTTCTTTTTTTTTCACAACAATTCTGGGAGGTAGGTGCTATTAGTATTCCTACTTTACAGATGAGGAAATTGAGAGAGTCAAAGGTTAAGAGACTTGGCCAGGGTCATACCACTACTTATTATTTGAGGCTAGATTTGAATTCCCATCTTCCTGACTGTAGGCTCAGCATTCTATCTGCCTTCCCAACTGCCTCTGATGGTTTTCTATCGTACTCAGCATGATATTATTGATTTAACCCCAGAAAAGGAAAAGACCAAGAAGCATGGGGGCCACCGAGACTAGCAGGTTCTAGAAAAGAACCTCAGAAGGCATCTAGTCCAACTCTTTCATTTAATAGAGACTTTAACCTCTTTTGCAGTTTCTGGGCCATGACATTCCCTCTTCTGTCCCTGTCCTTTGCATGGACTGTCCCCCATGCTTAGAATGCTCTCCCTCTTCATCTCTGCCTCTCAGTTTCCCTGGCTTCCTTCAAGATTCAGCTCAGGTCCCACTTTCTAAAAGAGGAGACCTACCAGGTCCCCTCAGTTTCTTGTACCTTCCTCTCAGGTTGCCTTCTACCCACTCGGTATATATCTTATATGTACCTGGTTATTTACACATTAGAATGTGAGCTCCTTGCAGGTAGGAACTGTTTTGGATCATTCTTTGTATCTCCAGCATCTAGTACAATGTTTTGCATTCAAAATCTTGAATGACTAATTGACCAGGTATCCAATCTGTAAACTTCACTGAAAAATTCTAAACACAAACAAACTCTGTTTCCCTGCATTTCCCTGAGAGCTAAAATCTCAGACAACATCTTACTCCCCTCAATGACAGACCATATTCATGGGATCAGAATCAAATACTTGAAAACACTGGACATTTCCCAGGAGAATCACTTCAAAATCATGCTATGGCCAAAAGGAGCATTATATGGTCTTTAGAAATGAAAACCAAAAGGCGTATGCAGAAATATGGATAGATCTATATGAGAAATCAGCCAAGCCGAAAACGAAGAACTCAGAAAGATGTGGGCACATCGATACCAAGTGTGTAAAAAGCAGCTTCATCAATGCAATGTAACAGGTATTTATTAAAGTACCCACCATGTGCTAGGTACTAACTAGATACTGAGAATACAAAGATAAAATAAGCACAGTCAAGAAGTTTCTCATCTATGATGACATATAATCATAAGCTTAGGAATAGTTACCATTTGCATAGTACTTTAAGGTCTGCAAAGTACTTGGTAGTTATAATCTCATTTTATCCTCATAACAACCCTGGGAAGTAGATGTTATTGCTATCTCTATGTTAGAGATGAGGAAGGTAGAGTACACAGAAGTTAAGTGACTTGCCCAGGGTCACACAGCTAATAGGTATCTGATGGCAAGGTTTGAACTAAGGTCTTCCTGACTGCAGGACTACAATTCATTCTGCCATAAAGTGCTAGACTGGAGTCAGGAAGATTAATCTGAGTTCAAAGACACTGGTATATACTACACTCTGGCTCTTAGTATTATCAATTCTTTGATTCCCTCATAAGGTTTCTATCTTTACATGTTATGGTTCCTCACCCTTATTCCCCATCCTCCTTTCTTAGGAAATGGCTTTAAATATTTCAGCCCTTCTCATGGAGGCATAACTCCAATGGGTAAATGCTCCAATGTCATCTTTCCCCGGATATTTAGAAGGTTTTGAGGTTTAGGGGGGGAGGGGTGACATGATCAGATGTGCATTTTAGGAAAATCACTTCAGTGGCTGAATGGAGCTTCCTGTTGCCTCCAGGAGCAAATAAAAAAAAAGATTCTCTGTTTTAACATTCAAAACCATTTATAATCTTTCCCCTCCCATTTTTCCAGTCTTTACCCAGTGACTCTGGCTATTCCATGAACAGGACACTCCATCTCTTGGCTGATCCCATACCTGGAACACTCTCCTTCCTCAGCTCTGACTTCTGATCTCCCTGGCTTCCTCTAAAGTCCCACCTTCTCCTGGAAGCCTTCCCTAGTTCCTCTGAATTCAAGTTCTTTCCCTTTTTAATTACTTCCTAGTTATTCTGTCTTTAGCTGCTTTGTTTGTATTTGTTTACATGTTATCTCCCCAGGGTTTTAAGCTCTTTGAGGGCAGGAATGTCCTTTGCCTTTTTTTTTGTATTCCCAGCACTTAGCCCTGTGCCTGACCCAGAGTAGGTGCTCAGTAAATGTTTATTGATTGGCTAACTGACTCAGGATTATCCCTAAGAACCTTGAGGGGAGAACAAGCCCCACCAGCCAGCAAAAATCAAGATTGGGAGAGTAAGAGTGAGTGGCCAGGCCTTAGGTACTACATCAGATTCACCATGGGCTTCATAAACTCTGTCTGCCACAGACAGTCTTGCTTTGTGGGAAGAGAGTTTCTGTACATGATGGCAGAGAGGGAGAAAGCAAGGAGCGAGTGGCTATGAAAAGGGCAAACTTGGTAATGGCTAGAGACAATCAAGGTTAAGGTAAGATTATCCCCCAATAAGTAAATCAGAGATAAAGGTAGATCTTCCTAACTCGACTGGAGGATCATCGACTTCATCCAGCTAGCTCTAACCTGGGTGGGGGAGGGTACAGACAGACATGAAAGAGAGAGAGAGAGACAGAGACAGAGAGAACTCAGGGATGACCTCATTTAATCCCATTTCAAAAAAGAAAAAATACTCTCAAAATAACCCACTCTCTGCCACCAAGGAAACAAATTAGCACCTCCTCTTCTTGACAAAGTGCAACTGTTCATTAGTTAATGGTTCTCTTTTGACGCCCATTTGATTTGGAGAGGTTTTTCGAGGCCTCTGCCTAGAGTTAATGAATAGCTTTGCTTCTGAGCCCCAGCCTCCTCCCCAGTCATTACTTAGCAGTCTTAGCTCATCCTCCAGGGACTGTAACTTGCCCTTTTAACCCTCATTTCATTTGCTGGGTTTTATTCTGTCGCTGTCACTGTAGCTTTATGACTGCCATGCTGTCTCCTAGAGGGACCATCCCAGCCCGGTTACCACGTGCCCAGCTTGGTAGAAGACTGCTTTTCTGCTTTTTATCGGGCAGGTGAGCTCTGCTAGGGAAGCAGGGGATGGCAGGTTGAAGGCCAAGGCTTTGAGGCAAAAGAAGGATCGTGGAAGTAAGAAGAAAGCGCTCTAGGCAGGAGTCCAAGACTTTAGAATTATTAGAATCTTTTGTAGAACAGACCAGTGGAATCGTTCCTCCCTCTTAGGTGCTCTAGGAAAAGTCTAGTTAGAATAGAACTTATCTGGGGAATAAAATAAAAAATAGCCCGCATTTTGGGCTGTTGGTGGCTTAGTGAATAGAGTTCAGGGCCTGGCATCAGGAAGATCAGATTCAAATCTGGCTTAGGATACTGTATAAGCCTGGGCAAGTCACTTAACCCTATTTACCTCAGTTTCCTCATCTGTAAAATGAGTTGGAGAAGGAAATGGCAAACCACTCCAGAATCTTTGCCAAAAAAAAAAAAAAACAAAACCCAAATGAGGTCATGAAGGGTCAGACACAACTGAAATGAATGATCAACAACACATGAGGGAACTGAAGTTAAGAGAGGGCAAGTGACCTGCCATTAAGGGTCCATGGTCATATTTGTACTCAGGGTACTCTGTCTGATGTACCACCTATCTGCCCCCAGCTTAGGAACTTAGGAGTGAGGTACTGCAATATTATACCTATTTCACATATGAGGAAACTGCAGCAATGCACCTACATGAACCTTCCTAAATTCTGCTCCCTGTTCTCTTAGCTTCTGATCTTTCCTCATCTTGTCTAGCTATAGGGGACTGTCCAAGTAAGCTAATAAACTCATTTGAACATACATGTCAATGTCATCACCACCCACCCCTTTAAGAAAATTTAACTTAACCATAAGAAATCATATAATCCAAATACAGTTGTAGGCTGGGGGCAGATGAGGAAAGTTAGGAAAATGAAGCCTAGTACTAAGTTTTTGAGCTGACAAAGTAAACCTTATGTTCTCAAAACCACCTTGTCAGTTACTAGATTGTAATCTTACCCAGGCCATAAATCACATTTGTCACCAAAGAGTAGCCATTTAATAAATAACCATTAAGTGAATCAACTCACAATGCGCGCGCACACACACACACACACACACACACACTCAAATCCTAGTTGGTCCCTGACCACCAAACTTCAAGATGGTCAGACAATAGAACCCACACATTGGAAACCATTGGTCTCTAATAGCCTAATTGAAGGCCTAGTAGATGTCTATGTGAAAGGTATTAAATAAAGATCATGAGCAACACCATGATCAATGGTATCTTGTTTCTCCCTTACTAAATTCTAAATTTTCTATCCTCAAGATTATATGTATATGTCTTCATTTTTCTTTGCCTCATGAAAGGGGGTGATCCCTTGGCTGCTTCTTAAACAGGCCCATCAATGAATGGGCGGGCATTACCTCACTCTAAGTGGGTACCTTGGCTTAAAGGGGCCAAGATCTCCCAGTGTATCCTGGGTCATCTCCAGTCATCCTGATGAATATCTGGTCACTGGATTCAGATGGCTGGAGAAGTGAGGCTGGTGACCTGCACAGACCTCCCTCACTCAAAGCAAAGTCAGGTGCAAGTCATGTCATCATTTCTGTGATGGCGTGGTCTTCTTCGTCAAAGAACGAATACAACAACAATAATCTGGTAGAGAAGATGAAATAGATAAACAAATAAACTATTGTTTACCTCTACAGAGATAAACCAATTACTAGACAGTGGCTAAAATGCTAGATTTGCTATTAGGAAGCCCTAAATTCAAATCCTATCTCAGATTCTTGCTAGCTATAAGACCATGAGCAAGTCATTTAGCTTCTGTCTGTATTAGTTTCCTTATCTGTAAAATGGAGGCAATAATAGCCTCTACTTCACAGGGCTATTGTGAAGATAAGACGAGATAACCTATGTAAAGTGCTTTGTAAATGCAATATTATCTTTGTTAGTATTGGTGGTGGTGGCGGTTGTTAAGGTTAGTAGCATCACTGTTGTGACTACTACTATCTAAACTTGCTTGTCCTGGAAAGACACCTCTGTCATCTTGGCTAGGGACCCTAGCTCCCTGATATTTAAATGGACAGCTGCCAAATAGCATAATTGCTTGTTTCTTTCCAGAAAGAGTAGGACTTTCGGTACCCTCAGTGTCCTAAACTACTTCTCTTGTTCTTTCACCACGGGGAAAAATGTTTCTGCCTTGGAGGAGACCTTTTTTAATTTCCTTCTCGATCATTAGACTTGGCTGATTTATTTGTAAGACCAATGTATACATTTTATTTTGTTGGGAACTGAAAGCTGTTCATTTCAGGGGAATGGAGGCAAGATAATTTCCTAGCACTAGTCATTATAGATAGGTGGAGAATTTGAATTGGAGAAGTCTTGTCCAGCCTAAATGAAGATGTGGACTTGGTGCTATTTAAATTGTTATTAAGTGCCAACAAGGGCTCTAGGCGCTGTACAGATCCCAGAATTAGACACGGTCCCTGCCTTCTCCATGGTAACAATGCTAAATATGGACAAGTTTCCATGGTGATTAGTATCACAGGCTGCAGTCCTTACTTTAGGAACTATATATGCTTGTTTTCTTCTGTACGGAGTAGAATTCAAAGACACATTAGTACAGGGTCATCCTGACTCTGAGACCTCTTAATGACTTAGGGACAAATGCTTTCAAAAAGTGCCTCAGTTCTGTAGCCCCCAAAACCAGTTCCTCTGGTAGACCTTCTCTTCCTTTTCTCCCTTTTCAGGTCAGGTTAAAATTTGAGAAGTCAGGTGACATATTAGCTAGTTAGAGAAAATGTAAGCCAGCTTTGATTTGTATTCTTTACCTCTTAGCAAGAGATCTGCTTCTCATTATTGGCATGATCAGGCTCTGGGGAAAAGGATTTCCTATTATTGGGAAGAAAGACTGATAAAACACGCCTGTGAGCGCACGTGCACGTGCGCACACACATACACACACACACACACACACACACACACAAACACACATACATAATGACAAAATCACTTGTTCGAAGCACTGCCATCCCCATCTCTTCTCATATTGCATATGATCACTCTTGTGCATTATCTGTTCTATTTACAGGAGACTCGTTGCTATAAAAAGATTTTTTTAAAAATAGTTTGCAGGCCCAAACCCCCTTCCCTCCCTCTCCTGAGAGGATTCCAATCTGCATGGAGTTTTTTTAAAGCTGATTTTTCAGGAAAACTAGCTATTGCTACCTTTCTAAGAAAAACAAGATTGGTCTTAACATCTCTTAACTGGACCACATAGCTGCTTAGAATAAAGCTTTGGGGTTTTATGTTTTAAGGTAAGTCCTAGCTAAAATCTCACCTTCTGCAAGAAGTTATTTCCAGTCTCACTTAATGCTAGTGCCTTCCCTCTGAGCTTACCTTCAATTTATCCTGTGTCCATTTTATTTGTACGTAGATGTTTGTAGGCTGTCCCCGCCATTAGATTAGGAGCTCCTTGAGGACAGGGACGGTTGTTCCCTTTCTTTGTATCCAGTGTTTAGCACAATGTCTAGTATTATATAAATGTTAGCTATTATTTTTACTATTATTTTCCCTTTCTTTGTATCCCTAGCACTTAACTTAGTGCCTGCCATATAGAAAACTTTCTTTGACTTGACATGACTTTAAGAGGTTAAACAGGGAAGCTGAGTCCCTGGGGGAAACAAGACTCTGAGCTCTAATTTTTTCATTTGACTTCACTTTAGTAGTTTAGTCATTAAATCATCTGTGTTTATAGCTCAATAATCTGTTAAATTCACTAGTGTCCTCCACCCACAGATGATTGTGTATGTTTGTATATATTAAAGGAGATATCAGTAATGTTTACATATATAGATAATCTCCATGCTACAGTTAGCTAAAATGTGGAAACATTTAAAAGGATGGGTGGTTAGGGTTTTTTTGGAAGGATTAGAGTTTTTTATTTTGCTTGGGGAGGGGGAGATTGTGATAGCCATTTGTAAAGCAGTCACAAATATTATTTTAATGGAGATTTACACCATGCTTAAAATATATTTTTGTGTTCCAGGCCAAGTTATGTTGGTGCAAATGCCTTTGGTCGACCAGGCACAACAGGAATTCTTCTAACAGCAATGTAAACTCTCATTCTGTGAAAACGCTCAAATCCCATACAATGGAGGAATTATACAAGGACACCCAAAACCTACCCATGGATGTTACCAGCTCTCCTCCCTCCTTGGCCAATAACAAACTGGAAAACGGTGTGGCCCAGCTGATCACTGCTGAGGCATGGAATATCAACTCAACAGACTTGATGAAAAAAGCACTTTCACCACTAGTGACTGTTCCAGCCCCTTCCATCCTGACCCCTCCAGCAGAATCACAAAGCGGGGTAGCCCTGAAAGTCGCAGCAACTGTGCTTCAGCCAATTTGCTTAGGGGACAGCCCAGTGGTCCTGCCAATACATTTGCAAGTCGCAGGAAGCACCACACCTCAGATCAGTCCCAACAGTAACACCCCCTATGTCATGACTACCCAAGGTCCAGTGCCTCTGCCTGTCCTCTTAGAGCAGCATGTGTTCCAACATTTAAATTCTCCACTGGTCTTGCCTCAAAGTGCTCCATGCCCCACCAATCCCATTCACAACAACCTTTTCCAAGGGACTTCTGCCCCTGTGGGACAACCCCAGCTGCTAGATCAGAAACCCCCCAGTCAACCCCAAGAACCTGTATTACCCCCAGTATTTCAGACACCAGGGTTTGCTGCTGTTCTTCAGGACTTGTTTCCTTCCCAGGGGACTTTAGGTTCATCAGCTTGTCAACCTCCTCCAGATTATGCTTCAGTCCCACCTCAACCTTTTAGCTCGCCACTATCTCCTCTGGTCCCACCAGCCACTCTCCTGGTGCCATATCCTGTGATCGTCCCCTTGCCAGTGCCAGTTCCTATTCCCATTCCCATTCCGATAGCCGTGCCCCATAGTTCGGATTCCAAACTCAGCCCTGACTTCCCAAAGCCACCCTCCTTCAGTATGTATTCCTGTAAAGGTACTCAAACCCCTCTAGAGAAGGAAGAGATAAAACCCTTCAACTTTCTCCAGCAGCGGGAGTTTTCCCAACTGAGCCGCCACACAGTGATCAAAATGGGCAATGAGAATGAGGCCCTGGACCTTTCCATGAAGTCCATGCCCTTGCTCAAAGCAAGCGAGGTCCACCCACCATCATATCCTGAAGATAGTGCACTAGATCTATCCCTCTCTTCCTCCCGAAAGGCAGGAGGTTCTGGGACTCTCCCTGAGGCAGTAGTGTGTCCCAGTTCAGCCATGGACAGTCCAGTCCTTCCCTTGATGGAGAAACTGTCAGGCACAGTTATCCCTTTCACCCAGCCTAAGCCACATGAAACCACCATCAAAGACAACCGCAATAGCAGCGGCAGCAACAGTAACTCATCTGAGCTCCTGAGGCAACAGCAGAAGTGGCTGGTGGACCAGACCAGCCGTCCAGGCTGTGAACCCAAGACTGGAAATAACATTGAGATAGTAAGCACGTCACAGACGGCCAAAGTGATCGTCTCTGTCAAGGATGCAGTACCCACAATTTTTTGTGGCAAGATCAAAGGCCTCTCAGGGGTGTCCACCAAAAACTTTTCCTTCAAGAGAGACCTTCCCCAGGATTCTGTGCTGCAATGCTATGATGTTAAAGGCCAGGCAGAGTCCAGGGAAAATGTAGAATCCCTTAGGAAACCCATCAAAAACAGGAGTGTAAAGTTAAAGAAAATGAACTCCCAGGAGATACACATTCTTCCAATCAAAAAGCAACGGCTGGCTGCCTTTTTTCCAAGAAAGTAAATTATGGCTTTTAAAAAAAAATTAAGATTATAATATTATGGGGAAAGATGCACATGGTTTAAAAAAAGCATTTAAAACTTAAACTATCTTTGTAAGTTATTTTTTGGGGGTAGTGGGGAGGTGGGAGGAAAGGATCAGCTCTAGATTCCCTGTAAGCTGATTTGGCTTCTTTTTTTTTAATTTTCAACTTTTCCTGAAAGAGTAAATAAAAGCAACCTATTTTTCCAGTGGATTGCACATTTTTGCAGCTTTAATGGAATAACGGATGAGTCAGAGGGGGTAAAAGCTATTTTCACTGCCATAAAGTGCTTTGATGATGTAATTCCTAATAATGGGTAGGATGAATATTTCAAAATAAATGTTTGTATGTGCTAATTGGTTGCAGCATTCTGTCATTTGTAAGTTTGCTTTGATTAACTGGGTAGGTTTGGCCCAAAGTCTGTAAACTGTGAAGCATTTATCTGGGTTATAACTCTAAACTGTTAGGTTCCAACAGACTGAGAAAAATACTATTACCCAATAGCACCGTCAGGAAACTGCTAGACATACTACATATGATCACTTCACCCCTCTGGGGCCTCTCTTTACTAATCTGAAAATTGAGAGGTTTCTAAACCCTAAATTCTGTGGATTCTATTTGAATTTTCCTTAGAAACAAACAGAAGAGAAGTAATGTTTAGGGAGGCAAAGTCCTATGACAGAAAGTTAGCCCAGGCTCTAATAAAAGAGAACCTGGATTCACATTCTGCCTCTAAGTAACCTTGAGCAACACATAACTACCCTGGGCCTCAATTTCCTCATTTTTAAAAGGAGGTTAGGTAAGAGGACCTTGGAGGATCCTTTCAGCTCTAAATCTTTAATCCCAGGATCTCTGTTGCAGAATCTGTTTTGAAAGCACCCAAAATTCAAAGGCGCTACTTAGCAAACTCTTGGGGTGGTCATACAAGATAGAAAGGAAGTCAGGGTTACAATCGTTGCCAGATGGGTAAGGAGAATTCTCATCCTTTCTAGCCTGAATGAAGGTATCTGGGACAGAAAGCATTGTTCTTTGTTAGTTAACTATTTCTTGATGGACGCCCACATAAGGAAAAGAAACCCTGTAACACTGTCACCTGCCAGTGTGAAAGCCACCCACACTAGCTAGCAAGTGGGAATGTGAACTTAAATCTGATGGGTGGCACCTGACACGTTGTGTCTGAAACTGTGCCAGAGGTAGGTTATTTTTGCATGTCTACTTTCCAGTTTAAAAAGTCTTCACTTACTGCAATTCATAAGTTTCCCCTCTGTTAGTACTGACCACAAACAGGAAAAAATGCAACTGGGTTAACTGTTCTGTGACTTTTATTACCAGGCCTTCTGCCTACAGGGTTACACTTTTAACTGTTCCTATAGCAGGCACATCATTGTAGTCTTACCATCGCTTGCTTGTTTTTTTTAACATCCCAGTTTTTGTTTTGTTTTGTTTTTTAAGTGCGACATAATGGCAAACAATTAAATAGCAGCTTCTTGTCAGGTTAACTATTCCCTTCTGCTACCCTGAAGCCAAACTGCATCTTTCCTGCTTTTATTGCAAACTTCTTCCATTTCTGCCCTCTGCCTAGGTTTCTTGAAGTTTTTCGTTTGTTTTGTTTTTGTCCTAAGCAGCCAGTCTTTGTTCTGATTCCAAATAAGACAAAAATGTTTTGTTTGGGGACAAGTTTTAATGGCCTAATGCTTGTTTCCTGGTGGGCTTCTGCTGGTTTCGGCTCTGTAGTGAGAGCTCATCTCCCTCTATCCCTGCATCCCTTCCTCACCGTTTGGGATGTGTTGAGAAGACTCTTAGCTCCCCTGACACTCTAAGGGGGAGAAATAATAAAAAAAATAATCCATTCTCCAGGCAACTGCTTTAAAGGTCCCTCTGGGTGTAGGTGCATACAAAAATGTTAGAGAAGTAATTAGCCACAGGATTTCCCTCCAGGGGTTTCCTTTGGTTGTCCCTGGAAAAGTTCAGACCCTTTTCACTTTAGTTTGCAGGGGTCCTGAGAGAATATGCTAGAGCCAGGCCTGATGCCATGGCTTGTACTACCCTAAAAAAACACTAATGGAGTTATAGCTTCACTCCAGCTACAACAGCCATTAACTGGCCAATAACCGCCACCATCTTCTGGAAGGACACAAGAGGGATGGAGTGTGACCAACTTGAGTGAAGGCATCTTTGCCAGTCAGATGTGGGGCTTTTTTGGTCATCATCTCCCCTCTCCTTCCCACCTTTCTCTCTGTCTGTGCTGCTGAGTAGCAGGGACCCTGGCAGAGCCTCTTTGTGCACAGGAAGTAAGGTCTGCCTGAGCTTTCAGGTTGTCTTAACCTGCCTACATTTGCAGGTTTCTTCTGAGTCAGCTCCCTGAAGGCAGGGACAATATTTTTGACTTCGTTTATAATCCCAGCACTTAGCATGCTGTCCAACACATTTTTGTTGTTGTTCAGCTATATCCATGACCTCTTTTGGGGTATTCCTGGCAAAGACTCCGAAGTGGTTTGCCATTTCCTTTTCCAGCTCACTTTATAGATGAGAAAACTGAAGCAAACAGGATTAAGTGATCTGCCCAGCGTTACACAGCTAGTTAAATGTCTGAGGCCAGATTTGAACTCAGGGAGATGATTCTTCTTGGCTCAAGGTCAAGCGCTCTGGGCCATCTAGCTGCCCTGGGCTTATTATTGTGCCCAGCACATAGTAGGTGCCTAATAAATGCTTGTGGTTGCTACTGCTGTTGTTGGCAGCCAGTGAAAGGCTAGAGTCTCCTGGGAAAGTGGACTTTCTATAGAAGGGATTGACTGTCACCAAAGTGACAATGGAGTCCTATAATATTCTATTCCTTCCATCACTCCCCTGGTCATTTCACAAATGAAAAATTTTTTTTCAACTGGTAGGCAATTCATACCTGCAAATAATTGATGCACCCAGGAACTTTGTCAAAAGTCATAAATCTGTCACGTGTACATTTCAATATTGAAACTAAAAAAGAAGACATTAAGGGAAGAGGAATACATGTATCAGCAAGTTTTAACTAATATTTTCCTTCCCTTAATCTTATTATAAAAAGTCCTACTATAAAATGTAAGGTTACTTCCCCTACTACCAATTTCTTTAAGCAAAGAGAAGGCACAAACCAGTGATCAGTTTGAGTTTCCTGATGTGCCCAACATTGCCGCATTGACAATGATGAATCCTTGGGTGCAAAGGTAACTCAAATTATTTCCAAAATTTTTAACTTTTTGATTTTTTTCATTGGCATACAGACAGTGATTGGGAGGAGGTTAAGGTACTATCAAAGTGTATATAAATTTGAAAGTGTCACCTTCTGGACAGGTTCATTAATCAGAAACTACTGAGCTGTGGATCTCAGGTTCTTTGTAGGTGACTAACAAACTCTAGGTCTCAATTTAATGATTCCATTTTGGCTCTCTAGTTCAATGAGTCTTCAGCAGCCCACCTATCTGAAGAATCTGGCCTGGCAGAGTTGAAGGTTTTTGTTTGTTTGTTTTTTTAGCTTTTCTTTGTGTTTTCAATATTCTACCCTCTTTCCCACCCATACCCCGTCTCCAAAAAAAGTCCCAAGACTGGAAATTTAAGCTTTAGAAGAGAATTCAAAATTCAGTTGGGCCAAACAATATATAAAGCAGAAATTATTTCTCTTATAAGTTGTGAAACCATGGTTCTTCTTGATGACCTCCAGGGATAAGGAACCTTTTGAAGTAGCTCATTCCACTTTTGGACAGGTCTATTTAAGTTTGTTTCTTTTTCTTCTGAGATAAAAACTGCCTCCTAATGACCTGCACTCATTGCATCTAATTGTACCTACTGGGCTAAGTCTAATACTTTCTACTACATGAAAATCTTTCCAATATTGGAAGGTCAAGTCTTTCCTTCTTTAGACCATCCATCTCCAGTTATCTTCTATCCATCCTTCTCTGACATGAGCTTCAAGTCACCTCACCAACCTTTTGAAAAATGGAATCCGTCTCTGGAAAAGTCAAACATCACCCTTCCACAAAAATCAATGCACAATGGATATTAGTTTTCATTCTAAAATTATGAAGAGGAGTAATTAACAGAAGGCTGCACCAGTTTTATCAAATGAGAATTGTATAGGTGGGATTTGAGCTGTCTATAGTAAAACCTAGTTGGACTGTAGAAGAAAAAGATAAGGAAAATCTGGAGAGGTCCTGATCGTATTCTCACAGTTGAATGATGATAAGCAGTCATTGATACTAAAGACATTTAGGTGATGTAATGGATAGAGAGCTCACCTGAAGTCAAGAGACACCTAAATTCAAATATTTTCTCAGATATTTACCAGCTGGGTGAGCAAATCACTTAATCTCTGCCTCAATTTCCTCATATGTAAAATTTGGATACTAATAGCCCCTACCTCAATCTTCCCTCAGTAAGTTAGGAAAATTCAATTCATTAGGATCATCTTTAATGAAATTTCAACATTAAAAGGGGTCTTAGAAATCACTTTGATCAGAGGCTCTTAATCTTTTTTTGAATATCATCTTTTCCCAATCTAGTGAAGCCTATGGATGCTTTTTCTGAGTAATATTTTTAAATGCATAAAATAAAATACACAGGATTAAAAAGAAAACCTATTATATTGAAAAAAAGATGTTAAATATTATCATGAAATAACAAAATAAAACTAATGCTTTGTAAACTTCAAATAATAAATTCTAGCTTTTGTTATTAAATCAGGAAAAGAATTGAAGATTCCTCCTCCCTTTTGTTTCCCTTCAAGGCAAAACTACTATCACTTACAGAATTAAAAAGATGTACTCTAGCAGATGTAAAGTGGAAAAACTCCCTTGTCATATGTAATCTATAGCAGAAAAATAATAGTCTAAATCATTAAGGATAAGAGAGTCTATTTATATCCTGGGATAACCATTTCCTCACTAACTAGCTCATGATATAATGCTATACCCCCCTTTTTACAAAGAAGAAAATTGAGGCCCAGAGCTTTCTAGGGAATGGTGATATGTGTTATGTCCAACTATTGAAAACTAAGTTTGCAAACTAAGGAATTTTTGTTGTTTAGTCATTTTCAACTGTTAGTACCCCCCTTTTGAGGGGTTTCCTGGCAAAGATACTGGAGTGGTTTGCCATTTCCTTCTCCAGCTCATTTCACAGATAAGGAAACTAAGGCAAACAGGGTTAAGCAACTTGTCCAGAGTTACACAGTTAGTATGTGTCTAAAGTCAAATTTGAACTCAAGTCTTTGAGACTCCAGGCCCAGTACTCTATCCCCTGCACCACCCTAGCTGCCCCAAAACTTAGGGGCCATGGTTATTACAGTAAAACCTCATTCAATGGAGCTCATGGTATGAAAGGATAGTTTCAATAGTGAAAAGTCTACATTATGGAATAATTGTAAATAAATTAATTTTTATCACTTATCAGTATATCTCAGCTAGTTGTTGCCCTTAAAGCAATTGATTCAATGGTAATGAGAACAGTAAAGCTAGAAGCCTGGGATACCCAAGTCCAAACTGTGGCAGTGGGGAAAGCACTGGATTTGGTGTCTGGGTCTGAATCCCAGATCTGTAGGTTGACCTAGGAATAATGCTAAGTGAACCATTGGAGAAAGTGGTGTATGCTTGGAATCAGAAAGATACCTTTGTGGGTTTAAATCCAGCCTCAGACACTACCTAGCTTTGTGACCTAGGGCAAGTCATTTAATCCTGCTTGCCTCAGCTTTTCTCATCTGTAAAATGAGTTGGAGCAGGAAATGACACACCACTCCTGTATCCTTGGCAGGAAAACTCCAAGTGGGGTCATGAAGCGTCGGACACAGCTGAAATGACTGAATAATAATATCTTTGCCTCCATGGGCCTCAATTGCTGTGTATATACAATGAGGGGATTGGACTAAGATCCCTTCTAGATCTAGGAGTCTGAAAATCAAAGAAAAAGTCTGAGAAGACACTGCATAAGTTTTAACACACATCTTCCCTCAATAAGTTAGGAAAATTCAATTATCCAGAATCATCTTTAATAGGATTTCATTACTGAAAATGACCTTAGAAATCACTTTGACCAGAAGCTCTTAAACTTTTTTTTCATATCATGGACCCCTTGGACAGTCTCGCGAAGCCAGTGAAACCCTTCTCTGAGTAATGTTTTTAAATGCATAAAATAAAATACATAGGACTACAAAAGAAACATATTATATTGAAATAAAGATGTAATTTCCCCCCTATCCAAGTTCATGGTCTCTGAAATCTATCCATAGACCACTTCTGTGGAACCCAGGTTAAGAATGCCTAAAGTAGATCAACCCTCATATTACAGATGAGGAAACTGAGTCAGAGAGGCGAATAATTGCCCAAAATTATGCAGCTAGTAAAACTGAAGTCTTCTAAGTCCAAATCCAGCCTTCCACAGTACCACACTGCCTCCACTACACCGAAAAACTGAGGTATCACTCAAACAAACTATCCAAGTAAGTAACCTAGTAAGAAGCCAGCCTAATACACCATGAGACGACATGGCATTTAGTGTCTGAATTATGTGCTTCTCACATAACCCGTATTACCTTGGACAATTTCCTTTATGTCTCTAGAACTCAGTTTCCTAACCAGCAAAAAGTACGGGAATAGGCTAAGAGAGTTCGAAGGTCCCTTCTGGCTCTCTCCAGTTCTCCAGTTCTCCAGTGGCTCTCTAATCTCAATGACATGGATATGCCTTCCAGCAACACAGATTATGACCCATTTCATGTTCAAATTTTGTTTATGGCCTACCATAAATTTGCCATAGGGGCCCACTCATCCT
This sequence comes from Potorous gilbertii, assembly GCA_028658325.1. NCBI lineage: Eukaryota > Metazoa > Chordata > Mammalia > Diprotodontia > Potoroidae > Potorous > Potorous gilbertii. The sequence goes on along the minus strand of CM053771.1, from coordinate 309,988,266 downwards.
TCTAGGGACCCTCCTCACTCTCTCTTGAAGTCAAGAAAAATGTCAATGGAGAATAAAGGCATCCTGCCTTTGTCCCTTGAATATTTATTTCTATGACAATTTCCTCAATCCTATTTCTCCATCCTATTTCTTTGTTTGCAACGTGTCTGCAGTCTACTCATCCATACCATGTGCCTCTTTCTCCATTGCCCTCTGGGTGAAACTCATTTTTTATTCTTTCAGCTTCAAAGATCTACAAATAAATAAAAAAATTTATTTAAGCTAGCAAGTCAATTGTTTATATGTAAGTGATTTATTTAAAGCCCTTAAAAGTTTGTTCTTAAGCATTTTAAGCATTCCCCCTTTCAATCCGTTTACACTGTGAAGAAAGAGTTTGCTCAGCAAAAGAACATTGTGCCAAGTCCCTGTTCAGATTGGCCCCGATTACAAATTAATGAAGTCAAATTATTGAGCCAAAACTCGAGGCTATTTCAACACAACTATGTACAATACACCCAGATATGATCTCAGTCTCACTCTTTTGTCAAAAGCAGATGAAGATATGCTTTAGAAATAACTGCTTTCCTTCCTCCAAAAAAGAAAAAGATTTAAAAAATAAAGAAAAGCAATAGCAAAAATATTTTTGTGTTGTCTTTGGCTTTTTAAAAAGAAGGCGGGGGCAGACTGTCTGGGTCACTCAAAAAGCATTTATTTTCTTACCAGAAAAGAAAATCTAAAATGGAAATTGTTATAAAAACAAAAGAAAGGGGGAGGGGCCCACAGCTGCTGGCGACAAAGGAACAGGGAATATTAAATAATTCTCTTGTCTTTGAAGATATTAGGGGTGTATTCAGCAAAACTGGCAAACCCATCTCTGAGAACTACACTTCAGGCAGAAAGGCTGGTGATGTTGTTAGGGAAATGAGGTTGTGCTTGACTCCAAACAAAATAGCAGCCGTTGTTACAATTTCTCAAGAGAATTTAAGCCTTGTGCATGATGCCAGTTTTCAGGCACTGCTATTGGCACTCCGTTGTCTCAGAAGAGAGCAACGCCCTTTCTTCCCTACAGAAAACAAATTCAACTCTTCTCAATTTCTCTGAAGATTTACAATTAAATTAAGATAAAATTTGGTATCTGTGGAGGAAAGGACACCTGTAGAGAGTCAAGTACAGCCCCATTTTGTTCCAGAAACTCCAAGAGGTTATCAACAAGCCTATGTTATAATGAGCACCAATTATGTGTCTGGCACTATACCCAGTTCATTTTATAATATGGAAAATATCAGCGGTTGCTTGAAACAGGGCAGAAGGTATATTATGAATTGGGACCTGAGATTTTTTTTGTCTCATGGAAAGATGAAAGTCCTACTCCAATATTTCATCATTAGGGAGAGATGAACTGGAGTTCTTGAAGCTATTCTAGTGGTACATTGGCCCTGGTAGGCTCACTGAATTGAATAGATATTACATCTGGGTTATACCAGCCTAAACAAATCTGGTATCTTTTATCAATAGAAGTATAGCTACTTGGTGATTAGGGGTTTTTTCCCTACCATAGTAATGTAGATAAATAAACATACACATAGATAAATAAACTAACAAATAACTGAATAATCAGTGAATAAATGGATATCTAGATAGATAGATTGATACATATGCACTCAGATATGCATTACTCCATCACCAAATCTATACCTTTTCACTGGTTGTCCCCTATGGCTAGGATACTCTCTCTTCTAACTTTTGCCTCCTAGCTTTCCTTGCTTCCTTCAGGACTTAGCTCAAACCTACTTTCTGCAAGAGGCCTTTCTCAGTCCTCTCCACTGCTAGTGCCTTCCCTCCATGATTACCTCCCACTTATACTGTATATATCTTGTATGTACCTGGTTGTTTGCATGTTGTCTTCCCTATTAGAATATGAGCTCCTTGAGGGCAGGGACCATGTTATTTCCTTACTTTGTATCCCTAGTGCTTAGCACAATGTCTGGCAAAGCATAAGCGCTTAATAAATGTTTGTTGACTTACTGATACTGACAAAATCATGGATTTTTTTTTCCATACCTTCAGAATATCGACCAATACTGGGAAACATTCTCAACTAGGAAGTAGGATCTAGTAATTCAGATCTCTAACCTCTATCCCAAGTCTCCTATTTTCTCACCACAAGTCCTGGTCTGAAAAGGAGAAAGATGGTCATGAAGAGTCAGAAATGACTGAACAACAACCCACTCCTCTTCCAGAATTAGTGAGAGTAATGACAGTAAGTGTGAAGGGATTAGAGGTATTATCTCTACATAGTCAACCACAGTCTCTGAGGCATGAACCTATACCTGGGTGCCTCAAATAGACAAAGTGGGATCAATGTGCCAATCCTGAGAGTGTAGTGAAGAAAAACTTCCTCTCTTGACAACAGACACTATAAACGTAGTGAAGCAGAGCTCACTGTCATTACACCAGACTAATGGGAAGTCCAATGGCCTGGCTAAAGAATAAAAAGTCTAGATTGCTGAACATTTTTCAAGGAGTACAATTTTCATTAACATTTGGGTATCTACAATACTTGGAATCAAGTCAACAATGTCAACAATCTGTTAACTGGATGTTCTCTTGTGTCATTGGAGAGTGTGAGATGTTATTCAATATTTTTATCAGTAATTTGTATGAAGGTTTATCACTTTTGGGTAAGATGGAGATAGGAAATAGCTCCTAGACCTATAATTTCAGTAATAGAAGGAAGTCTCTAATGAGGGAACTCCCTTAGGTTTACAAAAGGTCCAAAATTTTGCTCCCTCAGAAAGATACCTTCTCTATAATTTATAGTGTAAGAAAGTTGCCTGGGGGCATCAAGAAGTCATGAGTTGTCCAGAATAGGCAACAAATATATTGAAGACAAATATATTGAATGGCAAAAATAGACCCAAAGAGTCCAGAACAAGTAAAACTATTAAGATGAATTTTAATGAATCTCACCTACTAAAGTCCCATCCTGATGCTTTATCCTGTCATGGAAGTAACCTTCAGTTCCCAAGAGGAGCACAAACTGTAGATTCCTCTACTCATTTAGAATAGACCTGGAGCTAGGCTGTTGTTTAAGGACTAACCTGGCTAAATTTGGAGAGGGTCATCACCAGTAGCAGGCTGGATGGTTTGGTCATACTGTCAAAAACCACCTATCAATTCAATCCTATTCAATTCAACAAATCTGTTAAGTGCACAAAGTTCTGTGCTGGATGTTGGGCATACAAAGTCAACAACAAAGCACTCCCTGTATTTAAGGAGTTTGCATTCTACTGAGCAAATCCAACACTGCACACGTTAAGTCAATACAAGTTAAAGAATGGAGAAGGTATTGAAAACTCGGGCAGAGAGGGAGGAGGATGAAGGAAGACTTCACAGAGGTATTACAAGGTATTACAAGAGCTTTGACAAAAGATGAGGATTCTGAGGGCAGAGCAAAGACAATGAGTAAGGGAAAAAGAAGTACAGCATACTCCACTCCCACCAAACACTCCAAAAAACGTATCTGGAAAATGCACCAGATAAAATCCTGATTGAGAAATATAAGGAAAAAATCACAGTAAGTTGTTTGTCCAGCCCAGTTCAGTATAGGGAAATAGAAGTCTGTGGATACTGGGGATGGCGTCTGACCAGAAGCCCTGAGGTACAGCCTCATGCAAGGTACAGGAACTGGTGCCAAATGGCATTTTTTTCACCCAACTACTAGGTTTTTGAGTCACAGATCTAGGGCAGACTGAGGACAGGATCTGTGCCCAAGAATGAGGAGCAGTTCAAGGTCCCAACTCAGAAGCAAATAGCAGTAGTGTGGTTCAGACTCCAAGAGCAAAACAGGGTCTCAGTATTAATTTCTAACCCTATCTGAAGTCTGCAGAGGAATAACAAGGGCAGAAATCTCACAACAAAGGAGAGCCTGTAGGTCTGTTACTCTGAATCAGCAGAACTTTCCTGCTGGCTGATGTCAAGAAACAAATCTACTGTTGCTCAAGCCCTAATCCAAATCTAGATCTTGCAGCACTCAGATGAGGGAGGAAACAATCAGAGTTTGCTCTGGACACTTTGAGAGTACTAGTAGCTTACTCCCCGTTAGCTGTCCCTGAGATCCTAAAATAACACAAGACTCAATACCTCCAAAAAATAGCAATAAGATCAGACTAGCCCTTCTCTCCAGATTTGCACAGAGCCTAACTCTAATATAAAGTCCAAAATCAAGAAATAAGCTGGAAGAATAAGTGAAGAGAAAAAAGGAATCCCACCACAAAAGCTATTATGACAGGGATGCTCAAATCACAAATCCAGAAGAGAATGACTCCAAAACAACATGTATAAGCAAACCCTCAAAGAATACTATAGTGTGCGCATAAATTCAATTAGAATTCTTGGAAGATATGAAGCAAAAGGGTTTTTTTAAGATTAAAAATTAAATAAGCACTCTAGAGGAAACAAATAAGAAAAGAAATGAGAGCCATGGGAGAAAAATTGGAAAGAGAATTAATAGTTTGGCACAAGAAGTACAAAACCTTGCCTAAACAACAAGCTCTCTGAAAATCAGAATGAACCAAATAGAAGACAATGACTCCAATGAGACAACAAGAGATGTTCAAATAAGGTCAAAAGACCAAAAAAATGGAAGAAAATGTAGGATTATCTCATAGTAAAAACAAGTGACCTGGAAAATAGAATAAGAAGATGGTGGAGTGAAAGTCAGCATCACTGCCCCAGTTCACCCAACATACTTCCTCCTCCAAAACAACCTAGAAAGGGCACCAGACTAATTCTGATCAGTAAAGTTGAGAAAAAGTCACAGTAAGTCATTTTTTCCAGTCCAGATCAGATTAGGAAGATAAACAGACAGGTCTGCTGACACTGTAGTGGGAGCTGGTCGGAGCGTGATGTAGTGCAGTGGCAAAAGTGATGAGGATTATTCTAATGCCTAATGATGGTAAGGGGGCTGAGACTGAACACCAGGGCATGAAACATTGGGGCAGAAAGAGACACCACAGGACCCTTGAACCAGTGTAGGGAATAGGAATGGGTACCAGATGGCATCTCTGTCACCTATTACCCTGTTCTGGGTCACAGTACCAGAATAGAGAGGACTGGTTATGAGCAAAACAGGGCCTAGCTGTGGACAGAGGAAGGAACAAGTTCCAAAAACTTAACTATGTGATTATGAGCCCAAGTAGAGAGAGGACTCAATTTTAATCATTCACACTACACAGAGGCTGCCGTAGAAAAACCAGGGCATATATAATTAGATGCTGAGACAAAAAGGGAGCTAAGCAGTTCAGTCACTCTAAATCTGTAGAATTTCCCAGAAGGGTAATAGTAACTGAGACTAGCATAAGTATACTGAAATTGTTTTTTTTCATTTACTTTTAGTTTTCAACATCCACTTTTACAAGACTGAATTTGAAATTTTCTTCCCTTCCTCCCCTTTCCCCTCCCCAAGATGACATGTAATCTGATATAGGGTATAGATATACAGTCATATTAAACATATTTCCATATTAGTCATGTTGTAACATAGAAGAATCAGTACAAAAGAGAAAACCATGAGAAAGAAAAAAAGAGAGAGAAACAAAATAGGATGTGCTTCAATCTACATTCAGACTCCATAGTTCTTTCACTGGATATGGACAGAATTTTTCATCGTGAGTTTTTTGGATGTCTTAGATCACTGCATTACTGAAAAGAGTTAAGTCTATCAAAGTCAATCCTCACACAATGTTGTTGTAACTGTGTACAATGTTCTCCTGGTTCAATTCAGTTCATTCAGCACGGTTCATCTATGTCTTTCCAGGTTTTTCTGAGGTCTGCCTGTTTATCATTTCTTATGAATAATATTCCAATGATGACCATATACCACAACTTGTTCAACCATTCCCCAATTGATGGGCATCCCCTCAATTTCCAATTCTTTGCCACCACGAAGAGCTGCTATAAATTTTTTGTACATGTGAGTCCTTGTCCCTTTTTTATGCTCTCTTCAGGATACAGAAGGAAAAAAACCCCAGGACCAGATGAATTTACCAAATATTAAGAAAAAAAATAATTCCAGTACTACAAAAAACTGTTTGAAAAAAATATGTAAAGAAGGAATCCTACCAAATTCTTTCTAAGGCATAAATATGGTCTTGATACCTACATCAGGGAGAGTCAAACAGAGAAAGAAAATAATAGATCAATTTTCCTAATGAATATTGTTGCAAAAAATTAAATAAAATATTAGCAAAGAAATTAAAGCAATACATCACAAAGACATACCTATTACCCAATTGGATTTTTATTAGGAATGCAGAACAGGTTCAATATTAGGAAAACAATAAGCATAACTGACCATATTAATAACAAAACAATGAAAATCATATGGTTACTTCAGTAGATGTATTAAAAGCTTTTGATGAACTACAAGACACAGGAAAGCACAGGAATAAACAGAGCTCTCCTTAAAATTATAACTAAGATCAAGCATTATCTGTAATGGGGATAAGCTAGGTGTCCTTCCAATAAGATCAGGGAAAAAAGCAAGGATATCCATTATCACCATCACTATTCAAAATTGTAGTAGAAATGCTAACTATAATAATAGGACAAGAAAAGGATATTGAAGCATAGGCGTCAAAGTTACCCAACAATCACTTTCTGCAGTGTTTTGATGGTTTATCTCAAAAATCCTAGAAAGTAAACTAAAAACATTTTTTTAAATTTATGTTTTGGTTAAAACAATAATAGCAATATATTTATATAGTTCATCTACTATGTGATAAGCACTTTACAATTATATCATTTGATTCTCACAACAACCCTGGGAAGTGGGTGCTGCTATTAGCCGCACATTACAATGAAGAAACTGAGGCAAACAGAGGTTAAATGACTTACCCCGTGGCACACTGTTAGTAAATGTCTGAGGTCACATTTGAACTCAGATCTTCTAACTGCAGGCCTGGCACTCTATCTACTGAGCCACTAATTAACAACTTCAGCAACATTGCAGGATATAAAATAAATCCATACAAATCAGCAGTTTTATATATTACCAACAAAATTCAACAGGAAGAGATAGTAAAAGAAATTCCATTTAAAATAACGATGGTAGTATGAAATACTTGATAGTCTACTTGCCAAGTCACACACAGGAACTCTATTAACACAATTACAAAACACTCTTCACATAAAAACAAATCTAAATAATTAGAGAAATATTAATTGCCCATGAGTAGAACAAACCATTACAATAAAAATGATAATATTTAAATTAATTAATTTATTCAATGCCATACCAATCAAATTACCAAAGAATTATTTTATACAGTTAGGAAAAAAATGATACCATTCATCCTGAGAAACATAAGGTCAACAATACCAAGGGAATCAGTGAAAAAGAAGGGGAAAGAAGGGGCCCTAAGCAGTAGCAGATCTCAAACTATATTACAAAGCTATAATAGTGAAAATAATTTGATATTGGGTAAAAAAATAGAGAGTTTTATTAATGGAACAGATTAGGTACACAACACACAGAAGCAAATGAGCACAGTAACGCAGCATTTAATAAACCCAAAGATTCCAGCCTTTGGGGCAAAAATTTACTATATGACAAATATTATTGAGAAAACCAGAAAGTACTATGGCAGAAACTAGGCATAGACTAACACCTCACACCATATGATCCAAAGATAAACTCAAAATGGGTTTATGATTTAGAAATAAAGGGTGATATCATATGCAAATTAGTGGAGTAGGGAAGCAATTACCTTCAGTTAATAGGGGAAAAGTCCTTAACCAAACAAGAGAGGTTCACAGGTGATAAAGTGGATAATTTTGATTATATAAAAAGATTTTGTACAAACGAAACCAACACAACCAAAATTAGAAGAAAAGCAAGAAAATGGTAAATATCTTTGTACTGATAAAGGTCTGATTTCTAAAATATATAGGGAACTGAATCAAATTTACAGATACAAGAGCCATTCCCCAATTGATAAAATGGTCAAAGGATATGCATAGGCAGTTTTCAAAGAAATCATAACTATCAGGAAACATATAAAAATGCTCTAAATCACTAATGATTAGAGAAACACACATTAAAACAACTCTGAGACACCACCTTAGCACCACCTCACACCCATAAAATTGTCTAAGATGACAAAAAAAGTAAAATGACATGCTCCAGGGAATGTGGGAAAAATAAGTTCACTAATGCATTATTCATGGGTTGTGAACTAGTACAACCATTCTGGAAAGCAATTTTGGAATTATGCACCCCAAAACTATTAAGATGTGTACATTTTCTGACCCAGTGGTATTACTACTGGGTCTATGCTCCCAAAGAGATGAAAGAAATGGTACACATATGTACAAAAATTATTTTGGTAGCTCTTTTTGTGGTAGCAAAGAATTGGAAACTGAGGGGATGACCATCAGTTGGAGAATAGATTAACATGATATAGCATACAAAAGTGATGGTATACTATTATGTTATAAGCAATGAGGGGGATAGTTTCAGAAATACTTGTTAAGACCTATACGAGCTGATACAAAGTGAAGTGAACAGAACCAGAACAATCTACGCAGTTAACAATAATATTGTAAAGATAGTCAATTGTGAAAGATTTAGTAATTCTGATCAACTCAATGACCCGCCACAATTCCAAAGAACTCATGCTATCCACCTCCAACAGAGAACTGATGTTCTCTGAGTTTAGATTGAAGCATATTCTGTTCTTTTTTAAAAACATGGCTAATGCAGAAATTTGTTTTGCATAACATATTTGTTATGAGTTTTGTTTTTTCTTGCTTTCTCATTTTTAATGAATTGTTTTCTTTCATTAGCTTCCTTTTCCATTTGGACAATTCTACTTTGTAAGGAGTTGTTTTCTCCAATGTACTTTTTTTCCATTTTGTCAATTGTATTTTTAAAGGAATTGTTCAATTATTCTTCTCTCTTATTTGTCTTCTGAAATCCTTCTTGAGCTCTTCCAACAAGGCTTTTGGGGTTTGAGACCAGTTTGTATTCCCCTTTGAGATTTCTGATGTGGGTATATTGACCATGTTGTCTTCTCCTGAATTTGTGTTTTGATTTTTCCTGTCACCAGGATATTTCTCTATGGTCACTGATTTTCTTTGATTCTTTTGCCTTTTTTCTGGCTTTTTAATTTGATCTCTGCTTCTGGGGCCTAGGGGGCACTGTTCCAGACTTCTAGTGCTGGGAACTAGGGGACTGATTACTGGATTTCTGTGCTGTTTTCAGGTGCTGGCAACTGGATGTTGTAGTGGTCTGGTAGTTTACCCAGTGCTAAGCTGCAGCTGGTGGTAGTGGCTGGTGTGTGCCCAGTGTTTGTACTTGCCTGCTCATCCACCCTGAGGCTCAGGATCTCCTACTCGTCCACTGGGGTGGGGCTTGCTGGGACACCTATATTGGTCCTCTTTCAGCCACAGCAAGAGGGACCTTATCCCATTAATTCCCCTAGCCTCCTGAGCTAAAAGACTGCATATCCTGTCAGTCAGCAGGTTGTACTATTCCAGGATTTTTCCTGGGGCAATATTCTTTGGGTTTTTCAAGACCAGTACAGGAGGGTGAGAGTGGCTTACTGGTTACTCCACCATCTTGGCTCCCAGAACTTCTTGCTCTCTCAGTGAATGGGAAAGGGGTAAGGAGAATGAGAGAATTTGGGGAAAAGGGAAAAGAGTCTCTGTGCTGTAAAAAAGAAAAGAGATCAAGGGAAAAATATTTCAGAATCATTGTGCTACCTGAAATCCTTTTATCCTTCCTTTCTTCCTACTCTCAGGCTTGGTTGATTTGTTGGTTAGCTTTTTTCTCCTTTCTTTTTTATTCTTTGTTAAGAGGGGTGGTACTCTGGGAAGGGATACATATTGAGAAAGGTAGCATTAGAAACCCAAGATATCAATACAATATTAACACATCTTTAAGGCACGGACTGTTTTGGTGTCATTTGCTTAGCACAGTGCCTGGCACATAGTAGATACTTAATAAAGGCTTATTGACTTGATAACCCCTTCTCTCAAATACACAGCTTGTAGTTTAGAAACAGACATTATTTCTTTGTTCACTGTTAACTCCCCAGGATAGGGATTGAATCTGTAAGAGTATAGACATACCAGCCAACTGAGGCGTATCTAAGTTCTATAAGTTACTATAAAAACCCAAACTGGCAAGCAGAAAAGTCTAAGTACTGTCCCTTTGCAAAAAGTTTCACTAATAAATAGAAATCTCCCAATGCTATTTTAAATATGATTTGATTTTTTTTAAAAAACTGACCTTTTTTCAGAATTGCATAAAGCAGTTTAACTTCATAAACAAAAAAATAAAACTGAATAAATGCATATCTAGCACATAAAGCAAGATGGTCTATATGTGACCAGAATTTTCAAATTCTGTCAACCACAGAAGTGTACATTTAAATCAATGCGGGAAAGTAGGTGTTCTTCCTGCTTTGATGTCAGTTGCAAAACATCCAAGCACAGCTTTCTTTTTGTTCCTCCTGAAAACTTACAGGCAAAGGTCCTCTATGCTTGGAATAAGCACCCCTTTACACCTCCACTTGCTAAAATCCTCCTCCTCTTTCGAAGTCCAACTTGGGATCTACTTCCTATACAAAGTATTTTCTGATTCTCTTAGCCAGAAATAATTTCTTCCTCCTTGAATTTCTCATGCCTCTCTGTTTGACTCCTCTGTGAACTTAATCATATTCTAATTTGTATTGTACTTATTTCTATATCTGGTTCAGCACAGGGTCTTGAACATAATGGACATTTAATAAAACTGTAGAATTGAAACAAGGCAATTGACCATGGTTCTCTCAGTTTGTGTTAATGGCATTACCCACTCGGGTACTTCCTTCAAGATCATGGGGTTACAGTACAGCTAACTCTTGATTATGTGGTCAAGTGGAACAGAGACAGCAAAGATAATAAAAATCCACTTAGAAACAAAGCTTAGTTATACCTAGTTGTTTCAACTTCATTCCCTAGGGTTACTAACCCGTTAAAAACAATGAGTTCATATTTATTTTGTGTTCCAGAATAACAAAACACTTTCACATATATTATCTCTTTAAGCCTTGTAGCAACCCTTTGAGATGGGTAGTGCAAATATAATTCTAATTTTACAGATAAAGATGTTGCTGTTTCTAAAGCACTGCATATCCCAATTCCCAAGCATTTTAACTGGTTGTTCTCCATACCTGGATTGTTTTCCCTGCTTATCACTGCCTCCTGGTTTGTTTTAGGTCTCACTTAAAAAGGAGAGAATGAGGTTTGAGAAGCTCTGCCTCACTTAAATCCAACTCACTCACAAGTCACATCACTGATGCTCTTTGAGAACTAAGGACAAACAACAATCTACATCTTCTACAAGAAGTTTTCCCTAACTTCCTCTAACCATTTCCTATAACTTTCTTTGTATATATTTGTTCACACGTTGTCTCCTCCATTAGATTATAAGCTCCTTGGAGGCAGAAACTGTCTTTTGTCTTTCTTTGCATCACCAGCACTTAGCACAGGCCTGGCACACAGTAGGTCCTTTAACAAATGTTTGCTGACTGTCTTCGGCCTCTGAGGTCAAAGGGAACTTAAGAGATTACCTAATTGATCAAAAATTTCTTTTGCAAAATAATCAACAAATGCTTATCCAACTTTTACTTGAAGAAGGATAACTCACTCTGTCCTGAGGCAATCTATTTCATTTTTATACAGATAACTCTAAATTGCTAGGAAACTTTCCTTACATTTACTTGAAATCTATCTCACTGTAACTTCCATCCGTTACATCTAATTTTCCCCCATGGGCTTAATCCCTCTTCCACAAAATGGCACCTAAATACCTGAAGATAGTGATCCAGTACTCCTTAAATTCTTTCTTCTTTATGCTCGAGTCCCAACATATCAGTGGGATCAGTCCCATTGATCCTTTGCATGTAATAGTGGTGTCAAAGTCCTTAAGGTGATATATAAATATGAATTTTAGTACTATTACTGTTATTTCCATCCATAAAACTCTAGTTTTTTTCCTCACAAAACTTTACTAACCATGTCTCCCCATCATGTATATGGGAAGTTTTTTGTTTGCTCGTTTTTTAACTCAAATATAGGACTTTACACTGATTTCTACTGAATTTCATTTTATATTCAGTCAATCATTCTGAGGTCATTGAGACATTTTTGGATTTAAGCTCTGGCATTCAACATTAGTTATTTCTCCCAGTAATCTATTATTTGAAAATTTGATAAATATGCCATTAAGTTAAACAAGACAAGGGCTGATCCTTCAGGAATTCCACTGGAGACTTACTTCCAAATTGAGACAGGCCCATTTGGGTTTGGTCATTTCACCATTTCCAAACATATCCAACTTTACTATTGTTTAGCCCATCTTTCTGTTTTTTCCCACTAGGATAACACAAAAGACTATATCAAAAGCTTGTTAAAATCTAGGTAAACAGACAATTAAATTCTTCTTATTAGAAGTGTGTGAAGATTGCAGGTAAAGAACATGGCAATTGTTTTTGATTAACTATTTTTATTTGTCCCAAGGGAATTTGCAAGGGTGAGAAATTACTTTGGGAAATGGTGTAACGCAGTCTAAAAACCATAGTTAACAGTAAAACTGCAAATTAATTTTTAAAACTTGATCTTGGTAAATTAGCCCCTCCTTGAAATAAAATAAAATCCAGGCAAACGAGATATGCAACATTTCCCTAATCAACAAATTCTAGTAATCTTGTTCAAAAGAAAAACAAAGTTTGTCTGGCGTGACTCCTTTTTGATGAAGCCATTTTAGCTTTTTAGTGATCACTGCTTCCCTTTTTCATGTTCACTAACCATCCCTTTAATCATTATTTAGAATTGTTTTGTAAAGATGTTAAGCCAAGCTCACTGATCTATAGTTTCCAAACTCCAGAGCCTTTCTAAGAGAATATAGGTGATACAATGGATAGAGGTCCTGCAGTCAAGAACTGAGTTCACTAGCTATTGTGACCCATGACAAGTCTGTAAAGTGGGGGTGATAACACCTGCTTCAGAAGGCTATTTGTGTGGATCAAGTGAGAAAATATTTGTAAAGGGCTTTGTCTAGTACCTTAATAAATGCTTGTTCTTCCTTTTCCTTTTTTGAAAATCAGGACATCTGCCCTTCACTAATTCTGTAGTACATCTCCTGTTCTACCCAGATGCTTAAGATTTACATAAAGAATTGGAACAAGGGCCTTTAAGACCAGTGCTCTTTAACTCTGACTTGAATAATGTTTTACTTTCCCTCCCCACAATGGAAGTGGCTAAAAATAGTCAGACTAGATCCCCAAATTGGGCAGCAAAAAGGGAAAGCAAAGAATTTTGGAATTTGGAATTTATATTATAAAAAACTTCTTTATATTACAAAGGAATATACCACAGGGTTTCCTTTTTTTTGTTTGTTTTATTTTTTTCTATTTAAATTTATTTAGATTTTTTCAACATTCATTTTCACAAAATTTTGGGTTCCAAATTTTCTTCCCATTTCTCCCCTCCCCACCCCAAAACACCAAGCATTCTAATTACCCCTACCACCAATCTGCCCTCCCTTCTAACATTCCTCCCTTCCCTTATCCCCCTCTTCTATTTTGTCCTGTAGGACCAGATAATTTTCTATACCCCATTACCTGTATTTCTCATTTCCTAGTTGTATGCAAGAACAATACTCAACAGTTGTTCCGAAAACTTTGAGTTCCAACTTCTCTTCCTCCCTTCCTCGCCACCCATCCCTTTTGGGAAGGCAAGCAGTTCAATATAGGCCATATCTGTGTAGTTTTGCAAATGACTTCTATAATGGTTGTGTTGTGTAAGACTAACTATATTTCCCTCCATTCTATCCTGCCCCCCATTTCTTCTGCTCCCTCTTTTGATTCTGTCACTCCCCAAGAGTGTTGACTTCTAATCATTCCCTCCCCCCATTGCCCTTCCTTCCATCATCCTCCCCACCCTGCTTATCCCCTTCTCTCCCACTTTCCTGTATTGTAAGATAGGTTTTCATACCAAAATGAGTGTGCATGTTATTCCTTCCTTTAGTTGAATGTGATGAGAATAAGCTTCATGCTTTTTCTCTCACCTCCCCCTTTTTCCCTCCACTGAAAAGTCTTTTACTTGCCTCTTTTATGAGAGATGATTTGCCCCATTCCACTTCTCCCTTTCTTCTCCCAATGTATTTCTCTCTCACCCCTTAATTTCATTTTTTAAAAGATATGATCCCATCCTATTCAATTCACCCTGTGCTCTCTCTCTATGTATGTGCGTGTGTGTGTGTGTGTGTAATCCCACCAACTAACTACCCAGACACTGAAAAAAGTTTCAGGAGTTACAAATAATGTCTTTCCATGTAGGAATGTAAACAGTTCAACTTTAGTAAGTCCCTTATGATTTCTCTTTGCTGTTTACCTTTTCATGCTTCTCTTGATTCTTGTGTTTGAAAGTCAAATTTTCTTTTCAGCTCTGGTCTTTTCATCAAGAATGCTTGAAAGTACTCTATTTCATTGAAAGACCATTTTTTCCCCTGAAGTATTATACTCAGTTTTGCTGGGTAGATGATTCTTGGTTTTAGTCCTAGTTCCTTTGACTTCTGGAATATCCTATTCCATGGCCTTCAGTCCCTTAATGTAGAAGCTGATAGATCTTGTGATATCCTGATTGTATTTCCGCAATACTGGAATTGTTTCTTTCTAGCTGCTTGCAATATTTTCTCCTTGACCT
>CM053771.1:309887926-309973033 GCA_028658325.1 Potorous gilbertii | reverse complement strand
GGTAATTAGAATGTCCAGTGTATCGGGGAGGGGAGAGGGGACAAATGGGGAGAAAATTTTGGAACCCAAAATCTTGTGAAAATGAATGTAAAAAGTTAAATAAATTTATTTAAAAAAAAAAAGAACTTACACTGGGTCAGTTGATTTTATTTCACTGTTTGTGATGAGAATGTTGGGAAGAGGGAGGCATGTACACGAGATGACTATAGTGTGAAATATAAAAGGCAGTACAAAACTATTTTTAAAAAGAGAGAACCCTTAAAAAGAAGAACCAGTCATTTCCAAATTAAATGCAGTGATTCTCTTTATTCATCTTTAGAAATGACCTCATTCAGTCATACTTGAATATTGAAAGACAAGTGCAAACAGGCCCAAAAGCAGTCAATCACAAGACAGATTTAAAAATAACTTCCAGAGTAGGTCACACGATCTAGTTTTTCATGTAATAAAAGAAACTTCACATATTTTCATTTTCAAGGAAGGAACATCAAAAACTTCAATAAGGCTTCAGGGAATAATATCACAATCCATCATCAGTTTAAATTAGGGAATAGGAAACTATTAAAATCAGCCAGCTAACTAGTAAGCACTTACTGACTATCCACAGATTGCTTGGGACTTGACAAGTCAGGCTTGCAAAAAGTTATGCATAGGGAATAGGCATAACTAGGAGAGAGCCAGAAGGCCTTTGACCCAGGATGGAATTTTCCTCCAGGGGCAGGATAGTAGCCATAGCTTAGAAAAGACATTATTATTTACTTCAACTAGATGAAGTGATTTATACTATTTACTCCCCATACCTTCCAGTTGGTGTGAGGAAAGTATTTTGCAAATCTTAAAGCGAAAAATGAGAGTTGTGATTATTTGCTATGATACAGCTATTTAGCAGATGTGTAAAGGACCAAAAGCTATTCTATTCCCCCCTCTTAATGCATCCCCTAGTGAAGTACAAGTGCCTCTCACTAAAACAAGGTAAAGACCATGGAGGATTTCCAATCTTAGAGGGAAAAAAGTCAGGCAATCAAAATCAACAGAAGGAGGTACAGATAGAGTTACTACCACTGAGTGGTAGAGGAAAGGAAGAACCTGAAAGTGGCAATGGGGAGCAAGGGATATTCAAATTCCACTGCCTTGACCAATGAGAGATAAAACCAGAGATGAGTGAAAGTGCAACTGAGAAAGATGGTCAGGGAGATTGTATCATCAGAGGGAACGAGGTTTCAGTAAAAATTAGTAGATGGAAGGTGTGGGAAAAGAAAAGATTTAAGATGAAGGGAAGTTTGTTACCTATAAAACAGACACGCCAGAGGTGGAAGGGCTAGGTGTAATAAGGTTGAAACTTTGGGGTGGGAGGGTTAGGGTGGGAAATGGGGTTTTGACGACGATCTACAAGCCACATGAATAAACTTTTATTTGACCCAATGGGTACAGTGCTATATAGTTCAAGCAGTGGGTCTGAAAAATAAGTTAAACACCTTAGTCACATTATAGTTTGGAGAAATTCTATAGTCCTAGGAGAAAGAAGTTAGGTACAGAAGTTCAATTATAAGATAATCAATGTCTGAAAAAGACAACTGGCAAGGAAAAAGGAAGAACAGAAGGAAGATCAAACTATATTTCAGAGAAGGAGGCAAGTGATCCTGGCAACTGACTAGATGTGGAGGGCAGAAAAGTATGTAACATGGATATGTATGTATAAGCAAAGCTGGTGCTTCCCATGTTAATATTTTCCAGTGAGAAAGGCTTCATTCTAAAACATCTTATTTGGCACATCTTCTCTACAGTGGGGAGTAGAACTGGTCAGTAGAGAAGTTGGAATTAAACTTCTACAGGGACACTGGTTTCTTGTTCTTCTATAAGAATGTTAGCACTGCATCATATTGCCACTTCCAACATACTGTTTAAATACATTTACCTCTTTAGAATTCTCATCTTATGGTTACTTTTCAAAGTTCCTACTCTGCTCTGGTCTTTTCATCAAACATTCTTCTAGTCCATTAAAAACCATTCTTCCTCCAAACCCCTTCCCTCATAGGATTATAGTCAACATTAAAAGGTAATTTATTTTTGGATTTAAGTCTATATTTTTTGCCTTTTGAAATACTATATTCCAAGATTTCTTCTGATTTTAGCAGAATTTGCCAGGTCTTACAGGATTAACTCCTGTCTGGATGGTTGAAACACTTTTTCTTTGCTCTGGAAGTTCTGAATTTTGGTGATGACTTTTTAAGGACATTTTCTTTGGGGGTTTCTTTCAAAAGGTAGTGAGTAGATTCTTGTAATCTGCAATTTGCCTTCAGGTTCTAATAGATCTGAGCAGTTTTCATTTATCATTTCTTGCAATACCATGTGCAGGCTTTATTTTTCTCCTTTAAATCATGGTTTTAAGGAAGTCCAGTGACTCTAAAATTTTGCTCTTGGTTTGCTTCCAGGTTAGCTGTTTTTTTTTATATCAGTTATCCAACACTTCCCCCCCAATCTTTTAATTTTGTTCTAATATTTCTTGCTCTCACATGAAGTCATTTTTGTTTGATCTATTGTTAATTCCCATTACTTGGGTAAAGTTAACCACTTTCTCTTCTAAACTATTTAATCTCCTTCCACTTTTTTTCAAAGCTTTATTTCATACTTTATCTCTTGCTTCACTTCTTCTAAGTATTAATGTAGTCATTATAGAAAAAAACTTTTTCTTTTGAATACTTGATATTACAATTATTACGGAGTTATATTATCCTAATTTGGGTTTTGGGACATCTCAGGATCTATAATTGTCTTTTGTGATAGTCTAAGTTTTGTTTTATTCATCACTGCAGCCTTAGTTCTTGAACTAATACTTTGTGTTAGGGCCATGGTCTTTGCTTTTGGGTGGGGTGGTCAGCCATGCTTGGCCTCAATTCAGGATACGTGGCTTATTTTGCCAATCTCCAACTCTGGGAATTAGGCTCTCCTGGATATTTGAGTTTCAAAGTGTTGTATCTTTAAGACTCTCTATAGTAACTCAAAATACTCTATGCCTCTATGCCATGTCATTTCCCAGTGTGGGTGCTGATTTGATTAGTTATAACAGGAAAATGTCGGCACAAAAGGGCAGCAAGGTGGTAGAGTGGATAGAGTGCCAGATATGGATTCAGGAAGACATTTTCTTGGTTTCAAATCTGGCCTCAGATACTAGCTGCATGACCCTTGGCAAGACACTTAACCCTGTTTGTCTCATTTTATAAAAAGAAATGGCAAGCCACTCCATTATCTTTGGGGTGAAGAGTTGGATATGACTGAAATGACTTAACAACAATAACATAATAGAAAATGGTGCAATGTTGTGGAATTCTATAAAACATTCCAAAACAATTAATTATAACATTATGTAAGTTATAAAAATGGAAAAAGAAGGAATCCTTCCAATATCCATGATAAAAATACAGCCAATACTTAAACTAAGGAGAGAAAGCAGAGAAAGTAAAGTACAAACCAACATCCCTTATGAACACTGACTCAAAATTTTTAAATAAAATGTTAGCAAATAAGCCATAACACACTAGAAAGATTAGTTTTTATGATAAGGTTGGGCTTATACTAGTAATTCATGGTTGGACCTATATAAGGAAGATTTTAAACACAACAAACCATATCCATAAGAATAACAATACAAATCACATGATTATATCAATAGATGCTGAAAGGGGTCTGACAAAATACAATATCCGTTTCTGTTAAAAATATTGGAAGACATAGGAATAAATCAAGCTTGCTCTTAATATATAATGCCTATCTAAAACAAGAGGAAACATTTCATACATAATGGGGAAAAGTTAAAGGCATTTCCAAAAAGATTGGAGATAAGGCAAAGATATCCATCGTCACCATTACTATTTAATATGATGTTAGAAATGCTAGTTACAGCAAAAAGACAAGAGAAAAATGAGGGACTAGGAATAGGTAAAGAGGAAACAATAATCATTTTTTTCAGATGATTTGCTTAGAAAACAACAGTTATATAAAACAATAAAGTCAGTAAAGTTGTATGATATAAAAAAAGCCTCAGCAGAGAAATTCTATACAAAATAACTACAAAATGCATAAAATACTTGAGATTATCTGCCATGAACCTAGGAATTATGCAAATCTAACTGGAAAAGATTCTTTGCAGGAATAAAGACAGATCTAAAGAAATGTTAATTGCTTGTGGGTAGATTGAGCCAATACAATACCAAAAAACAAAAAAAAAGAACTAAGTTGATTTATTCTGTGCCAATCCAATCAACAGTTGTTTTTACAAAGCTAGGAAAAAATTATAAAATTTATATGGAAGAACAAAAGGTCAAGATATCAAGGAAAGTAATAAAAAGTGGAAAAGAAAAAAAGTACCAAATCTCAGACAATACTAAAAACAGTAATCATTAAAACAATTTGTTATTGATTAAAGAGAAATTTATCATGAAAATTGATGAAGTTAAGAAATACAGGTAACCCACAGATTTTTCTAAAAACATGATTGAGAAAAGAAACATAAAGATCACACTTCTTGTCCTACTAGATGCCTCTCTAGTTGGAAAAGTCTCATTTGGAGAAGAGAAATAATATTTAAATATAAAGAAAGCTATAATAAACAGTAAAAATAGGATAGAAGATAATTGGGATGAAGCACAACCTCAAGGAATTAAAAACTGAGTACCTTCTGGCATGATCTGGAAGCAGCTATGAGAGTTGGGATTAAAGTTGAGAAGAAAAAGAGTTGGGATGAAAAAACAAGACCCCAGTGACCTGGAAAACTTCTATTCACTTCTTTTCTTTATTCAACTTGGCTCGTCACCTGAACCTAATAACCAGAAAGTTGGTTTGATTCTTCTTTTCCTGAGAGTACTCTTGGACCCCTTAACATGTAATATCACCTCAATCCTAACCTAAGTACCAGGCATGTTGGAGGTGTGGGTCAGTATCCACTTAAAACCATGGTTTGAAAGCCAAAAAAACACATTAGTTCAAAGCAAAAAGTATTTAAGTAAATAATATAGCAAAGTTACTAATAAGAATACACTTCAGGTTATCACACTACTAATACGTGTAAGTGGAACCATGAGGTCAAAAAATTGTGGGCATTTTTGTAACTCTTATTGTATAATTCCATGTTGCTTTCAAAAACAGAGCAATTCATATCAGTACCAGCAGTGTAATAGTGTTTTTACCACAGCTGAATCAACTTTAAATTGAATTATCTTTTATTGCATTTGCCAATTTGACAGATATTCTTGCATTTCTCTTATTAGAGACTTTGAAATTTTTTTGATGTGGTTGTTAATTTTGATGTGGATGTTTTAAGAAATGCTTATTTTCATATCCTGTAATGGTTTATCTATTGAAGAATGATTCATAAATCTTCAGATTTATATATCTTCAATAGTTCCTTATAAATTTAAAATGCTAGATTTTATCAAGTGTTTCATTTATTTTGTTATTCATTTATATTGCTTCCTTTATTTTTCTTGATGTTCCCATAGTACAAATTATGATGAGCTGTAAAAAATGATAAAGGGAATGGCTTCAGGGAAACATAGAAAAATTTGAATGAACTGATACAATGAGGGGAAGGAAATAAGGAAAATAGTTTATATAATATTAGCAATAATATAAAAGACAAACAACTTTTAAAGATTTAAGAAGCCTGCCTAACCCAATGACCAACCACAATTCCTGAGGACTTGAGATGACACACATTTCCGACCTCCTGACAGAGAAATAATTGATTCAGAGTACAGATTGAGACTTTTTTTACATGGCAAATGTAGGCATTTGTTTTTCTTCACTATAATGGGTTTTGTTTTCCTTTTTCAATTTGTGGAGGTGGGAGGGAGAGAGGAATGTGCACATGAAAATAAAATTTAAAGTAAAAAAATTATGCGATGAAGCAGAAATTATCTAGGTAAACAGCCAAGCAGATTAATGAGGTAAATTCTGAGCCATGTAGTATTCCCAAATGAATAAATCGGTGATAACAAAACACTTTAAAAAGTATTATTCAGCAAAAACTGTTGTGGATATAGCTTGCCATAAAATGGGAATGGACTAATCTTTCATGCCATACATACACAAATGGATCCACAACATAAATGTAGAAAAAAAGAATAAAAAACAAGGACAAAGGATAGTCACACCTATGGAGAGAGGATAAATGCTCAACAAGTTATGTCTTAAAGGATACTGAGAATAAAACAGATTGCATAAAGCTTTTGTACAAAAAAAGCAACACATCTTATTTTCTGGAAACATTAATATGGTCAAATTCTGGCAGAGCCAAGATGGCAAAGTAGAAGCAGAGACCTATTAGAGATCTCTCCCCAAACCCCTCAAAAATCTGTAAAAAATGACTCTAAACAAACTCTAGAGCAGCAAAAGTCACAAAATGACAGGCAAACCACCAGCCCAAGACAGTCTGGAAGATCCACAGGAAGGGGCGATAGCACCAGGGTGGAAGTAAAGTGCACTCAGCCCAGACAGAGCTGAAGTAGGCCTTAGGGGACTGACTCGCTGGCTGTTGCTGGGGTTTCCAGATTTCTCAACTCACAAATGCTAAAGACAGCTTCAAAGGTTAGTGGGAAGAATCTCTTACCTGGCTGAGAGGGGAACTTGGTACCCTAGCCCCAGTCCCAGCCCCAGGTAGGCCAAATCGAAAAAGAGGTTTAAAAGTTCATTGAAGGAAATAATTCCTTAAAAATCAGAATGGAGCAAATGGAACCTAATGATTTTATGGGAATTAAGAAATTATAAAAACCAAAAGAATGAAAAAATAGAAGACAATGTGAAATATCTCACTGGAAAAACAACTGACTTGGAAAACAGATCTGGAGAGATAATTTAAAAATTATTGGTCTACCTGAAAACCACAATCAAAAAAAGAGCCTAGATATCATCTTTCAAGAAATTATCAAGGAAAACTGCCCTGATATTCTAAAACCAGAGGATAAAATAGAAATGGAAAGAATCCACTGATCACCTTCTGAAAGAGATCCCAAAAGGAGAACTCCTAAGAACATTGTAGCCAAATTCCAGAGTTCCCAGGTCAAGGAGAAAATATTACAAGCAGCCAGAAAGAAGCAATTCAAGTATTGTGGAAATACAACCAGGATAACACAAGATTTAGCAGCTTCTACACTAAGGGATTGGAGGGTTTGGAATATGACATTCCAGAGATCAAAGGAGATAGGATTAAAACCAAGAATCACCCACCCAGCAAAACCGAGTATATTACTTCAGGAGAAAAAATGGAACTACAATGAAAAAGAGGATTTTCAAGCATTCTTGGTGAAAAGATCAAAGTTGAATAAAAAATTTGACTTTCAAATACAAGAATCAAGAGAAGCATGAAAAGGTAAACAGGAAATAAAAACTATAAGGGATTTATTAAAGTTGAACTGTTTACATCCTTATATGGAAAGATGATATTTGTAATTCATGAGACCTTTCTCACTATTAGGATAATTGGAAGGAATATATGTATGTGTATGTAAAGGTATATGTGTATGTATGCATATATAGAGGAAGAGGGAACATGATGAGCTGAATATGAAGGGATGATATTTAAAAAAGAAAATTAAGTGTTGAGGCATGTACTAGAAGAAAGAGAAAGGGGGCGGTAAAATGTAATAAATCATCTCACATAAAAAAGGCAAGAAAGAGCTTTTACAATGGAGGGGAAGATGACAGGGAATAATTGAGTCTTACTTTCATTGAATTTGACTTCAGGGGGAAATGACATACACACTCAATTGTGTATAGAATTTTATCTTACCCTACAGGAAAGTAGGGAGGAAGCAGATAAAGGGGGGGATAATAGAAGGGATGGCAGATTAGAGGAAGGGGTAATTGGAAGCAAATACTTTGGTAGAGAGACAGGTCAAAGGAGAGAATAGAATAAATGAAGGGCAGGACAGGATAGAGGGAAATAATAGTCTTTCACAACATGAAAGGTGTTTTGCATGACTACATATGTACTACATCGAACTGTTTGCCTTCTCAATGAAGGTAGATGTGAGGAGGGAAGAGAGAGAATGTGGAACCCAAAGCTTTAAAAATGAATTTTAAAAATTGTTTTTACATGCTACTAGGAAATAAGATACATAGGCAATGGGATATAGAAATCTACCTTAACCTACAGGAAAGTAGAAGGCGAGGGGATGGGGGTGGGGGAATAGAAGGGAGGGTGGATTGGAGGAAAGAGTAATTAGAATACACACTGTCCTGGGGTGGGGAGACTGGGGAGATAGGGAAGAAATTTGAAATTCAAAATTTTGTGGAAGTGAATGTTGAAAACTGAAAAATTAAATTTTTAAAAATCAAGATTAAAGTGTAAAAATATATAGTCAAATTGTGGTTCTCCTGTTAATTAAGGAATCAGCAATTAATTTTTGTAATTGCACTGACTCTGGTTATAGGGGTGGTAAAGCCAGAAGGTCAGAATAGACCACACTAAGGTCTCTCTTACCTCTGAATCTTTTACCTGTATAATCTATCATTTCTTGGCTGGCATAACTACATTAACACTAAATGACCTCCAACTAGAGACATCAGTAGGATAAAATACATGATCTTTATATTCTCCTTCTGTTAGGAGAAACTGCCTAGAAGACAAACTCTAGTAGATAATAACAGAAAGCAGATCTAACAAGTTATCTAACTTGTTAGAGCAGCTCGGTAGCAAACAATATTGCTCAAGGAAATTTGAGTTTTTCCTGGTCACGTGTAACTTTTTGACTCCATTGTTCTACATCCAAAGGTTTGTTGCAAGGAAACACTGACTTCTATGTACAAAAATATTTTTAATAGGACTATTTGTAATAATAAAATGGAAACAAGTTAAATATCTAATGATTGGGGAATAGCCAATTTTTTTTTTGGTACATCAATGTAATGTAATACTATTACACATTAAGAAGTAACAAAAATGAACAATTCAAAGAAATGTGGCAAAACTTACGAAGTAACAGTTAACATATGCATAATTAAAAAATAGATACACTAAATAGTATATTTAAAAACAACAAATCGGTATTACATATTCACTGAAGTGTAGCACTGAGGATGATGAAAGTAAGAACAATGTAGATAATGCATGTTTAAAGTATATATACTCATTTTTAGGGTAAGGGTTAAGAACTGGTAAATCATGTAAGTTTACAGGTACTAGTAGTCATTTATAATTTTTTTTGCTTCATTATGTTTATTCACTTTGCTTTTGTTTGAGAGATAGCGCAGTAGAGTAGGTAAAGAGCAGGCCTCAGAGCTTGAAGGACCTGGGTTCAAGTTCTGCCTATCCTCAGTGTTCTAAGCAATTCTCCAACTCATTAGCTGCAAAGAAAATGCTATATTGGTAGAGTTTCCTTATCAGAAATTTCCCTGCACAATGCAATCACAGAAGGAAAGCAGGAAACTGGGGAAGTGGGGAAGAGTGGGGATTTCTTTTTCACATCAAGTTTCTCTGATAATGGCTTCATTTGTCAAATATAGAGAGAACTGAATTAAATTTTAAAAATCATTCCCTGATTGACAAATTGGCAAAGGTTATGAACAGGCAGTTTTCAGAAGAAAAAAGAAATCAAAACTATAGTGAGATATCTATGTATCTAGTCTATAGAGAGATATCTATATATCTATAGTGAGAAAATGCTCTATATCACTATTGATTAGAGAAATGCAACTTAAAACAACTCCAAGATTCCTTCTCATGTCTCCAATTAACTAATATGATAGGAAAGAAAAACGACAAATTTTGGAGGGAATTTAGAAAAATAGGGACACTAAAGCACTACTGCTGGAGGTGTGAACTAGACCAACAATTCTGCAGAACCATCAGAACTACACCCAAAGTACTATGACCTTTGACCCAGCAATACCACTACTAGGTCTGTATCCCATAGAGAAAAAGGACTTACATGTACAAAAATATTTAT
This sequence comes from Potorous gilbertii, assembly GCA_028658325.1. Lineage (NCBI taxonomy): Eukaryota > Metazoa > Chordata > Mammalia > Diprotodontia > Potoroidae > Potorous > Potorous gilbertii. The sequence goes on along the minus strand of CM053771.1, from coordinate 309,963,092 downwards.
AGAAATTCTTTTTGTAGTGGTAAAGCACTGGAAATCGAGGGGTTATTCATCAACTGAGAAATGGCTGAAAAGGCTGTGGTATATAATTGCAATAGAATGTTATCAGAAATCATTAGCATGACTGTTTCAGAAAAATCTGGCAAGACTTACTTATGTAACTGATGCAAAGTGAGCCAAATCGGAACAATGTACATAGTAACAATGATAATGTAACAATAATCAAGTGTGAAAAACTTCCTCTGATCAATATAATGACCCAAGATAATTCTGAAGGAGTCATGCTGAAAAATGCTATCCCTCTGCAAAGAGAGACCTAATGAAATGAGTGCAGGTTGAAGTATAATTTTTTCACTTTATTTTCCTTGATTTTTTTTTGGCAACATAGCTAATATGGAAATATGTTTTGCATGATTGATATCATATTGTTTGCTTTCTCAATGGGGAAGGGGAGGGGCAGGAGGAAAAGAATTTACAACCCAAAACTTCCCCAAAAAGTTAATGCTAAAAACAAATAAGAAATTAATTTTAAGAAATTCCTCTGAACAAATGAAATTGCAGGTCTACTCCCTAACCTATGCTTTTATTTATAAATATGCAGGTTTGTACTTGCTGATGGAAATTAAAATAAAATATCTAAAAAGAATACAGACAGTTATCACAAGAATAAGAGGTTTTGAAACTACAGTTGAAAGAACTGAGGATAATCAGTCACAAATAGAAGGTTCAGAGAAGAAAACATCTTTAAATACTTGAAGATTTTCACTGAAATAGAAGGACTGAATTTATTCAGCTTGGCCCAAGAAAGCAGAATTTAGAACAGCGGAAAGCACTTTTCAGCTTAATATTATTAAAAAAAAACTTCCTAAGAATCTGTCAGAAAGAGAGACAGAGAGAGAAACAGAGAGAGAGACAGAGGGACAGAGCCTGCACCAACCCTGAGAAAAAGAGGAACTGCCATCCAGACGTGGGCAATTCAATCTCCCGTGAAGCCACAAGGGCCAGAGACCAAGGGCAGAGAAACGTAATTTGTTTGCATGGGTAGAGGATGGAAAGCTTTTAAGGACTAAACCCTGCAGAAACCACCAATAAAGAGGAGTCAGAAAATGAGCAATAGGGGAGCATAAGAAGAAAAAAAAAATGAAATTACCAAAGATTTTAGGAGGAAGAAAACTAAGTTAAAGATCCTAAGCACAAGCAGATAAACTGTTAAGTGAGATATTAATAACGGCCTCCAGATCACCTAGACAAGTCTAGACATCTATAAATATATACTGCAAAACAAAGGAAAATGAGTCAACATTTGAAAGGCAAAGGACCTTGTGGACTCCTAAGAAAACAAGGAATCACACAAAGCTATGCCCAAGTGGTTTGAGAAATAGAAATTATGAAAGCATAGTTTATGCTTGGCACAGAAAAAATGATCAACAAAGATCAGCAAAGAATATATAGTGAATGGTAAACTTCACCAAAGGGACAAGTGAGAAAATGACTGGGAACTCAAATATACAGAAGTAAAGGACAATCTGGAAAAGAATCAAAAAGCAGTAATGCTAAACCATAATCTTTACAGAAATAAAACATATTGATCTTGAAGCTAGTGCACAGAGAAAATGTAAAGATTTACAGATCTTCCAGAAGAATATGACAAGTCAAAAAACCTGAACACTATAATACACTAAGTAACACAAGAGAATCGCCCAAAACTTCTGGGCATGAACAAATGAAATGGAAGAACTGAACGAACAAAATGGCCAATGAAAAAAATTCACAGATAACTTCCAGGAAAAAAAAATAAACAAACCATTTGAGTTTAACAATTTCACAGATGAACAACAAATTCTACAAACATCCAGGAGAAAGATTCAAATATAAAAAGATAAGGATAAGGATAAGAATAAGACAAGTCTCTTCTGCCCCATAGGAGTGAATAGAATGTATTGCGAAGAGCAAAGGAGATGAAGATGCAGCCCAAAGTGATATACTCTACAACTCGAAATGTAATCATTAAAGAAAAAAGTAGGCTCAATAAAAGAGGCATCAGAAGCATGTCTACAAATAAAGTCTAATTTCAAGTCAATTTCCACCCCCCCTTATATGAAAGGAGAAAAATTCAATTTGACTCTACGAATTATAATCTCCAGCTAAGGGAAGTGGCTACAGTGGCAATGTGAGAAATTAGGATACAAAATTATTTGTTGGAAATAAGGTTGGTGAAAATATTTTTAGTTTTTCTAAATTCTTGTTGGAATCACAGATTTCAAAAACCACATTTTGACCCACTTCCTTTAAAGCAGTTATTTTGTACATTTGCCCAATTTATGTATATACATAATGTAATTTTTTCAATGAAGGGCTTAAAATACCCTTCCATGAAAGGACCAAAATTTCCTGGACTGTCTACAACCTTTTCCAGAATGAGAGCCATCTGGTTTACCAGTCTTCATATATTATTCAAATATTTCTGAGTTTCTTTTTTTAAAAAGTAACCACAGAAGATGAAAATGAGATACAAATATGACTTAAAATGGTATCATTTAAAACTGAAAGACATGAAGAAAATTGTCACATTTGAAAATAGTTTTCAGGAAAATAATTTTTAGGTTACGTACATATGGCAACGCATATTTAAGGAAATAAAGCTGATGAAATTAGCACATAAGCTCTCCTAGAACATTAAACACTGATAATCTTTAATAAGATATTATCAAAATAGCTCACATGGGGATAGATACTATGTGGTACTGAAGAAGTTGAAGAGTTAGTATAAGGAAAAAATAAGGATACTGATTGAATCATCATTGGTTACAAAATCTTTGGCTTTAGGAGAAATGAGAAACATATTCAGCTTGCTTTAAGGAATAGAACACACAATGAAACTTCCTCAATTCTCTGGTAGGAGAAAACATATACTCTAACTAGAGTCTGGACTTAAAGATAAAGTATTGTTTGTATATGAGAAGCTCTTAACCTAGTAATCTATTTTAAGAGAATGTGACTTGCGCAAGTGACCTACATAGTTGGTGGGTGTCCCAAATAACACCTGAGGTGCTGAAGTAGCATTTGCAGCCCACCCTTGACTGGTGTCCTATTTTCTATATCCCTACAGAAAATCAGGCAGTAAACCTTCACACGCTAAGGAGTGTAACAGAATTGGTGTTATATTTGCATTAGTTTTCACACTAGCTTTCCCAAAGATTTCATTCAGTAAGCCCTTTGTTTCATCAGAAGGCACTTGCCTACTACCTCTCCTATCTTCTTGAACTCATGTGGTTCATGGAGCAATGTGAAACTTGTATCAAAACTGCCATGGACGTTTTGGAGGTGGAGGAGGAGGGAGGCAACGGGGGAAGGAAAACAAAACATTACTGTGTATGTTACTGTGAATTATGGCAATAACCATGTGGATCCATGCGCATCCTTGCTTGTTTGGAATATTACTCCTCTTGACCATTCTCATTCACAAGATTCAGTTAAATGCCTTTTCAGCAGCCATACAATTCACAAGACTTAGATAGTAGCAGTGGCTATAGTATAAAAAAAACAAAACAAAACAAAAAGTTGTAAAGGAACTGTGACACCTACCCCAATCCTCCTTCTAGCCAGTAGATTATAAGAATAAGGGAAGGGATTGCTGTATTGTAAACCAGGATCTACTCCATAAAGAAATGGAGAAAAAGAGGGAGAAGTGTCTGATTTGGGAGACGTGACATTGCTCTGCCCGATGTCACCATTTGTTGAGGTTTCATGGAATGTGTCAATCTAATCTTTCTCTAGCAGTGCCTCTAGTTGGAGGTCTCTCTTTGCTATTCTAATACCTTGGACTCTATAACCAATAAAGGGTTTCAGATGCACTCCTTACAAGTTTTCAGGATTTGCCTTCAGTTGCATTAACAACCCTAAGGAACGGGGTTGTTGGCAGCAATTAACACGCAAAATTTTGCCATCTCCTAATCTTACCCAGTTTTATTTTTGGCCTTGCTTCACCTGGAAAAATACAGACCCTGCAACAAAAAAGTTATTTAAGTGGAGACTATTGTTTCTCAAAAAGTCATATTCTTCTTCCACTGGTTTATTCTTTTCTTCAAATAATTTATAATATATACTTATGCCATGCAGAGTATGCTCAAAAGAATGACAATCTAATATTTTATACAGGAAAGGCTAGTAGTGAAAAAGTGAAAATTCAGTTAAGCATGATTCTTAAAAGGATATTTGTAAATGTGAGCTCTTAATGTGAATAGCAGTTCTCTTTAAGCTAGAGAATTGAAAAGTTCAAACTAGTCACCTCTGGTCCATATCACCTCTGGTCTTTATGGATCAATCCAATTATTCACTCACCGGGAGGATGCTTCACTGTTCAATCAGAATGGATCATGGAAACACAGTTCAAGTTGACTCTTTAAACCAGCTTCTCAAGCCATCACAACAGTAACAAAGTGTCTCCCTCTACCGTGCTGCTTTTCTTTCTCAAGTCAGATGTGGCAGCAGAGACCAGTAAGCCCTTACAGTAAATTTTGATTTCTACCTCTAGATGGTGCTGTAAAACTCTTTGCCAGATGAAGCTTATAGGTTACCTGCTTCTAAATGCTACAGCTCTGAAAAAGCTTTTTTGCTCTCCTACTGTTGTCTTCCATTCTTTCAGGCTCCTCTTCTAGGTTCTATGGCATGGCTTAAATGAGAACTCTTAATTCACAATGGTTCCTTTTTACTTTTAAAGTTACAACTCCCCAAACTTTCCCTATTAAATCCATAGTCCTTTAAAAATTACATGTCTCAAATGTTTACATTAAAAGTTTTTAGTTTTATCCTTTTTAGTCATAAAACATATATACAAATTGATCATTTTGATGTTTTACTACTCTGAAATGGAAGTCTTTGATGCTCTTGAAACTGCAAATTTACTCAATATTCTTTCATTCTGAATAAGAGACCGTTCTTTTCTTTATAAAATCAATTGTTTCCACAAGCAAACATCCTCCACATCCTTTAAAAAATAACAAAAATCTTTTCCTATGAAAACACTTTTTTAAATCACTTGTTCAACGTCTTCAGTAACTTTCTACACACATAAGAAAACAAGGTAGATTCCTTTTTTGTGTGCAACTTTGAATTTTTAAGACATAAACTAAAACTGCAGTGTGCTACATTCCTGCTTAGAATCAAGATTTCAAAATAATTCTTCAGTTAGCTTTATGGAGAAGCCTTAATTATCTAGAAGTAAAAATGGAATTCTAAAAGTCCACATCATAAAGCTAATTCAGGGTAGTCCATAGCAGATTAGAAGACAAAAGGGGGCAAGGAACAGGAATTAGAAGTGAACTGAAAGGCACGCATATGAAAAAAGCAACAGAAAAGGAAGGCAAAAAGTAGTTCTGAAACTCAAACTCCATCTCTGTTCTCTCTCTGCACCTTCTGTACTGACTGTCCTCAATTCCTGGAATCTATTCTCTTCTTGCCTCCTGCTCTTGGAATCCTGGTTTCCTTCAAAACTTAGCTTAAGTGTCAACTTCTACATGAAACCAGCTGCTAGTGCCTTTCCTCCCAAAAATTCCCTTGTATTCATTTGTTATAAAAACACATACACATTCCCTATGGAGGACAGAGTATTTTTCACTTGTCTTTGTATCCTTAGCGCCTGATACATAGAAGATAGTATGTTTAGTGATCCAGTCCAATCTCCTTATTTTACAAATGGTGGAATCAAAGGCCAGAGAGGGTGACTTACTAGTGGTCACACAGGTAATAATATTAGAGGCAGGAATTTGAATTCAGGTCTCTTACTCCAAAGCACTGTGTAATATAGATGTTTTTAAAAAATCCAAAATGTTTAAGTTGTTTTTACAAAGAATATTTCAGTTTCTTGGAGAATTACCATAGTAGAAAGAGTATTTTTCTTAATGGTGGTGCTTATATCATAATCTGTCTTCTAAGTGTGAAGTTGTTTCATGTATAACGTATTTGGTTTCTCCAATTAAGTATCTTGAGGACAGACATCAGTTTTTTTTTCACCCACAGAATTTCTACAAAATGCCTGGAAGTACCTTTTACATACTGAAAGTATACGAAAAAGGCTTTTTTACTGATATCACTGTGCTCTTTCAGTCAGTTTTCAGTTGTGGCCAACTCTTCATGACACCATTTGGGTTTTTCTGCACAAGGATACTGAAGTGGGTTTGCCATTTCTTTCTCCAGCTCATTTTACAGATGAGGGAACCGAGGCATACAGGGTTAAGTGACTTGCCCAGGGCCACACAGTCGGTGAGTGTCTGAGGCTGCATTTGAACTCAGGAAGATGAGTCTTCCTGACTCTGGGCCTAGTGCTCTATCCACTGTGCCACCTAGCTGTCCCACAGATGTTACTAGTAATGTTTAAACAGTAGGGCTAATAAGCAGAAATATGTCAAGAAGTTACCAAATACACAGAGGAGGAGAAGATACAATTTTGAGAGTAAGGATGCAGAGCTGGAAGTAATATCTCTTCTATCCAAGAAATATCACAAGTTTTTCATGGCCTTTTTGTTAACTTGGCTGTGATCTAATTGTCTTACATATATTTGTGCAATTCCCTGAATGAGATGTAAAATGTCACAGGAATTAAATTGTTTGCAATAATTTAGTTCAAGTGATTATTTTCTTAATCAATTGAGGCCTATTCAGTGGTGAATACTGCCCTCTGGTGAAACACCAAACTTAACTATAGTAGCACAAATGCTGGAATCTTTTGGGCTTTTGTGTTCTTAACTCTTACTTCTGAATCTGGTCTAGCTTAAAAGAAGGAAATGTAAAAAATTATAAAAACAAATATGTGCTTTCATAAAAATTACAGGTGTGTGACACATTATTTTGAAATGAGTTAACCTACTAAAACCTGCAGTTTTTATTTTTAATTCATTATTTACTGAACTGTGGCAAGTAAAAAATTCATAAAGGAGAAATCTCTAATTTGTTCATTCTAAAAACAATCTATGCTTGGAAACTTGCAAAATTTCTATAAATCAACTGTGCTTCATTTAGGTAAAGGTAATTTATAGTGAACCCCGTGATACTAATTAGATTCCGTTTTTTTCACTTCAGAATATAGATGATATCAGAGATTTCTTATAATAAAAACTTAGATGAATAAATATCAAAACCATTAAAACATGAAACACAAACTTTATTAATTTTTCTATAAAACATCCCTGTTGAAAATACATTTAAAATATATTCTTTTATACTCAGATGTCATGCTATAATACAGTGTAAAATAATGGTAATGGAATAAGCAAAAGTGATTTATTTCATACCTGCATTCATAAACAAAAGACTCTGCACAATCTGAAGAAAGAAGGAAATAAATGCAAATTTTCTAATAAAGTATTGTTTATTTGTACAATAACATAATGACCTCAAGTCCTTCCTGGAAGAAGTTAACTGCTTACTATGCTGATGTGAATTAACTCTTTCTGATCACTATGGTACCATATTCAGGAGATTGCTGATCCATTCTCCAACACTGATCACCTACCTAGCACAGGTGGTTTTATAGTCAACCCACTTTAAACAGGTACAGTTGAGGTTTAACAAGAAACATGGAAGCTAATGTTAACTTATATTTTCCTAGAAAATTTTCTAATCTGAAATATATTTGCAATTTTTTTTTAAGAAAATACAATATACTGGCCCTCCTGGTATCTTAAGTAGTCAAATGAGATTACGCACGATGCAGTCAGAGCTAATGAACAACCTGACACCTACTAAAAAGAAATCTTACATGTGGGTAAAGAAATTTTTTGATAAGATCAAAAAAGCTATCAGGTTCTTATGTCCAAAGAACACAATGAAAAATGACAAAATAAAACAAATTTAATCAAGAAATTTGGAAAATGTTGCTGGTGGTCTAAAAAGCTACAAAAGATGAACATCTGACAGTTGATAGGAGGTGAGATTTGAAGTAGAATATTTGAGCTAATGTGAGGTGAGGTGAATTGAGATATGACAATCACAAGTAATTCAGGCAAAAGCAACAGCTTGAGGACAATATGAAGTAAAATTTCCACCAAATTGATAAAAGCAAGGAATGATGGCAAAAAATGTTTGACTAAAACCTTAAGGGAGAAGATGCAGTCACTCTGGAAATTGAGTACTGTCACATATAAACCATAATCCTCTATGTTTATCATTAGGATATCTTAGAGAACTATCTTATAGGTGGGTGAATGTTACCAACTGTACCAAGTGATCAAATTTCCAAAATTCCCTAATGGAAAAGAAGTTATAGTTGCAAAGCAGTAAAGGTCCCTATATGCAACTCAGTGAAATATTACTGTTGGTATTGTGGGCTTTTCAATTCTACTAGCAGAGATGGAAAATAATATTGCCAACAGCACCATTCTTGAGACTGAAGACAATCTATAGAATTTCCTAAATGTTACCTTTGTGTCTGAGTTCACCTTAAATTTTAAAAAATCAACTGTATGGAAAATGCAGAGATACAACCTTTTCAGTGGGGATATTTACTTTACTAATTTCTAAAATAAATTTATACATTAATGCAATGTGATATTCACAAATTAACAATGCCTGAAGTTTTGATAACAAAATTGACAAATTTTCTAATCAGAAAAATATACTATAAAAATATTTTATGTCTCTGCTCAAATATATACTGTACAATTTACAAGTTGGTTGATGCAACATAACTCAAATGATGCAATTATAGCAAAAAATAATTCTCCAAAATTTATTGGCTAAATTAAAATTACATGGCAGTCATTTAAGATGTGAGTGCTTGAACACCTAACACTGTGTTAATTATATGACACTGCAATATTCATTCAATAATCTGAAGATATTTTAACTAAAGCATTCTCAAAAAAGCAATTTGCAAAAATATCAATTTTGACAAGAAATCTTTTGTAAAAAATGTAATAAACATTACAAAAATTATCCTTTAATATTACATTTTCCCCAGCAAATAGAGGCCCTACCTAGTACATAGTACATTTGGTTTTCTACACAGAAAATGTACTTTCTTGTCCCTGATGTAACTGTTATTGGTAGTGATAACAAACAGCTTATGCTATTCAGCAAACAAATCATAGCTTATATAAAGAGCACCAAACTTTATGAAAAGCAATAAGGATAAGTATACATATAGCACCACTTTTTAAAAACAATCTTTAAATTAAAACCAAAAGAGGGGCAAATAGTATAATAAATGTGTTTAACAGGATAAAAATGGATTCGAATTGGATGGTACACGAATTTATTTTTGCGTAGGGCAGGGAATTTCCTTTTATGAAAACTAATCCAATTGTTTCTTAGCCTTGGAAGCTAAGTGGAGAGGAGCTAATGATGGCAAACAATGCAGATTTTTTCCAAATAATACAAATAAAACTACATAGTTTATTATTACCATTGTGGTAGTACAGAGTGCCATTTTAAACTATAAGAAACAAATGATTTACTTGTATGTACCTACAGATATATGGATAAAATAAAAATATGGTACAGTATATGCAAAATATATATACATGTATGCATATATATATATTTAATATCAAACAAGACATACATATGACATACATATATCTGTGTACATGGGTGTAAGAGATGAATACCTATTTCCATTCTGAAGCTTAGCAAAAAGATGGAATGTTTTAAAACAGAAAGTGTATCATTTATAAGGAATCTGGACTTTTCATTTCTGAATAATTGACTATTAAAGTGGTAAAAGAAAACCTTTCCAATATAAATATTGTCTCAATAAAATGACAATTGTATTTCTCCCAAGAATAATCATACTTAAAATAAGCTTACACCTGTTTAAAAAACAAACAAAAAAGAACACAATTCACATGTTTACTCCCTTTCTGAAAATCACTAAAAGCCAAATTGAACACTGGAGTTTTAGAAAATGATTATCAAGAAAGAGATGAAATTCACATCTGCATCTTTAAATTCTATGGTAAAACTTTTGTAGCCACAATTATAAAAGTTGATAAACTCCTGAAATATTGGTTTGTTTTGTTTTAAATCCTTTGGGATTCAGCCATTTTGGTTCTCAATGTTAAGATCAGTTAAAGTTAATGCACGTTTGTACATTTTCTATATCAACTATTATATTTATCAAAGTATTCTAAAAAATAAATCCCAAATAACTGCTAGCAAGAGTCAGTGAAATGCTCACCCCTTGAATGAATTTTGAAATGCTACAATAGAATCATTTCCTGAAAATAGTAGAAATATCACATTTTAAGAGAAATCTTCCGCATGAGAATTAGATACCATAGCAAAATATTTTTAAATAAAAATGGCATCTGTAAACCTGAGAAATCTGTCCAACCAGAAAACACAATAATCCTTGTGTCTCTCAATGGCTAATACTTTCCTTGTTTGAGTCTTTCAATGTGGTAGCAGAGCTTTAATGCTGGTCCCAACTTTAGTCCCATATATCTCATTATCATATCACTCCTTAATAACAGAAGTGCTTTGCCATCAATTTCCTATAGAAGAAAGGAAAAAAAGAGAATTTAACATTACTGTTAATATGAAGTATCTTCATTTACCTAAAACCATTAAACAGCAAATGAGAAATTTGTATTTCCAAAAATATTCTCAGAAAAATCTACTTAGTAAAATAGTATTAAAAGACAAAGATGTTACAGTAATAAGTAGTATTTCATTATGTGCCTTATCTGAATACCTAAAAGATGTGTGATTTCATCAGAATCTACGACTTAACTAAGCCTGAGGGACATAAATGTCAAATGACAAATCTGAACCCATATTCCTGACTCTTAAGAGTTGCCGCTATAATATGTAAATCCAGTTTTTAAAAATTTTTAATAAGGAAATTTGATAGTTTATATTTACTAAGAACAAGTATTAAAGAACAGAAATTAAGCCTAACTTTCCACTCTGTTATTCCAAGAAAACCTGGATCCCTGTGGGGTACCACTTCACTGGTAAAGGGCCTTAGAGTACTACTGAGAACAGCTAGGTTCAAGTCCTATTTCTACCACTTAATAAACTGTATTCTAGGACAATTTAAAACTATTCTAAGCTTTCATTTTCTAACCTGTAAAGAGTAAAAATACTTACATGACTTAACTTACTGTAAAGATTAAGTTAATGTATGTGAAAGACTATAAATTTAAATAGTTCATAAATGTTAGAAATTATTATGCACAATATAGCAACTATATAGGTAAATAGCAGCATATAAAAATTCAATCTCAAATGTTCATTTACTTGCTCAGAAAATGAAGGAGCATCATGATACAGCACCCAATATTAATGCTATCAATGTAAAATCTCTCTGAAATTAATTTCTTTAAAGTAAGTATTAATTACAGAATTTTCTGAAAGGGAATAAACGCTAAAAATTAACACTGAATTTTATTAATTAAAATGTAAGGAATTCAGTAAACATTAGCTCACTCTTTTCAGTGGTTGAGAATAAACTACTGACTAAGCTCCTTGACTATCTGGCCCTGCTTTAAGATTCAGAGAAGCTGCTGATGGACCTCTGTGGAAAGTTTTTACACAGAGCATTCTTTGATGTCCAGATGTAATCACTGATCCAGATCAAACCTCCAGCCTCTCTCTCTTTCCAAAACAACCAAACAGAAACAAAGTACAAGGCACTGACTGGACTACACATTGGAGATACAAAGATAAAAACAAAACAAAAATCCTTTCCCTTGAGCAGCATGAATTTTACTGGAAGAACACAAAAAATAAGTATAAGGTAATTCCAGGATATGAAGTAATTTCAGGAAGTAAGAGATCAGGTGGCTCTGGGAAGGCTTCATGAAAGAATGCTATGTTTGCAAACTGCTATACTCTGGTAGAGCACTTCCAGGGAATGTCATAGTGACAGCATTTCCACCCCAAAAATTTCAGTAATGAGGTGCTTCAACAGATGAGTCAACAGGCATCTAACCACTACTGGTTATATAAAGCAACATGAAAAGAGAAACACTATACTATTATTGTCTATTTGTAGCATTGCTTTACTATTGTTAGTGAGCTAGAGGGGCCAAAAAGAAGACATTCTTAAATCATTTTCAAATCTTTATTTTTTTATGTACATATTTACATGAAGGGTCCTGTGCTATTACTGTGAGTCAACATTTAATTGCAATAACTGTAGATTCATAATTTGCAGTAGTTTGACAAAGTAATTATACAGAAAAAGCCTCCCCCCTAAAAAAAAAGTATCCTACATGTCTCCTGAAGAGCTCTGCATGTGGTGCTAATGCCTGAGGATCAGCTTCTTTCACAAATCGCATCACTTCATCTATAGACCAACTTGAGGGATCTTTACCGGATCCTCTTGAAGATTCTCGTTTTAGTGCACTGAGATCTGGTCCAGTTGTTGAACTTGCAGCTTCGATGAAAATAAAAAGGGAAATTACATAACATTTACTTACTGGAAACATACATGTTCTAATTTGGATGAAAGATAAATTAAAATTCATTAAATGTTCAGCGTTGGCATTCATCTTTAAGTAATTAACTGGAAAGCAGAGTAATATTTTTGTCACTGGGAACCCTCAAATAATTGGCACCATGATCACCCAAAAAGTTTTAGGAAGAAACTCAGAAACAGTTGAACAAAGAACTTATGAAGATGTGGACTTGAAAGATACCTCTTCAGAAGAAAAAAGCTTTATTCCACTTTAAAATAAGTTAAATAAGTTATACTTATAAAGGTAAGCAGACTAAGGGAGATTATGGCTAGTTCCAGCCACAGTAAAATATTTATCTCAGCGCCACAGATTTGGTTAGAAAAAATTTATACTTACCTCACTTATCTAACATTTCTTAAGAACTGAGAACCTGCATTTCCCTATGTCACCTACAGAAGTGCAGCTGAAGTCTAAGGAAAAAAACAGTCTAATTCTGCTTTAACCTCTCTGAAGTACTAGTCATTTAATATGGATTTCTAAAGTCCTTTCTTTCTAGAAGTGTGAATTTTCTGGAGAAAAGATATCCTTGTTACCTTTGGTTGTCAGAGACAAATTTAATTTTGTCTTTTAAGATTTCTCTTCCAAAGTATGTTGAAAATGCAAATGATGACAACAAAAGAAAACTTAGGAAGCACAGAAAAGCAGGGTAGCTTTGAAAATTATGCATAGTATTTATTACCTAGTTTTTCCAAAAAAGTAAACAGTTTAGCATGAAAATGGAAATTCATGGTTTTATACTGTTTGCTCTTTTTATGCTAAAAATTAAAGGAAATATTCTTTTTTTGGGTCTTTTCATATTTAAGTTAAAAATGGTTTAAAATTTTTAAAAAAATATACCCATGAAATCTTGCAAAACATTTCCATATTAGTTATGTTGCAATAAAAAGGAAAAATAAAGTAAAAAAAAGATACTTCAAAAAAAGAAAGTGCAAAAGATCTGCTTAACTATTTGACTTAAATCTTAAACAAGCTCAACTTCCGCTTTGAGATAGTGTGTTTGGGAATACCCATGTTCAAATTTTGGCTCAGTCGCTTACTGTGTCAAACCTGGACTAATATCTCAAATTCTCTGGACCTTTGCTTCCATTGTAAAATGATGGGGTTGGATTATATTTGTATTATATTATAGATTTCTTCCTCCTCTAAAACTTATGACTTACTCAACCAAGTTTGCAATCTTAGAGTCAACCTTGACTTCTCACTTTTCCTTTTCCTTGAATCCAATCAGTGGCCAAGTCTTGTCAATTCTACCTCCACAACAGCTTTCTCTTCTATCTCCTTGTCCCTGCTCACAAGATCATCATCCTAATTTATCTTCTTATCACTTTTCACCTGAACTGTTTCAACTGATTCCTAATTGATATCCCTGACCCAAATCTCTCCCCTCTCCAATTTTTAGTCCACCTAGCTGCCAAAGTGATAATGCTTAAAGCACAGGTGTGACTGTGTCATGATCTTGCTCATTAGACTCCAGGGGCTCCCTATTATCTCTATCAAATACAAACTCCTCTTTTTGACATTTAAAGTCCTTTACAACATGTCTCCAGTTTAGCATTCTAGAGTATTGAGCATTTTCCCTTTACTTTTCAATCCAGTCCAATAGGACTCCTTATAATTCTTCACATACCATATTCCATCCCCTTGCTTCCTTTCATGCTTTTGCCCATACTGATCCCTCTTAGAATGTCATTTTTCTCCTTACCTCTCCTGAGATTCCCTAGTTACTTTCAAAGCTCAGTTCAAATGCCTTGAACTGCTAGTGCTTCTCCCACAAATGACTTTATACTTATATATATGTTTATATTTGTATACAGAATCATAGTATAATAGATATAGGAACATCAAGTTCAAGCCCCTCATTTTACAGATGAGGTAACTGAGACTAAGGAACTTGCCCCAAGGTCACACAGCACACAGAGAGCATCAGAGGCCAACTTGAATCTAGATCCTCTGCATCTCCAAAACCAGAGCTCTTTCCAGCGTACAATGCTGCCTTCCAGTTGTGTTGTCTCCCTTGACAGAATGTAGGTGATATTTTTGCAGAAATAAAGCAGATGTGAAAAAATGAAGAAATACAAATTGCTCACTGTTGGGCTATGCTAATAATAAAAATGATGACACTATTATCTTAATATACAAATTCAGCACCATATCAATCAAATTTATCAAAAGATTACTTAATAAGATCTAGGAAAAAAATAACAAAATTCATCTGAGTTATTGAAGGTCAATAATCTCAAAGGGAAGAATGAAAAAACGTGAAGAATGATGAAAAAAGTGGAAAGGCCTAGTTGCTTCAGATTTCAAAAGATACTAAAAATCAAAAATCATCAAAAACCTTTTGGTATTAGTTAAAACAGAAACATTGATCAGTGGAATAGATTAGGTATATCAAATAAGGAAGTATAGTGTTTGATAGGCCCAAAGATCCCCAAATACTTGGATAAGATCTTACTACTCAATAAAAATTGTTGGGAAACATAGAAATCAGTCTGGAAGAAATTTTACACCAACATCTCCCGTATACATCAGGGTAAGCTCTCAAATAGATGTAAGACCTACAGACAAATGAGAGGAGCAAGATAGGAAATACTTTGCCCAACTATGGGTAGAGGAAGAATAAATGACCAAACAAGTAATAGTAAAGTATCAAAGAAAATGAAATGGAAAATTTTCATTAAGTTACTTTAAAAAGTTTTCGCAAAAACAAAATCAAAGAAATTCAAATTAGAGGAAGAATAGGTAACTTGGAAAAAACAATCTTTATAGCATGTCTCTGATAAAGTTCTCATAATCAAGATCTTAAAGAACTAATTCAAATATGTAAGCATAAGAACTATTCCCTACTAAATGGTAAAAGGATATAAATAGGCAGTTTACAAATGACAAAGTCCAAGCTACAACAATTATATGGGAAAAAAATGCTTGTAATTACCACTGATTAGTGAAATACAAATTAAAACAACTTTGAGATGACAGCTCATCTTCATCAGATTGGCAAATCCATTAGACTAAAAAAAGAGGAAAAGTAACAACTGCTTGGGGGACAGAGGGACAACAAGCACATGGATATGCTATTGGTAGAACTATGAATTGCGCCACCATTCCAGAAGACCCTAAGTCATTAAACCAGACATACTCTTTAACCTATATGTACCCATTCTTTTTGTTATAACAAGGAATTATAAACTGAGGTGGCCATCAACTGAATAGCTGACAAAGTTGTGATATATGACTGTAATGAAATATTATTATGCAAAAAACATGATAAAAGGGATAATTTTAGAGAACTATATGAGACTTAAGTGAATTGTAGAGTGAAACAGAACTGGGAAAACAATTTATATAGAAACAAGAACATTTTAAAGAAAAAATTTGTTAAAAGTTACGTTCAATGGAGTGATAAAGATGCCACTATTTCTCTCCTTCAACAGTTGTAGACTCAGGGAACATGAGATATACATTTTTTGAAACAACAAATATGGAAATTTGTCTTAACTTTATTAGAAGTATTTACTAGAAGTAACATTAATGGGAGTTCTTCCCCACCCATCAATAGGCCTCAGGTGGAACCCATTAACACAAAGTTTGCTTGCTTGAATGTTTTCCACACCTTTTGTTAAACAGGCACTGATGCATGTGGGTTGTGATGCCTTCTGGCTCTATATATAGTCTGAGGTTAGCTTTGGGGCTCAATCATTGAAAGGGTATTCAAAATATTGGCGATTATTACTAGTGCTTTCTTTTGTTTTTCTTTTTTTCCTAGAAAGGAGAATAGGATTAGTTATAGGGTTGTGTCACCAAAATAACAAAAGGGGATCTTTGAAGCATTTTCAAATGCACAGATGGGAAAGGGTAAACAGGTAATAAGCAGGACAGTTCTGAAAATTACATGTTGAATACATTATATGATTATAAACATAAAAGGAAAATAAAGATGTCTGAATCTGTGAGCACACAGAGAGAGGCTTCTAGGCAAAATCCTTCAGTTTACAAAGAAGGAAACTGAGGCCTCTTTGGCATTATAATTTTTCGTATTTCTGTGCTAAGAAATGTTTGTCCCCCAAAGCATATTTTATAATACTCAAAATAGAAACCTATATAGTAAAAATATAAGACTTTATAAATTGACTTTCCAGTGAAATGTGGGAAGATTTCAAAGGCCATGAAGTAGTAAACATACCTTGTTTTTATAATAGAGAGGTTTTAAACTAAAAGTGAAGGTAAAGAGTTGCACAAATCCTGCTTTCTTAATAGATTTAGACTCACTGCTTGAATTTTGTTGGTAACAAAAAAGGAGCCCCCAAAGACTGCAGTAATCATTGCTAATATCAGAAATTGATTCTGGTTCTAAACACAAAATCAGAAGCAGTTTTGAAGAGTAGAAAAGAATGCCAGACTAGCTATACCAGATCTAAAACTGTTTTTATTATAAAGTAGCAATCACATCAAAACTATTTGGTCCTGGCTAAGAAACAGAGTGATAGATCAGTAGAATAGGTTAGGTACACAAAACACAGTAGTCAATGACTACAGTAATCTACTATCTGATAAACCCGAAGGCTCCAGATTCCGGGATAAGAACTCACTATTTGACAAAATCTTCTGGGAAACTGGAAAACAGTATGTTACTAGGCACAAACCAATATCTTACAAGATATGCCAAGACATGGTCAAAATGAATATATGATTTAGACATAAAGGTTATGCCAAGATAAAGTCAAAATGAATACATGATACCATGAACTATGAATAGGAGAGCAAGGAATAGTTTACCTCTTAGATTGATGAAAAATATATGACAAAACAAGAGATGGAGCACATTATGAAACGCAAAATAGATAATTTTGATTATATTAAATTGAAAAGTTTTTGCAAAAGCAAAGCCAATGAAACCAAAAGTAAAAAGGAAATTGAAATCTGGGAATAAATTTTTATAGCCACTGTCTCTGATAAGGCTCTCATTTCTAAAACAGAGAGAAAACTGAATCAAATTTGTAAGAATACATGTCATTCCTCAATTGATAAATGGTATAAGGATATGAATAAGCAGTTTTCAGATGAAGAAATTAAAGCTATCTATAGTCACATGAAAAAATGCTCTAAATCACTATTTATTGGAAAAATGCAAATTAAAACAACCTTACACCTATCAGATTGGCTAATATTGATGAAAAAGAAAAAATGATAAATGTTGGAGAAGATATGGGAAAATTGGAACACTAATGCACTGTTGGGGGAATTGTGAACTGATTCGACCACTTTGGAAAGCAATTGGGAACTATGCCCAAAGAGCTATAATAATATGCATACTCTTTGATCTAGCAGTACCACTCCTGCATCTTGTATCCTAAAGAGATCATTAAAAAAATGGAAAAGGACCCACAGGTCTTCTCAGCAATACAAGGATCTAAGACAATTCTAAAAGTCTCATGATGGAAAATGTTATCTACATTCACAGAAAGAACTACAGTCTGAATGCAGATTTTCTATTTTCTCTCTTTTTTTCCCCCTTTTCTCTTTTGTTCTGATTCTTCTTTCACATCACGAATAATATGGAAATATATTTAACATAATTATACATAAGTAGTTTATATAAGATTGTGTGCCACCTTGAGAAGGAGGGAGAAGAGGGGGGAAAAATTTGGAACTCAAAATTTTATAAAAGTGAATGCTTAAAATTATTTTTACATGTCATTGGAAAAATAAAATATTATTAAGTGGAAAAAGAAAGGAAAAGGATGCCAGAGACCATCTAACACGTTTGAACAAAAACACCTTCCACGGTATCTATCACCGAGATACCAAGTTATCCAAACTTTGAGAAGACCTCCATTGAGAGGAAACCATTATGTAATCCCCATAAGCAGTCCATTCTATTTTTGGATAATTCTGATCAATAAGTTTTTCCTTAGATAAAGCATATATCTATTTCTGTAGATTTTAACTCATAGTTACAACTTTAACGCTTTGGTCCAGACAGAACAAATGTCATTCTTTCATATAACAACACTTCAAATAATTTAAAAAATCTATCCTGTTTCTCTAAGTCTTTCTTCTCTAAGCTAAATATTCCTAGGTCCTTCTAATCTTCCTTATATAGCCTCTAGCACATGGTCCAGTACTTGGCACACAGCAGATGCTACTTAAATGTTTATTCTCTTTCAATTCCCCTTCTTCCTTAATGCCCTCTTCTGTGTGTTCTAGCTTGTCTTTCCTAAATCGTGATGTCAAAAATTAAATAGTACTTCAGATGTGGTCTAATTCAGGAAGAATACAGTGGGATTATCACTGCCTAGATTTTGGACCCCATTTCTCACAATGAGGCTTAGACAGAAGTTTTGATTCTGTTCACTCATATTAAGCTTAGCATATTCTATCTCAGGTATTCTCCACAGCATCGACAATTTGGCCATTTTACTCCAATCTTGAACTTGCAAAGATGACATTTTTTAAACCAAATCTAGAACTTTATGCTCATCCCCATTCAATTTTCTCTCATTTGATTTAGGTCTTTTTTTTAATCACAAAATCTCCAGTGACAGTTTTTAAGTATGCCTTTTTTAAAGACATGTTTTGAAATGCATAAAATAAGATACAGGATTAAAAGCAAACTAATTAAAAAATAAGAGCTATCAAAATATAAAAAAATAAAAAACAATTCATGGACCACAGGTTAAGAATATCTAGCCTACTGAATCTTTAAGGACCTTGACTGTGTCATTCAATTAAGTTACTTTGTCCTCTTGGCTTCATGTCAATGCAATTCATTTCTATTCTACAAGCATTTACTGAACACTTGACATGTTATCAGGCACTATGCTAAGCATTATGCATCCAAAGAAAAATAAACCACTACTTGCTCTCAAGAAGCTTACAGTCAAATAGATCCTGCCCTTGAGAAGTTCTCATTCTAATGAGGGAGAAGACATGCAAATAATGGCATACATACTTGTATATGTATATATACATGATAAATTCATGTAATTTCAGAGGAAAGATACTAGCAATAAAGGGGGACCAGGTTGAGCTGAGGGTCAAGTAAACTCCAATTTATAATCATCATCTAATTTTGCCTGAGGAAAGAATCACTTGTTTATGATTCCCTTGATATTGAGTGACAATAATCTGCAATATACTGTTGTGTAACCTGGAGATATTACTAACCCCACAAAAAAACCAAACAAACCAGTATTAAGACCTAACCTATATTAGAATCTGTTTCCAAATTTGATATATTCTAGTACTGTCATGTAAGAAAAACACTCATATCTTCAGTGTATTTCATGCATACTCATCATATGCTTTCTTTAGAAGGCAGTACCACTTGCATCAAAACAATTCCATTAATTGAAGTATTAATATTTAGTATTTTTGATTCGTTTCTACATATTCTTGTGGTACTAGAACATGAAGAATGTCTTATGTTTCACAGTGCTCTGTGTAAAACTGATCATCATTAGGGAGTTTCTGTGCTTAAATCCACAGAGATAATACCACAATAGCTACAGTGCTAACCTACAGCCACTACAGTGGTTTCAGGACACACAGTTTCCATTGTTCATCACACTAATATTCTCTTACTTTGCTGGTTTCCCTTGTCCCTCTTGGCAAGAATGACAGTTTGGGTTTTGAGGGAGACTATCATCATCATTAACGAAATCATCCTAAGGGAAGGGATAAATTTCTTAGCTGCTCTGATTTTACTAGGAGAGCCCCAAAAGATAATTAAAGTCCTCTGTCACTACTATACGTCCCTATGGCACATTTGTAATCTCTCAGATTCTCATTTACTTCCTCCTTCTGTCCATATGGGCCAGTAGTACTTTCACCACAGCGTCATTTTTGTTACAATGTCATGTACCCAAGATGATGGAGTAAAAAGAGCATTTTTATTGAACTCTCCTAACACAATACTCTAAACAAATGAAAATAAGTCCATCAATACATGGCATAGTAAATGATTATAGTAACATTGTATTTGACAAACGTAAAGATTTAAACTTTTGGGATAAGATATTATCTGGTAAAAATGGTTGGGAAAACTGAAAAGCTGTCTAGCAGAAATTGAGCACTGTGTTCATCCTTCATTTTCAAAGAAAACCATGACATCAGAGAAATAATGATATGACTTGCAATGGACTTTGTTTCTCCTCCTGAGCTATATGGATCCAGTGACCAAGTATTTATCAGGATGAATGGAGCTAGCTGAGGATGCAGTGGGGGACCTTGGCCTCTTAAAATATTCACGTAGAGGGTGTTACGCCCATTGAGTGAATAGGCCTCTTTAAGAAGCAGTCAGGGACCAACCTTTTTAATGAGCAAAAGAAAAAAAATAAATCAAGCTGGGAGGGAAAGAGAAACTGTTACTATTGATAATCACTCTAAGTCAGCCATTAGGTGGAGCCTGGGCATTGAAAATGAAAAGCATTTTCACTAGAGGCCCTTCCATGGATTTTGCCTGAAACTGGGGCCTAGAGTGTCTAATGAACACTGTATGTGCACCCACAAGTGTCTAAGGACAAAAAGTGTTAAGTCCTTCCGAGACCTTAACAGTCCAAACCCTTTATGTGATTCGAAAGGAAACTGAATCCTAGAAGGCTGGATAGCCCAGTTTTCACTAAGAAGATCCTAGGATTAAAAATGTCAAGGCCTTCAAAGGCTCCAGACCCCTTGTGTGAATGTAGAAGAAACAAAGGACTAGGGGAACTTCACGGACCTGTATGTGATACCTTAGGTAAGAAGGCCTTAAAACCATTTATACTACAAACAATATTTTACACTATTTATCAAGAGAAGATCAGAATGGATACATGATCTAGATATAAAGGGTGATATTGCAAGAAAACATAGATGAACATTACCCATGAGAGGAGAAATTATGAATAAAAAGCATTGTGAGATGTGAAATGGATAGTTTCGATTCTGTTAAATTAAAAAGGTTTTGATAGATAAAACCAAGGTGGCTAAAATTAGAGGGAAAGCAGAAAATTGGGGGTAAATTTTATAGTTTCTTGGTTAATAGTCCCATTTCACAAATAGAGACCCCGCTGGTGGAGCAAAAACTTACTATTTAATAAAAATTGATGGGAAAACTGGATAGTAGTCTGGCAAAAACCAAGGCATAGTTCAACATCTCAGACTATATACCAAGACAAATTCAAAATGGTATGTAAAAGATGATATCATAAGCAAATTAGGTGAATATGAAAAATTTACCTGTCAGATCAATAAATAGGGGAAGAATTTATGACTAAATAAAAAAATGGAAGTTGATCCTAGGAAGTAAAATGGATAATTCTGATTACAGGAATACATTTAATAAAAGTTTTGCACAAGCAAAATCAATCGAAGTAGACCGTCAGAAGGAAAGCAGGGAACTGGGAGAAAACTTCTGTGAGCGAAGTTTCTCTAACAAAGGTCTCATTTCTCAAATATATAGGAAACAATCACATTTGTAAAAATAAAAGCCATTCTCCAACTGATAAATGGTCAAACAAAATGAACAGGCAGTTTTCAGAACAAGAAACCAAAACTACCAATAGATATAAGAAAAAAAATGCTCTAAATCGCTAGTAAGAGGATGGGCAGAGCCAAGATGGCAGAGCAAAAACATGGACATGATAGAGCTCTCCCCCCAAACCAAGTCAAATACCTGTAAAAAAGGACTGTGGACAAATTCTGGAGCTGCAGAACCCACAGAATGACCGAGTGAAGCAAATCTTCAGTGCAAGAGAGCCAGGAAGGTTGACTGGAAATGTCTGTTGCATTGTGCTGGGAGCAGAGCCCAGTCCACAGTGGGACACACTGGCATAGATAAGACCTGAATAGGCCTGAATCTCTGGCACCTGTGGCAGTTTCCAGACTTTACAACCCCAAATAAGTGGAAAAAAAATCTGTAGGACCTGTGTGAGACTGGAATGGTCTGGCCCCAGCTCCAAGGCAGCAGTGCCCTGCAGCATTCACAGTAGGGACAGCAACAGTGGAAGGTGCTGTTTCTGGAATTCTAGGTCCACAGATTGCTGGGAGAATGGAGCAGCTGACAGTACAGTCCTCCCCCCGCCCCGACTGGAAGCACAGAACTACCTTGACAAAGAGCTCAAAACTCAAGTAAATGGCTGGGAAAATAAGCAAAAACTGGAAAAAGGATCAGACTATAGAATCTTCCTTTGGTGACAAGGAAGATCAAAGTACACAAACAGAAGAAGACAAAGTTAAAATTCCTACATTCAATGCCTTGAAGAAAAATACGAATTGGTCTCAGGCATGCAACAGCTCAAAAAGAATCTTGAAAATCAAGTAAGAGAAGTAGAGGAAAAACTGGAAAGAGAAATGAGAGTGATGCAAGAAAATCATGAAAAACAAGTCAACTGCTTGCCTAATGGGACCCCCAAAAATGCTGAAAAAAATAACACCTTAAAAAATAGAATAACCCAAATAGCAAAAGAGATTCAAAGAGCCAATGAGGAGAAGAATCTTTTAAAAAGATTTAGTCAGATGGAAAAGGAGGTCCAAAAAGTTCACTGAAGAAAATAATTCCTTAAAGATTAGAATGGACCAGATGGAAGCTAATGACTGTATAAAAAAATCAAGAAATTATAAAACAAAACCAAAGGAATGAAAAAATGCCAGACAATGTGAAGTATCTCATTAGAAAAACAACTGACCCAGAAAATAGATTCAGAAGAGACAATTTAAAAATTATTGGACTACCTAAAAGGCATCATTAAAAAAACTGCTTAGAAATCATCTTTCAAGAAATTATCAAGGAGAGCTGCCCTGATATTCTAAAACCAGAAGGTAAAACAGATATTGAAAGAATCCACCCATCAACTCCTGAAAGAGATCCTAAAAGGAAAACTCCTAGGAACACTGTAGCCAAATTCTAGAGCTCCCAGATCAATGAGAAAATAAAACAAGCTGCCAGAAAGAAACAATTCGAGTATTGTGGAAATACAATCAGGATAACACAGATCTAGCAGCTTCTACATTAAAGCATCAAAGGGCCTGGTATACAATATTCCAGAAGTAAAAGGAAGTAGGACTAAAGCCCAGCAAAACTGAATATAATACTTCAGGGAAAAAACTGGTCATCCAATGAAATAAAGGATTTTTCAGCATTCTTGATGAAAAAACCAGAGCAGACTTTCAAACACAAGAATCAAGAAAAGCATGAAAAGGTAAACAGGAAAGAGAAATCATATAGGACTTATTAAAGTTGAACTGTTTACATTCCTACATGGAAAGATAATATTTGTTACTCTTGAGACTTTTCTCAGAGTTAGAGAAGAGCACTACTTTTTCTCAAAGTAGTTAGAGGGAATATAGATATAGACAGAGAGCACAGGCTGAGCTGAATATGAAAGGATGATATCTAAAAAAATAAAATTATGGGGTGAGAGAGGAATATATTGGGAGAAGGAGAAAGGGAGAAATAGAATGGGGCAAGTTATCTCTCACAGAAAAGAGTCAAGAAAAGGTTTTTTCAATGGAGGGGAAGTGAGAGGTGAGATAAAAAAAGTGAGCCTTACACTCACCAGATTTGGCTTAAGGAGGGTGGGGAATGCACACTCAATTTGGTATGAAAGTCTATTTTACACCACCAGGAAAGTAGGGGGTAAAGGGTTAAGCGGACAATGGGGAATGATAGAAGGGAAGGCAAATGGGAGGAGAGGGTAATTAGAAGTAAATACTTTTGAGGAGGGCCAGGATCAAAAGAGAGAAAAAAGAGGTAGGGAAATATAGTTAGTTTTTCACAACATGAGTGTTATGGAAGAGTTTTGCATGACTACACATGTATAACCTATATCGAACTGCTTTGCCTTCTCAATGGGGGTGGGTGGGGAGAGAGGAAAGGAGAGAAGTTGGAACTCAAAAGATTTAAAAATGAACGTTAATTGTTTTTACATGTAACTGGGAAATACAGGCAGTGAGGTAAAGGAATCTATCTTGTCCTATAGGGGAAGGAGGATAAGAGAAGGGAGAGGTGTGATAGAACTGAGGGCAGACTGACAGAAGGGACAAAGGGGGAGAAAATTTGGAACTCATAATCTTGTAGAAATGAATGTTGAAAACTAAAAACAAATAAATAATTTGTTAAAATCACTAGTGATTAGAGAAATGCAAATTAAAAAAACTCTGAGATACTACCTCCCACCTGTCAGATGACAGAAAAAGGAAAATGACAAATGCTGAAGGGGGTGTGAGAAAATGAGTAGTAGATTAATGCACTGTTAGTGGAGGTGTAAACTAGTCCATCCATTTGGGAGAACAATTTGAAAGTATGCTCAAAAAGATATAAAATTGCATACTCTTCGACCCAGCAATACCACTATTTCTATATCTCAAGGAGATTTTTTTTAAAAGGGAACTATATGTATAAAAATCAAAGCAGCACTTTTTGTGGTGGCAAAGAACTGGAAAATGAGGGGATATTTATCAATTGGCGAATGGCTGAATAAATTATGGTATATGAATGTGATGGAATTGTTACTGTATTTTAAGAAATGATGGTTTTAGAACATCCCGGGAAGAGTTATATAAATTGACACAAAACTGGGAGAGTGAGCAGAACCAGGGTAACAACAATATAATCGGATTAAATGTAAGAGATTTAGTAATGCTGATAATAGAGTAATCAAATACAATTTCAAAGGACTCATGACATAAAATGATATCCACCTCCAGATAGAGAAGTGATAAGCTCCAGGTGCAGACAGAAGCATATTTTTTCCTTTCTGTATTTATCTTCCTTTTTTCCCTTGGAACATAGCTAATTAGGAAATATGTTTTGCATGAATTTGTAAGTATAATGGGTATCATGTTTCCTGCATTCTCAATGGGTGGGGGATGGGGGGAAAATAATTTGGAATTAAAAATGAAATTATATTAAAAAAAGATTCTAGACAAATATGGATTTTAGTATTAAAAGCATTTTAGTTAAATATATTCCACGTCTGACCAACAGATATTACTCCCCAATTTTAAGCCATGATCAAGAAATAAAAATCCTTTTCTCAAAGGCCATCTTCTTAAGCCAACTGTTCACTTCCCAAATCGATCTTTTTGAATCACCTACCTACCATCAGAAGTACTTATGGAAATAAATTTTTTATATAAAAAAAATGAGGTTCTTAAAGGTGTGAGTTTTATTTCTGTCAGTACATGAAAATCCTTTGCAATTTTTTCTAGGTTCCTTCTGGTGGCATCATTTGTTCCCCGTAAGTGGGAAGTATCTATTAAGTGCAACCAGTTTCAATATGTTCTTTGTCAGACAAGAGGTTTGTAACACTCAAGTAATAATATCATGCTTGGAGGACTCCCCCAACCACAATTAATACTCTCTTCTTCCTTGTTTCTCTATTAACCAATAATTGGACAAGACCATCTAATGGCACCTGTGGATATACAGCATCATTCTTTAGATCAAAATAAGCTACTTTGTCCTGTGATTTCCCTCTTTTCACACAAAAAGTCTCACATCTCTTCTTAGTTCCCAATGTTCAGTGGTTCTTTTTCCTTTCCTTCTGTCTCACATTCTTGTGCATAAATAGTTATTATCTGAAGAAATACCAGGCTAAAACTGTTTCCCTAACGACTTCCTTACCATATCCATCCTTTTGGAGAGACTAAAAGAAGCTCTGGACAACAAAGCTACAATAACAAAAAGCTAGAGTTTCAAGCATCATTACTCCATGGTAATATCATTGCCTTCAGCTATATAAAGATAAGGGTTCAAGAGACCTGAAAGATGGAAAAGACATAAAACAGCAAAGTAATAACACGTATGCATATTTAAGTGATAACGCAACAATATAAACAACAATTAGGGAGATGACGGATGAAACAGATTAAGAAGTGTTTTTCAAAGAAGTAGTTGGCATGGGAGGGTTTGGAGGGTACTGTGAAGATGAAAATTGTGGACCTCTAAAAACAATATGACGTTGCTAATGTCAAATTATGAGCTATATGAATTGAGTGCATTAGTTTCATCTGTCTTTAGTCAAATCATTACCTTCCTCATATATAGCCCTCATAGCCTCTCACTTGGATAATTTCAACAGTTCTCCTAATTAATCTTCCTGCCTAAAGTTTCCAGTCTATCTGTGATACAGCTGTGAAAGATTTTCTTTAAGGACTAATCTAACCATGTAGTTCCCATACTCAGCAAAGTCTAGTTTCTCCCAGTTGCCCTTAGGATCAAATGTAAATGCTTCTATTCAGCTTTTAAAGCCCTTCACAACTTAGCCTCAATGCACCTTTCTGGCTTTGTTTTGCCCTCTCAGCTGATGGCCAGTCACGGCTTTCTTGCTGTTCTTCCCCATAATGCTATCTCCCATATATTGTCTATGCCTAGATTGCACCACCATTCAACTTGCCTCACAGGATCTATCTCTTCCTTCAATGATGGAGTTCAAGCACCATCTTTCACATTAAACCTTTTCTGATCCCACAACCACTAGGTCCTCCATTCCTAATTACCTTATATCTATTTGTATTTTTCTTTATATACTTATTTTGTTTATATTTACTTACAGCATTGGTCTCCTCAATAAAATGTAAGCTCCTTGGGAGTAGGGTATATTGTATTCTTTCTATTTGTATCCACACAACCTACCATATAGTAGGTGTTTTATAAATTCTTACTAATGGAATGATTATGAAACTCTTTATGTGAACAATGGGAGGAAGGGAGAGATCATGAAATAAACCTGAATTTCAAAATAAATAAATAACAGAAACTATACCTTCAATTCTCCTTTGCATTCGGCTCCTATTGCCCTCATAATAATTGTTCCCAGCAGGGTTCAATGACAGTTTGTGTAGGACTGGCACTGAGTTTGAGGTAGTAGTTACTGATTGAAGAGAATTTCTATAATAGGCAGTACTTGTTGAGGTACGACAGTTTGTGGGATTTCTACAGGCAGGGCTTGAAGGGTTTCCTGAATTCAATGATGAATCTACGGATTGTTCAGAAAATCTATGCTCTTTGGGCATGCCATTTTCTTCAGCTGGCAATATTTCTGCTACAGTCAAGAACAAACACAAAGGTTATTATTTACTCAATGGATTTTTATATCATATCCTTTTATAACAAAAATCATTACAATGTAATTTCTTTACAACAAAAGATTTCCCAAGGCCAAGCAATAAGCTTATTTAAACAATGAGAGGGTTATGTGGTAAAATGGATGGTGACCTAGCCTCAAAACTGGGTCAAAGTCTCATCTCTGGAATATAATTGGTAGTATGACCTATACAAATCACTCAACCTCTCAATGTTCCAAGCAAACAATCTAAAACTATAAACTGTAGAGCAAGTGCCAACTGGCACTGGTAGAGGGCGCTTCCTCATTCTGTACATCAATGAAATCTAGATCCAGCCCCCTCAAAATTTAAACAATATTTAATTAACCAATTTCTTTTAGAGCAAATGAGGACTGTCCTTTGGAGTTGTGTGTAATGAGATGTAGCCTAAAATCAAATTTTATCATCACAAATTTATAATGTCCTTTATTATTCAGAGACAGTTATCTGTATTTCTTGTCACAGAAACTAAAAATAACTACATCTATGTTTAATAAAAAAAAAATAAAAATTAAAGTATATTGCCTACTCAATAGGATGTCCTGCAAATATTCATTACTACAAAACATAATGTATTTTTACCAAAATAAGAATCTGTCCATTTGGTTAAGAAAAAAAAGAAAAAATCAACAACTTGGGAGTAAAAACTTCCAGTACACTGGGAAAAGGCGGCTTTCCTTCTTTCCTCTACTTGTCTTTCAGCAAGGAAAAAGTTAATAGGAAGACTCACTGGCTAGAAAGTATATTTCTGCACATATATCCCATTAGGAAAGCATAGCTGTGCAAAGGAGACAATGAAGACAAAAGTGGCCTACCAAAAGTCTGTCAAATTGGCTTTGGTAGTAATCTATCTAGAACCATAAATTCTGAGACCTTGGTATTCAGAATATGTGCATTCTCTGGAATGCATAAATGTAGTTACCTTCAGATGCATGCACTTCTGTTCTAGGAAGCTTAGGGGAGAGTGGGTCAGCATAGGGTGGAGAATCCTGAGAATATCTTTTAGTACTCCTATTTTCTGATATTTCTTCTTTTGCTGTTAAAAAGAAAACTGTTATAAGTACTAAGTCTAGATATTTTTACATCATTATCATTAAACTCACTTATGTTTCTATGTTATATAAGTGTCAAGGTTTTACTCCTAAATCAAATAACTGGTTGCACATTCCATCAATATCTAAGACCAGAGGCTATCAAACTTTCCAGAAGTTAATTATCCAGAGATGCTCACTCTAAATGAGTCTATAGCTGTGAGTCTCAGAAGCTACTTCAATACATTATGCTCCAGTCAAATACTACAAAAGACTTGTCTTCTGTTTTGTGGGAGAGGAGCTGTGAAGAAAGAATAGGAATTTCATGCGATTCTTACAAGAGCTTCCTCTATAAACCCTTACAAAAGTTAGCAAGCAGCCCTTTAGCCAAAGCACCATTACCCTGACTTCTTCAATAATATGGTGTTATAATATAAATACCCCTGGAAAACCTCTTATGTTAGACTTTAAATTAGAAATTAATGCTTTAATTAAGAATTAACAATTACATTTAAGCTTATCAGCCAAGAATTCTGGTTTAAATTTCAAAAGTCTGAGTTAGAATAAAGTCTATCTGAATGACTTTAGGTGAGGACTTTAATCTCTTCTGACCTTAGGGATCTCAAAAATATAATGAAAGGTCTTTGGAGGTCCTTTCTGGCTCTAAACATTGAAATTTTTGGCAAGGATTAACTGACATTCTAATTGAGCAAGAATGTTCACAAAGTGCCAAACACATTTTATTTTAAAATTTTGCCATCTTGATGGGGCCATCTCAGTCTATGTTGTTGAATATCATCCTATGGCAGCTTTGAAATTCTTGATCACTATCAAATGCCTAATTTTTTGAAATGGAAATTCATTCATCAAATATGTGAGGAGGTCTCCACCACCAAACAATGGTTGCCACTTGGACTTTATTGTATTCCTGATCTACAGAACTTTTTTGATCATAAACAGTTAAAAAAAAAATCTCTCTCTTTCTCTGTATATACACCCACATATACACACATACGTAGATGTGTATGTGTATTTATATGCATATACGCATATGCAAATTTACTCATTCATGTTATATACTGAAGTCATACTAATAATTATGAAACTCACATAAAACAGAAATTTTAGAAGGATGAGACACAGTTGAAATGTTTGATATGAGAGTCAACGGGCAGCCAAGCAGAGTTTATAGTTTAAGAGCAGGGATATGGTAAGACTTGAACTTTAGGAAAATAATTTGGCACCTGTGTGGAGGACAGATTGGAGAGTACATGAAGAAATGCCAATTAGAAGACTATTATGGTTCTTTCTCTGGATGTGGATGGCATTTTGCAATCAGAATGCATAATGAAGCAGAATATTTCTCTTGGGTTATGTTTTTGTTCTGGTTTTTCTCATGGTTTCTCCCACTCATTTTAATTCTTTTATGTAACATGACTAATGTGAAAATGTGGTTAATAAGAATGTATGTGCAGAACCCATATAAGATTGCGTGCCATCTCAGGGAGGGAGGAGAAGAAAAATCTAAGACTTATGGAACTGACTGTAGAAAACTGAAAAGAATTAATTAAAAAAAGGCAGCTATTGTAAGAGTTTAGGTGAGAAATAATAACGAACTGAACTAGGGTTCAATGGCTATGAATAAAGAAAAGGGGAGTGATAAAAAAAAAAGTTTTCTTATAACAAGAGAAACAACTAGATTCAGCACCATGGCTGGGGGTGGGGGTGGCGGTGAAGGAAAATATAGCAGAAAGAGGTAGTACTAATATTATAAAGTTGAGTAACTGGAAAAATGGTGGTGCTCTCAATAGAAAGAAGTTCTGAAGAAGGTTGGGTTTGAGGGGAGTTAGTGAATTGTGTTTTGTGCCTATTGAACTTGAGATGCCTACAGGACATAAAATTCAAAATATCCAGTACACATTAGGTGATGCAAAATTGGAGTTCAATTGATGGATTAGGGTTAGATATATAGACATGGACATTATCTGCATACAGGTAACAAACCTATGGTCATCGACTAAAGTATATAAAGAGAGAGAAAAGAAAAAAGGGTCGTGGACAGAGCCCTGGGATAATAAAATTATGCATCAAAAGAGACTCAGTAGGTGAGAAAGGTAGTCAGAGAACCAAATGACAATCCAGAGTGGTCAGCATAATCATATGCTGCGAAGAGGTCAAGAAGTATAAAGCTTAAGAAAAGGTCACATCAATTGAAATCATTGCTAATTTTGAAGAAAACAGTTTCAGTTGAGTAAGGAATAGAGAATAAGGTGCTTGGACTATGAGATGGGAGACTAGAAAGATGGTGGTGCCCCTTAATTGGAAACAGGAAAGTTCAGAAGGGACATGTGTGTTTGACAAGGATATAATGTACTCACCAACCATTTATATCTGGGCTACTCATTCTTCCTCACCAAAAATGGAGGGGGAGGGAGGGAGAGAGGGGGAGAGTGTGTATGCGTGCGTGCGTGCGTGCGTGCGTGCGTGTGTGTGTGTGTGTGTGTGTGTGCGCGCACACGTAGAAAGTAGGTGGGCTGGTAGAATTCCAACCACATTCCAGGATGATGATGGGGAGTGATATGGCATGGAAATGTTGTGGGGAGGGGTAGAGCACAAAAGAAAAGGGAACAGATTTTGCCTACATAGCTATTGCAGGTACCTAAGTCTGATTTAAGTTACAACCTTCCTGAAGATTCCAGGGCAGTCAAGAGGGCAGTTGTGGGAAGAGGAGTTTTAAAAGGAGTGGGGATAGTAATGTCAGAGAGATTAGCCTATGTTTCACTATAGGGAAGTACAGGTGACCCATCTTCCCCTCTTCTAATTGTTTTATCACATGCCCCTTGAGGTTATTTCACACCCCTCTCCTGGGGGGAAGCCTGGACTCCACTTTGAGGGTCACACATCTGCTAACCAAAGGGCAAGGTTTATATCAAAGTGTGAGATTAAAAATATTTTTGGCAACAAAAACATTACACTATAGAAAGAAATCCTTAATTATGTATCTATCCTAGCAACAAACACTGGTCCACTTTAGAATCTTGGAAGATATTACAAAAAGACATTATCATCCTTAACTCAAAACAAGCTTTCATCAGCAGTTTCTGAAATTAGTTAATTTAACAAATATCTAAAAACGAAAAATGACTCAAAGAAATATGCAAACAGCAGATTGGATACAGACTTCTTATCTAATCATAGGTTTTCATTTGAATAAATTTCCCCCAAGAAAGTTAAAATGCAGAAGCCACAATGCTGAATAAGAAATTTTAATTTAGAGGATCCAACTTTGAAATGTTGACATTTAAGTGTAATTAGTAACCATTCTTTTCACTGTAAGTAAGTTTATGACAAAGGTCTTTAAGTAAAAGTTCTATTAAAAAGCAGAGTTGAAATACAAAAGATCATATTTTACCTCACAGTTTTCATAAACTTTAAACTATTTAGTTGAAGTTTTAATAACTAAGAGGAAAAAATCAGAAAATGTATGGATATACATGTACTATACATATACATATGAATTAGCTGTTAGGATGGATCTTTTAAAAAGGAGTATTTACACACACATGTATGTGCATATATGCCTTAATGATCAAATTTGCCAAAGTGAATTTTTTTTCTCCACAACAGAAGATTTGGTGGGCAGCTTCTGTCTTGGAAGATGAGTATTTTGCTAGTAATACCAAATTTGATGGTTCAAGATCAGGGAAATTTTCTAAGGAGTGTGACTCCAACATGGTCCTTATAGCAAGCATAGGACATAATATAGATATGTAAAAATTTTAGGCTTTTTGCACAATTTCCATAAGTAGAGGCCCATGTGTTAAACAGGGTGTTGCCTGTTTAACAGCCCTAAAATACTTTTCCCTTCTGGGGAAGTCCAAGTCAAGAATGATGCTAAATTTAGAAGAAGTAGGAAGAGTAAGACCCAATGGAAAGGGAAAAGAATTTGTTAATTTTTAGAGGCTATCTACAGTAAAGCACTTTTAGGGTTTTATACATTTGTTTATGAGTTTCTGTGAGTCCTCTGCCTTTTATGTAGAAATACAATACTGTATCTACTATGCATTTATCACCTTTGGTCTATGGAAGGTAAGGACCTAGTCACAATTAGGAAGTCATGAGCTGTAGGTGGAGGTTTTTCCAGTCCAAGGAATGTAGATATATAAAGAGACAGTCTGATACAGTAAATCAGGTCTGGAGGATCTGGAGTCATATGTTTGTTACTGCTGTGATCTGGAAAATTATTAACTTATTTTATGCTACCAAAGAAAATTACTCAAATGTTCTTATATTACCCCTAATCCCCATTAGTCTTCTAAGGAGTAAGCAGATAATAGCACATAGAAAGACTAACGATCAAGTAAAAGAGAATTTCCACAAAACACATATGCTTTGATTCTTAAGTTTCACTGTCCATAAAGGAAGACATTTTCTTTATGTTTGTAAACCTAATATAATGTAAGCTACTAATAATGTCAATACACAGTTGAAATCCAGAATAAATACCAGTTTCTAGAAAAAGACAGTCTTCCTGAGAACAGGCATTTTATCAATTGAGAAAAGTAAGTTTAAAAATACAATATATTATTTACTGTCACCTGGTTTATTCTTATCATACTCTGTAGGGCTATGAGCAGTTCCCATATAAGGGCTGAAAGGCTGGCTACTAAAAAGATTATCACACTGCAGGCTGTGGCAGAGCTTCTCCAGAAAACGAAGGACAAATGATGCACTGTTCACAGAAGGAAGGTTGGTGGCATGTTTTTCCCCATCAAAGAATGCTGTAGGAAAAAAAAATCAAAACCATCCTTATGCAAAGACATAAAATTAAACACTTTCCAAAAGGCTATAAAAATTTAACTTACACTTATTTTTAAAAATTATATTGTTTTCAAATATTCAGAAAAATATTTTTGTTTGCCCCACAAATATCTTAAAGTGATAGGAATAATCTGTTGCTACAAATGCAGTGAATCCCTTCCAAATCTCAGATCATATCACAAATTTCTGATTAATGGATTATCCAAATCGCAGATTAGCCATACACCCTACACCAGCTGCTCCCCTATACCCAACTGGGTTGGTGCTATAGCCCTCTTCTACCTCAGAGAAGGTTTCTATGAGAATAAAAATCATGCTGTCAGTCTAATTTCGCTGAGCAGAAAGATTGTGGCCAGGCCTTGTTATGAATCCTTCTCTCTGGTAAGATTCTTCCTTGTCTTGCAACTACTAATGCTGGTAAAAAGCAAGTAAAAAATGTAAGCATTTATTAAGGAAGATTCCTACTTTTCCAGCTAGATTGAGGCTTCATCATCATTGTTAAGAGTTATGTATAGGTACCTTAGGGAATTGGGCCCTTGTCCAGCTGAGCAGACTATCAACTTACTTCAACTGTGTGTGTCAAAAAGCCCCCTTCATTAGAGGTGAAAATGAAAAATTTCAGGATGATTAGAAAATTTAACCACAAAACATAGAGATTAGTTTATTTTTAAATAATAACAATATTTTGACATCTCAAGTGTCTTTTCTGCCTGCCTTCAGAATATTACTTTTCAGCACAATGTTCTAAAATGATAGTCTTTTCTACAACTGTCACATAAGGTTAAGGTGCAAGTATTGTTCTCTTTGAAAAACACAGAGGCTAAGAGAGAAAACTTAAAACATCAATGTAAAGTTTCATATCATTGCCTTACTAGAGTATGGCTTCTTTAATCATGTCGGACTCTTTGTGACTCCTTTTGGGGTTTTTCTTGGCAAAGATAGTGGAGTGGTTTGTCATTTCCCTCTTCAGCTCATTTTACAGATAAGGAAACTGAGGCAAACACAGTTAAATGATTTGCCCAGGGTCACACAACTAGAAAGTATCTGTAGACAGAAGTGAACTGTCTTCTGACTCTAAATCTGGTGCTCTAGCCATGGCCCTACCTAGCTGCCTCCCTTTCTACTTTTCTAAACTAAATCTCACCAGTAAAGAAACTATTTAACAGAAAGAAAAATAAGAATGGCTAGGATCCCTTAAAAATAATGTTCATTTACATTAAGGTTTGGACTACTAGGTAAAACTTCAGGTTAAGTGAAAATACAGAGGAGAAAACATTTGACAAATTTTTATAGTAATAAGAAAACTTAAATTTTAAAAAATAATTATTATACCAAAGAATATAATTTGAATTGCAAAAATGACAGCTATAGTAAAATTTCCATTTAAAACGCAGTAAACTTATTTTTTAAAAGTTGAGCCAGAGTAGAAATGTTTGAAATGATGGAGAAAAAAATTCTATTTTAGCTCTTTTCCTCCTGTGTCCAGAGACAGAATAAGGCATCATTAACTGAAATGGTGAGAGGGGGAAGGGCTACCTTTTCCTGCTTTCTCATACCCTGTGGCCCTGAGGAACAGACCTGAGGTGTTTTAGTAGTCCTTTTCAGTTTGGGAGGGTGAGGGTGGTAGAGGAATACCCACTGAATAGGAAAGAATTCAGTTATTGCAACCTCAGAGCCACAATTCCAGGTTGGATGGTGCCATAGCCAACCTAGCAGGGAAGTTAGAAACCAGGGTGCCTAGGACTCAAGGTCAAAGGGAGCTTTGGGCTTCAAACTTGGGACTATTCTATAAAGAAACTAATCTAAGCTATAACCCTTTCTCTTCTCCAAAATATAAGGTGATGCAGGGGGAGCTTTGTTTCAGATTTTGAGAAATATGTTGGCTTATTTCTCATTATACCTTTGAAGTACATATTCTTTTGCACAAAAACTAATCCTAGTAAGTAGGTAAAGGTAACTGAGATACAGGGGAAACCCTTGCAAATTGAGGGAACACTACTGGTGGGGATTTGAGCCAATGGCAGAGAGCCTGAACACCTAATTCCTTTAAAGGCTAGAGGGGATAGGGAAGGGTAAAATGCAGCACACCTGGTCTTCAGGCAGTGGGGGAAAAATGATCCCTCTTACATGCAAAACCTCAACTAGGATAAAATTGAGTTCCTCCTCTTTGCAGAGATCCCAAAAAAGATTATCTGCCTAGGATTTTTAATTTGCGGTACCTTAGACTGAAATCCTAGAAATTGGGAATATTTATAAGCTGTAAATGTAGAGTAGATGTTTTTCTCCCAGTGTTTGTTCTCTAACATGTGAGTTCCATTCATCTAACGTTGCAAACTTTTTATTTGTTGATTCTTGGCTATCTAAAGGGTAGGTGGAAAGGAGAAGGGAATAATACACATTTTTTATAGAACCCACTATATGTCAAGCAATGTGCTTTACAAATATTATCTCATTTAATCTTTACTACAAATCCTGGGAGGCAGTGTTGTTGTTATTATAGCCACTTTACATTTGAAAAAACTGAGGTAAATAAAGGTTGAGTGACTTACACAGCTAGTAAGTATCTGAGGCCAAATTTGAAGTCAAGTCTTCCAAACTCCAGGCCCAATGTC
Organism: Potorous gilbertii; assembly: GCA_028658325.1. Lineage (NCBI taxonomy): Eukaryota > Metazoa > Chordata > Mammalia > Diprotodontia > Potoroidae > Potorous > Potorous gilbertii. Next base: position 309,927,083 of record CM053771.1, on the reverse strand, counting down.
CTATCCACTGTGCCATTTTGACATTTTTAGTATGAATGAATACAGATATTATAAATATTAAGTTTAATATGAGAAATTTAGATCTTACATAACCAGAATGCTATTGCCTAGTAAATAAATACGTATGTGCATATATAAATGTATACACACATATATGAAAGCCTCTATGTATGTGTATATGTATACATATATACATATACACATTTGCATTTAAATAAACCTAGACTGATTGCCTTTTGTGATACCAGCATCCTACAACTTTTTAGGGTTAGAAAGCCTGAACTTAAAATCCACAAATTGCTGACATGATTTGCTCCTTCTCTACCCGAGCCCACTTGCCTGGTTATGTCTGGTTATGAGTTTGCAATTCCATTTGATTTATTTCTGTAATGACAAGGATTCATGGGGGAATTTTGGGTGCTCTCTGGAATAAGGACCCAGAAAAGATCTAGCTGGGTGTCTCAGTAGAGATCTCCTATGATTGAGGGGGACCCCAAGAGAACGTGGGTGTATCCTGTGTAGAAGGAGACACTTTTTATCTAGACCCCAGCTGGAAAGCTTCATATACTGAGGGAATCGTGGAATAATTTCCATCTAGGACAGTTTTCTCCCTGGAGAAAGGGGTGATGCCTAATTGATTCCAGGTCCCAAAACCTGGTAGCGATTGTTTCATATATAGTTTGGAAAACTCCTTCCATAACAAGGAGTCAGTTTTCTTTGACTTTGCTCTTTAACTTTTAGATTGATAAAAGTCTTATAAGACAAAGGCTAAATAAACATAGATATATGGTAAACTTTGTGAAGTATTTTTTGTTTTGTTGGATCTGCAAAACTTTTATTGAGGGATAAACTATGACTTTCGTCTATACATGTAGGATTGTACGTGAGTGTGCAACACTTACAGTTTTGAGAACTGATTCTGTGGCACAAAGGAAGCAAATGAAAGGATGCCACTAAAACCTTGCCAGAAGACTAATTTGAACTAGGGACAAGGACTATATTCAAGATATACCTTTGCCTAGTTCATGTCCCCTGCCATTAGGAGAGACAGCAAATATTTCATATGATGGAAACATATCACAGGATGTTGAAGCATGCTGAGATCACTTAAAGGCAAGAGCCTAACTTCTAGAAGAAGATAGTCTCCATTTCCCCTTCCACATGGGTAGGAATAGCCTGATTGGTTGCAGACTTGGAATAGATGGCCCTCTTTTAAAACTGTCAGGCTGGGATATTTACTCTCTTTCCACTGTACACTTCTGCTCTGCAACCAGCGAGGGGAAAGGTCCACCCCAGCATGGGCATCATCAACTTAACCAAGAAAGAGGAAAGGGCTTACCTTCTCCTGCTCTTTCTTGCACAGTCATCCCAAGAAATCCTGAGATTTTGGAGTGTCTATCTGGGACTGTTTAATTTGTCCTTTCCAGTTCTAGATGGTGAGAGGGAAGGCCATGCTATGGCAACCTCAGTTTTAGGACTCCATGCTGGATATTTTAGCTGCCTGGTAAGGAAGCTCTGAGGGGCTAGCTCTGAGACCCAACCCCAAGATAGGCTTTGAACTTGAAAGTCTCCTATAAAGGAAGTGCTAAGCTATGAACTTAACTCCCTCCCTATCTTTCTGAGTATGAGGTGGTACAAAGTTGGGATGCCCCAGGTATTGAGGGGTAGGAGTATGTTTGTATGTGTATTCTTGCTACACTTAAGTAATTCGTTTTGGTAAAAGATTTTTAAAAGTTTATTCTGAGCTTATAATAGGACACTAACAAAGTAGCAAAGTCTAAGTTGCTTAACTAAAGGTGAAAGTACTATCAGGTTTTTAATAAAGAAACCAATAAATTACCTGGAATATGAATGGACTAAGTTGAAAGTATTTTACTTATATAAAACATTCTGTGTATAAAGACAATCTGATATGATTTTATAGTCCAGGAGGATGACTTGGCTCATGGGTTTGCTATAAAAATTTGCTATAAAAATGACTGTGTACTACAGACCCCTAAATTTTGTTTACACTGAGGTCCAAAATTAAAAAGGAAAAGCGTATGTCCATTTGCTTGTCTTAAAGTATAAATCAGATACTGATAGTATGTCAATACTACTTAAAAGACCATACGAGTTTATTATTTTCCCTAGTAAAAACTAAATAAGAGCACAAAGACGTGGCATTACCAGTTATCATTTCTCCTCCATGATGTCCTGATTTAAGGAATCCAAAAACCATTTTAACTTGGTGGGCACAATCTACACAAGCCTGAACAGCCTGACGGAGTACCACATTAACAGGTCCTGGTCCAAAGTGATCAGGAAGAAGTTGTACTTTTTTCTTATCCAGGTGAGGTCCAGAGTTTCCATGTTTGTTCACATAGACACAAACTGAAAAAATATATACATATACAGATATTTGATAATGATTTTTAATAACATAAATTCAATTATTCTTAACTTTAGAGCCAACTCTCAAATATTTCCCATCATCACCTTGATGCTATTAAAATATATGAAAATATTTGTACGTATATATATATATATATATATATATATATATAAAACATTCATTATACTATTCAAGTCTAAGAAAAATCACAGAATCATTAATGCACATAGATAATAATGAGTCAATATAATTCTGCTGAAATAATTTGATTTGACAGAGTATTGGAGGATTCATACTGTAGAATTTTTTTTATCTTTGCCAAAATGTCATATGAATGGGCAGCATACTCTTGTAATAGTGACCCAACTAATGCAGTTCTGGAATAATGCCATTTACTTATTATGACAAAATTCATCTGTATTAACAATCTGGAAGCAGCCATCGCCCCTCCCTGTCCATGAGGATTTTTTCTATGTTCTGGTTCTCACAGTGCTGGGAGCACAGGTGGTCGACTGGTTCTAATGAATGACAAGAGAATCTCCTGTCTCTCTCTTGTCCTCTTCCAACACTGTTCCTAATGACCTTTTCTATTAATCACATTTGTGCAGACCAAACCTGTGATGTTGGATGGAATATGCTTATATTATATTTATGCATTTTAGGTAGGTATCAATAAAGAATCTTAATTTTATTTTTTCAAGGAAATTAATTATCAGGGATAGTGTTATGTGGAAAGTTAGCAGGTTGCTTCCCTAGGACAAGAACCTGCCTTCCCACTTATGTGCCCTTTTCCAGGGCCTAATCTTCTTACCTACTCCCTGCAGATAGACAGACAGACAGACAGACACAGACAGACAGACACACACACACGGTAGTCATCTGGGACCTTCTCTAGTGCTAACCCACACCAGGAAAAAAAAAACCTCTTCTAACATCTTGCACTGCTCTACACTAACTCTTGTGCCTTCTCCCATGTCTTGCATTTCTATTCCAGGTCCTGCCTGCTATAAAGAGGAACTCCTAGGACCTCTCAGGGCATATCAACAACCACTTGCAATAAACCTTTTCTTTTAATAGACTTCTCCAATAACATATTCTGAGAGTTTTACTCCTAGATGATTAGGATATTCTCATTACTTATTCTATCTCTCTATCCTAGTTATTCTGAACTTTGTGAGTGGGCATGGACACACAAAGACACACACACACTTATGCTGCCTCTAATTTCTAAATTCTTCAGTCTACTCACTCTGGTAGTTAAATGCAGCTGCATATGGAGATGGTCACAGGCTCTTGATCTTGCAATCACCCACAAGTATTGCACTTCAATGTACATGAACTCTTGAATTCCTTTATTTGATCATATTCACTTATCATTTCACTTTTCCCCATACCTTATGAGCTCTATGCTCACTCTGGCCTATATTCATTCCAATCCTTCATTCTTTCCCAGGCCATTTACACCTAAACTGGCTACATGTCTCTCTTTCCTTATCTTGACCTCATGGTGAACAAACTCAACTCTCCACTATTTTCTACTCTTACCCATTTAACAACCATGTCTTACCAAACTCTAACTACTGCCAATCTAACAATCATGTCTTGCCAAACTAACTCTGAATTACTTCTACCACTTGCTTCCTTTACCACTATTAAAATGCCACTGAACTGCAGTGGCAGAAATCATGAAACCATGCTGACTGTATTCAATACAAATGTGTATTAACTGATTTCCACTGGACCCTCAATCCATCGAGGCAATCCCTAATCAGTCCATCACCTCACTTTCTACCATGGCTGGTCCAAAACTTTTCTTCTTCTCTCCTATGCTACTTACCATTCTCCTCTTATTTGCTGAGGACCTTCCCTCATTCTTCATTTTAAAAATTGGGGCTATTAACCCAGAGCATCCTTGTCTCTCCTTCTACTCATCTCAAATCATTCAAACATTACCCCATGCTATTTCCTCTCATTTCAGTCTCAGTGAATGAGGTGGATCTTCAGTTTGCCAAAGCCAAATACTGTATATGCATCCTGCATGCTATTCCCTTTCCCTTTCACCTTCTCCAGCAGATTTCCCTCATTATCGTACTCACTTTCTCTTATCTTCAATGTCTCCTTCCATAATATTAACTATAAACGTGCCCGTATCTCTTCTTATTCTTAAAAAAACTAACAAACAAAAAACCCAACCCTATCAAATATCTATTCTAGCCATTGTCTCATTTATCTCCTGCCCTTTCTCAGGTAAAGTACACGAGAAAGCTTTCCAGGAAGTACTGTATCATTCCAAGGTTATTCTGCAAGTTCTCCCTGTCTGCCACATCATCACACTTCCTGACCTGCAGCAGAAAAGCAACACTAGGACAACAAAGACAAACAAAAAGAAGGTGTCACCATAGTCTATGACTCCACAGCACTAGCCAAGACTTTAAAATCTTCTAGGAATTCAGGGGGAAAAAAAACACAATAAATTAAAGACCTTTACAAAGAGGAGGAAAGTGGTAGGGCTTGATCATTGGAAATTCATTCTTTGGCACAAACTGGTTTTAATATGGAGGAATCAATCTGTCTCTCAACATGTTAATCAACAAATCAGTTGGTGAAGAAACATTTTAGTGTCTACTAGGTACAAGTCACTGTGCTAAGCATTAAGGATACAGTGAAAGTAAAAGACAGTCCCTGCTTTCAAGGAACCCACAGTCTAAAGGAGGAGACAACATGCAAGCAAATATGTACAAACAAGATATATACAAGATAAATTAGGGATAATAAACAGAAGGAATGCATTAGCAGGGTAGAAAGGCTTTTTGCAGAAGGTAGTTTTTTTTAGCAGAGACCTAAAGGAACCCAGGAAGGACAAAAGGGAGAAGTGAAAGAAGGTTGGAGTTGGAGGACAGCATGGGTGACAGCCAGTAAAAATGCTCAAGAGTATCTTGTCTAAGAAACAGAAAGAATACCAGTGTCACTGGATGGCAGAGGCTGTAGGAGGAAGGGATGAGATTTAGAAGTAATAAAAATGGAAAAGCAAGGGGTCAGTAAGTTTTAAAAACCAAAGAGAAAATATTTGATCCTGGCAGCAACAGGGAAGAACTAGCATTGACCAGAGGAGGGTGACATCGACAAACTTGTGCTTTGGGAAAATCACCTTGATATCTTAATATGGAGGATGGATTAGAACAAGAAGAGACTTAAAGTAGGCCAACCAACTATCAGGCTACTGCAGTAGTCCAGGTATGAGATGATGAGAGGTATTGGAAGGACAGTGGAGGAAAGGGGGAATAATGGATATAGAGGGTGAAAGAGTGAAGAGTTGAGGTTGCAAGTCTAGACAGTTATGAGGATGGTGATACCTTACATAGTAACAGGGAAGTTAGAAAGAGGGAAGGGTTGGAGGTGAGAAAGGGGAGAAAATTATTTAGTTTTGGACACACTGATTTAAGATGGCTAGAACACATCCAGTTTGACCAATAACCAATAGACAGAGATAAGAGTTTAAAAGTCAAAAAAGAAGTTAGGATTAAACAAATAAACCTGGGAAATATCTGCATAGAGATGATACCTGAAATCATGGGTGCTAACAAGATCATCAAATGAAAGCGCAGAGAGGGTGAAGAGAAAATGGTAAGATCATTTTGGCTGAACCAAAGAGTATGGGAGGGGAGAAGTAATATACAAGACTGGTAATAAAGGTTGGTAGTACATTTTGTAGAGCTTTAAAAGCTAAACAAAATAATTTATATTTGAAAAGGAACAGGAGGTTTCAGTCGTTGACTGAGTAGGAAACTGGCAATCAGATTTCTGCTTACGTAAAATTACTTAGGAAACAGTGTGTAGGATGGACTAGAGTGTGCAGAGACTTGAGGGAGACCAATTAGGAGGTTGTTGCAATAATCTAAGCAAGAGGGTGATGAGGGACTAAATAAACTACGGTAGCTGCATGGGAAAAAAAAAAGGTCAGACAGGAAAATTTTGTGAAGGTAAATATAACCAGATTTAACAAATAAATATGTGGGTTGAAAAGAAGTAAGGAAATAAGACTAATTCTGAGATTATCATTCCAGTTGACTGGAAGGATGGTAGGGCCTTTGATAGAAATATAGATTTTTAGAAGAAAGGAAGAAGAGAAAACAAACAAACAAAAAAACAATCAGTGGCATGACTCTCTCCTCTAGCACCATAGGTTTTATACTTTCAAGTTTCCAAAATTCCAGTCATTGCCCCAATCTGCATCTAAAAGAAATAGGAAATCAGAAGGCCAAGACTTATTCTCTCCACAACAATTCTTGTCATAGGCTCTAAAATTGCTCTTCTTTAATATATTATCTAATTTTCGACTGTCTTGTTTCTCAGCTCCCACAAAACTACTACTTAGCATTCAAACCAAACCAAATAGGGATTGAGAAACACAAAGAGAATATGTAATCATTTCTTTCACATCAGAACTGCACAAGAAGTTAAACAGAAGGAAAAGGGCAATAAAGGAGGGAGTCCCTCAAGTGAAATGCATACATACATACATACCTAGAGCAGTCCAAGGATGTGTAGCTTGCCATGCTGAGTCCAAAAAAACCAAAACAAAACCCCAAAACACGAGTAGAGAACTCACTTGAGAAAAACCCTAAGTTAGGGAATATGGAATTTCTGGGGAACAACGATGCCAAGAGACTAGTATGATGCCAATTAGCATGATGTTGTTCAAGCCCAGTCACTCCAAAATAAAGAAGGGCCTTAAAGGTCCCTAAAACTCTTTCCAGAGATACCGGAGAAGCCCCTAAATATCCAAAACTCTGAGTTTCAAAGATCTGGGGAGTGCCAAATGCCATAAAGTACAGATCAATGTAAGAACTTATCAAAATCAAGCAGAGCCAACTACTCCACCCAAAAGTGAAGTCTGGGATGGAGCCTGGACCTGGCACAAAAAACAATTTGCAACTAAAGCTAAGGAGATGATAAAATCAAAGTAAATATTATCCACTATCAAAAGTTATCACAAATCCAACTCCATAGCAGCTACAAGTAAAGACTTAAAGGAAAAAAACAGTTATTTCAAAGAACTACATGAATATCAACAAGAAATTAAATAAGACATGAAAAAGTAAAATGAAAACTCTTGAGGAAAGAATTGGAAGGAGACTATAAAATCAAGAAGATCAAGTAATAAACTTTAGCAAAGAAATGGAATCCTCAAAAACCTGAATAGATTAGAAATAAATTACTCCAGGAGTTGGAGAGAAATATTCAAGAAAATCAAAAGAGAGATAGACTGTGAATGCAAATTCACAGAAATGAAAAACAATCTAGAAGAGAAGCAAAAACCAATGATACTAAAAGATAATATGCTCATTATGAAAGCAAAACATATAGATTTCAAAGACGGGAGGTATAGAGACAACCTAAGGATCATAGGTCTCCCAAGAAAAATGCAACAGAAGAAAAACTCTTAGCACAATAAGGAAATAATAAAGACAAATGCCCAGATCTCCTGAACATAGAAAATGTTGCTGTTGTTGTGTCTGTCCTTTGTTGCCAAGAAGACCATGCCATCAGAGAAATGATGACATGACTGCTTTGAGTGAGGGAGGGCTGCGCAAGGTCACCAGCTTAACTTCCCCTCCTGGGTCATCTGAATCAGTGGCCTAATATTCCTCAGGATGACTGAAGATGACCCAGGTTGCACATAAGAAATGAAATTACAAGTGAAATAACTCTCACTGACTTCAGAAAAAAATGCTGCAAATTTCAAGACACATAGTGACTAAATACAACACTTCAATTCAGAAAGGATAGGTCTGCAAAATCATCAAGAGAAAAGGACATTCTAATAATACAAGACTATTTCACATCAACTACAAAAAAGAGGAAGAATGGAATAATGTGTTCTGAGAATCATTAGCGCTCTAGATCTAGTCCAAGGTGACCTATTCTGCAAATCTAAGCTGAACTAAATGAGACAAAAGATAAACATTCAATATAGAAAAGAGTCTGAAACATTTTTAGAAAAAAAGCTAAAAATGAAAGTTTATTTGTATCATGAACACCCCAAACAACAAAAATGTATGGGAAGAACTGAATAAATTCAAACAGCAACAGTTAACCACAGAAAGCTTTCTACTGAAAGGGAGTTCTAGGAGAGGCAATAGTGAAGGGATGTGGGGCAAAATTACAGACAGAAATTGGCAACACTCAGACTACAGATGAATGCTCCTTTCATGGGGACTGACTATATTACAACATGGCAGTATTCACGAAAGGAGGGAAAGGAAGCAGGGGAATACAGAGGAGTCAGGGATATGCTGGGATTAAATTATGACTATCCATGAGGGATCTCAGTGGTAGAGAAAAATCTACAGGAGAGTGGGTGAGAAGGAAGAGGAAAGATTGAAAAATGGAGGGAAGTTAAGAGGTGGGATGGAGGCTATAGATAAGGGAGAAGAGGTTTGCCCTGAAAAGTATACATGGTGGCGGTCGAGGGGGAAGGTAGGGAGTGGTGGAACCCCTGAAAGTAGGCACCTAGAGGAGTGGGAGGGCATGGACCTGCGGAAGAGATTTCCCAGCAAATGTAAGAAACAGAGGTCAACGATATGGATGGAGCAGTGGAGAGCACGGTAGGAGAAGTTAGCCTACCAAGCACAGGGCAACTGGCATTATTCTGAGAGTGAGGTACCATGGGAAAGAGGGGTGAGCCCTACAAGGCAGCAGCAGAAAGCACTTAGAGGACAGAACCTGGAGTGGATACCTTAGAACATTGACGATATAAAGAATAAAGAGAAAGGTGAGACACTAGATGATGGCAGAAATCGTGAACCAGAAAATAAGGGTCTAGAGTAAACAGAAAGAAAAAGGTGGATAATGAAGAGAGTGTTAATATGACCTTATTTTAAGCATTTTAATCTTTTTTTTTAAAGTGGCCCTGTTCCCACTGGCTCTCTTCCCATCACTCCTGCTCCCCCTCTTCTTTATTATTTACAAACTCTTTAGAGTTTGTTTATGCACTCTTTTTTCCTGCTTTTATCTGATTAATATGTTTCTCTCCCTTCTTTTTTCTTCTCAGGTAGGTTTCTCCTTTTTCTCCTCCCTTTTAACTAGTTCTGTTCATTAGTTTGGGAAATTTTAAAAACCTCTCTGAGTCTTAGCTTCCTCATCTGTAAAATGAGGGTAGAGGACTAAATGGTACCTAAAGACTCTTCCAGCTCTAAATCTCTGATCCTATGATTCTTCTGGGAAGCCTCCTTTCAGATCCCATCCTGCTAGTACATTGGAATATACTGATCAATTTTATTCCTCATTTTACTCCTTTATTAACAAGAACTTTATGTTTACAAAATGTGTTATCAATTAGGGTTTTAAGTTAAGTGAATATGAAAAATGTTAAGATGAATTCGTTTGGATCTATTTTGAAATTACATACTTCTCATGACTCCAGAGACATTAAGAGAAAATTAACATTTAATATAAAGCACAAGATAAGCAATTCTATACATATTTTTTTACCTGTAGATATAACTGCAGCAGTTGTCCCAGAAATACCAATTCCATCTTTAAGAATAACTGGATTACTATTGTTTAAGTTGGGCAAATTGATATGACTTGTGGATACAGGAGAACATGGCACTGCGTGAGTTTTTTTCTATTAAAAAAAAAAACAAATCACATGAACACAATGTTTTAGGAAAAAAACAACAATTTCTCTAAAACTGACCCCCAATATAGTCCTTTCCACCTTTAGTATATAAACTCTAATTTCTCTTTATCTTTATTATCATTTATGCTCTATGCCTTTTAAATGTTCAGAAGCAGAAGAGTAACTACTTGGAAGCTCCCCCTTGAGCATTCAGAAAATTCAGAAATGTTTCATAGAAAGACTCCTTTACAGGCAGTTATAGGAAGCATAAAACACAAGTCAGATTCAAATGTTTCCACATGCAATTTAGGTTTCTATTATTGGTTTTCTCTCTGAGTTTTGAAATAAATCCTGATATTTAAAAAAGGATATCAAACTTTGCTTTTCTGATCTTTTGTTACAAAGCTTTAAGTTTTTGAACCCTGAATTGTGACCAGAGTCAATTCTGGATAAGGAACTGGAAATTAAAATTCAATTATCCTTCTGCTCCAAGGTATAATTTTTGACTATAATAAACTACATAAATAAAAGTTTTAGGAAAAAAACAGGTAATAAGAAGTACAGTATCTCAGCAATGAAAAGGACTTCAGGATATCTAGACCAATCTGTACAAGAAAAAGAATCTGTAACATCTATCAATGTTTCAGGCCTTTGCCTGAAGATGTCTAGTGAGGGGGAACATATTCTGCTTATGGAATTCTCTATTTTTCTAATTAATTTATTTTTAGTTTACAACATTCAGTCCCGCAAGCTTTTGAGTTTTAAATTTTCTCCTCCTTCCTCCCCTCTCTCCTCCCCAAGACAGAATGCAATCTGATATACATTCTATATATACATTCATATTAAGCATGTGTTTACATTAGTCATGTAAGAAGAATGGAATGAACGAGAAAGAAGAAACAAAACAAAAAAGAGAGAGCAAAGAGCATGCTTCAATCTGCATTCAGACTCCATGGTTCTTTCTTTGGATACGGATATTTCCATAATGAGCCTTTTGGCACTGTCTAAGAATCTGGCATTGCTGAGAAGAGAGGTCTATCAAAGTTGATCATCACACAACATGGCTCTGTATACAATCTTCTCCTAGTTCTGCTCCCCTCACTCAGCATCAGTTCATATAAATCTTTCCAGATTTTTCTGAAGTCTGCCTGCTCATTATTTCTTATAATACAATGGTATTCCATTATATTCACATACCACAATTTGTTCAGTAATTCTCCAGTTGATAGGCATCCCCTCAATTTGCAATTCTTTGCCACCATAAAAAGAGCTGTTATAAATATTTTTATACATGTGGGTCCTTTTCCCATTTATATGTTCTCTTGGGGATACAGTCTTAGAAGTTGTATTGCTGGTTCAAAGGGTATGCACATTTTACAGCCCTTAGGGCATAAGAATGCTCTAATTATTAAGACTTTTTCCTTACATCAAACCAAAATCTAGCTTTCTACATCTACTAGCACAAGTACTGTCCCATAGAATCAGTCAGATCACCACTTCTCCCCGCTTTTTAAACAGAAATAAATGCTGTTTTCTGTCAGTGGATTTTTATCATGTACTAGTAGAATCATATGATATTTTTAAAAATAATAATTGGGATGCTTTCCAAATGTCAAAAGAGGCTTAAAATAAAAGGTGGGCGTTATAAGAGGTGATTTTTTTAAAAATTTGTCTAATCTATTAATATTTTTGATAAGCATTATTGTGTTAACACTCATTAGTCACAATGATAATCTATAGCTTTCTTTCAATGCATTATCAAGATCCTGTCTATTAGAATAAGTAGTTATAAGATGTTTTCTCTCTCCATTTTTATAAATAATTTGTATAGCTTAAATTATTTTATTTTTAATATTAGATAAAATTGTAAATCAGTCTTCAACTGAGTCCTTCTTGCCTCTTTGTACCTTATTTATGAAAGAATTTTAGAATAATTAAGATGTGATAGATCTCTAGTGATTACTTAATGTCAACAGAAATATGCATATGCATACATATAGATACACACAGAGAGATTATATATATATATATAATATATATATGCTTCACATGGTATCATTATAGAGATTTATTATGTACCAAGGCATAAAAACTCTACAAATATAGTAAACAGAAATAGTAAGCATATTTTTTTCCAACACTATTCAAATAAAAAATCATGTTAAATAAAAGGCCTTTGAAAAAAGGAAATTAATTGAATTTGCTGGATATGGATTAACACTAAAGAACTGGTGAGTCAAAGAACAACTCATAGAAACAAAAGAAAATTTCATTAAATAAGTAGACAATATACAAAAACTTCCGGGATGTAACTTCAAATAGTTCTTCGGAGAAATTACATAACTTCCAACACTTTCATCACTGATAGTTCAGAAAATTACCCTCACAAATTGAAAAAAAATGAAAGTAACAAAAAATTACAACCAATGAGAAATTCTGAAAATCAAAGTGATTTACAAAAATAAGAACTTATTTAAAATATTAAACTGACAATAATACTAAGCTTAAAAAGCAGATAAAGCACTTTATTTTAATAAGAATAAGTACACAGTCAAACTATTAGTATTAAATAAAAGAATTCACAACTACTGAATATGAAACAAAAGAAATTCTCAAAAACTAATCTCAGCAATTCTATCTTAACAAAACTGATAAGTGAAATGGAGAATTAATAAAAATGCAAAATGTCCAAATTAAGAGAATAATTTAAACCTAACATTAGAAAAAGAAACTGACCTAGCCATAAACGAAGTCTCAAAGAAAAAAATCCCTAGGATCAGACACATTTACAAGTAAATTCCACCAAATAATCAAAAAAGAATTATTTCCATTTTTACATAAAAAGTAATCCTACCAAACTCCTTTTTGTAGAACAAATTTGAAAAAGAAAATGCTAAATCAACATCCTTAATATATATTGACATACAAATATCATTGAGTAAAAATATTATACACTCTGATGAGACTGGATTTATACCATGAATACAAGGTTGGTTAATATGTGAAAAAGTATAAACATAATTTGTTGTTCAGTCATTTTTAGTTGTGTCCAGCTCTTTCATGACCCAATTTGGCATTTTCTTGGCAAACATCCTGCAGTGGGTTTGCCATTTCCTTCTCTAACACATTTTACAGATGATGAAACTGAGATAAACAGTGTTAAGTGACTTGTCCAGGGCCACATAGCTAGTAAGTGTCTGAGGCCAGATTTGAACTCAGGAAGATGAAGCTTCCTAATTTCAAGCCCAGTACTCTCTAGGCATTGTGCCACCTACCTGTCCATAAACATAATATAATATATTTAAAACAAAAATAATGAAAACATGGTTAGAAGACTCTACCACAGGTTGGGCACAAATAGTCTGAACATTTAAAAATCATAGGACTATCTCAAAAGACGTTCAAAAGAGTTTTGCCAAAATTCAATACGTTTTTGTTAAAAACAACAAAAACCACAAGAATAAGAACAAAAAACTTTTCCTAATAACAGCAAAATAATGGAGTACTAGATGACCAGACCACTATCACCATCATCAGTTAGGTGCACAGTGATTAAAGCATACCACATCATCTGATTCTGGAAGACCTGAGTTCAAATGTGGTCTCAGACACTAGCTATGTAACTCTAGGCAAGTAATTTAATCTTTGTTTGCCTCAGCTCTCCTGAGGTAAATGGGATGTAACATGGGTTGTAATGGGGTGTAAACTGGATGATAACAACACCCACCTCCTAAGGCTGCTGTGAGGACAGAATGAGATGACTGTAACGCACTTTGTACAATATCTGGCATTACAAACACTATATACATGTTAGCTATTATCATCATATACAAGGAGAAGAAATTGTGAAAAATAAGCACAGACACAGAAGAAACAAAACAATCACTTCTGAAATTGATATGATGAGAACCTTAAAGTGTCAACTAAAAATTAAACAATAACTTCAGCAGAGATGCAGGATATAAAACCCACATAAGGAGCATTTTTGTGTATTTCCAAAAACGACAGCAGGAAGAAATAGAAATTTTCCATTAAAAAATAATTTAAGAATTTCCAAAATATTTAGGAACCTCCCCACCAAGACACAAAGGTACAGTGAATAGAACTACGCAACACATTTTCAAGGAATAAAGACAGGTTTGATGTCAACATGATAAAAGTAACCTACTCAAATCAATTTACTGCTTCAGTGTCATAGGAAAGAATTAAAAGATTAGAATTCTAGAAAAAATACTAACACAATTCATCTTGAGAAATAAAAGTTCAAGGAATTTGAAGGAAATGATGAGAACAAGGGAATATAAATGCCAAACTTCAAAGTATGCTACAAAATGATTATCATCAAAACTGTTTGGTACCAGCTTAAAAAACAGACAGGTTAATCAGCTGACAGAAGCATAGGAACATAGCAGCATCATATGCGCTAAAACTCAAACCTAACCACACAAGCAAAACCCCACTTTTCAAAAAAATTTCAGGAAAAACTCAAAAGCAATCTAAAAGAAATTAAGTTAAGATCAACACTTCAAGATTATATTCATGGCAACAGATATAATACTTAGATATAAAGTTCCTATCACAGATAAATCAGAACAACAAGGAATAAAATATTTTTCGCAATTAGAAGATTTCATGATGAGAGACACAGAGAAAGACAAAAAGAGAGAGAAAAGAGTGTGGAAGATAAAATGATAAAAATTTCCTTACACAGATTTTTAAAATTTTTGTACAAACAAATCCAAGCAACTAAAAGAGAAAAATGTCTGCATAAAATTTCTTTGATTAAAATCTGATATACAAAATACATTAAGTAACTCAAATATAAGAGCCATTTCTCAAAGTTTAAAAGATATAAACACAGCTGTCAAAATAAGAAATCCAAGCTATCAACAATCAAATGACAAAATGCTCCAAATTACCATAGAAAAAATGCAAATTAAAAACTAAGGTTACATTTCATAAAATCACATTAGCAAATATGACTAGTAAATAAAATGATAATTTTGGTCAGGGATATATATGAAAGGACATGCACACTAATGCACGGATGGCAGGGAGAATGAGTCTAGTCTGTCTGGAAAGCAATTTGGAACTTAAAAAGACAGTAAATGATGCATGCCTTTTGATCCAGTCATCTCACTACAGTGTCAACACACTCAAAGAAATCAAAAAAAGAAAAAGACTCACATACTCAAAAATACTTATGGCAATTCTTCTCATTACAGCAAAGAAATGAAAACGAAAAGGACGGCCAACAACTGGGGAATGTCACATTTACGTACTAGATTATGATTCCCCCTAAGACATGATGAAATGGATGATTTGAGAGAAACTTGGGAAGATCCATATGAATATATGAGGTACAATGAAGTGAGCAGAAACAGAAGAACAATTTATTCAACAACATTGTAAAGAAAAACATTGGAAAATTTAAGAAAACTGATCAAAATAATGACCAACCAACATATTCAGAGTTTCCCACTTCCTAACAAAGATGCGGTAGAAACAATACGCTAAATTTTATTTATGTATATGTGTGTGTGTGTGTGTGTGTGTGTGTGTGTGTGTGTGTGTGTGTATTATTAGACACTGTAATGTGGGAATTAGTCTTCTGCAATAATTATGTTACAAGGGTTTTTTTTTCTCCCTCTCCTAATGAGGGAAAAAGCACTAAAGGGTGGAGCTAGAAACAGGTTGCCAGAAAAATGAAAAAGTTATTAAAGAATTTTAATAAATATATATATAGAACAAATCTAACCACTCTGGAGAACAATTTGAAACTATGTCTAAAGGGCTACAAGACTGTGTATATCCACTGACCCAACAATAGTGCTATTATTATACCCCAAAGACATCAAATGAAAAGGACCCATGTGTACAAGAATATTTACAGCAGTTCTTTTTAGTGACCAAAAAAAACCCAAAACATAGAAACTGAGGGGATGTCCATCAACTGGGGAATGCCAAACTAGTTGTAGGATATGATTGTGTTGGGATATTATTGTGCTACAAGAAAATGATGAAGGGATGGTTTCAGAAAAATCTGGGAAGATTGATATGAGCTGATATAAAAGTGAAACGAGCAGAAGTAGGATGAATGGATATTTATGAAATTATGAATGGTGGCAGGCACTCTTGGTTCTTTGGGTACTCACCGAGAAAAGACTACGATTGGCAGCCGGTAAGAGTAGCAATCACATTTTGATTACCAAAGAAGGTACAGACACAAGTGGCAAGAGAGATAGAGAAATGGTGACATGGGGTGGGGGGATGGAATGGTGAAGGGAGTCAGGCAGAATGAAGAAGAGGATGGGGAGAATAGTTGGGAGCACTCTGATGGAGAGGAAAAAGAGGGCTGGAGGACAGAAGTTTGAGGTCTCTTTTTTCAGGGTTTTCAGGTTAGTTCATTAGCTTAGCCAAATCATCTCAAAGTTTTCATTAAATCTTTAAAATTGTCTCCTCAAAGTTTTATCAGAACTTTTTTGATGTTCTGCAAGATTAGTAACAGTAGCCTAAATTTTGTCTGGAATTTTTATATCATAGGACCAGAATCTTGACAGCAGTGCCTGGACGGTTTCTACTGATTCAGCACATATTACTAAGATGTGAATTTTGGTAACTAGATGATACAGTTTGTAAATTATGTTCCTTTGACCTATGGGATAATTTATACTTGACTTTCAGGTTCCCTCTTTGCAATTTTATTGCCCCTTTATATTGGCTACTTACAAAACTTACTATACCAATTGCAAAGGGGAGGGGGGAAACAAAATACTATTTTAACACGTAGGAGAACACTGTACCTAGTAACAACAATACTGTAATGATAATCAAGTGGGAAAGATGTAGGTATTCTGATCAATACGATGACCATAACAACACCAAAGGACTCAAGATGAAAAATATTATCTACCTCCAGAGAGAGAAAGGATGAATTCTGAGTGCAGAGTGAAGCATATTTCTTTCACTCTTTATTTTTCATGCTTTTCCCTATCTACAACATGGATAACGTGGAAATATGCTTTACATGACTTCACATGTAAAATGGGCATCCTATTTCTTGCCTTTTCATTGGGTGGGGGAAGGAAAAAGAAAATTCGCAACTGAAAATAAATTTTGTTAAAAAAATTTTTTTTAAATAAAAATATACGCAAAAGAGAAACCAAAAGAAATATAGACTAGCAGGTCATATTTGAAAGTGACATGCTAAAGTTATTCAATACTTAAAAGGAAAAGTGTGCATAAGAGCAATTTTGCAGTTCCGATTCAATTTCCTTGTCTTCTTCCAATGCTGAGCACAATATCCAGCACAGTGAAAAATGTTCTAATTACGTTTTTTACCATTCCATTTCCATCATCTACTGTATTTTAGAATCCACAAAAGCCCTCCACAAACTCTCTCCCTCTCTTCTGATATCCCCCATTCTCTCTCTGTCTCTGTCTCTCTCTCATACATACACACACACACACACACACACACACACACACACACACACACACAGTCTTACACTGCCAACACCTTGATTCAGATGCTCCGTGTTCGCACCTACACTACATTATCTGAGTCACACATTGCCTCCACTCTCTGTTCTCTTAATTAAATTCAAGACCCATTTATTAAAAACCTACTGTATTACATGGCAGCATAACAAAGTGCAGAGAACTGGCCTCTGAATCAGGAAGGTTGGGTTAATGAACCTCTCAGGTTCCTAGACAATAAATGCCTAAAACTTTTAAGTGGCAGACCAGGTGTCCATCTGCATAGGCAAAGGAACTGCATATACCAAAGAAATCAGAGGTCCAAACCACACCATCCTTCTCCCTTTCTTAGAACCAGAGGACAAAGTATAAATAGAAAGAATTCACCAGTCTGCTCCTGAAACTCACAAATGAAAACTCCTAGGAACATTATAGCTAAAATCCAAAACTTCCACATCAAATAAAAATACTGCAAGAAGTCAGAAACAAAGAACTCAAGCAGTGAGAAGCCACGGTAAAAGTCACACATAATTCAACAGCCACCACATAAAGAGGCAGACACTTTAGAATATGATATTCCAGAAGGCAAAAAGATATAAGCTGTAGCTGGTAATAACTTGCCAAGCAAAATTAAGTATAGTCAAACCAGAAAATGGAATTTTAATGAAAATAGAGGGCTTCCAAGCATTCTGCACGAAAAGACGAAAGCTGTGTAAAACCTTTGAAGTTAAAACACAAAGGTTATGAGAAATATACAAAAGTAAACATGAATAAACAAAAAGGGACTCAATAAGGATAAACTATTAACGTTCTAATAGAGAGAGATGTTACATTTGTCTCTTCCAAACCCTATCATCATAAGGGATCTTAGAGGGAATCTAATTAGACAGAAAGTCTGAGAATCATTCTATTACATCTTGATGACCATAAGAGAAGAATAAAAAGGGAGGGGAAGAGGAATACAGAAGGATGGGAGGGGTTGAGGGAAGGGTTGAAAGAATTTTAGGAAAATCATTTCACATAATCAGACTATGCAAGTAGACATCCATACAAAGAAGAGAGAAGAGAAGGTTGTGGGGAATGTTGAGCCTTGAATCTCATTCTCATCTGAACTGGTCAAAGAAGGGAAGAATACACATATAGACACACAGAGTTCAGTACAGAAATACATTTCACTCAACAGGAGAAAAGGGGGAATAAGGGGAAGGGTAGATTAAGGGAGGAATTTTAATACTAAGCAAAACAGTAACTAAGGATACACGAAAATGGTAAATTTTTGGAGGGGATAAAGAACAGAAATCTGATGGGGTGAATATCAATTGGTGAATGACTGAACAAGATATGGTATATAAATGTGGTTGAATACTGTGCTTTAAAAAATGATGAAGGGATAGTTTCAGAAAAACCTAAGGCAGCTTATATGAACTGATACAGAGTGAAGTGAACAGAAACAGGAAAACAATACATACAACGACAATAATATGTCAAGGACAAACAACTTTGAAAGAGTTAAGAACTCTGATCAGCACAATGACCAACCACTATTTCAGAGAACTAATGATGAATCACACTACCCACTGACAAAGAACTGGAAACTGAGGAGATGCCCATCAACTGGGGAATGACCGAACAAGTTGTGATAGATGAATGTAATGGAATACTATTGTGCTATAAGAAATAATAGGCAGGATAGTAGTATTAGAAGAATCTGGAAGGACTTACATGAACTGATGCTGAGTGAGATAAGCAGAACCAGGAGAACATTATACATAGTAACAGTAACATTATGTGCTGATCATCTATGACTGACTTAGTTCCTGCAAAACAATGATCCAAGACAATTTCAAAAGACTCATGAGGTAAAATGCTATCCACATCCAGAGAAAAGAATGATGGAGTCTAAATACAGATTAAAACAAAAAAATAAACAGCACTGCCCACCTCCTGATAGGTAAAGAACTTAAGTGTTTTGGATACGGACAATGCAGAAACTTGTCTTGTTTGACTATAATACTTGTAACAAGATTTTTGTTTATCTTTATTCTCAATTGGGCAAGGAAGGCATTTTTTTCAGATTGAAAAAAATAAAAATTAGCTCAGTGTTTTCTGCATTCTGATGCCATGCCATTTGATAAAGACGTATGTTAATAGAAGCATGTTATTTACATTCATTCATTGCTTGATGGTGCAGCATAATGTATTTTCACTTGATCGAGTCCATTTTTGCTGCTGCGTTGTCTGAGATCATGCATTTTTGAGTTTAGCTGAAGCACAGTAGGTATTGCTCCAGTCTCTTATTTTAAGTCTCTGGGAATATTTATGCTTCAAGTAAACAATATACTGTTAGATTCTTTCTAATTCATGCTGCTATATACTTCCATTCTATACATGAGCTCATGCCATTTCCATTTACAATCATCATGTTTCCTCCAATCCATTCATATTTTTTCCATTCTTTGCAGCCTTCCAACTCTATCAGAAGAGAGCAATGAGAAGTGTTTTCAGCAACAATGGGCTAAACTTGATGCAATCTGCTTCTGCTTCCCTCCCCCTCTTTTCTTTTTTCCTCATCAAGATCCCAATAATAAGTTTTTTATCCTTATTTCCTTCCCTCTTTACAATCCACTTTCCAGAACTTATTCGACTATGTTTATGATTAATACCTACCTTAATCAACCCTCTCTTATTGTTACTCTCTACTCCTTTGACCAGGTCAGATGAAAGTGAGGTTCCGTTATCATCTACTCCGCACTCCTACCCCTTTCTCCTTGTTAGCAGAGTCTACCTCAACAACGTTGTAATAAATTCTCACAGTCTCTCTCCCTCCCCTTATTTTCCCTAGTCATAAAACATAACACACCATTGCCAGGCCCTATTTGTCTCCTATCTGACTCTCTTTATCACCCCTGATATTACAGTTCTAAGGGACAGTGGGGGCAGTCCTTTCATGTGCAAAAAAGAAGATCATAACAGCCCCTATCTCCCATGGTTATTGTGAGGATAAAAGGAGATATTTGTAAAATGCTTGGCAAATGTTAAAGCACCGAGTGCTACTGGTAGTAGTAATAGTGGAATCATGTATTAGAATAGCTAATCCTTCTTTAATCCCTTATTATTGCCCACTCATATTTACTTACTTTTCTCATGACTTCTGTGTTTGTTTATATTTCAAAATTTCTACTCACTTCTGTTCTTTTCATGAGAAATGCTTGGAAGTCCTCGATTTAATTAAAATTCCATTTTTTCCTCTGTAAGATTATGCTCAGTTTTGCAGGGTGTTATTCTTGGCTGTCAGTCTGTATCTTTTGTTTTTTGGAATATGATGATACAAACTCTGCACTGTTTTATATGGCAGCTGCTAAATTATGTGTAATCCTGACTGTGGCTTCTTAGTACTTGAACTATCTTTGTGGATGCTTACAATATTATTTCTTTGATGTTGAAGCTGTAATGTCCTTAGGAGTTCTCATTTAGGACTTTATTTCAGGAGGCAACTGATAGATTCTTTCTAGTTTCATTTTGACTTCTACAATGATGCTTCAGTTTTCTTTCATTAATTCCTGAAGATATGTTGAGCCTTTCTCTTGATTGTGGATTTCTAGTAGTCCAATCATTCTTAAATGCTCTCTTCTTGATGTCTCAGCTATTTTTGATACGAGTTACTTTACGTTTTCTTCTATGTATTTGGTTATCTAACTTTTGTTTCAATTTTTTCTTGTGTCATGATGGAATTATTTACTTCTGTATACTCTACCTTAGTTTTCAAGGAGTCTGTACTACTGGGTTAATGTTTTTGTACCTCTTTTATAAAAAATGTTGTTTTTCTCCACAGCTTTAATTTATTTTCCAAACCTTTCCTCTGATACTCTCATTTCATTTAAAAAAATAGCTTTTTAACTTTTAAAAACTCTTACTTTACTTTTCCAGGAATTCTAACTGAACTTTTGTTTAACCTGAATTTTTCTCTGAAGTGCTGCTTATAGATGTTTTGGAGTCATTCTCTTCTTTTCTGTTTGTATCATGAATACCCTACTATATCTACAGGCTCAGGCGAACAGAATTACAGGCTGCCCTAGAGGTTCCAGAGCAGACTGAGGGGCATGAGGCCCTGCTCCTCTCCAGAAGTCAGTCACACAACTGCTGCTCCTTTGCTCCTGCTCCTTCCTCAGAAATAAGGGGGAGAGGGTGGAGCCAAGATTGTGGAGTAGAAGGACAGACCTCTAGAAGCTCTCCCCCCACAGCCCACAAAATACCTGTAAAAAATGCTTCTAAACAAATTCTAGAGCAGTAGAAGCCACAAAAGGACAGAGTGAAAGAGATTTCTAGCCTAAGACAGCCTGGAAAGCCAACAGGAAAGGTCTATAACGCCGGGCTATGAGCAGAGCACAGCACACCCGAAGAAGCCTAGCACTGGCTGCACAGTGACCTGATCAGGCTTCAGGGTGCGGAATTACAGACAGCAGCTTTAGTTCCCAGCTTACTCAACTCACAAATGCCAAAGATAGCTTCAGTGGTCAGTGAGAAAAGTCTTTCACCTGGGTGAGAAGGGGGCAGGGTCCTGCCTACAGTCCAACTCCAGGCAGCTGCATCATCCATTTTTGGAGCTCTCAGCCTAAAGACCCTGGGGGAATTGAGCCACTGATCAGACCTCAGCCCTGAGTGGCAGTCCTGGGGTGAGGAGGAGCATTGGCTGGTGAAGGCTCTGGAGAGGGAATCCTGGGCAGAAAAGCTTGTGGTTGCTTCTAGACCACAGCGCAGGCCAGGGGAGGAGTAAACTCCTCTCCCTTGATCGTGCCACCTTGGAGGAATTGAGGAACCTAGAGTATACCCTTTACTTGACAAAGGACTCAAAAGTGAAGTAACAGGTTGGGAAAATGCCCATAAAAGGGAAAAAGTAAGACTGTAAAAGGTTATTTTCTTGGTAAGGGAGAATGTCATCAAAGGAAGATATAAAATTAAGGCTTCTGCATCTAAACCCTCCAAAATAAATATGTAATGGTCTCTGGCCATGGAAGAGCCCAAAAAGGATTTTGAAAATCAAGTAAGAGAGCAGGAGGAAAAATTGGGAAGAAATATGAGAGCAATGCAAGAAAGCCATGAAAAGTGAGTCAACAGCTTTCTAAAGGAGACAAAAAAAATGCTGAAGAAAATAATACCTATAAAAATAGACTAAACCAAATGGCAAAAAAGATCCAAAAACCCAATAAGGAGGAGAATGCTTTAAAAAGCAGAATTGGCCAAATGGAAAAGGAGGTCCAAAAGTTCACTGAAGAAAATAGTTCTTTAAAAATTAGAATGGAGCAGATGGAAGCTTTATGAGAAAACTTTATAAGAAACCAAGAAATCACAAAACAAAACCAAAAGAATAAAAAAATTGAAGACAATGTGAAATACATCACTGGAAAAACAACTGACGGGGAAAACAGATCCAGGAGAGACAATTTTAAAATTATGGGATTACTTGAAAGTCATGATCAAAAAAGGAGCCTAGACATCATCTTTCAAGAAATTACCAAGGAAAATTGCCTTGCTATTCTAGAACCGGAGGGTAAAATAAATATTGAAAGAATTCACCAATCACCTCCTGAAAGAGATCCCCAAAGAAAAACTCTTAGGAATACTGTAGCCAAATTCCAGACTTGCAACCATCCAGAAACAAACAACTCAAGGATTGTGGAAATACAATCAGGATAATACAAGATCTAGCAGCTTCTACATTAAGGCATCAAAAGGCCTGGAATACAATATTCCAGAAGTCAAAGGAACTAGGATTAAAAGGAAGAATCACCTACTCAGCAAAACCAAGTATAATGCTTCAGGGGAAAAAATTATCATTCAATGAAATAGAGAACTTTCAAGCATTCTTAATGAAAAGACCAGAGTTGAATAGAAAATCTGACTTTCAAACGCAAGAATCAAGAGAAGCATACAAAGGTAAATAGGAAAGAGAGATCATAAGGGACTTACTACAGTTGAACAGTTTACATTCCTACATGGAAAGATAATATTTGTAACGCTTGAAACTTTTCTCAGTATTTGGGAAGCTGGAGGGATTATATACATATGTACATATACATACATACACACACATATAGACAGGGCACAGGGTGAGTTGAATATGAAGGGATGATATCTAAAAAATAAAGAGGTGAGAGAGGAATACATTGGGAGCAGAAAGGGAGAAATGGAATGGGGCAAATTATCTCTCATAAAAGAGGCAAGAGAAAGCTTTTTCAATGGAAGGAAAAAGAGGAGAGGATGAGAGGCAGAAAGTAAAATTTACTCTCATCACATTTCGCTTAAGGAAGGAATAACATGCACACTCAATTTGGTATGAAAATCTATCTTACACTACTGGAAAATAGGGGTGAAGGGGATAAGTGTGGTATGGTGTTGGGGGGAAGATAGGAAGGAGGACAAATGGGAGGAGGGAGTAATTAGAAATAAATACTTTAGGGGAGGGACAAGGTCAAAAGAAAATAGAATAAATGGGGGGGAGGACAGGATAGAGGGAAATATAGTGAGTCTTTCACAACATGACTTATGGAAGTCTTTTGCAAAACTATACATATGTAGCCTATACTGAATTGCTTGCTTTCTCAGTGGGGATGGGTGGAAAGGCAGGAAGGAAGGGAGAGAAGTTGGAACACAAAGTTTGAGGAACAAATGTTGAGAATTGTTTTTACACGCAACTAGGAAATCAGAAATACAGGTAATGAGGTATAGAAATCTATCTTGCCCTATAAAAAAAGAGAGAAGATGGGGATAAGGGAAGGGAGGTGTGTGATAGAAGGGAAGGCAGACTGAAGGAAAGGGTAATGAGACTGCACGGTTTTTAGGGTGGGGGAGGGTAGAGATGGAGAGAAAATTTGGAACTCAAAATCTTGTGGAAATGAAGGCTCAAAACTAAAAATAAATTAAATTATTTAAAAAAAAAAAAAAAGAAAGAAACAAGCCACAGGTCACAAGCCCCCTCTAGATGGAGTTATGTATTTCAGTCTATGATGAATCTGCAAAATAGCTCTGGGTAATGAGAGACAGATTCCAGCTGGCCTCTCTTCTGTTCTTTGCATAAGGCTCATGTGTCTCTCTGTTCTCAGTATAGGACCCTTTTTTGTCCTACTGCCTGTCTCAGGGTCCCTATGCAGGAAGACTCCCTGTGACACCCTCCTGGCTACTCCTCCTTCTCAGGCTCAGAAAACCTATCTCCCTGTTTTGACTTGGGCTAGAAAAAAGGACTCCCTGTGACTTTTCCTTGGATTTCTCAATCAACATGGTGAAATCTGGCAAGTTTTCTAAATCTCTGTGGAGTGTACGTAAGCTTGACTACTATACTGCTTTCTCCTACTTTGCCATCTTGCTGATCTAATAGCATTAATTCTTCTGACCATTAGATCTGACATCATGTCTTCTCTGAGATATAATTAAGGAACTGGACACCTTCTCCTTAACTTTTAGTGAGATTTTATATGAAAAAGCAAAAGATTTACTGTACAGGGTGTGACAAATAGGAAAGACCAAGAAGCTGGAAATAAAATAATATTAACACCACCACCACCACCAATAAAAATTGGTAGGTACATAATGCTGCAAGGTTAGCAAAGGATCTTACAAATATCTCATTTAACCCTAACAAACCTAGGAGGTATGTGCTACTATTATCCCCATTTTATAGAGGAGGAAATCGAGGTAGACAAGTGAGTTGCCTGTAGTCATACAGTTAATAAGCATCTGCAGATAGGTTTGATTCCAGGTTCAGTGGACCTATTGTACCACCTCTTTGCATCCTATCAACATTTTTTTTGGAAAGTAATGTGGCACGGAACATTTGTAGTCTGTTTTATTCACAAAATTATCTGGTGGTGGGGTGGGGTTTAGGGTTAATTGCTTATCTAAAAATCTTGCTCAAGTCTTATTGCTGCCTTCTGGTTTTTACACTAGTTATTTCCCCTTAATGGTCACACTACTGCCACTGCCACCCTCACCCATTTACAGAACCCTCCCTTTGTAACAAAGAAAAATATCAAAGTAAAGCCAACTAGGCAGGCAGCTAGTTTTGCACATACTAAATATTTTTTCATTGATTTCTACCCCTTCTCTTAACTTCGCAAGATTTGCTTTAATACTATCTTTGGTGTTAATGCCATGGTACCCTTGGATGAGACATAAGATAAGCATCTGCCTCATAATGAATTCTTCAGGGAATCAAAGGATATCAGAGCAAAAGGAACCACAGATTATCTGGTCTAACTTCCTTATTGAAATGGATGAGGAAACTGAGACTTAGTTGGGTTAAGTGACTTGCCTATAGTAATAAGCTAGGTAGTTAGGTGACTCAGTGGATGGACTACTAGTTCTGGAATCAGAAAGACTTACCTTCTAGAGTTCAAATCTAGCCTCAGACACTTACTAGCTGTGTGACCCAGATAACTCATTTTAATTCTGTTTGCCTCAGTTTCCTTACTTGTGAAATGAACTAAAAGAAATAGGAAACCACTCCAGTATCTTTGCCAGAAAAAAAAAGAAAAATGGAGTTAAGAAGAGTTGAATATGACTGAAAACGATTGAACAACAAAGTCAACTAATGCTGATTACCAATCCTAAAGGTATAATATTCTCTATCCATAGCTATCCACCTTACTATCGAAGAGGAGTATTTCATCAGTAGTTCTCATACCATAGTGCTTGTCTTTAATTTTTTCATTCTTCAAGCTATTTCCAAAATGTCTCAAACTTTTAGAAATTTTTCTTTTCAAAACAGAAAGAATGATGCACTTCTCCAAATTTGGCTGTGATTTGTACATTCCAAGATAATATTCCACTGTCATGGGCTCATCATCTTAAGAGCTGGATCAACCCTTAAAGGACATGAGTCCAACCCTCTCATTTTACAGATGTGCCCAGGCTCACATAACTAGTTAGTTTTGGAGAGAGATTTGAGCCTAAGCCTTCCTGACTCCAGGTCTAGGGCTCTACCATCTAAACCACAATATCATGAAACCCAAGGGTCAACCAAAGCACTCCCTGCAGTGCTCCTTCTATGCATGATAGGCTCAATAAAATCAAAGTCCTTCTAAGGCTCCAGAAATCTGAGGTCCCAAGAGGTCTACGGAGCAGGAAGCTGGGCTTTTCCCTATCTCCATTTAAGATCCCTACTCCCAAGCACTGCTTCTGGGCCCTTCTCCTCCCTGGCCAAATAAGAAAAATCCTGGAGTATGTAAGAACTGATCTGAGCCCAGTAGTAAAACAAGCACCTAATCCTTTTCTCAAAGGACCAGGCTCCCTCTGAAGGAGCTGTACTCCAGCCTCTTCCCCTCAGCAGATGCTACAATCCTCAAGTTCCTGTTTGAATTTGTTTGACTTGTGCATTTTGCACCAATATAACATACTAACTGTAGGTACTTTATAATCCCCAACCCTCCAAAATAAGATTCTGAACTAGCCATCTCCGATGAACCTCCAATACCTAGCCAATGTGTAGGATGTTCTCAGGGTCCTAAAAACACTGCTTTAGCAGGATAACTTCATCCTAGTATTGAAAGACAACACAGTCAGTCTATGTCCGTGTAGTCCATTATACTATGAGGCTCAATTTGGATCAACATACATATGCAGTTCTGGAGACCTGGGGTAGTGGCAGCTCCCCTTTAATTCCCTTTTTCTTCCCCAAGTTGCCATTTATAGAGAGGAAGAAATCAAGGCCCAGAGAAAAGTAGGAATCTGCCTAAGATCAACTGATCAACAAGTAAAATTACTAAACACATACACAGCCCTTAATGCTGAAAATTAAAAAAAAAAAAAAAAAGAAAGTTCATGCCCTCAAGGAGCTTGCATCTTATAGAGGGAAATGTACCTATAGAAACAAAACAAATACAATGTAATTTGGGGGCTAGGCATGAATAACTGGAGGATTTATTAAAGAACTTTATGCATTTTATTCAAGTAAGCATTCTCAGAGACACAAAGTTTCCCCTAAGAACTGCTTTGGCTGCATTCCTTAAGTTTTGCTATGTTGTCTCATTGTCATTCTCTTGGATGAAGTGATTGTTTCTGTGATTGGTTTTTTGATCTACCCATTCTTTAGAACAGATCATTTGGTTTCCAATTAAATTTTGTTTTGTCTTTCCATGGCCTATTATTACACGTAATTTTTATTAAATCATGTTCTGAAAAGGATACATTTACTATTTCTGCCTTACTGTATTGGATTCTGGAGTTTTTATACCCCAGTACATGGTCAGTTTTTGCATAGTACCATGTACCACTGAGGAAAAGGTTTATTCCTTTCTACTCCCATTTAATTTTCTATAGATATCTATCATATCTAACTTTTCTAAGGTTTAATTTACCTCTGTAACTTCTTTCTTGTTTATTTTGTGACTAGGTTTATCCAGTTCTGAGAGGGAACAGTTGAAGTTTCCCAGTAGTAACAGTTTTGTTTTCTATTTCTTCCAATAACTCCCCTAACTTCTTCTCTAACAATTTGGATGCTGTGCCCACTTGGTCCTGACCCTCCCTGTGTGATTAATCTTTTATTTATTTTTCTTTTCTATTGAAGGGGCCATCCCCATGACTACTTTTAAAGAAGTCTATTCACTGAATGGTCATTACCTCACTTTAAGTGAGTACCTGAAAATAGGCCAAGGTCTCCCAGTACATCCTGGGCCATCTCCAGTCATCCTAATGAAATCTGGTCACTGGATCCAAACGGCTCAGGGGGAGAAAGTAAGGCTGGTGACCTTGCAAAACCCTCCCTCACTTAAAACAAAGTCAAGTACAACTAATGTCATCATTTCTCTGATGTCATGGTCCTCTTTGAAAACTAAGGATGAACACAACAACAACAATGTTGGAGGCAATGTCTGACATGTACTTTGAAGGAAAAAAGGTCACAGGTCAAGTATAGCATCATAATATGTAAGAGCTGGAAGAGACCGCAGATCTAAGTCAGCCTTCATTCTGTCACCTAATCTTCTCAGTGTTTTCTCATATTACTCTTTCTCCATATAGTCTGTATGTCAGTCAATCTGGCCTGCACAGTCAATCTGGCCTGCTAAGTGTTAGCCCAAGACACAACAATCTATATCCCACCTTCCTGGTATACATGTGTTCTTCTCCATGTATGGAATAAACTCTTCCTCTGTTCCCTCCTGAAAAATCCCTGGCTTTCTTCAAGGAACTACTCAGATGCTACCTCCCCAGGAAGTCTTTCCTAATCTCCTAACTTCTTAGCATTCTTTCATTCTCAAAATTACTTTGTAGATATTTTGTGTTACATATGTACATGATGTGACCCTATCATAGAATAGGCTCTTTAAAAGTAAGACCTATTTTATTTTTGCCATTGCATTGCCAGCACCTAGCACAGTCTCTTGCATACAAGTAATCACTTTTGTTGAACTGAATGGGAAAATAGCTACAGTCTGAAGAATTCGAGTTATACTGCAACCTATTTATTAGAAACCATATAGAAATGGCCTCATAATCACTGTGTGGTATACAAGTGCTAGATCTGGAGCAAACTAGTTTCAACTCTTGGCTCTCATATTATTCAAGGGCTTGATGACTGAGCAAGTTCCTTTACAAGAATGAGCCTAAACGTAAAATGAGAATACTACTTGGACAGAATACCTCCAGCAGCTTTTGTAAGGAAAGTGCTTTGTAAACATTCAAACACTATAGAAATGAATTTATTTTAAAGGCCACTAGATGGTGCAATGCTGCACAGAGCATTGAACCTGGAGTAAAGATGTTCTGAGTTCAAATAGGACTTCAGATACCGACTAGTTTGTGTGATGGTAGGGCAAATCACTTCACCTTTGTCTGTTTCCTCATCTGTAAATTGCACCCAGAGTTGTGAAACTAAAATTAAAGTATTTGTAAAGTACTTTGCAAACCTCAAAGTACTTCATTAATATTAGTTGTTGTTGTTATTAATAAAGCGGAAAAGCTGTGCAAGGGAACTTGTGATTCTGTGAAGATGCCAAAATGTGATTATTCACTGTTCAGGTGTCATATAGAACTGTAGCAAGTGAACTATAACTCCTTTCATTACAATGACTGTGTAAGTACAGGCATTTGAAATTCTTTTAGTATGAGTATTTACTTTCTGATGAAGGAAAATAAAATAAGTGATTACCAAGCACTAACTAAATGGAACCAAAGCAGGACAGAGAAACAGCAGACCTATGTGAAAAATCTGATCTACTTTTAGAATGACACATCATTCTAAAAATGTGAACAAAGATAGATTCAGAAATTAAGAAAAGGCATGTGAGAGTTAAATCTCTCATAAAAACTAATATAGGTGAATTTACACTCTATTAATATAAGGTGATTAATAAGACAATTACACTTTCCAAAACATTTTCCTAATTCCCAGAATGTCAAACTATAAAAAGTTATTCTCTGACATAAAGACCATAAAGCATTTATAAAGCTACTTTAGAATTCTGATTACTTTGCCTCCTCTACCCAAAAGAGGTTCAAAATGATTTTTTTTCATTACTGTGCTGGATCTATCAAGAAGTTTTCCCTCCCTCTTTAATTCTTTCCTTCAGACTCTTTTACTATATGGTAAAGACCAAAAAAAAAAAACCACCTGTATTTTACATTGTCCTTTTCAATAAAATGGGATATATAGCCAATATAGAATATTCTAATGGGAATTTTTGTATTGAAATTTATTTTAGAAACTTTAAAAAAAATTTGCTTACATTTATCTTCTTATGTTTTTTTAAAGACATTATCTTCTGTGTCTCCATAACTATATTTTCCACCTTTTAAAATGTAAATTCTTAAAGAAAATTCTACTCCTTCCTCATCAACAGAGAGACAGATATACAGACAGATAGCTAAAGATAGAATCATTCATTCATCTAGCTAAGTGATGCCTCACCAGGGAATAATGGGTTTGAGGGATTTTAACAAATGTAACTCTTGTAAATATATATTTTAGGAGTATATTCAAAAAAAATTTAATGGCAATGTAAAGACAGATCAGATTGAGTGAATTTGTAGTCCTCTTTGAATAACCCTATTAGAAAATAGAGATAATTTCCACCTTCCCAATTAAAAGCTTCAGACATACGTAATTTTCCTTTAATTCTTCAAGAAGTAATAGACTATTTTGTATCTACATATAAGTTCCTTATCATGCCTAAATCCTCAAAAATTGCTACTGATAATGGTTCCTAAATAGGGTTCTCCACTAAAGTAAATGTCATACTGATTTTTATTCAGCTCCAACAAAATAATGTAACCTGATTTAGTCTAATAAAAAAGAAAGTATACCCTGAGTAAACTGTAAATCATGTTTCATATTTGAAAGTATTACTATTTTTACTGAATATTGGTTGTACTGTAATTCAAAAAAACTGGATTCAAAGTAGCTTTGTATCATTTTCTCAATAAAATTCTAATAATACAACTATTGTCATTATCAGTGGTACTCTGAAAACAAAGATTTAATTTAAGAAGGGATCCTCATACTTGAAAAAGCTGAGAACCACTGCAATTTGTTAGTTTGAAATTGAAAGAAAAACCTAAAAAAATCTTACATCAAATCTCTGAGATACAAGTACAAAGTTGGATGATTTCATTCTAGCTTCCAAATTACTTTTAATAGCGGACAAAACAAAAGAACTTTGCATACTTATTGTACATGTTTTATCTATTAAGAAATGTGGCACAAAAAAATTAGAACTATAATTTTTTAGTTTCTTTCCTCCAAGTTGTTGTGCCACATTACATTCCCCACAAAGGCCACTTTTTGGGGGTTAACATTAGCCTGATGCAAACATTCTTGGATATTTCTCAATAAAATAAGAAACGCCTGCACAATAAAATTAAGTTCCCATTTAAATTTAAAATTGTGTAAATTCTACATTTTTAAAATGCTACACACATCTAGCATAAATTGTTTGAAGAAAGCTGAGTTTTAAAAGGTGCTGGCTTTAAAAGAAAATACACCCACACACAAATTTCAGTGTGGTTTTTAAGAAGTCGAACAAACACTATTTAAAGTCTTACTTAACTTTGTAGCAAAAAAAAAACTACCAAATATGGATGGCATATATGAGAAAACAGGAAATCATCTGAATTATTAAAAGAGACTTATACTGCAGATAAACTTCTAAACGGCATGTTACAAACAATAAGCCACTATAAAAAAACTGCAATATAAATTAAAGAGCAGTAGGTACAACTGACCTTTCTTCCTGGTTTTAGGCCTTTTTTTCTTGTTTTGAGATTTTCAGTGTGAGAGATGTTTTTTGTCAGGGAAACATTTTTAGGAGACCTGCCCTTCTTGGGGACTGAAGTCTGTCCAGGTGGTTTAGCCCGACCTGGTTTCTTGCCCCGATGTGCTGGTATTGGAGCAGTTTTCTGTGGAGACTGCATTGAACGCCGGGTCACTTTGGAAGGGGAAGATTGTGTTTTTGCACTACTCTTTGTAATGGAAACTGAGAAAAAAATACAAACAAAAATAAAACAAATGAATGCCAGAATTTCAAGGCATTTTTACCTATTTTTGACTAGAGAAGTGTTTTGCACAAATGTACTTTAGTTGCTTTTGAAACATATTTTAAGTTCTTTGGCTAAAAATTTTCAAAATAATCAAACATTCAAAATAAAATCAATTTTTAAAACTACAGTCTATTAAACACAGAAACACAAGAGTTTAATTCTCCACAATAATATATTAGTATAATATTTACAAGGTAAAAAATACAACTTTCAAGCTATAGTGAAAATTAACTCACCTTCTGAATGCTTTTCATACTCTCCCTTGCTAATGACGAAAAACATCTTTCCTTCATGTAACATACTCATATACAAATATTATTTAGTATATTACTAGAATCAAAGAGAATACACTACCATATGGAAAAGGTCCAGAGTAATGTCCTATTCTTGAATGAAATGCTTCTTAAGATTTTTTAAAGCATAAATCCTGAAAGACCTTAAGTCTATTTCTAATCACAAATATAATTTATTATTTCAGGTTGAGTAAGAGTGCTGTTCCTTGAATCGTGATTAAAATTTATTTATGAAACATTTACTTCCCACCAGATACTTATTATTCATCTAACACAACTAGGCTTGAATATCTCATAAGACTGGTAGGTAATCAAAGTCATTTATAAAAATTTAAATATTCATGATTCAGTTACTCTACTTTTCATTCTAAAACAAACAAAAAAAAATTACCTAGCACAATAAATGATGCCAAGCAAGAAATTGTTTTGGGAATGTTAGGTATATTTTTTACATATGCATATATAAAGACTATACAAAATATAATCAATTTAAGTTTTAAAGGGGGTACATATATCAACCTATTCTTCCCACTAGCCCCTCATTCATTTATATGAATAGATGAGGTTATATTAATCTTTAGACCATTTTTGGTTAGGATTTGACTGTTTACAGATGATACCAGATGCTTTATAGATGCTTTCCCCTCTATTTTACTTCCAATAACATTTTCAGGCCATTCATTGACCAACCAATATTATTCCAATTCTTCTATCACATTGCTGATCATACTCTCTTGGACTCAAATGTCTCTCAGGATTTTTGAGACATTGCTCTCTCATTTTTCTTCCAATCTGTATGACTATTTCTCAATTTCCTTTGTTAATTTAACATTCATATCATACCTATACAAAGCAAAACTATATCCTACATCCTCATCTCTTTCCTCTCTACACTCACTTTCTTGATAATTTCACTAAGTTCCATCTGGACAGTTATGGACTCTATGCAATTAACTCCCAGATCTACATCCCCAACATTAATCTGTCTCATGAGCTCCAGTCCTACCACACTACCTATGAGAATTCAAACTGGCTGTTCCCAAAAAATCCCAAACTCCACATTTCCAAAACAGACTTTATTATCATCATTCTCCCTCCACCCCCACCTCTTTTCTGAACTTTCCTTGCTTTGCTGAGGGCAGCACTGTCCTTACAATCACCCACATTCACAAACTCCATCACCTTCAACTCCTCCCTCTCCCTCACTCCACATTTCCCATTAGTTGTCAAATGTTGCTAAATGACATGTCTCATGACATAACTCTCTAGATCAGACTCTCACCTGGTGCTTGGAGACAAAAAGCAGTTTCCCTGTTTCAGGGCTTTTCCTTCTCCAAACCACTTTCCTCACATCTGCCCAAGTGTAGGTCTGACCAACTCACAATCCTAACTCAATAAAGTGAAGTGATTTTCTCTTGTGTTTAGGATCAAAAACTGCTTGTTTGATCTTTAAAGATCTTCAGAACACAGCTCCAATCTATCTTTTCTGGTTTAATGTGTGTTACTCTCCTTCATATACTCCACAATCCACCAAAATTAGCCATTTTGCTTTTTCTCATACAAGGTACTCTATCTCCTATTTCTGTGACTTTTACAGGGCTGTCTCTATGCCTAGGATGTGCTCCCTCTTCCTCATCTGACTTTTAGAATCCCTAGATTCCTTTAAGAAAAGCTACAGTGGCAAATGAAAACTTCTGTGATCTCCCCAACTACTAGTTACCCCATTTCCTTCTATATACTTCTGTTTACAAATGTTTTACCTACATACTATGTATACTTCCTGGCCTCAAAGTTCAAAGACCTGGAAGTTCAAGTCTCATCTCTAACAAATACCAGCCCCCCCCCCCCCCAATCCTATTTCTGTATGTTATTTCTTCTAAGAAAACGTAAAATCCTCTTGGGAATAAGGACTGTTTCATTTTTGTCTTATATCACAGGTTTCTCTTGCAGGGAAGGCCTGGAACTTAGCTCTGCAACTTAACAATCCTTTTATTCATCTAGAGTTAATTTGCTAGATCATCCCATTCTTTTTCCCCCCTTACAGTGCCTCCTGCTTTGTACATCCCCCTTCCTCTGGAAAATACTGACAAATGACCAATTTTCTAACTTACTAGAGAAATCAAAGCCATTTACCATGAGTAGCTTCCAAAAGGTCCAAATTAGGTCCAAGTTCTACTTTGAACAAATTCTTTTCCAACTTTCTGGCTTCAAAGGAAAGTGCTCATACTCCTTTCAGTGGCTAACTTCTCCAATTTTACTTTCCTCTCAAGCTCTATTTTCTGAGATATTACTTCCTCCACTTGAATCTTCTATTTCTCTCTCTATTCTGACTCCTCTATCTGAAACATGTTCAAGTCTGCCTTAAATTTGAAAGTATTTTTTTCCTACATCCTGCTAGTGTCCCAATTCTCTACATATCACTAACAAACTCCTGTAAAGACTGTAATGCACTTTGTTGCCACCATTTCCTCACCAAGCATCTCTTCCTCTCCCCTGACAATCTAACTTCCTACCCACTATCACTGTTTGAACTGTTCTTTCCAACATCATCAATTATCCATGACTTGGAAAGCACCAAAACAGAGCTTTTTACATTTCATTCTCCTTAGTCTCTCTGCTTTATCTCCTCACTGATAAACTACTCTCATACATCTTAAACCTCTCTTCATTCTCAACTACCTACTATTCTGCTTCTTTTCCTACTTCTCTAGTCAATGCTTATAGTTTCTTTCTGCTAAAATCTAACTTTACTTTCCAACCTCTAAATAAAGGAAAAACTTTAACATTCAATCTTCAGTCCTATGAGAACAACAAAAGCACCTTCAAAACACCTGTTTTAATTAGATTTGTATCTTTTGCATCCAGTATAATGGCAGTATAAGGGGCAAAACAAATGTTGATTGAGATAAATCAAATGCTGTTCATTTCTACGATGGGGGAAGGTTGTGTACAAACTCTTTCTGAGAAATGTTAAAATACTATCACGGTTTCAGTTATTAAAATTTCCATTGTCACCTCTACAGAGATGATCCCCAAACTGTCCTGAGTTCCAGCCCTAAATCCCTAACTATATGCTGGATATTTCCACCTAAATATTTCATCACCTCTTAATTCAATACATCTAAATCCCAACTTGTTTACTCCGCAGAATAGTTTCCTGCCCTGTACATCCTCTAAAAAGTAAGTATAATATAGTTATTCTTCATCCTTATTCCATATATTCATTACATTGTTGATTCTTTCCTCATAATATTTTCTTTAGGTTTAAGATAACAGCATGATAGATTGTACAGAAATCTAGCTTTCCATATATACTCCAGCAGCAAAGATCTAAAAATGTCACCAGATCAGATAATGGCCAAGAACTACAAAGAGAAATAACAGTAAGCATTTTCAATCAGCCTAGATTACAGGAAAAAAGCAAACCAGAAGCCTTGAGACATTAAGAAAGGGATCTCACCAGAGAAATCAGTGAAATCACACTTCAACAAGCTGCAAGTCTGACAGTACTCCAATCAGAGATGGTACAAGGATTCCTGAAGCCTAAAGGAGGATCCAGGGAGGGAGTAAAAAGGAGGAAGAAGGGATACGAGGAAACTCAGAGAACTTAGGTGGGTAAAGGGAGGGGGAGAGGGTAGAAAATGTCCAGGTTTGTGACAACACACTTGGGTCAAACGCTGGAAACAATCAGACCAAGATGCGGGTTAGAGGATCAGTGGTAGAACCCAAAGTACTCTAAGGTGATCCAGAGGGCAAAGAAGAACTAGGAGTTCTGAAAAAGGTCTCATTTATTAGATGTATAAAGAACTAATTCAAATTTATAAGATTAAGAGTCACTCTCCAAATGATAAATGGTCAAAGTGACGAGGTGCTTGGGTACATGTACTTGGACCCCAATTCTAAAATCACATTTCTCTTTAAAAATCACATTTCTCCTTAGCCTCAAAACACTATCCTAGGCAGTTTCTCTCCAGTCCAAGGACACAGCTTGCCCTAGCAACAACCATAATCTCTGTTGCACCTATAGAACTCATTAGGCTTAACCTGCTGTGCATGGGCTTAGCTGGCTGTACACGCTGGGTCATAATGACATTTACTACTCACTGACCAATCAAATGTATCCTAGACTTGAACATACCTATGCTCCTTTACGTTTATCTTGTCTAACAAGACATTGATGAGAACAATCTGGTTTTTCTGAGCCAGCCCTGACTACTGGTTGACTTAGTGATGTTTCATGCCTAAAACCACACCTCCAGGTAGCCCCACCCTGAGCTATTTCCCAATGAATTTTGGGTAAAATACCTGTGCAGTAGATACCAGAAGTGCATGTTCCTTTAAGAACTGACCACTCCTTAATCACTCCCTAATTCCACCCCAAAACACCTAGTTAGCATATTTGGCACAAGTGATACTACAGAATATCCTATATAAACTTTCCCCCAAACGCTTTAAGGTTGCAGGTTCCTTAAGAACTCTTGCCAACTGAAAAGTGTAATAAATCTTTACTTTGACTTCAACAATGCTTGAGTCCATGAATTCTTCTCCTGATGACCTGTCCCTGGTAATCCTGGTCTTTATGAGGGTCTCATACCCCCGCTTCCAGTCCTCATCAAAAGGACTGGCAGTTTTCAAAGAAATCCAAGTCAGAAATCAACATGACCTAAATAACTAATAACTAGAAAAATGCAAATTCTAACAACTCTGAGGTTCTACCTCACACTCAGCAAGTTGGCTGACAAAAAAAAGAAAATTACAAATGCGGCAGGGACTTTGGGAAAACAAATACAACTATACAACTCTGGAACTGGTAGTTCGGTCATTTTGGGAAGCAATATGGAACTACGACCAAAAGACTATTAAACTGTGCATACTTTTTGACCTATTGACACTGCTACAAGATTTATACCCCAAATGAGATCAAAGGGGAGAAAAGATTTTATAATACAAAAATATTTAAAGCAGATCTTTTCATGGTGACAAACTGAAAACCAAGGTGATGTTCATTGTTTTGCTGAACAAGTTATGGTACATGTATATGATGGAATACTACTATACTTAAGAAATTATGAAACATGAGAAACATGGAAAGACTTATATGAACTGATGGCATGAAGTGAGCAGAACCAGGAAAATAATTTACATGATGATCACAACACTGTAAAGACAAATAACTTTAAAAGACCTAAGAAATCTGATCAATGTGATGACCAACCATGATTCTGGAGAAACAATGATGAGAGAGAGTGATGGACTTATGCAGATTGAGGTATTTTTTCAAAAACTAATTCAGAATGTGTATGCTTGAGTACACATTTACACAAAAGGAAATTTTGCTTTTCTTGCTTTCTTATAGGGATGGGAGAAGAACATATTCATTTAAAAAATAAATTTTTTTAAAAGGAGAAAAAACTTGCCTGATTTATGAAAAATGAGAATGGAGCATGCAAAACTCAATGAGGGAACAAGAAATATCAGAACAAAAATAACATATTGAAAAAAGACAAATAAGGTAGCTATTATTTTTTTAAATGACCTGGAAAAAAAGATCAAGGAGAAATAATGTAAGAACCACCAGACTCTGTCACAGAGGAAATGATCATACCTTTCCTCACCCTCCAAAAAAATCCCTGATAATTACACAAATTTATTAGAAACAGAAGGAATGTAAAAATGAAAATATTCCAATGGTTTCTTCCTCAGGGAAAAAAAAAACTCCCAAGAATGTATTGAAGTATCATATCCAAAATCCAGAGCTCAGATCCAAGAAAAGAAGTCAGAAGTAAAGAGTTAAAGAAACAAGGACTCACAATCAGGATCACATAAGACTTAGAAATAACTACCACAGAGGAAAGAAAATGTGAGAATACAAGCCAGAAAAGGAAAAGGACCTTTAACTGAATGTAAGGCCTTCCAGGATTCCCCTTGATAAAACAAGAGTTTAGTAGAAAATTTGAAATGCAAACACGGGCATCAACAGAAGCCTAGGAAGGTAAATACACATGAGCAACTGGAAGGTGTCAAACAATAATGAAGCACTTTTATTATAATAAGGGGAGAAGCAACAAGGGTACTTATGAACCCCAAGGACAGATGGAATTAAATAATATAATGATGGGTCCCTCAGGGCAGTTTTGTTCTGTTTTGATAGTCTTAAGAAAGCAAAGAATGGTTCCCTATAACCCCCAAGAGCAAATATAAAGCTCTTCCTAATCCAACCCTTTCCCACCTTCCCAACTTTCTCATACTTTATTCTCCTCGATGCACTCCAGGATTCAGCAACAATGACATTCCAACTTCACAACTTTTCACTGGCTGTCAACTATGCCTAGAATGCTCTCTTTCCTCATCTCTGCCTTTTCCCCCTGGCTTTGTTCAAGTCTTACCTCAAATCCTTTATCTGCAAGATGCCTTTCCCAGGTAGGTACATAATGGCATGAGTCAGGGATATTTCCTCCCTTTCTTTGTATTCCCTGTTTTTTGCACTTTGCTTAGCACCTAGAAGTGCTTAATAAATGCTTTCTGACTGACTGGAAGGGGGTCAGGACAGCTAGAACAAAG
This sequence comes from Potorous gilbertii, assembly GCA_028658325.1. Classification (NCBI taxonomy): domain Eukaryota; kingdom Metazoa; phylum Chordata; class Mammalia; order Diprotodontia; family Potoroidae; genus Potorous; species Potorous gilbertii. The sequence continues at coordinate 309,888,226 of CM053771.1, read as the reverse complement.
CACCACCCCTGGAGTCAGGAGGATCTGAGTTCAAATTCAACTTCAGACAGTGACTAGCTGCATGACTGGGCAAGTCACGTAGCTCCAATTGCCTCCAAGAAAAGGGGAAGAAAGGAGATCCTTACTTACTATTTTAGAGTGTGGGAGATAAAGAGCACACAAACACAGAGAAAAGAGTGAAGAGAATAGGGGCGGAGCCAAGATGGCGGAGTAGAAAGACTCACCTAAGCTAGGTCCGAACCCACAGCCCATAGATTTCCTGTAAAAAGAACTCCTGACAAATTCTGGAACAGTGGAAGC
>CM053771.1:309858225-309887426 GCA_028658325.1 Potorous gilbertii | reverse complement strand
GGCAGATTGGTGATATGGGTAATTAGAATGTCCAGTGTATTGGGTAGGGGGGAGGGGACTAATGGGGAGAAAATTTTGGAACCCAAAATCTTGTGAAAATGAATGTAAAAAGTTAAATAAATTTATTTAAAAAAATTAAAAAAAAAAAAAAAAGAGTGAAGAGAATAGGCATCACAGGAACCTCACATTCTTAATCCTAAATTAGACAAAACACTGAACAGTTTGGCATAGAAATACATTAAATTTAAAAGGGGAGAAGCTAAGGACAAGGAGTTAGAGAGAGAGTTTAAGAGAAGGTAAAAAAAATTATAGTCAACATATACGTCAATCTCAGAGATAGACTGTAGAGAGTGTAAATAGAGGCAAACAGAAGAAGATGGGAGGGATGGGGGAGATCCAATACAATCTAGACAAAGGAAAAGAGGGAATAAAGAAAAAATGAAGATCACTGCAATTATAGATCACTATGGTTATTCACATTCCTTGTCTTTTACCACACTCTTTTCTGTAAAGGGAGAGAAAGAGAAGAATGTTTGATAGGATGGAGGGAAATACCCAAGTAAACATCAGAACTGTGAACATTAGATGAATATACCCACAAAACAACAGAAGAGGGTGAAAGCAGATTCCAACAACATTTACGATAAACACCAATCGCAACATAAAGAAAGAATGATGGACTGGAAAAAATTATTATAAAATTTATTTGGAGGTAAACTCCAAAATTGTGTGGTAGCAGGCAACAATAAAAATAATTATGGTTAAATTAAATAGGGAAACCACATTATATTTAAAGGTACTATACATAATATTTTCATGACCTAATATAGATGCACAAATTGCAATTTAGTGCTTAATGAAAAAGCTAATAGAATTAAAAAGAGAAATAAGAGAGCAAAACTAACAAAAGGGAACTTTAAGATATCTTTTTCAAAATTAGAGAAATCTAGAAAAAAAAATTTGTTTTAAACCTCGGTAAACTACTAAAAAAAAAACTCAGACATGACATTTTCCTGGTGATTACAAAATGAGAATAAAAAAGAAATATAAATATTTTGCAACTTGACAATGCTAACCACCTTTGCCTCTGTATATTCTCTCCTCTCTAGGCTTTCATGGTATCATTCTCTTCCAGTTTTCTCACATGTCTAACTGCTCTTTTTACTTCCTGGTTTATATTTATCAGGTCTAATTTTTGATATTCCCCAAAACTCTGTCCTAAGCCCTTTTCTCTTCTCTATCTACACTCTTTTTTTTTTGTGACTTCATTAACTGCCATACATTCAATTATCATTTCCATAGAGATGACTCACAAAACCCTCCATATTCAATAACTCTGTATCTTCAGGAAGTGCCTTGAGCTTCAGTTACTTATCAACAAATGCTTACTGAGACTTCAAAATGGCTATCTTGAAGGCAACTCAAACTCAACATGGCCAAAACTAGTTTTCTTTTGAATCCAAAATTTACTTATAGTAATGACAAGTATAACTAAATCTTGGGGTTATTTTTTTGAGGCATTTAGAGTTAAGTGGCCTGCCTAGGGTCAAAGAAGGAAGTATCCAAGACTAGATTTGAACTCGGGTCCTCCTCATTCCAGAGCTGGTGCTCTATCCACTGTGCCACCTAGCTTCCCCTAACTATCCTTAACTAAGTACAAATGAGTTTCAATGGGGTAGAGTTTGTCAGCATGCAGTGTAGGAAATCAATAAAATACTCACCCATCCACAAGACCCTGGGAAAATAAGTAGTTGGGAACTGAATGATGATATCATTGGGTAGGAACTTGGTTTCATGGAAAGTATAGCCACTGAAGCTATACCAGTGCCAGGATCCCCAGGACCTGGTTTTTGTTTTCCTTCGGGTTTTGTTTTATTTGGTGGGGGAGGAACATTGAAGAAGACGGCTATCTCTATCTTCAGCTATGCTCCTTGTTTAACACTAAATGAAAAATGTGATCAGAAATACTACTGGCAAAAAAATAAGCCCATATCCTTTTATCAGTCCAGTCCATTCTGCCATGGTAATTCATCTGCCAAGAACCTTAGGTTTCTCTATAACTTCCTGTATTCATGCAGCTACCAGTGTCTGATTAGGTTTTCTGCCCTTAAGACTGAGATAGAAAGATAAGACAGAGGGATATATACAGATAGAGAAAAACAGAGGGGAGGGGAGAGAATGAATCAGTTATGAAATGACAATGCAAAGATGTTTCCAAAACCCATTTTTTAAAACTCTAGTCTTATAATCCTGAGAATATCATAGCTGGAAAAATTCCTCACACAATCCTACATCTGCATATATTATACCATCTAAATGGAATATTGACTGAAAGCAAATACTACAATCCTCAAATACAAAGTTTTTAAGCATTTGTAGCTAATTTCTTTTCCAAATGCCTAAATCTTGATTTCACACTTGTTACTAGTTAGAAGAATGATCTCCAGGCCTATATTAAAAATAAAAAAAGACTTGATCTTGTACTTCTACAAAACCACTGCGATTTTCCTACTCAGTATATTCAGTGTGTTCAGGCAAGTTCTAGTTGAAAAGGTTCATACTTCCACAATAAAGTCCTCAGAACCACTCATCAAAATATCAAACTTTTAGTCCATGTTAAACACTGAAATCATACTGTCCTAAAAAGGACTGGTTTCAGGATCCTGAATTTCACTCCCACCAGACTGCTTTTTATCAAAAGGTCATGTTACATTTTCTGATCACCAAACCTCACTGCAGCACATATGGATGCCACTGGATGCCATACATTGTCCTCACATCCCAGTTTTTCAGAATAGTCATCTGACTCTACAAAGAAGTCCATCTTTATAATAAAGTACATAAACTGGCACTATTTCCAATGAAAGATAAGGTCTCAAAGGTTTCATGGTCTTTTAGTTAGTTCATTCTCAAAACTCACCTTCAAATAAATCCTCCAATGAAAAGTGTCCTGGACTGAAACATCTGTCTGTCAGTCCAAGGTTGTATGTATGTGTGTGTCTGTGTATTTTATATATATAATATATATTACACACACATGTATATACGTATACACAAGTTGACATACCTCTAGTAAGGCACTTATAATTATTTTCCAAGGATTAATGATGAAACAACATGCAAATATGAGCTGAGGACCAAACTATTTTAATAAATAAAAGTTTAATTACATGTGAGAAGTCTAAGGGAGTTTCTAGAAAGCTTTCTAGGTTATTTTAGAGTTTCTAAATTATTGAAGCTAAATAATCAGGCAATACATACTTTCGTTTTCTGCGAGACCATCAGGGAAAGAAAAAGATAACAAATGTGAGTAAAGTCATATCTCAAAATTCTATCTTTAACTCAGGGAAAAAAATTAGTTGAGGGTACACTCTAAAACCAAAGGCTAGAGTTCTGTAGTCAAGGAAGAGCTTCATTATTTTTCACCCTAACTCATACCTCATCCAAATGTCCTATTTCTGTTGAAAGCACCACCATCCTTCTAATCTCCCAAATTCATAATTCTGAATTATTCAACTCCTCATTCTCCTTTATCTCACATATCTAATTGTCAAATCCTGTCATTTCTACTTCTACCATATCTTTCAAATCTGGTTCCTTTTCTTCCAATAGTACAGTCATCATTTTAAGTGAGACCTTTATCATCTCTTGTCCACATTACTGCAAGAGCCTCTTAACTGGTGTTCCTTCCTCAAGTCTTGAGTCATTCCTATACTCAGGCGCCTAAGTGGATTATCTTAAGTGAAGATCTGACAATATCAATACCCTACATAGTAAACTTCAATGACTTCCTACTGTCTATAGGATCAAATATAAACTTCTGCTTAGCTTTTAAATGTCTTCACAACCTGGACCTGATCTGTATTTCCAGTCCCATTAAAAATTACTCTTTCTCCACTGTGCTTTCACACTCCGTGATATAGTCACAGTTCTTCTCTCAATTCTTCACACATGACAATTCATCTCCATGACTTCACACTGGCTGTTCCCCATGAGTGTAATGCATAATCTCCTTACCTTCACTTCAAAGAATCTCTTTAATAGTTCAATCCTTTTCACAGAATCAAGCATCACCTTCTACAGAAAGCCTTTCCTGATCCCTGTCCCCCACTGCCCTCTTCCTCCCAAACTGCTGTAATATTTAGCTACTTGGTATTGATTTGTTTTTATACTTAGTTTTTGTATACTTGGATAAATGTACTTTTCTCCTATATTAGAATGACAATTCCTTAAGAGTAAGAGTTATTTCATTCTCTGTACCTGTATACTCAATACCTAGCACAATGCTTAACATAAAGTAGGTGTTTAATAAATGTTTTTTGGAATTCATTATACTCCAAGATCTTCCCCCTCACTAAATGAGATGACCCTTCTGCTTGCCAAGGTCAATATTTCTCCAAATAACCTTGATCCAATTCTCTCTAATCTACTCCAGTTGATTTCTTGACCATCATTCCTTACTCTCTAATCTTAAAATTCTTCATAAATTGGTTCCTTCCCAAATACCTAACAAACATACATAGATCATCCATTCTTAAAAATTCTTACTAGAAGTTTCATGCCTCCCAGCTCTACTTCTCAAACTGTTTGAAAAAGCCATTTATACTTGTTACCTCCACTTTCTCTCCCTTCATTCTCTTCTAAAACCCATTGCAATGATTATCTGAACTGAAACAGATTTATTAACAGTAAAACCTAATGACCTTTACTTAATTCTCATCCTTCTTGAACTTTCTATAACATCTGACACTTCTTTGACTTGTGCGTGAATTGGATCTGAGTGAGGCACAAGTAAGTCACTATTGTCAGGCTTCTAATAAAGTCCTTCTGATATCTAATCACAGCATAAAGGCAATATTATGAGTTCTTTTCAAGGATTCATCTATCAACTATACAACACTGTCATAAGCCTTGGAATCAACAAAAAAGATATGTTATCTAATGTTAAGTGTGTTAAAGAAAAGCTATAGATGCAAAGTGAAATGTATTGTGTACAAAGTAACAACAATATACCCACTCTCAGCAACACAAGGATCCAAGACAACTCTGAAGAGCTTATGATGAAAAATGCTACCCATCCCCAAAGAAAAAACTGATAGTGTCTGAATACAGACTGAAGCATACTTTTTTTTAACTGTTTTTCTTGAGATTTTTTTTGGTCTGTTTTCTTTCACAATATGACTATTACAGATGATTTACAGATGATTACAGATGACTATACATGTATAACCTATATTGAATTGCTTGCTTTCTCAATAAGGGGTGGTAGGCGAGCAAGGGAGAGAATTTGAAACTTAAAAGTTTTATAAACAAATATTTAAAACTGGTTTTACATGTAACTAGGGTAAAATAATTAAATTTTAAAAAGAAAAAAGAATCCATATCAGAGATGTAGTACAAATTCTGATTGTGGGCTCAGAAATTGGATGTCTGTTTTTCAAGAATCTGCTCCCTAATTTCAAAAGGTTAGCCCCTATATGATGAAAAAAATTCCTACTCACTACCTACTAAAATACAGAGGGGGTTTTAATCTGTTTCATTGTTCAGTCATTTCAGCTTCATCTGACCCTTTGTGACTCCATTTGGAGTTTTCATGGCAAAGATAGTGGAGTGGTTTGCCATGTCCTCCAGTGGATCCATTTTGTCAGGCAACCAGAGGTTAAGTGACTTGCCCAGGCTGACACACCACAAGTGTCTGAGGTTATATTTGAATTCAGGTCTTCCTCACTATAGGCGCAGTGCTGTATCCAAGCTGCCTAATCTGCAGAAGTGATAAAATGAAATTTAAGTTCTTATCCCATTCCATGTCATCCGTGAAGAAAGTATCTACCAACAATGAAATCAAAGATTCTTGAAATACACCTACAAAAATTTCTATAGCTAGAAGAAGAAAAAAAAGCTTAATAAGTGGGGGAGTGGTCAGAGTAAATTAAAGTGTCTCAAATTTGTCTTTTTTTCTGGGTTATAAAAATTTAGGTGTTTTTCTTTCCTTAAACCTATTTAATCTATACAACTGGTAATGTTTTATGTGGGAATTAAGGAAAAATAAAATATTTACATGTAACATAACATCTTTTCCCATGACATAATACAACTACCAAAAATATTTTTAAAAAGGCAAAATGACAAAAAAAGACCTTTTTACTTTTCTTTTAGATAGGTGTCCATGATTTTTGCCAAAAGGGAAAAAGAAATCATATGTTAATGCATGTTAATGCATGCAAGTTCATTTTTAAAATGTTTATTTTCTTTCAAACTTTTTTCCTTCTGCATTATTTTTTCATTATATCATTATTTTTCACCAAATCAGGAGCTCAAATATGAGAAACAGAAAAACTGATGTACAGATCAATCAAGAGAAAGAGGTGCTGCTCAGAAAGGTTTTAAAATATTATTAAATGTATATGTGTGTGCATATGTGTGTGTTTGTGTGTCTGTGTATAAAGACAGAGAAAGATAATGGGGTGGGGAGGGGGACAGGAGGGGAAATGTTGGGAAAGTATTTTCCAAATATTAAACTCTATTTGAAAACTCTTTATTTGGACAGAAAATCTAGTCAACAAAATTTTTAAATGAACTAGGTGAAATAACAATAAATAGGAAACAAAACTAATTATCAGAACATATTGTACACAGTTATATGTCAACAAAAATCATAAAATAAATAAGTTCTTTTCAAAAACATAAAATATACAAATAAAAGAGAAGCAATTGAAGGGTAAGAAATATTTATATCCAATTTCTCTGATAAGGAGTGGTTTCAAAGATATGCAGAAAACTAACAAACACATAAGACCCAAAGTCATTCCCCAATAAATGTTTCAAAAATAAGAACTGTTCCAAGAAGAACTGCATACTACTAAAAACTACATGAAAGAATGCTCTAAATCACTAAATAATAACAGAAATACAAAATGAAACATCAGAAAATGGGCATAGATGATGAAAAATGGGGATCGCCAATGTTGGACGTATGGAAGGACAGACGCACTACAGCTTTGTTGAAAGACCCTATGAATTGCTACAACCATTCCTCATTTTTCAGCAAAGTGGCTAAAAAATTATTTTCTGTTCATTTTTTATGAGAGGGATGCTATAAATGTGAAATGTTGGAAGAACTTTCAGATGAAGTCACTCTATCAGTAAATTAAACTATTCCACTCACACTCATCTCTCCCCAAGAACACCTATCTACCTCTCACTCCCATAGTATGTATTGTTTAGTATATATTCTCCTATGCATACTTTCTCTGATTTCTGATACAGAATTGGCTAAATGGGGTATCTTTGATAAATACTATGTATGTTCATTGTGGAATTGGTATTTGGTGTCAACAGAATCAGATCTTAGATATAAAGCTTGGGATCCTGCTTCCCCAAAAATGTTGACAAACTCACATACTTTGCATTGTCTGGCATATATTTTTCTATGTATACTTTCTCTGATCTCTATCTTGCTACAGAAGTGACTCAAGATTCCTTTGATAAATGCTACATTTATTCATTGTGGAATTGATATTTGATGAGAACAGAGTCAAGTTTTGGATTTAAAGCTTGGGGTCCTCCTGCTTCCTCCAATAATGATGACAAAGCAATCAGAAGTTACACTGAACCTGATCACATCCCTTAGCTGAACAAGATTTAAGAGAGCATATAGACTCCCTACTCTGATAACCTCTCTCTGAGGAAAAGATAGCAGCCTCTGACTCCAAAATCCTGCTCCTTCTCCTGGTAGGAATGCAAGCCTCCTCTGGAGAAATTTCAAAAGCAGAGGGTGGAGATGTCCAATCTGCCCCTCTTTGAGTCACACAATGACAACCTCATACTATATGCATGGAGTACAATACTTGCCACAAATAGAAATATTGTTGGTTAAGATAGCCCAAGAGGTAAAAGTTAGAAAAAGAGTAAATGTATAATGAAAATAAGAATAAACTCAGAAAAAAATGGCTTGGCCACAAAAATAAAAATGTCTGAAAGAAATGAAGGAAGCGTTTTGCTTTTCTTTAATGAAATGTGAATTGAAATCAGAGTTATGGAGGGAAAAATCAGAAGGATTATAAATAGGCTAATACAGAGAGTAGAAAACATTTGTAAAGTAACAGACCACCATAACACAGGATAGGGAGGAGACAGGCCTCGGCATAGGTGGACACACAACACACACACACACACACACACACACACACGATCTCACTTTTCCTAAAACTATCATTTCATCTCTCTTCCCTTTCCCAGCCATCTATCTACACATGCTTCCTCCCACCTTGGTCATTTCTTACAATCTAATTTCTGACTTCATAACCCAAATACAATTTCTCTACCCAAATCAATCACTGACCTCTAAATTACAAAATCCAATGGCCTTTTCTTATCCCTATTTCTTAAGGGACCTGCATGATTTAAAACTACTGAATTACTTGTCTCCCCTGTTCTGGATTTTCCTTTATCAAGTATATTCAATCAGTTGGAAAAGTTAAATCATGTTGGTTCTATCAAATCCATTCCCGTTTCTCCACTCCACACCCTTAGTGCAGGACTTAATCACAGAATCAATAATTTGGCAACTAGAAGGCACTTGACGTAAGAAGACATCTACTCTAGCCCATAAATGAAAATAAGCTCCACTATGACGAACCTAACAAGTGATGGTTTAGCCTCTGCTTGAAGATATCCATGGTGAGGCAAACTATCCTATTCTTCACAGAGCCCATCCCACTTCTTCAAAGTTCTAATTTTTAGGAACTTTTTACTGACATTCAAACCTAAATTTGTCTCCTGGTAACTCCCACCCATTGCTCCTAATTCCACCCTCTGAAGCCAAAGAGAATAGACTTAACTAATCCCTCCTCCACATGACAGTCCTAAAAACACTTGAACACAAGCTATCATGGCCCTCAAGTCTTCTCCAGAATATATGTATTTCCAGTTTCTTTAACCAACCCTCACAAGTCATGAAGTCAAAGCCCTTTACCCTCCTATGGACACTACTATTCAGATTATAAATGTCTTTATTGAACTATCTAATCCAGAACTGAGCATAATACTCCAGATGAGGAGGGTGGAGCACAAATGGACTATCATATCCTTATTCCTAGACAGTAATGTCACTTTTAACGCAGCCCAAATTACATTAGTTTTTTGGGCTGCCCCATCACCCTGCTGATAGCAATCCCAACTTTTTCAGAAAAATTGTTGTCTAACCATTCCTCCCCCATCTTATACCTGTGAAGTTGATTTCTTGTAACCAAATCCAAGAATATGCATTTATTCCTACTGAATTTTTCTTCCATCAAGTCGTACTGGGACTCTTACCAGGTATCCCTGTTCCAAGTCTCTCCCCTTTCTAATCCATCCTCCGAAATGGTTGCTGACACAGTATTCTAATAGCACAAGTCTATGTCACTCCCCTACTCAACAAACTGCAGTGGCTCCCTTTGTGCCTTTAGGATAAAAAAACAAACTTCTTTCTTTGGTATTTAAAAACCATCATAGAACATCTTTCCAGACTTAAAAATTATTCCAATCTCAAACAATCTACAATCCAATCAAACTGGTATACTCGTTTTCTCTTAAAACACAAACATTCCATCATCTCGTCTCTGTGATCTTTCAATATGCTCCCCATGCCTAGAATACACTTGCTTTTCACTTCTCCTAGCCTCCTTCAAAATTCACCTCAAGTGTGCCATGCCTCTCATTTTAGCCCTTTCTGGCCCCTCCCCTCTGGGGTGCTAGTGTCACTTCCCTCCTTGAAATTACCTGGTAACTTTGTTGATTTTCAGTTGTTTTCAGTCATGTCCAACTCTTCATGACCCCATTTGGCATTTTCTTGGCAAAGGTTTGCCTTTTCATTCTCAAGCTCATTTTACAAATGAGGAAACTGAGGCAAATAGGGTTAAATGACTTTCCCAGTGTCACACAGCTAATTTCTGAGGGCAGATTTGAACAGTGGAAAATGAGTCTTTCTGGCTCAGCATGCTGTTCAATGGGCCTCCTAGGTGCCCTACCTTGCATTTATTTTTGGTCATTAGTTTTTTTTATATTTTTTTATTATATATTTTTTTATTTGTTTTTATGTGTACATACTTCCTTCCTCTCCCACTCCCCCTTAAAAGACTACAAACTCCTTCAGTGTGGCTAACATTTTTGTTTTGGTATCCACAGCACCCAGAAGAGTTTGCTGACCAAAAGAACTGCTTATTTGAATATTAACATTCTTGTCTGTGTGCATACTTGTGTGCATGTTAAGTGAACACATTTTCAATGAAATGCTTCTGTCTTATATTGCAAGCTACTAGATAACATGCAGCAGGTTTATATAGAGCCTGCCATCTGGTATATTGCATAACGAGGGCTTTTGATAACTATTTCTGATAACTAGATCCAGGAGTACAAACTTGGTTATGAGTCTGAAAAAAAAAAAAGAACTCTAAGCAATGGCCCAGTATGACATAGTGCCAAACTAGAGGGAGGGGAGGGGGAAGAGGGGAGGAATTTTTAATGTGACAGAAGCAAAACAATGAAACAAAAGCAGGATAGGAGATTAGACAACTTACTACATGTTATTTCTCTTGGCCTCAACTTCTGCATTTGTACAATAAATAGATTAAACTAAATTACCTTTAAAATCCCTTTTAGCTCTAAATCTGTACTACATTACATAACAGAAAACAGAGGTGAGAGAATTTCAGGGAAAGAGGAGCTCAATAGTCCCCATCTTGAACTACAGAAGTTAAGACTTATAAAGTTGAACAGAATGGGATATAGAATAGGTTGATGAAGATGGACAAAAAAACTTGTTACATAGGTAAACAAGTGACATTAGGTACCTTTTTAAAGACAAATATTTTTTATCTTTTCCATTCTTGAGAGTAAGCATAAATAAACTTTTAATATAACTATCATTTACTTGAGTGACCTCTCTTCCAAATACCTGTAGATCTAAAGAAGAAGCATAATCTTCAATTTTTAAATATACAAACATTCCTTTAACCCCTGTGAGCCTCAGGTGAGGATAATTCAAATATTTAAGTTAGACTTCATGAAAAGATTAGTACTACTATACAGCAACTATATCAAGATGGAAGGGGAAAATGATTGAAACTCTCTTTATACTACAATGCATTTATATGTACATAGTGCTCAGTGGTTGCAAAGTATGTTACATACATTCTTACTTTTTACAACTTAAAGTGTGATAATTTAACAAGTATTTATTAAATATCTACTATGTGCTAGGCATTGTGCTAAAAAAAATACGGATACAAAGAAAGATGAAAAGACAATCCCTGCTCTAAAGGTGCATACAGTATAGTGCATGGATGGTTTTCATTTCACAGACAACAGGCCTGAGGTTCACAGAGGTTAAGTAATTTACTTAGTAAAATCAGAGATAGTAAAACACAAGAGCTAGGACTTGAACTAAGGTCTTCTGACCCAAGTCTGAGACTTTTTTTTTTTTTTTTTTACAAAACATGTTCGCAGTATTAAGCATACCTAAACACTTAACATGTTTTTTGATGATTACTGCAAAATCACCATGTGGCACATCACTGTGCTTTTTGAAACTTCAGAATACGTTTAACTTAAAATTGTGTAAAACAATGGCAGGGATTGCCTTAAAAAACCAAGGCCACTTTTGTACTATTCTATACACAGAAGAGTAATTTAATAAAGCATTACATGCTGTAATTTTAGAACAATGTGTATTAATTTTAAAATGACAAACACTATATATACCAAAGCATCCACTTAAAATTAGCATGGAGACTCACTGTGTGCATTACTCCAATCTTATTAATGACTATCTGAAATAAAATATCTGTAAGGAAATTATCAAATTAGAATTTCATTGTGGTGTCTGTAACTATGGCCAAGAATGTCACTTTAGGAGACTTGGCAAATGTAAAACTTAGAAAAATGTTCTTCAAATGGCTGAGAATAAAGCTAGATTTCACAAAAGCAGAATATCACATTCATAACCCTTCCTTTAAGTGTGACAGAGGCAGTGTTCCTATGAAAGTAGGGGTGTTTTCTTTTCCAATGTCTTCTAAAAATCAACTTCTAGTCAATTTAACTTAAACCTTAACATCTCTGATTCCTAGGCTACGCCTTTCCCAAATTCCTTCTGCCAACAGAATCTTTGAAGCCAAGATAAAGGCATTGAGGGGGTGGAGGATGATAGGAGTCAAAGTCTTCAATTAGACAGAAATTACGAACTTACTAAAAAAGCCTTACAAAATAAAGGATTTAATGATAGGTTTAAAAGTCAAAACTTAAAAAATCCAGAGTTTAAACTGTGCCAGGATCACAGAAACTTTGTCTTTTTTCTAAGTTGAACGTCAAACTGAAATAATTAATATGTCTGTCTGGATTTTAGTTAACTTTGGTGCTCCTCTTATGGAACTATAAGGTCTTAAGATTTAAGCACAGAAAGGGAGTCATAAAACAGAAGAATTAAAAAAGAAAACACAATTGCAATGAAATCTTAATGGCTTAAATAAGCATCAGTTTTTAAAGCATGCATTTTTCTTGTCCAGCGTTATGTTGCTTTATAAATTCTTCTATTTAGCCCCATGAATGATATTTATTTATACAAAATATATTTTAGAAATGCTACTCATATCTTCTCACTTCAAAGGAAACAGAACATTGTGACCACAATAACAATTTTAAAGAAAGTGACAATCACTCTGACCTTTAACATGGATGGAAAAAGTTTACATTAAAAACTAATAAGACTAGTTAAGGCATTTTTATCATGTTTCAATTAATGAATTTTGTAAAGTCAGCCAAGTAAATTTTTAAAGCTACCATTTCCCTTCTGTACAAAAACAATTCTGATATTACCATGAACTGTTTGACAAAGTATATCAGGATTAGTCATTGCTACAGCTTCTACATAGCAAAATGATTGTAGGAAAAAATTCAATAACTTATAAGAAATATATCACACTTCTATATTTTGTATAATCAAATTTTTAAAATAAAATTCTCTATTGCTGAAGCAGAAAAATATAATTTCACATTCTTAAAAACTGTAAAATTCTTTTAGCGACTCTCTACTTAATTTGCTAACTAAAATGACTTAAAATAATCGTTTGTTATATAATAAAATTTACTGCTCATCTAATATTTTCCTGTATTATAAAAGGAAGAAATAAAAACTAGCCCAAATATGCCTGAATTTAAAGAGAATGTCCACAATTTCAAAACTAAAATCTAATTTTAAAGACAGTTTTTTCTTTTCCCTGCTGATAGAAACTATTGATTTAATATCCAAAAGCAAGCACAGCAAACAATAGCATTAATTTGTCACACAAGAAAAATATATTTAATAATTCTTTTGGAACAATGCCTACCTTTAGATATATTCCAGAGAAACAAATTGTTGCTGTATTTACCATTAACGTGGACTGTTTCACTCAATAGCTTTCCTTTTTACTCGGAATGAAACTGCCGATTTTTGAGAAAGTGAATCTACAACAAAGCTCATGCTGCTATGCTAGCTGAAACACTAACAAATGGGGAAGCAGCAATTTGCATTTGTTGGTTTAAGGGGGGGAGAGAAAGGGAGGAGGGAAGGAGACTGCTAAAGTAATTCGCATATTGTCTGCAGGCTGTATTGACAGTGATCATCAGTCACCTGCTCATACTTCCTTCACCCCTGCCTTCAGAGAAAGACCAAAGGTTACACTGGGTCAAAGAATCTGGAAAGAAATGAGAAAACATGCAAAATCTAGCTCCAACCCACTGCATCTGTAGACAAAGTCATCCCCGCTGGACCACATGTTCCAAAAACTAAGACATTTTAATAGTCTCTAGAGAACTTGTTAAACTGAAGGAAAAAAAAAAAGAAAGAAAAAAATTCCAGTCTCTCCCTACAATTACTGCAATATTTAGCTATAATATTTTAAACAGAAAAAGGACATTTGTTTTTCCAACATACTTCTTTGCATCACAATAGTCTTTTAATTTACACAAAGCAAACCATTGTTTCAAGCTGGTCTAATGAAAAAAGAAAATATCAACTGTTTTAAATTTCAAGGATTTTAGAAGAATCATTTTATATTCAACATGACTAGTAATAACCCTTCAAAGATTTTCAATATTATTGAATATACACACTAGGATTATTAATATCATTAAATGCAAAATCCTAAACATTTTTAAATGTTACAAACTTAACTTGAACTGTCAGTTAAAAAAACTTAAACAAATAGATTCTTTTCTTTTAAAGTGATGAGACCTCTGATTTCTTATGCCATACCAAAGGTAAAAATATTGCTTATAATTATTATGTAGTTCCAATTGGGTTTATACACATTTGTAACACTGCTATAAACCAGAAACATTGAAGATGACAATAAACCCTTCAGATCCATGATGCTAAAATTTCAGAATGAGGTCAAATGAAAGCGACAATCTATTTTTATCTCTTAATTTTCAAATAAAGAACAGGGTTAGTCATAACAGTTTAGCTTTATTTTTTAAAAAAAATTGTATGTGAAGAAAAATGAAATATTTTCATGTTTACTTAAGGAAAGCTTTGAATTACTTCTCAGGAGAGAAAGCTTTCTGAATATTTTAAGTAGTAAAATGTTCCATGGGTGTTTGTTAGATATTTGTGTCTGTATGCACATTAATGGACACTTCATTTAAAAACTAATGTTACACTATGTTGAACTTCAACTTTTTTTAAAGCAAGTATTCCATTTAACACATACAAAATAAACTGAAATGAGCTGAAGAACCATTTTCTTCCATAAACATGAAAAAAAAACCATGACAATAATCAGTTTTTAAAAGAATATATTTTGGTCATAAATTAATAAAAATATTACCAAGATTTTAAACAGAATAAAAAAATTTGAAATGTTCAAATAAAACAAATATGCATGCAACTCACTACGTGATTCATCCAGTTCATCACTAGAGATGTAACTGGTATACAGAACCAACTCAAAAAGCAAAATCTTAGTTTTTATAAATGTTGAGTTAATTAACAGCATTATATGTCAATTATATTAGATGTTCCTGCTTGTAACAAATTCTCCACAGAATTGTTTGTGAGGAAATTCTGTTTTTTCTATAAAATTTAAGCTATATTCCCCTAAAAAATTCCCTTGTTGACTTTGCAATAAACTTTTGTAAATGAAAAGGCCAAAATGACAGACTAATGGCAAATAGTAGGACAGCATAGTAACCACATTTTCCGGACTTCAGGATTTTCCCTCCTCTACTGTTCCCAGTCAAACAACATCCCTTTGGATCAGAGGAATTTATCGAATGCCCTTGGGGTTCTACAATTCTACACTCAAAGCATCTGGAATTTTGCTCTCCTGTTTGAAATAAGTATACTTAGAGTCTTTGAAAAAGATTACAAAAAGCACCCTTTGTCATTATGCTTTATCATGTACACAAGGATGAAAATCAATTAATTTTTAACTGTTATGTTAACATAGAATAAACTTCATTTCATTTTATCAATTGTCAGTCCAAATATATAAAACAAGCTACATAAAAAAACAAAATCTATAAAGCATCAGGATATTGAAGTGGAAATGGTTTTAGAGAATGAACATTTTGCTATAAATGTGGAAAAAAATCTATTTGGAATATAAAGAAAAAATTATATTGAAAATATTTATTCCAAACATATCTAATTCTCCAAGATGACTCAAGAAAAGTGTTTCATCTTACCCATTAATTGCTAAGAAAAGTAATTTAATTTACTATTCTGTACACAAATCCTGTACACAAAATCCAGAAATGAAAAAAATCTAGGTTTAAACTACTTGCTTAGTCCCCACCCCCCCGAAATATAAAAAAGGACAAAGTGTTTCTTTTCATGAGACAAACAAATTTCAAAATACTTCTAATCCCATCTCTGTTCTATGTAACTCCTATGGATCTAAATTTGCTGATCTGTCAGGAAACTGAAGGAATTGGATCAGATAATTTTTAAGTCATAAGAAAGAATACTTGTTTTAGAATTAGAATACTGAATTTTACTACTAGAGTTCTACCTTTTTAAACAGTTCCAACACAGTTTAAAGGAAAAAATTAGGAAACAGGATCTTTACTTCAAGGACAAAGAAAAAATATATTTAATTGCAAACAAAAGCTATGCTAAATTTCATTTTAATTATGTATTAACAGTGGTACTTAAAAAGCAAATTTAACATGACATTAACAGCACCCTACTGTATGGAAAAATGAATTGCTTTTCCCCCAGCAGATGCCATAGCTTTGGATAGTATAGTAAATCTTCTGAGATGTCACAGAACTAACTGGAAGCAAATGGCCTGAAAAAGTTGAGGAGATAGAACTAAAAGTGACTAAAAGTAACTAAATTCACACTTTTTTTCTGTTAACATGTTCTACTCAGATATCTTTTCCTACTAGATCTTTCTACTAATGGTCTAGATAACACAGTTCTGGTCTTTGTGTGCCTTTGAAATTATCTGACCACTGGTAATCAAAAACAGCTGTTGGAGAAAGTTTTAAAATGAATTATAGATGCCTTTGTTACTGTACTTATTTTTCAAGCTTTTCTGAATTAAAATATTATTTTGCTTAATGTTAAGTCATATTAAAAAAGAGCACAAGGATTATGCAGTTGAATATTCACTCTTAATTGTCTGTAAACATTTAAAAGTGTTACTCTGAATATAAAGATCTAAAATGAAAATAATTACATGTAGCTTGACAAGTAAACAGTAATGTAGTCCTATGATATATTTTGAAACCTCGGAAATATGAAAAAATTTAACATTTTAAAATCTTTAATTCAATTTCAGTTTCCTTTTACCTCTCCATCACCTACAAATTTCATGGACACTAACATTAAAAACCTATTTAATCTGAGGTTTTTCATAGAACAGAATCTCACAATTAAGTCCAAATTGAACCCTCAAATTCTTAAAAGAAAAAAAAAAAGGTATTTTTAAGTGGGAGTAGGATTGATGGAAAGTTAAGAATTTGATAAAGAACCACAAGCCTAAGCTGACAAAGTGCCACACCAAAAGGGGAAGGATCTGAAGACATCAATCTAACACACCAGGGAGCCTGCACTTTGCAAGTCAAAACAGCCTGGTGTTTCAATACCCTCTCCACAGGTCAAATAAAGAGCAGGTTGATAAACTGAGACATTATCCTATATATCCCAATCTCTCCAGCAAAGGGACTGGAAAAGTCTTCAAATGAAAATGTTCAACTTTTTTTGTACTACGAAACCCTTTGGACCAGTCAAAGGCTGGAGCCTTTCTTAAAGTAATATTTTAGAATACATAGGGTTTACAAAGGAATCTAATTACACTAAAATAAAGTTAATAATCTTTTTTTTAAAGTTCGCAGACTCTAAAGTAAAAGACTCCCAATTAAGCACAGTTAGCTGTTAACACAATCCATGTCTAGAACCACAGAAACACAGAACTTCAGAGATGAAAGAGAGCTCAAAAATCACCTGGTCCATCTTGTAACTGAACAGGAATCCTACAGGATTCCTAAAAAGTCATTCTCCTTGAGAACTTCCAAAGAAGGGAAGTTGACCTCCATCTCTAAGGCTGCCTAGACCTCTAAAGAAGGAAAAATCCCCAAGGTAATCCAAAACACTTTGAGACTTCTTAGGTGTTAGAAAGTTTTTCATTACAAGGAACTGAAATCTGTCTCTCTAGAACTTCTTCTAATTGCTCCTAATTCTGTACTTTGGGGCCACACAGAATAAATCTTAACACTTTTCCACACAGCAACTCTTCAAACTTACCTGAAGACAGATCTCATGACCTCTCCCACTCAAAGTCTCTACATCTTTATTTCTTTCAACTAATCCCTGTCTTCAGTTCCTCACCTTTCTGATCACCTTCCTCTGCAAGTGATCCAATCTGTCAATCAACTGATTACAGGTGCAGAGGCCCTAAATTGAGCTCTACTCATGGACTGAGTTTGGAGACTCTATACTCTTAACTGCCCTGGAATCTAGTTATTCTGCCCTGACTTACTGCAACAGTACAATCTCTATCAGTACCAAAGCTAAGAAGACAAGACCCTACCCAAGATCACTGCCTCAGACCAACAGACTTTCTGGTGCAATAGCTCTCCAGGAACGATGACTGATTCTTACAAGTAATCTGACTAAATCATTGCCTTGTCATCATGAGGCAAAGGAACTGCTACTGCTACTGAATGTAAGTTTCTGTCAGGCCCCTAATCATAAGGTATTTCAGACTGAGATGCCTGACCAAGTCTCCCTTCTTTACCACATCTTTGAGAGAACTTTTGGATATGGCAGGCACCTTGAAGGTGGGAATCCCCAAATGATTTTTACACTTTCCCTTTGGTTACATATGCATGGCAATTGAGCAGATTTTTTTACCTAAAGTTCAGAAGTTTCATGTGGCTGGCTTAGTTATTTAAGGTGCTGGGAAAAATGAAAAAAGAATCTTTATTGTATACATAGAGGCACAGGTATTGGTCTTTGGTCTGAATGATGTGCCCTGTCCCTTAGGGACTGTGTCTCTGATCTCCAAGATTCTAGATGGCTGTTGCGACAATGACAGCTTTAGATTGCCATGAACTGAGAGGGAGAACTGATATGGTCAAAACAAGAAAGATGCCACTGAGTCATCATGCTGGGATAGGTGGGTGAGTCTCCTGCAATGAGCACCTGATACCCTCATTTCCAATCTCCTGATACATGTAATTGGGGGGGAATAAAATATTAAGTAAATATAAAGGAGAGGGGAAGGAGGGAAGGAGGGAAGGAAGGAAGGAAGGAAGGAAGTTAGGAAGGAGGGAAGGAAGGAAGCCACAGGAGCTCACTCAACAGGAGAGTAACACAGTCAGACATCCACTTTAGAAAAATAACCTTGCTTGAAGTCCCTAATTATACAAATCCTTTGCCACAATAATACTCTATACGCTCTGTGTTTCAAAGAAATCAAAGAAAGAAAAAGGACCCAAATTTACAAGAATATTTAAAATAGCTCTTTTTGTTGTGACAAAGAGCATGAAACTAACGGGATACTAATCAACTGAGGAACAGCTGATTTAATTATAGTATATTAAGATAATGAAATGCCACTGTGCTATAAAAAATGACAGAAAGGATTCAAAGAAAGCTGGGAAGACTTATAGGAACTGATTTACAGCAAAGTGAGCAGAATTAGAATAACACTGTACAGAGTAATAGCAACACTGTACAATGATCAACTGTGACAGACTCAACTCTTCTCAGCAATACAATGATCCAAGACAATTCCAAAAGACTCATGATGAAAAATGTTATCCACATCCAGAGAAAGAACTATGGCATACTGAATGCAGATCAAAGCACACTATTTTTCACTTGTTTTTTTAGTTTTTAGTTTTTTCTTTCTCATGGTTTTTCATTTTTGTTCTGATTCTTCTTTCACAACATGACTAATGAAGAAATATGTTTAACATGATTTTATGTGCATAAGCTATATCAGATTGCGTGTTGTCTTGGGCAGTGGAAAGAGAAGGGAGGAGAAAAATTTGGAACTCAAAATTCAAAAAAAATGATTGTTGAAAACTATATGTAATTGGAAAAAATGAAATACTATAAAGTGAAAAAAAAAAAGAATGAACAAAAAATTTAATCACTCAGTAGCATTAGAGAGAAACATTACAAAGGGTAGTCTTAAAGGCAGAGACCAACCAGAAGGCTATTTAATACCACAGTCCAGGGAAGTAGGAATAACAGACTAACTAGGGCTATGGCTGCACAACTGTAGAGAGAACAGACACAATGGTAGAAATAACAAGATATGACAATGGACTGTATGTGTGTCAGAAGTCAAGGGTCACATCAAGTTTGTGAACCTGGGTTACTAGAAAGAGGTGATGCTTGACTATGCAGATTTGTTACAAGAAATGTTTTCCCACACCATAGCACCTGGTTCACATTCCCTCTCTCCACCCTCCCTTACGTGTCTGAGGATATCAATCCACTTGTTGATGACCCCACAAACAAGGGCCCTAGCTTGCCAGTTCACCAAGCTCTTCATTTCACTTCAGCCAAACAATGGAAACCTATCTTGAAATCTCTCGGTGCAAGAGCAGAAGTTGTCACAAGGTACAACTTAGCACAACTTCTCTCAAATAATTCTAAATTGTTTTCCAAATTAAATGGAAAAATTCACATTTCTTAATATGCTTTTGTTCCCATAGTACCTCCAACACTGACTTCATCTGTCTTCCCCCTTACACATGCCATGCCTCATCAAAAGACACTAGAGGGCAGGATCTTTCCCTATTCTATGGGGACAAACTCTCAGCTGACATGACCTTTCTCTCTACGATTCTGAATTACTATCTGTTGAAGCAAACATCCCATTCCCTACTACTTCCTCCCATACTCTCAATATTTACCTCAGCACTACCCTTGCACATTCCATGTCTTTTTTTGCCATTACACTCTCCGGAACACCTGCTGTTTAAAAACAAACAAGCTCTCCTTAGTTCTAGCTATCTTTACCCCACATGCTTTTCCCTTCTTCTGATGCTAACATAAACCTAGCTCCCTCCAAAAGACACTTTATCTTTGGCTCTCCTCTCACCAATGCTAGGTGCTCATTTTCTCATGCACCCTGGACACATATGACAAAAAATAAATTTTTTTGGATACCAGATTCAAAGTTAAATGCTTTAACATCCATGTGGCAGAAGGTCTCCACTGGAGACCTATGGTTGGCCCTGTGCTGATTAACATTTTTATTAATGACTTTGATAAAAGCATAGATGAGATGCTCACCAAGATAACACCAAGCTGGAGAAAAAAACCTAAAGGACTCAGCATGGGGTACGTATAGTAGGACAAAATTTGACAGGGATAAATAAAAGGTCTTAAGACTTAAGTATGAAAAGTCAACTTCATAAATATAAGATCAGGAAGGCTTGGTTAAACAGCAGTTGTTCTGAAAAAAGGCCTGGGAATCATGATGCGTTAGTAACGTGGCAGTCAAAAAATCTCATGCAAACTTGGGCCGCACTATGAGGGGCATC
Organism: Potorous gilbertii; assembly: GCA_028658325.1. Taxonomy (NCBI): domain Eukaryota; kingdom Metazoa; phylum Chordata; class Mammalia; order Diprotodontia; family Potoroidae; genus Potorous; species Potorous gilbertii. The sequence goes on along the minus strand of CM053771.1, from coordinate 309,866,396 downwards.
AGTCACGAATAAGAAAGATAGCCCTAATGTGCTGCACCCTTATCAGAACTCATGTGGAATACTGTGTTCAGTTCTGGGAGCCACAATTTAGAAGGTACACTGATAAAGCTTCAGTGTTGTCCAGAGCAATGGTATCAAATTCAAATGGAAATGGGGGTCACTAAACTATACATAAGGATCTCTGCAGGCCACATATTGGCTTAGAAAACCACATACTAGTATCATTGATGCTTCAGTGAATTTTTACTTATTTTGTTAAGTATTTCCCAATTACATTCTAAAGAGAGTCAGGTTGCATTCTGGAGTGCTGTGGACTACATGAGGCTTGAGGGATGCCTGTTTGACACGTTGTCCAGAAGAAGGCAGTCATGATGGTAAAGGATTCTATCTTAAAGGACAGACTGAAATAACAGGCTATTTAGACTGTCAATCAGGTTTGCCACCTTGAGGTCATCCATGACTCTTACCTTTCCCTTCCCACAAAAACTTGCTGATTCTATCTCCATAATCCCTCTACGTATCTCCCTACTCTTCCTCTCCATTCACATAATCACATCCTAGTGCAAGCTTTCACATCACCTCTCATTTGGAGTACGTGAATCCTAATCCTAATTAAGTTCCCTGCTTCCAGTCTCTCCTCGCCAATCCATCCTCCACACAATTATCAAAGCAATACATCTAAAACAAAAGTCAGGTAACCCCCCTGCTCAAAAATCTTCAGTGACCCTTCATTGCTTAGAGAATAAAATACGAACTACACAGTCTGCGATTTAAGCTCACCACAAAGTAGTTCCCATCGGCCAAGTATTTCTTAAAGTTTTATCCTACCTCTTGTCGCCTACACCTTTACACAAATTGTCCTCTTTTCCCCTTCTTTTTCACATCCCCTCTCAGTGCCTCCTTATGTCTAGAACACATTCCCTCATCACATAAGACTCAAAATCCCAAAGTTCCTTCCTGGCTCACCTCTGCCACTCCCTCCTCCATGGAGACTTCCCCATATTTCTCTAGTTTTTAAGTGCTCTCTTCTAATTCAAATTACCTTGTATTTACTTATCTGTATCTATGTTATATCATCTCAGTAGAATAAAAGTTCTTCTACGGCAGGGATTATTTCATTTTGATGTATTCCCAGTGTCTTGCATATAACACGCATCTTTGCTAACTGAATGTGTTAGTCATTTCAGCTATACATAGAGAGAATAATAGGACCTCTCCCAATCAAAACAAAATACATACAATGTATATGAATATAATTATATATTCATGTAGATATACAAGCATATACATACATTTAAACAAATAATTATTTCACAACCTTAATAGACATATGCAGTCCCTAAGATTCAATTCAATCAATATTTATACCATACTAGGCTTTGTGGAAGAAAAATAAATAAAAACATTAAGAGATCATCTCATGTAAATCACATACATCTAAATCACATAGATAAGGGAACTGAAGCCAAGAGAGGTGAAGATATTCACCTCAAGTAAAACAGCTAGCTCATTCTGATTTTGTCTGGCAACATCTAGCCTAGATCCTGAGGTGCTGTTAGAAATCTCCCAGTCCAAACTATGTTCATCCCTTGACTAAATAACTACCCATTTGGACCCTTAATGTTCTCTACCTCCTGCCTGGCTCAGACCTTTTGATACCAACTTCTGGATTTTAAATATTGATCCTATCATTGCCTGTGTACCTTGTCTATTTGATTATGTGGAAAGCTACCCTGGTCAGTCTCATCCTTGTCAATATTCTCAAGTTTGACCTGATACCTCAGACTCTATCCTGAGATTTGTTCTCAGGTCTCTCGGTGTCCTGTACTATCAATTAGGCCCCTGACAAGTGTGTTACTCTAGCCATTCTCTCTTTCATTTTAAACAAGTCTGCTCCCATGCATATACCTGGGTTGGTAATTTAGCTGCTACATCCAACTTGGTACTGGCTTTCAGAGACATTAGTATCAGAAAGCCTTGAAGAACTCACTACTTCAAAACAATAAAAATTCATACCATTACTAATTGGCTTACCATTATTTCCTGGTGGTTGCAATGCATCTCCTGTTAAGCCACACCACCCAACTGGGAAGATGTCTCGAGAATCATACTTGCACCAATAATCAAATGCTCCTCTCCAGCCATCAAATGTAATAAAAACTTCATCTCCTTTAACATCTCCAACAGTTGCTGGACAGATCAAATAAGGATTCTTTTTGTCTATTGCTTCAAGTTTCATTCCAATTTTTAAAAGATTTGGGGCTGGTTTTGGAGGTTCCTACCAAAACAAACAAAAATTTAAATTGCTAAGATGACTTTTCAATCATTTTTATTTTTGAATCCTTTGCAACCCAAAAGTAACATCCACATTAAATTACATATAATACAATCAGACATTTTGGCTACCTGGAATTGAGTTGAAAACAAATAACTAGGGGAAAAGATATCTCCCAGCAGTTAAAAAAGTATTATAATAGCTAAATACTAAAATTCATGAAGCTTGAGTAGGAACTCTTTGGTCCTTCATTCAGAGCCTATTTATTATTTATCCTTTACAAGAGTTTTGTTACTGGGCTAATATAGGAAGACCCAAAGCAGTTTAAAGGTCACAAATTTGGAATGGCAAGAAAAATACATACAAGTTCATGAATGGCAGTGAGCTATAATAGTCAGTAGCAAAAGAAGTGATTTTTAAATAAAAAAATTTGAAGTATGACATTCTGGAGTCATTTAATATAAAAATAAAAACTCTACATGCTTCAACAATTCCTACAGATTCGATTGTATTTGTCTTTTGCGCAAATAATACTGAATTATCAAGAATATACTGGGATTGTTTCTGTTAATAGTACATAAGTAGAAGGGATATATGTGGTTATGATGGTGGACTCTGAGTCAGGAAAACCTGAGCTGAAATCTCCTCTTATTAGCTGTGTGATACTCTAGCTTTTATGGGACTCAACTTCCTAGTCTTGATTATGTTAAAAGGAGTAACCACTTCATTTTACAGATGATGTAATTAAGGTCCAGGAAAGTTAAATCATTTATCTTAGGTTACAAACACAGTATTAGAGATGAAATGTGGACCCAAGTCTTGAGTCCAGAGCAAACCATTTCCTGTACAATGCCTTTGCTGCTTGGCTTACATAAAAAGTGGTGGAGGGGGGAGGGAGGAATATAATGGCTATTTCTATATGTCTGAAGGATTAGATTTATTCTGCTCTGCCCTCAGAAGGCAGAATTAAACAATGGACAGAAGTTACAAAGAGGTAGATTTCAGATTTATGTAGAATCTTCCTAAAAACTGGAATTATCCTAAAGTAAAAGGAGTAGCATTCTACTTTGTACTAAGTTCCTTAAAATTAGTGGTCTTCAAAGAGATAGCTAAAGGATGGTTCTGTTCAGGTACAAATTTGAGTTCAATAATCTTAGGTCCTTAGCATTTCTAATATTGTGCTACTGCCAACCTTCTCAAGCCCAATTCAGATGCTACCTTCTGCAGGAAGCCTTCTTTGATCTCTTGAATCAATGCCTCCCCCTCTTCCTTGCCCTACCACCATGAGACTATCTATACTTCTCCACTGGTTCACTATCTTCAGAGACTAAGTGACAGTGTGTCCCTGGGGAAAAGTAATTAGGGGCAGTAATAGCACCTACCTGACAGGGTTCTTTTGAAGATCAAAGTGCTTTGCAAATCTTAAAATTATATACAAATTTTAACAATGATCATTAGAATGTATTAATATTTTTACAGAAGTCCCTACTAGACTGTAAGCTCTACTAAGGCAGAAACTATGACATCACTCAAGCAGCAAATGTCTTTGAATCTGAAGACCTGAGTCTAAATCCCAACCCTTCCACTTACCAATCATGGGACTTTCAGAAAGTCATTTTTCTTCTATGCACACAAGCTTGTTCAGCTATAAAATGAAGATAATATCTGAACTACTTTCCCTAGAGGTTTTAAGTATCAAATGAGGTAATGGATCCTGTACTTTGCCCTTCTCTTATAATTGAAAACAGCTGCCAAACTACATTGGTAAAAGGAGTATCTTCACTGCAAATTTTCAAAATCAATGACACTAGTCCTGCAATGATTCAAGCATCCCAAAATATTTTGTAATGTTTTAAACCCTATGTAAATGTCAGCATGTATATTGCTTATTAGTTATCTAAAATTTATAACTTGCCCAGAGACCAATATATTGTTCTACAGAGTACATGATTAAGAGAAATTTACTGAACCCGTAGGTAATTTCCAATATCCCCTTTCTCTGTTGTCTCCATTCCCAGACTGCTTACACTGCTACAAGAAAACACAAAACCACACTGAATTTCATGCATTAAAATTTATGTTCCATACAATTACCTGGCCCCCTGTTACCTCTTGGTAATCGTTTTATGCATCATTCATCGGTTGCTTTAGTTACAAAACTGATTCCAAAACTTTCTCAAGTTCCCCAAAACTCTCTCATCTTTAGCAGATGACCTATTTCACTGAGATCAAAGACATCCACTGGTGGATCCTTCAACTCCTCTCCTCCTTACCTCTAAAAGTTCTTCATATTTTTACCCTTTCTTTCCTCTTTTTTGTCAATTCTATGGAAGAAGTGGGATCTCCTACTTGCTAAAGCTAACTCTTCCAGCTATACTCTTAATCCTATCCCTTTCTTTGGAAAGAGCTGTATTAAATCCCTTCTCTCCTTTGCAACGTCAATTTTTTCATTTCTGGTATTCTCATCATTCAGTCATGGATTCTCAAACATTAATAGTTACCTGTCACTCTTCTCATATGCAACTAGATGAGCTGTCTCCTTCATTGAATCCCTTTCCTTAATTCACTGTGGCACTACTCTAGGCTAGGTCCTTATTATTTTTGTCTGAACTATTACAACAACTTCCTAACCAATCTCCTCCCTTCAATGCCAGTGTCATATTACTCTTCCTAATATACAAATTATACCACTCCACTGTTAAAAGTACTCAGCGTCTTCCTACTGCTTAGTGAATTAAGTCCAAACTTCTTAAGCAGGCATTCAAGTCCTTAACCATCAAACCCCTATCTTACTAGTCTTATCTCAAACTACTCTCTGCATGTACATTGTACTTCATCCAAATGAGGCTGTGCCTATCCCTTCCTTGAACTTTCTGTCAAGATCTTTCCCTGTACCTTCTCTCCAAACCATTTGCACCGGATGCATACCCATTCATTCTCCAAAGTCAATTTCAAACATCCCCAATGGAAGGAAAATTTCCCTCAACCTGATGATCCAAGGGATTCATTCTAAAAATTTTTCAAGGATACCTTAAGTAGTAGTAAATCATTACCCAATCATATTATAATTCTCTCCTTTAAATCTCGTACAAACATTACAGTAAGCCTATGTGATCTTCTTGGATTATTTCTTTAAATTTTTACATAATGTCCCACATAAAATACTGCTAAATATTTTACAAAGATTTTTATAACTTTATTTTTAGAGCTTTTAAAATTATAGATAGTATTCAATTTTACATTTTATAATTATGATCATATAATGTAGATTTTTATTTGCAGTCTTTTTTGGCAAGTCATCACTGTGTTTATTATAAGCATTTAATGAATAAATCTAAAAGATTATATGAGATTAACAAAGAGGTTCACAATATATTTTTGGTGAAAAGTATTCACAAAACAAAAAAACCTGGGAACCACTGCTCTAGACAGAAGCACTATGTCCCTCCTTTGAAATTCCGTAATATTTCATATAATCCCATAATATTTCATATAATTCTTCATATATACCTGTATTTTCACCTGTACTAAATATACCTGTACATATAATTTTGCCCCTACTGAGACTGTAAAATATGACAATAATACTTACAAAATCTAACTTAGAATTGTTATGAAGTTCAAACAAGATTATGTATATAACTTTCATTGTAAATATTTAAGAACTGGATAGAGGTCCAGTTATAATAGTAATAACATTATTATTGTGAGATCCTTACAGAAAGACAGATTGTGCCCCATTTATCTTTCTCTCTCCCAGAAACCAGGATAGTACTTTCTTTACCAAGCATTTAAATATTTTCTGAATAAACCAGGATTCTAATACTTCCAAAGGTTTCATGATTTTCAGGCAATTCCAGGTAGCTCTTTATCTTTTGATTAGGGAGCCCTATGTTATATTAAATTATATATGTAGATAATACAAACGCACACATGTGCGTGTGCATGCACGCTATTACCCTATCACATTTATTTCTTCCTCTAGGAAAGAATAAAAGCATTTAGAATGAAAAAGGTGAAGTAAGTAAAACCTGATACAATATTCCTCTTCCATAAAAAACAGATGTTATTGCTAAATATCACAAAGTACTCTTTCAGAACTCTAAATCTCAAATATCTACCTTAAACAGGTTCAGAGTTAAGAAGTGTTTTATATTCAGTAATTATACTTACTTCAAAAGAGAGAGCCTCATAAAGAAAAACCAACAGCCAGAAAGCTTTCATTTTCACAAAGAGATCTTTTTAAAAGCAAATGAATTAAGCACACCATTATGAACAGTCCCTACAAGGTCAATTAAGAAAAGTCTCACATACACCAAAATATTTACAGCAGCACTTTTTATGATAGCAAAGAATAGGAAAAAAAAAGATACTCATTGAGTAGGGAATGGCTAAACAAATTGTAATGTACAGACTGAGAGGATGCAGACTGTCTTCTGCCTCTTTTTTGTATCTGTAATGCTTAGCACAGAACCTGGCATAAAGTAGGAGCTTAATGAATGTTTACTGATGACTGAAGAACAATATAATATGACTTTGCTCTAAGATACAATGAAAATGCCAAATACAAAGAAGCATGGAAGGATTTACATAATCTGATGCAGAATGAAGTATACAGAGTCAAGAAAACAATGCAAATGATTACAACAATGTAAAACAATCATGAGTGAATGCTGTAAAATTACAAAGAAAAAGCATGGTCCTCAAAAAGAAGATACTCTCACAATGTTCCTTTGTGGAGATGGGAGGGTTATGGGGGTGTATGGCATACTGCATATATTTTCAACTTTTCAGAAGTACTAATCGGATTAGCTGATTTTTCTTTAAAAAATTTTCTCTTTAAAAAATATTATTAAAGTTAAAAATATTATTTATTACATGGAAAACGTCTGGGAGGAAATAGAGGAAAACTGAGGGAAATTTTAGTGATGTAACAAAAGGTTATTTACAGAAATAAAAAGGCAAATTAAGAATGTCTTTAAAAACAGAAGGAGGGGAGGAGCCAAGATGGTGGAGTAGAAAGATTTATATATGCTAACTCCGAACCCACAGCCCAAAAATTACCCATAAAAAGGAACTCCCAACAAATTCTGGAGCAGTGGAAGCTGCGCAGCAACATAGTGGAGGAGATTTCTGTTCCACAGAGCCCGGAAAAACCGGCACCAAAGGTCCATCATGCACCAGACCTGGAGCAGAGCCCAGCCCTGCCCTGGCTGTGCAGCACCAAGAGGAGCAGATCCGAACAGGCTTCAGGGATGGAATCTCTGGCAGCCGCAAAGATCCCTCCACCCACAGGCACTACAGGTGAGAGAGACTTCTGGGGTGGCTGAGAGGGGAGCAGGGCATCTCCATAACTCAGGCCCCCTCGGGAGGCATCAACAGAGGCAGCAGTAGACTGGGGCTCCCAAAGCAGGCAGGAGCTCAGATCCATTGTTGAAGGTCTCCACATAAACCCCCTGAGGGAACTGAGCCCTGCAAGGCAGCCCTGCTCCCCACCTGAGCACCATAACTTAAGCTCACACTGAATAGCAACCCCACCCCTGCTGAAAGCCCTGAGACTGGGGAGCAGCATTTGAATCTCAGACCCCAAGCACTAGCTGGGTGGATCTGGAGGTGAGGTGGGTGTGGAAAGGAATTTCAGAAGTCAAGTAACTGGCTGGGAAAATGCCCAGAAAAGGAAAAAAAAATAAGACCATAGAAGGTTACTTTCTTGGGGAGCAGATATTTCCTCCTTTCCTTTCTGATAAGGAAGAACAATGCTTACCATCAGGGAAAGACACAGAAGTCAAGGCCTCTGTATCCCAAACATCTGAAATAGATATCCAATGGGCACAGGCCATGGAAGAGCTCAAAAAGGACTTTGAAAATCAAGTTAGACAGGTGGAGGAAAAACTGG
>CM053771.1:309811045-309857725 GCA_028658325.1 Potorous gilbertii | reverse complement strand
ACTTACCAAAGTTGAACTGTTTACATTCCTATATGGAAAGACAATATTTGTAACTCCTAGTATCTGGGTAGTTGGTGGTATTACACACATACACACACACACATGTACACACACACATGTACACATGTGCACGCATACACACATATGCACATGCACACACACACAGACAGAGAGCACAGAGTGAATTGAATAGGATGGGATCATATCTTAAAAGAAATCAAGGTAAATGGTGAGAGAGAAATGTAGTGGGAGGAGAGAGGGTGAAATGGAATGGGGTAAATTATCTCTCATAGAGGACGCTGACAGGAGTCTTCTTAGTGGAGGGTAAAAGAGGAGAGCTGAGAAAAAGAACACATGAAGTTTACTCCCATTACATTCGACTAAAGGAAGGAATAAAATGCACACTCATTTTGGTATGAAAACCTATCTTACAATACAGGAAAGTGGGAGAGAAGGAGATAAGCAGGGTGGGGGGGATGATGGAAGGGAGGGCAATGGGAGGAGGGAGCAATTTGAAGTCAACACTTGGGGAGGGACAGGATCAAAAGAGAGAATAGAAGCAATGGGGGGCAGGATAGGATGGAGGGAAATATAGTTAGTCTTACACAACACGACTATTATGGATGTCATTTGCAAAACTACACAGATATGGCCTGTATTGAATTGCCTGCCTTCCCAAAGGGAATGGGTGGGGAGGGAGGGATGGGGAGAAGTTGAAACTCAAAGTTTTAGGAACAACTGTTGAGTATTGTTCTTGCTACTAGGAAATAAGAAATGCAGATAATGGGGAATAGAAAGTTATCTGGCCCTATAGGGCAAAAGAGAAGATGGGGACAAGGGAAGGGAGGGATGATAGAAGAAAGGGCAGATTGGTGTTAGGGGAAATTAGAATGTTCAGTGTATTGGGGTGGGGGGAGGGGACAAATGGGGAGAAAATTTTGGAACCCAAAATCTTGTGAAAATGAATGTAAAAAGTTAAATAAATTTATAAAAAAAAATATTTTGAGACTTCCTTTAAGTTTTCAGATAGGTTCAGTCTACTTTTATAAGGATTACAAATTCAAAGTTGACAAGAAGCCTTTGTTTAAAAAAGAATAAACTGATACATTATTGATACTCATGTCTGTTTGAATGTAGTCTATTTCCTCATAATCATGTTTGTGACTGAACTTCCCTATGTCCTTACAGAATTTTTGCTTACTTGTCACAGCACTTTTTCTTTCAAGGAGTATGGAGGGGTAGAAGAGGTGTAAATGACAATGTAAAAATGACTACCTGGAGTATGAAGCCTACAAAGCAATGTTAATTTAGAGGGAGACACAAGATAATCTAGAAGGGGCTTACCAGTTATCACAGTAATTCAAATAGCCGGTAATTCTACTATTGTTCTTCAAAAGATATTTACACTTCTCAATTACTAACTCATCTTCCTCTTCCCACCCCTTCCCTCCCCCAATCAACTAGCAACAATGTTAGCTAGCTTTTGTGACTGTTTAAGTTGTTAAGCCCTAAAAAATAAAAAAAGTGGACAAAACATAAACAAAGGCATAGAAATTATAACAAGTACCTTTCTTGACATTAATAATGAAATTAGACCCACGTTAATCCTATCCTACCTAGTGGTCACAATCAGTTGGAAAAGAGAAAGGAAAAATAAAACCACTATAATAAGCACAGCCAAGCAAAACAAATCCCCATATTGGTCATATCCAAACTGTATCTCATTCTGCATATTAGTCCATCAGTTCACTGTCAAAAAGTGGCACTCTTTACCACTGATCCTTCAGAATCCTAGCCGATCAGTTAAGTCTTTCAGAATAATTTGTTTTTACAATGTTGATTACAGGATAAATTGGGTTTCTGGTTCTGTTCCCATTATTCTGATGCAGTCTACTCAAGTTTCTTTTTTTAAAAATTAATTTATTTTTAGTTTTCAACATTTATTTCCACAAGATTTTGAGTTCCAAATTTTCTCCCCATCTCTCCTCTCCCCCTACTCCATAATGCCTTGCATTCTGATTACCCCTTCCACTATTCTGCCCTCCCTTCTATCATACCCTTCCCTTCCCTTATCCACATCTTTTCTTGTAGGGCAAGATAGATTTCTATACTCCGTTACCTGTATCTCTTATTTCTCAGTTTGAATGCAAGAACAATTCTCAACATTCATTCCTAAAACTTTCAACTTCTGAGTTCCAACTTCTCTCCCCTCCTCCCATCCCCAATGAGAAGGCAAGCAATTCAATACAGGCTATACATGTGTAGTTATGCAAAAGACTACCATAATAGTCATGTTGTGAAAGACTAACTATATTTCCCTTCATCCTATCCTGCTCTCTATTTATTCTGTTCTCTCTTTTGACCTTGTCCCTCCCCTAAAGTAGTGTTTACTTCAAATTACTCCCTTCTCCCATTTGCCCTCCCTTCTATCATGTCCCCCCCCACACCATACTTATCCCCTTCTCCCCTACTTTTCTGTAGTATAAGATAGATTTTCATACCAAATTGAGTGTGCATGTTATTCCTTCCTTAAGACAAATTTGCAGAACAAGAAAATGATAATAAATGCTGGAGAGGATGTGGGAGAGTTGAAACACTAATTCATTATTGGTGGAGCTGTGAGCTCATTCAACCATTCTGGAGCAGTTTGGAACTATGCCCAAAGGGCTACAAAAATGTGCATACTCTTTGACCCAACAATATTGCTACTAGGACTGTATACCCAAGAGATTATAAAAATGGGAAAGGGTCCCACATGTACAAAAATATCTATAGCAGCACTCTTTGTAGTTGCCAAAAACTGGAAGTCAAGGGGATGCCCATCAATTGGGGAATGGCTGAATAAATTATGGTATATGAATGTAATGGAGTACTATTGCACCATAAGATGAACAAGAACACTTCAGGGAGGCCTGCAAGGACTTATATGATCTGATGCTGAGCGAAAGGAACAGAACCAGAAGAACTTTGTGCATAGCAATGACCACAGTGTGCAAGTGTTTTTTCTGGTAGATCTGGAACTTCGTAATAAATCAAGAATTTATTAAAAAAAAAAATCCCAATGGTGGTTTTCTAAGGCAACATGCCTTCCACACTCAGGGAAATATGGAAGTCATTCACAGAATGTAGCAGATCATATTTGTTTGTGTGTTTGTGTGTATTATGATTTGTTATATGAGTTCTTCCATTTATTTTAGTTCTACTATATAACATGACTATAGTGAAAACATACTCAATAGGAAAGTATATGTAGAACCTATACAGAATTGTATGCTGTCTTGGGGAGGGAGGGGGGAAGTGAGGAGTAGGTGTGAGGGGTTAAAATATTAGTTTTATGGTAGTGATTGTAGAACATTAAAAAATAATAATAAAATTAACAAAAAAAAGACAAATTTGATGAAAGTAAGCTTCACCATTTCCCTCTCTCCCCGCTTTTCCCCTCCACTTAAAAAGCTTTTTCTTGGCTCTTATTAGAGACAATTTTGCCTTATTCCATTTCTCCCTTCTTCCAATATATTCCTCTCTCACCCTTAATTTTAGTTTTTAGATATCAACTCACCCTATGCTCTCTTATCTATATCTATATGTATATAATTCCTCCAACTACCCAAATACTGAGAGAAGTTTCAAGAGTTACAAATATTATCTTTCCATGTAGCAATGTAAACAGTTCAACTTTAATAAGTCCTTTATGATTTCTCTTTCCTGTTTACCTTTGTATGTATGCTTCTCCTAATTCTTGTGTTTGAGAGTCAAATTTTCTATTCAGCTCTGGGCTTTTCATCAAGAATGCTTGAAAGTCTTCTATTTCATTGATTGACATTTTTTCCCTTAAAGTATTATATTCAGTTTTTCTGGGTAGGTGATTCTTGGTTTTAATCCTAGTTCCTTTGACTTCTGGAATATCGTATTCCAAGCCCTTTGATCCATTAATGTAGAAGTTGCTAGATCTCGTGATATCCTGATTGTATTTCCACAATATCTGAATTGCTTCTTTCTGGCTGCTTGCAATATTTTCTCCTTGACCTGGAATCTCTGGAATTTGGCTACAATATTCCTACGAGTTTTTCTTTTTGGATCTCTTTCAAGAGGTGATTGGTGAAGTCTTTCAATATTTATTTTACCCTCTGGTTCTGGAATAGCAGGGCAGTTTTCCTTGATAATTTCATGAAAGATGATGTCTAGGCTCTTTTTTTGATCATGACTTTCAAGTAGTCCCATAATTTTTAAATTGTCTCTCCTGAATCTATTTTCCAGGTCAGTTGTTTTTCCAATGAGTTATTTCACATTGTCTTCAATTTTTGGTTTTGTTTTGTAATTTCTTGGTTTCTCAATAAGTCATTAGCTTCCAGCTGCTCCATTCTAATTTTTAAAGAACTATTTTCTTCAGTGAGCTTTGGGACCTCCTTTTCCACTTGGATAATTCTGCTTTTTAAAGGATTCTCCTCCTCATTGGCTTTTTGAACCTCTTTTGCCAATTGTGTTAGCCTATTTTTCAAGGTGTTATTTTCTTCAGCATTTTTTGGGTCTCCTTTAGGTGGGGTCACCCCAGGATCACCACTCAGAACTGAGACCCAGATCAGCTGCTCGATTCCCCCATGATCTTTAGGCCGAGGACTCAAAAAATGGATGTTGTACTACAGCAATTTCCACTGCCCTGGGGCCAGGGTTAGGGCAGGACCCTGCTCCCTTATTAGCCCAGGTCAAAGTGTTTTCTCACTGACCACTTTTGTGGGTTGAGAAATCTGGGAACCACAGCTACTATCCATGATTCCACACGATGAAGCCTGCTCCAGTCCTGCTCCTGCCATGCCACATGACCAAGGCTAGACTGTGCTCCTTGGGCTGCACTCCACTCCAAGCCCGGTGTGATAGACCTTTCCTTTCAGCCTTCCAGGCTATCTTGGGCTGGAAATCTTTCATTCCTTCATTTTGTGGCTTATGCTGCTCTAGAATTTGTTTAGAATCATTTTTTACAGGTATTTTATGGGCTATAGGGGGAGAGCTACAACAAGTCCATCCTTCTACTCTGCCATCTTGGCTCCATCCCCGCCCCCCCATACACTCTTCCTACAACAATATTCTCTTACATTCATACATTATAATAGTTCATCTATTCCCAACTGGATGGGAAGCCTTTGAGTTCCAGTTCTACTATGTCACCACAGAAAGAGGGGCTATAAATATTCCCATACATAAAGAACCTTTTCCTGTTTGGTCTCCTTGGGATAGATATATTAACTTATTACATATCCCAACTCAGATGTCCCACCATCACCTCAACATGTTCAAAAGCAATCTCATCATACTTCCCTCCAAATCAGTCCGACCTCCACATTCTCCCTCTACAGTCATGAAAGATCAAAATTCCTGAGTCACTCTGGGTTTTTTCTTTATCAAATGGAACTGAGGTTTCAATTCCTTTTCTGTTACCCAAAACTATCTCACTTCAAACCTGGATTATAAAAGTCTCCCTTGACTTGAAGATTCTCTTCATTCCAACTCATCTCAGACAATACTGTCAGACTAACTTTCCCAAAATTAATCCTAAGCTACTTTACATCCTGAAGATAGAGGCAAAAATGAAAGAATTCCATGTTTAAACAATCCCTATGTTCAAGAAAAGATTCTAAAGGAAAACATACACACAAATGAAATAAAATGTACATATAATGCAATTCTGAGGCAAGAGAAAGAGACACTAACTGGAGAATTCAGTCTATTTATTTAACTCTCAAGGTCCAATTTAAATACCTTCTATTTGTTGATGTGGCTTTTTTCCTATCACTTTTAGCATTTATGATCTACAAGACACAATAATACTCTGATCCAATTCATTTCAGAAAGTATTTGTGAAGTTCCTACCATGAGCAAAAAGCACTACCTAAAAAATTCCAAAACCAACATGGAGGAGAAGTTAATAGCATAAGCAAATCTGTAACCAAAAGCATAGTGTCACTCAAGACTCTACAGTCAGATGGACTGACCCAAGAAAATCATTGTCTCTCTCAATTTAACTGCACACATTTGGAGTTACTCCATGAAAATCTCCAAATATAGCTCCTGCATAGGTTTCTCCAAGTGTGAACAAAAATATTCCCAATCTTATAATATTCAATGTGCTATTTATTGTAAAGCAATTATTTGAACTTCTCAATGATCACAGTTCTATGTAAATAGTCTCCTCTGCTGGTTCTTCATTTATGCCCTTTTATTATGGGATAATATCCCCCAAGGCAGTATCCTGGGCTAGTTTATCTTTTCCATCTAGCTTCATTTCCTATGAATTCAGTATTATCTCTATGCAGATCTATATATCCAACAACCCTAGCCTCTTCTCCCAAGTGCCATTCCAAAAATCACCAAATGCCTTTTGGACATTTCCAACTGGATTTAGGCATCTATAACTTAAGTCCGAAACAGAATTCATTATCATCCTCCCCAAACTCTCTTCCTAACTTGCCTATTAGTGTCAGACACTACTATTCTCCAATTCACTCAGGCCTATCACTATGGTATCCTCTATTCCTCATACTCATTCACCCCACATATCCAACATGCTGCCAAATCTTACAATTTCTAATTACAGTATCTCTCACTATGTCTCCTTTTCTCCCCTTACTTATCCAGAATCCTAGTTTAGGCCTTTATCACCTCTTACACAGACTGTTGTAGTAGCCTTCGAACTAGTCTCTTGCCTCAATTCTCTGCCCACTCCAATCCATCCTCCAATCAGCTGCTAATTTGACTTTACAAAAGCACTTATTTGACCTAGTCACCCTTCTGCTCAATGAGTTCCAGTGGTTCCCAGATACTTCCTGAATCAACCATAAATTGCTATGATATTTACATTCTTTTATTATCTTGCCCCTAAGCCTTCTTATGCCTTACTCTCCCCTCCAATATTCTCTATTCTGGCAATACTGACCTACTTGCAATTCCTCTAATCTAATATTCCATCCATCTCCCATCTTTGGGTCTTTGCACTAGCTGTCCACCATACCTAAAATGCCCTGGCCCCTCACCTTCACATTTCTCTGATTCCCTTCAAGTCTCAGCTCAATTCTGCCTACTCTAGGAAGTTTTTTCCAAGAGGCTAAAAGCTCCAAATGCCATCTTATAGCATCTCTCATCTGTTCTCATCTGTTAAATCCAACCTAGTTAGCAGTTGTCACTCCCATTCAAATATAAGCTCTTTGAGGGCAAGGACCATGTTTTTTGCCTTCTTTTGTATCCCCAGGGCCCAGCACATTAAAGTGAGCACTTAATAAACGCTTTACCTTAGCTTGAAATTATACTGTTTCTTTTAAACGCCAAAAGTAATAAGAAAAAACTAAAAGTTAATAAGAAAGGCAAATGTGAATGCATTTCAAATTACTTTAAAACATACCATACTGCAGAGGAAGATCGTTTGAGTGATTTTTTCCTTGCTTTTCCTTCTTAATATTCTTTGAATCTAAAAAGAAATATTATGACCAAACTAATCAGGAAGATTTAGAAGCAATCATATACTAAAAGACCATCCAATGTTTCTATAGTTTACTGCAACTTTTTTAACATGAAACTTACTTTTATTTATCCATCATATACGAATATATAAAATAATATCACCTGAAAATTAATTAGGCATTTCAGTAAATCCGTTAATCAGCAAAAGGAAATATGATAGCATGTAGCATTGGATCAGGAATCTAAAAAACCCTGAGTTCAAATCTTGCCTCTAACATTTGATAACAATGTGACCATGGGAATAAGTGATTTTAATCTGGGCCTCAAAGGAACTTTGGTTTTGATCTGCATCAGTGGAAAGAATATAAAATAAAAAATTAGAGGTTTTAACACATTAACACATTCAACAAGACATAAAGATAACGTTTTAACAAAATAAATAATTAATTACTAAATGTTTATTAGTTATGCAAAGAAATTAATGCTGTCTCAAAATTACATTATGTAACAGAAAGATATATCTGATAATAAAACCAGAGATAAAGTCAAATTTTAATTTTATTTGATGTTTTCAGAAACTAGCCGTTTTAAGAGCTTAGAGGGCCTAGAGCTACAAAATATTAAATGTATAATTTAGGACTAGAAGGCATTTCAGAGAAGTCATCCAGCCCAACCTCCAAAGGAAACTCAAGAAGTATTAAATTATGAAATAAGTTAATGCTGGCATCTTCTACTTCCCTGGTCCACTCACTTCTCTTTACTCTTCCCTCTTAATTCAAGGTGAGTGTCTCCCCCAAAAGTCTAACCCACTTAATGTATTTTCTATAATACTAAAGATAAATTTAACTGATGCTCACTAATTCCTATCAATTAGCTACTACATGGAATATCAATTAAGACCATCAAATTAAGTTTAAACAAAACTAAAAATTTCTTCATCTTATACTTGAAGTAAACTGACAGATCAAATATCTATTACATATGCATTCTAATCCTATAAACAAGAAACTGAAATATTTTCTTCCTATCTTCTTTTGACATGGAAATTGCCTTACCTTTATTTACTGTCTTCCCCATGTTATCCTCTTCCTCAGTGTTTTTCCTTGAGGCAGGAAGACCCGGGATTGTCTCTTTATCGCAAAAAAGATTCCTGAAAGGCAGTATTACTATAAATCAGATGTAGATTCAACACATATTGCCTGTTTCTAATTAAAACTGAAAAATCAAAAGGAAGGCTACAAAAAAACTAGAATGAAACACATTTTCTCTTTATGAAAACTAAGTAAATCTCTTTAGGAAATAAAAAATTTTATGCAATAGTTACTAAAAAATAGTCCTTAATGGAAATTTATATTGTATTATTTTATATATTACTTTATTTTATATATTACATAATACATATTATATTATTATATATTATTTTCTGTTTTAAAGATCCTCAGAAAATAATATCCTTATAAATCTGATTAGAAAAAAGGACCATTAAATAATATAGTCTTGGCTGAACTTCCATTTTCTTATGAATTCCATTACAGAACATAAATGAAATTTAAGATGTGGGGGAAGGATGCATGTCTTTACTTTAAAATCTGACTTTATCTCACAAATTTTGAAATGTTCCCTCATTATCATTCTCTTTAATTTAGTTTCCAATTAACTTATTTTTCTGGCAAGGCATTCAGGGTTAAGTGACTTGCCCAGGGTCACACAGCTTTTGTGTGATAAAATTTTGATGAAAACCAAGATCAAAATCTGAATCTTGATTTCTTGAAAATTATTTACCAGCCAAGAGGATTTGTTAAATTTTTAGATGCCCATATCTTTTTAAAAGGAACCACAGACAATGAATTAATATAAATACTGAACATAAAAACACAAAACAGCATAACATCCAAATTCCTAAAGGAAACATTAATTACAAGAGGATACAGTAAATACTAGACTTTATCCCCACAGAAATAAAATAAATCTAACAATAAATTAAATTTTAAAAAGAAGTAAAGAAAATTAGAATATTAGAAAAGTTAGATATGAAAGACCTCTGGAGAAAACTGAATATGAATACAAAGGACTATATATCTTTTTCTCAGATATATATGGCACTTTCACAAAAACTGAATATGCATTAGGGCATAAAAAAGTCACAATCAAATGCAGGAAAGTAGGAATATTAAACATACCCTTTTCGGATAATAATGTAATAAAAATTACACTTAATAAAGCATAGATTAATTGCGTAGGGGCTGCCAGATATTACAGTGAATAGAGAACCAGCCCTGGAGTCAGGAGGACCTAAGTTCAAATCTATCCTTAATTAGCTATGTGACCCTGGGCAAGTCACTTAACCCTGAATGCCTTGCCAGAAAAATAAGTTAATTGGAAACTAAATTAAAGAGAATAACAATGAGGGAACATTTCAAAATCTGTGGGACAAAGCCAAAGCAATACTTAGGTGAAAATATAATTTTATAAATATATACAGCATCAATAAAAGTGACAGCAAATCAATGAACTGGACATGAAAATAAAAAAACTATAAACAGAACAAATTAAAAATCCACAATTAAAAACGAAAATAAGTATCCTGAATACCAAAGGAGAGATTAATAAAATTGAAAGTAAGAAAAGCACTGAACTAATAAATAAAACTTGAAGCTGACTTCATGAAAAAGTAAAAACAGGTAAGCTACTGGTTAATTTGATCTTGAAAAAAGAAGATGAGGGAAAATTGAAACATACATTTTTGGTGGGGTTTTGACTGAGCTAACCATTTGAGAGAGTAGTTTGGAACTATGCCCAAGGGGCTATAAAAATGTGCATACCCTTTGACCCAGCAATACCACTTCTAGGGCTGTATCTCAAAGAGATCACAGAAATGGGAAAAGGATCCACACGTACAAAAATATTTATAGCAGCTTTTTGTGGTGGCAAAGAATTGGATATTGAGAGGATGTCCAACAACTGGGGAATGGCTAAACAAGTTGTGGTATGTGGATGTAATGGAATACTATTGTGCTGTAACAAATTATGAGTAGGCAGACCAGAAAAACCTGGGAAGACTTATATGAACTGATGCTGAGTGAGGGGAGCACAGCCAGAAGATTGTACAAACAGCCACATTGTGAAATGACCCACTGTGATAAGACCCTCTCTTCTCAGCAATGCCAGATTCTAAGACAAGGCCAAAAGACTTTGGAAAATGCTATCCACGTATAGAGAAAGAACTATAGAGTCTGAATGCAGATTAAAGCATACTATTTGCTCTCTCTTTTTTGTTTTATTTCTTCTTTCTTGTGGTTCATTACATTCTTCTTGACAACATGACTAACGTGAAAATATGTTTAAGATGAAAATATATGTAGAGCCTATATCACACTGTCCTGGGGAAGGGGGAGAAAATTTAAAACTAGAAATCTTGAGGAAAACCAAATTACCAGTATCAAAAATGGAAAGGGTGAATTCACCACTAATGAAGATGAAATTAAAATAATTATTAGAGGTTATCTGGCCCAATTACATGCCAAAAAATCTGCAATCTAAGTGAAATGGATGAACTATTTTTACTGTTCAGCTGTTTTTCAGTTGTGTCCAAATCTTCATGACCCCTATTTGGGTTTTGTTTGCAAAGATAGTGGAGTGGTTTGCCATTTCCTTCTCTAGCTCATTTTACAATGAGGAAACAGAGGCAAAGAAGGTCTCTTGTTTGCCCAAGGTCACATAGCTTTTAAGTGTCCAAGGGCAAATTTGAACTCAGGAAGGTAAGTCTTCCTGACTTCAAGCCCTGAACACTATCCACTGCACTACCTATTTGCCTAAGGATGAATTTTTACATAATATAAATTGCCCAGATTAACAGAAAACAGAATACTTAAATAACTCTTTCTCAGAAAAAGAAATTCAACAAGGTCCCTAAGAAAAAAAAAATCCCCAGGACCAAGTGTATTCACAAGTAAATTCTACCAAACATTAAAAAACAATTAATTCCAAAACTGTATATACTACTTGGAAAAACAGTCAATGAAGGAGTCTACCAATTTCATTTATGACACATTTACAATACTGATTTCTAAACCAAAAAGGGCAAAAATGGAGAAAGAAAACTTCAGACCAATTTCCCTAAAGAACACTGATATAAAATTTTTAAATAAAATATTAGTAAGGAGATTACAGCAATACATCACAAATACATATCACAAAGATCATGACCAAGATTTATACCAAGAATGTAAGACTTTATACCAAGGATTTATACCAAGAATGTAAGACTGGTTCAATATTAGGAAAACTATCAGCATAACTTTATAAAACAAAACAAAAATCACGACTATCTCAACAGATGCAGAAAAGGCTTTTGACAAAATACAATGCCCACTCCTACTAAAATACTAGAGAGCGTAGTAATAAACAAAGTTTTCCTTAAAATAAGTACTCTCTATCCACAACCATCAGCAATCATTATCTGTAATGGGGATATGTTAAAAGACTTTCTAACAAGATCAGGGGTGAAGCAAGGATGCCCATTATATCACTATTATTCAACATTGTACAAGAAATGCTAGCTATAGTAAAAAGACAAAAAAAGAAACTGAAGGAATAAAAACAAGCAATGAGAAAACAAAACTATAATAACTCTGCAGACAATATGATGGTATATTTAGAGAAACCCAGAGAATCAACCAAAAAACTAGCTGAAATAATTAGTAACTTCAACAAAGCTGCAGGATATTAAAAAAAAATTCACATGTATTATCAGTATTTCTACATACTACCAATAAAAACCCAGTAGGAAGAGATAGAAAGAGAAATTCCACTTAAAATAACTGCAGACAATATAAAAAACTTGGGACTTGACCTGCCAAGACAAACTCAGGAACTATATGAACATGAATAAAAATATTTTTCACACAAGTGAAATCTAAAAAATCAGAGAAATGTTAATTGCTCATGCATAGGCTGAATCAATATAATAAAAATGACAATTCTACCTAAATTGATTTACTTATTCAATGCCATACCAAATTATCCAAAGAAATATTTTATAGAGTTAGAAAAAATAACAAAACTACTCTATAGGAACAAAATAAGAATAAATCAATGACAAAACAGTGAAAGAAAATAACTTAGCAGTACCAGATCCCAAACTGTATTACAAAATGGTAAACATCAAAATAATCCGGTATTGGCTGAGAAATACAGTGGTAGATCGGTGGAAAATATTTGGCCCACAATACAAAATAATGACCATAGTAATCTAGTGTTTGAAAAACCCAAAGATCTAAGATTTTGGCACAAGAAATCACAATTTGACCAAAAACTGCTGGGAAAACTTGGGAAACAGGCAAAAATTAGGAAGAGACCCAAATCTCACACTGTATAGCGAAATTGGAAGAAGACCATGACATCAGAGAAATGATGACATGACTTGCACTTGACTTCGTTTTTAGGGAGGCCGGGCTGTGCAAGGTCACCAGCCTCACTTTCCCCCCTGAGTCATCCTGCACTCAGGATGACTGGAGATGGCCCAGAATACAATGAGAGACTTTGGCCTTTTAGGCTAAGGTCTTTTCAGGTACTCACTTCAAGTGAGGTAATGCCCTTTCAGTGAACAGGCCTCTTTAAACGTAGTCATGGGGATGGCTCCTTTAATAGAAAAGAAAAAAAAATAGATTTGGGACAGGCCCAAGTGGCATAGCATCCAAATTCTTAGAGAAGAAGTTAGGGGAGTTACTGGAAAAAATAGAAAGCAAAACTATACTAGTGGGAAACCTCAACTGCTCCCTTCTAGAACTGGATAAACCTAACCACAAAATAAACAAGAAAGAAATTACAGAGGTGAATTACACCTTAGAAAAGTTAGATAAGACAGACTTCTATAGAAAACTGAATGGGGGTAGAAAGGAATAAACCTTTTTCTCTGTGGTACATGGCACTATGCAAAAACTGACCATGTACTAGGATATAAAAACCCTAGAATCCAATGCATTAAGAATATTTTAGATTAAATGTATCCTTTTCAGAACATGACATAATAAAAATTAAATGTAATAACAGGCCACGGAAAGATAGAACTGGAAACCAAATGATCTGCTCTAAAGAATGAGTGGGTCAAACAATCAATCACTTTATCCAAGAGAATGACAACAATGTGACAACATAGCAAAGCTTATGGGAAGAAACCAAAGCAATTCTTAGGGGAACTTTTATCTCTCTAAATGTTTATATGAATAAAATACAGAAAGAGATGAATGAAGTGGACATGCAACTAAAAAAAAAGCTAGAAAAACAAGTAATTTAAAATTCCAATTAAATATCAAATTAAAAATTCTGAAAAATAAAGGATTAATGAAATGAAAATTAAGAAAACTGCTGAACTAATAAATAAAACTAAGAGCTGGTTTCATGAGAAAAACAAATAAATCCTTGATTAATTTTAAAAAAAAAGAAAATCAAATTACCACATCAAAAATGAAAAAAAGGTGAATTTAAAACCAATGAAGAGGAAATTAAAACAACAATTAGGAGGTATTTTGCCCTGAATGTCAATGAATCTGATAATCTCTGGGAAAAGGATATATTTATAGAAAATACAAATTGCTCAGGTCAACAGAAAAGGAAATAAGATACTTAAAACCACATTTCAAAAAAAAGAATGAACTCCCTAAGAAAAATTAACTCCAGGGCCAACATTTAAAGAATAATTAATTCCAACATTTTATAAACTCTGGCAAAGGAGTACCACCAAATTCTTTTAATGATACAAATATGGTGCTAATTCCCAAATCAGAAAGAGCCAAAACAGAGAAATAAATTTTAGACTAATTTCTCTAATCAGTATAAATGGAAAATTTTTAAATAAGGTCAAAATGGGTACATGATTTAGACATGAAAGGTGGTATAAGTAAATTAGGGGAACAGAAAAATGTACCTGTTGATCTATTGATAAGGGAAGAGTTTATGTCCACACAAGAGATACGGGAAATCATAAGCAGTAAAATGGATAATTTTTATTACATTAAACTGAAACGGTTTTGCACAAAAAAAATTCAGTTGAGTCAAGATTAGAAGGAAAGCAGAAAACCAAAAGAAAATTTGTACAGAAAGTTTCTTTGATAAAAACTCATTTCTCAATATATAATCTGAGTTAAATCTATAAGAAAATGAGGCATTCCCCATTTGATAAATAATCAAAGGATAAAAACAGGCAGTTTACAGAAGAAGTCATAGAGCTTTAAATGCTTTAAATCACAAGTGATTAGAAAATGTAAATTAAAACAGCTCTGAGATATACCTCACACCTATCAGATTGGCTAATATAACAAAACAGAGAAATGATAAATGTTAGAAGGGACACTAATACATTGTGGAGTTGTAAAACTGATCCAGTCATTCTTAAGGGCAATCTGGAATTATTCCTGAAAGGCTATAAAATTCATTAACCCAGCAATAATACCATTAACTAGATCTGTATGCCAAAGAGAAATTTTTTAAAAAGACCTACCAGAATAAAATTATTTTTATAGCCCTTTTTGTGGTGATAATGAATTGGAAATTGAGCAGATGCCCATCAATTAGGGAATAAATGAACCAGTTGCAGAATATGATTGTGATGGAATACTATTGTGCTATAAGAAATGATGAGTAGAATGGTTTCAGAAAAACCTGGAAAGACTTACATGAACTGCTGCAAAGTAAAGTGAGCAGAAACAAGACCACTGCACACTTTAACAGCAATACTGTACAATGATCAATTGTGAATAACTTATCCTGGTGAATAACTGTCACTGGACCAAATGGCTCTGGAGGAGAAGTGAGACTAGTGACCTTACACAGCACTCCCTCATTCAAAATTAATCAAGTGCAAGTCATGTCATCATTTCTCTTTATGTCATGGTCTTCTTCGAAAACGAAGGACGAACACAGACACGGCTATTTTAAGTAATACAATGATCCAAAACAATTTCAAAGAACCAATGAGGAAAAATGCTGTCCACTTTCAGAGAAAGAAATGATGGATTCTGAATGCAGATGGAGGAAAAGCTTTTTTAAACTTTTTTGGGGGGGTTTATTTGAGGGGTCTGTGTTTTCTTTCACAACATGATTGATAATGGAAATACGTTTTCCATTACTACACATGTATAACCCTATGTCAAATCACTTGCCTTCTCAAGGAGAGAGGGAGAGAGGAAATTTGGAACTCAGTTTTTAAAAATGAACATTAAAGATATTTTGTGTATGATTGGAAAAACTATTCTGAAAAAAGAAATGACAAGCAGGAGGGTTTCAAAAAACCGGGAAACACTTGAACTAAGCAGAATAAGGAGAACAGTGATAGCAACACTGTATGATATATGACTTAACTATTCTCAATAATACAACATTCCAAGATAATTCTGAAGGACTTACGTTGAAAAATGCTATCGACCTCCAAAGAAAGTACTGAAGGAATCTGAATGCAGAACAAAGCATACTTTTCTCACTTTATTTTTCTTGATTTTATGTGTATTTTCTTCATAACATGGGCTAATATAAAAATGTTTTGCATGACTGCATATGTGTAATCTGTATTAAGTAATTTGTCTTCTCAAAGAGGAGGTAGGTGAAAGAGGCAGAAAGATAATTTGGTACTCAGAATTTTTCAAAAATGAATGTTAATTATTTTTACATGTAATTGATATATATATATATATATATATATATATATATATAATACATAACAAATACATCACATGCTGATAAATGGTCATAAGACATGAACAGGTAGGTAGCTTTCAGAGGAAAAAATTAAAGCTATCTATAATCATGAAAAAAATGCTCTAAATCACTATTAGAGAGATGCAAATCAAAACAACTCTGAGGTACCACATCACACCTATCAGATTGGCAAACATGACAAAACAGGAAGATGATAAATGTTGGAGAAGATGTGGGAGAGTTGGAACACATTCATTGATGGTGGAGCTGTGAGTTGATCCAACCATTCTGGAGAGCAATATGCCACCATGCCCAAAGGGCTACAAAAATGTGTATTGCATACCCTTTGACCTAGCAATATCACTTCTAGGGCTGTATTTCAAAGAGATCGTAAAAATGAGAAAGGTCCCAAACGTACAAAAATATAGCAGTTTTTTGTGGTGGCCAAGAACTGGAAATCAAGGGAATGCCCATCAACTGGGGAATGGCTATACAAGCTGTGGTATATGAATGTAATGGAATACTATTATGCTATAAGAAATGACGAACTGGCAGACTTCATAAAAACCTGGAAAGACTTCTATAAACTGATACTGAGTGCAGTGAGCAAAACCAGGAGAATATTATACACAGTAAACAGCACAGGATGCAAGGTCTGTTTCTGATACATCTTGCCCTTAACAGCAATGCAAGGACCTAAAACATTCCCAAACATTCTTGATGCAAAATGTCATCCACATCCAGAGCAAGAACTATGGAATGGGGAACATAGAGTGAAGCAAACTATTTTCTCTTTTGTTATGTTGAGTTTTGTTTAGTTTTTACTTATGCTTTCTCCCATTCCTTTTAATTCTTCTATGCAACATGGCTAATGTGAAAATGTGTTTAATAAGAATATATGTGTAGAACCCACATAAGACTGCATGCCATCCTGGGAAGGAAACGGGAAGGGAGGGGGAGAAAAATTTAAAACTTATGGAAGGGATTGTTGAAAACTGATAACATTCATAAAAAAAGAGAAAAAATACAAAATATTTATTATATGTGTATGTGTGTATGTGTAAATTTTTAAAGCCAAAGGATATGAAGCAGTTTTCAGAAGGAGAAATCAAAACTATCAATAGTCACATAAACAAATGCTCCAAATCACTGATTAAAGAAATGCAAATCAAAACAATCTTAAGAGGCCACCTCATACCTGTCAGATTGGCATGACAATATGACAGAATAGGAAAATGACAAATGCTAGAGGGGATGTGGAAAATTTGGGACACTAATATACTGCTGGATTTGTGAACTTACTCCAACCATCTGGAGAACAACTCGGAACTATATCCAAAGGGTTATAAAATTGTGCATATCCTTTGACTCAGAAATACCACTACTAAGTCTATATTCTAAAGAGAGCAAACAAAAAGGAAAAGGACCTATTTGTACAAAAATATTTACAGAAAAGGACTGGAAATGGTGGGTCACCTATAAATTAGGGATAGCTGAACAAGTTGTAGAATACAATCATGATGGAATACTACTGTGTTATAAGAAATGATAAGCTCGAGGATCTCAGAAAAACATGAACAGACCAGAATGAAATCATGAACAGCAAAATGAGCAGAACCAAGAGGACATTCTATACTGTAACAGCAATATTGTTTTAAGAACAACTTTCCAGTAACTAAGTCATATTGACTATTATAAATACCCAAATTAAGTACAAGGTCACTATACACACCCAGAAAAAGAACTGATAGATGTAGAATAGTTTTACATATATATGTATATATTTGTGCTCATGGTAACCATCTCCAAGGCAGACAGGTGGAGGGGAGGAAAAAAAGGGGAAAACAAGTTACATGATAATTTTATTATATATTTAAAAGAAATAGTAAGTTGTACATAATAGATTTGCAATTTCATGTCCAATCATCATTTTTTCTATTCTGTTATGGAAATGCTTGTTTTATTTCTTAAGTACAGAATAAAATAAATTTTTAAAAAATTTTTCAATGACAAGCAGGATAGTTTCAGAAAAACATGAACTCATGCAAAGTAGAATGAACAGAACGAGAAGAACGCTATATTTTTAAGGTCACATAAATTATTGATGAGACTGATAATCTAATCATCTGCATATAAGACCTCCCCCAAAAAATCCAACTCTATTCTTTGCAGGTGGTAGAAGAATAATTTCAAAAAAGTGCTAGTACTACATAAAAATGGGAAATAAAAACAAGAATAATGTTAAAGTAATCATCAGTACAGAGAGGGAAGGAAAAGGAAAAAATAGGCTAAAACTAATTTGACTCTGAAATTCAAATACTTTTATTTATTACAAAACACTTGAGAGCTTTTCTAAGCTAGGCAATAAGAACAATTCAAATAAAAACAAATTCAAATGCCTTTTTGAGTGTATCATTGGGAGGGGAGGGACAATAGGGGTTAATTAAGTGCCTTGCCCAGGGTCACACAGCTAGTAATAAGTACCTGAGGCCAAATTTGAAGTCAGTTTCTGACTTCAGGGCCACTGCTCTATCCATTGCCCTAGCTGCCACCTCACTGCCCCCTGAGTATGTAATTTCATTAGAGAATTACCAATTTTTTTTTGTTTTTCTTAATTATACTTAATGCTGCAATAAATATTACAACCTAACAATAACAGTAATTAATCTAACTCATTTAGAATATCTGTATGAAACAAAAAATGATTGTAGAATGTCACAAATATGTGAGAAACCTAACTTTATAAAAATTTCCATTAGTCCAGTAAAAGGTTATTATTATGAAGCCCTGAAGTAATACAAAATAATACATGCTTACACAAAACCCACGCAATTTATATATATGTTGTAATATTCCCTCACGCACATTCTATGTAAAAAACGTAAACTTCTCTCTCAAGTTAAAAAATGTAAATAAAATAGCAGCCAAAAATTATATTGCATCTCAAGGTTTACAAAATGAATAGAATTGTCAAAACTGATGGGATATATAGTATGAAAATTCAAAGGAAAATAGATGATAATCTGCCTAAAAGTAGAATTTTTCTTATATTAAAAGTTTTATTTTAAATAATCATATTTCAGAAACAATTGCTTGTGGTTACTAAGTAAAAGTTATTCCAGAGTTAATTCTTGTTAACAAGGATATGCATTGGAGAAGTAAGGTTTCAAATTTTTTTTTAATTTTTTGTCTTAAAGACGTGTAAAGACAGTAATGACCAAGTCAATTTTTTTATTTTTTTATATTTGTCTCATACAGTTCTCATCCCACCCACTTTGCTTTTATTTTTGTAAAAAATTCTTTCCAGTCAGAGGCAAAGACTGAAGAAATCAAATAAGAGAAGACCTAAAAAGACAACTCTTTTCTTCTTCAAATGCGGGAAAAAGTAAGTATGAATTTGCAAACACTGAAAAACTAGGATAGAAGTTGGCTATAAAATTAAAATTACAGTTTTAGAGGCACTTATAAAATCTCACATCTACTACCTTTTTTGTGTATAAGCACGGGAAATGCTTTATCAACTGTCATTCAGGGCAGGAAAAGGAGGAGGATCCAGTACTTGAAAGAGTAAAGCCTGGACTAAGAGAAGGAACCAAAAGTGAATGGGCCAGATGTCTGAAGAGGAAGAGAATAAAAGAGAGGGAAAGGAGATAAGAGAAGAAAAAAATGTACCCACCAAAATACATATGTAAATGGTAAAGAAAATAAAATGGAATCTATCAGTTAATAAGACACTTTCTACAACGTAATAAAACACAGGAACAACTGAAAAGAATCACTTTGTTGAAATTAAGTGGATGGATAAAACAAGTTCATACACTATTCCGATAACTAAACTTTCTAAACAATTCCTATTATAATATTTAAAACAGTTTGGTTACCTAAAGTAGCAATGACTCATAACTGTAATGGTTTTTGTTCTTTCAGATAATTATACTCAACTACCCAACATTTTTACACACCTTTTATCCATGTGTTGGGAGTTAATTCTCCTTCCTGTAATAATAAGCTTTCTCCCCAGCCACAACGAACTCAGACTTAAGACTCTCCTATTAGGCTCTGTGAAGCACAGAAGAATCAATATACCAGTTTCCACATCAGCTAAAAGGAGCCAAGGGTAAGAATCTCAACCCAGAGAGTTTATCTAGTCAGAACTGTCCTCCATTGGTATGTGATTCAACAATCATTTAAACCTATCACATGCAAGGGATTATGACTGCAAAGAGATATACAGCTAATATACTAAGGGAACTAAGCAATACACCCGACGGGACCAGAAGCAGAGAAGGGTAACACTCCTCAAGCCAAATAGTGCACAGATTGTGCTACACCAGCCAACCAAATCCCCTACATATGGGAAGAAAGGAAAGAGTTTTATATTTAGACTAAGACCTTGCAATTTTTGTACACTTGAATCCAGAAAGGTTTCTTCTTCTGGGTTGGCATCTTGTCAAGATTCTAGTGAGCACTTATCAATGGTTTTGACTGCTGCAGGAATCAGGAAGAGCATGGTGCTTGCTATCTCTAGACATCAAGTCCCCCAAGTTTGCAATCTCCAGATTCTACCATAGCCAAGCAAGACTTACAATAACCAAGAGATCATAGCAGTTTTAACCTTAAGGTTCAGATAAAAAGATGAGCTGCAGGATGGGTGATGAGATGCCAATATTCCAAAGACAGAGTAAGAAGATGACCTTACTATTTTCTCCACTCATTTGGAGGTTTGATAAGCTGGTTCCTCCACTAGATGGAATTCATAATTAGGTGGGGAGTGCATGCCAGGCAATTAATACAAGGTACACTGTCACACAACCAGTCTGCCACAAGGCTGGTCATGACCACCTAGGTCAGTAGCCCTTTCCATCTGGCCTATAAATGGACATGGTCAAGCCCTCAAACAACTGATTTACCAGAGCATGACTGTTCTATATCAAGTTCTCACTCAAGATCCAAAAGGAGACAACACAGTTTATTGTAGTCCCTTCCCTTATTGGAGCTGGCAAGTTTGCTAGTTAACTTGCATGGAAAAGAATAACATTTAAAAAGTCTGAGTTTCTGAGGAAACTCTACATCATAATCTAGGGAGTCTCTTAGCAACAATGATTTAAGGGATGGCCTAGGGGAAGAGATGACAGACCTTCCTCTAATGGCTTCAATTGTCCTCTGGGGGAGGCTGCTGATGGCAGAGCTTTCATCTGTGTCAACTCAACTTCTACCTCCTGCTGCACCTGGTGAGATGAGGAGTAAGAGATTCCTATGACCTCCATGTGTCCTCTTCTGCTGCATATGTCTCCTGAGGAAAAGTCACTAGGGCCTAGAGGCATGCAAGCAACTCCCACCTCCTGGTGACAGCCTGATCTCCCATTGGTGATGAAAGGATGTGTGGTATGAAGAGGAGTAACGTAACATGGGAGAAGCATGAAGAAGCAACCTTCTCTTAGACCTCAGGCCTTCAATCTCCTGCTTATGACTATGCACTGATGGAGAGATAAAGAACTGAGTTAATGGGGAGAGGATCTTCCTTCTCTTGCGATGCTGTCTCATCTTCAGCCTTTACAGGAATGAAGAACAGTAAAATAAGCCTCTCATCTGACCAACTGGGACCACATGCTTTCATCTCATCTATACTCCAGCCTCTTCTTAGAAAAGGAGCAGTGCCTTCAACTCGATGGTGAACATTCCCACGCTTGGTCTTACATAGGTTCCACACTCATACATCCTAGTGATTCTGATCATAATGATGGCATAACCCCTATGAATTCTTCCAAGCCAAGTCAGCATACTGGGATTTCTATGTACCAAAAGCACCTGTTCCATGCTGTTCTACATTACTAGACACATTTCCACAATAATCCGCTACTTCCCCAAGGGACTCAGCCTCTTCTAATATAATTTGGGTTACATTCTTTAGAATTGCTGTCAGATTTCTGGCTATTCACCTCCAAAGACAAGTGTCATCTCCTTCAAAAGTCTTCTCTAACCTCCCCAGTTAATAATAATCTCTCTCACCTCAAACATCATAAAACATTTTGTCTGAAGATCTTTTTGCCCTCTATTAGGTAAGTCTTGACATGTACAGTCTTCCTTCCAACTTTAGCTCAGGAAATCCCTCCTTATGAAGCTTTCTCTGATTCCTGTAGTTGCTCTGCTCTTTTCTTCTCCAAATTACTTTGTGTAATATTTACCTGCATATATGTTTTCAACAAGACCCACAAAAGAACTAAGTCCCTTAGAAGAAGTAGGGACTTTTTTACTTTTGTCATCATATCCTCAACACCTAGAATAGTGTATGGTATCCTATAGTTATTTAATAAATGTTTGCTGGCTTCAATTATGATCCTTCTTTTCCCAGTAACTCTACGGCTTCTTATCTATATCTCTGGTACATAACATTGAAATCTGCATTAAATTACTTAAAAGGATTCCTTAAATGCTGAAATTACTTCCAAACATATTTGTGAAACAGAATGCAATATTCAGAACATTTTATTTGAATACAGTATAGCACTTCAAAGTCAAAATGTCTATCTTTTTTTTTAATGTAGCTTCTTCTAGAAGAAATCATTTTACTGTCAGAGTCAGTTTTGCTTTGTCAATCTATGGATAAAAAAATAGCAGATGGGCAAAAATTCTTTAGATTTAAGTAAAAAACACATATTCTTTAACTCTAAACCCTAAAATTCTGAATCTCAATAAATGTACTTAAGAAATAGTAACAGAGTAAATTACAGGGGGAAGGATGGGGAAGAGTTAGAAAGAGGTACAGAGTATTCCTGAAGGGTTAGTAACTTTTCACTCTCAATATCATCACCTTTTTTGAAAAACACAAAAGTAGTCATGTCACTTTGTCAGAACTAATAAGTCAACAAAGATGGACCTGATCAGTAGTTAGACAGTCAAGGAAAACTCAAACTGCTTTAGGAAATGAGCCGGTGATTCAATAGTCCTACTCTTTCAGGCAGTATGGTATTAAGATGTAGTGAGGGAGCTGTTAGAAGGTACCATAAAAACTAAGCTTATGTTTACTGAGCTAATTAAGAATTCTTTGCAAATTTTGATAAAAATTTCAAAAGTCTGCCACTGAATACTTTTTTTCATTTTCAGAGTCACATCCTAGGGCTCTAATCTTCTACAATGTAACAAATACTGGTTAGTAGCTTCCATGTTTCATTACAAATGAGCCCAAAACATTTCAAAGTTAAATGAAATTTCTTTTCTGGCTCAAAAAGAAAAGGCACATTTCAAAAGTCAAATGATGGTAGTTTATTGCAATATGAAGGGTTCTCAGCCAGATGGAAAATTCTAACTAATGAAAAATTTAGCTACAATATTAAAATATTTTTTCAATATTCTGAAAATAATCCATTTTCAGGAAATAAGAATCAAATCTGTCAAATGTTATACATGTAAAGTACTTGAGAAACAAGTAGTAAATGGCATCAACTTCAATTAAACCTCCCAACTAGCTTGAATTCACAAATTATTCACCTAATACTTTTCTATATACATACAAAACTTACTTTATATCTAAATTTACCCACAAATAGATATTATCTACGATAAGGATGTTATGTAGACTAAGACTAAATTTCAAGTAGCAGAGTCAAATCAGTCATTTTCTATTTTTTCAAACTGCATCTAGAATACAATTACTTACTGAATTTAGTGTTCAATGACAATCCAATTTCATATACATCATCTCTTTCTAGTTAAATGAAAGTTCCCCAAGGTCCATTTACTTCATCATATAACTCTAGAGTTCAAGCTTGATTTCATTTATCTGAAACTTTCTACTACTGCCTACAAAACTATCATTCCCCCTCTCTATCACCACAAAAAATTACTAAAAAAGCCTAAGCAACCTAGATGAATTCATAAGATTAAGATTTCAAAATTAAATTATTCTTTCAACATGTTTTCAATCTGTGTGTCTAATTATTAATTCATATCTAAATATGTATCTTTAAGTTACATTAGATGATGTAGACAAAGTGGGTTGTACTTTTTTCACTGTTACTTTGTTCAAACTATATATTCTAACTTCCCTCCACTTTAATTTCCAAGTTACATCTAAATTCAACTATTCTCAACAGACTCATCACACCATAATATCATGAAAACTTATTTTTAGTTAAGATCTACTGTTGAAACATGTCACAAATGTTTCTGGAATTATGGGTTTTGAAAGGGAGGAGTGTTTCCTATCTTTTTAAGAGTTAACTGTTAAGAAAGGGCAAACAAATTCCTAATACCTATTATGTAATTTGTTGAGGGAAGTTGGAATAAACCCTCACAAAGCTACCAGAAAATCAGTTGGTTTTTTTTTAATTAGCACTGGATTTTTTTAAAACCACAATTATTCTTCTTTTATTAGCACCAGGAATATTCACACAAATTAATTTTTCAGATAAATATTAACCCTTTTAACTACTCAAAATAGTTCCTATTTTAACCATTTTATTTGAAAACATCATAAATGTTAGGTATATTGCTTTGTAATACCATTACTGAAAACTGTCCCTCCATAAATGGTCCAAAATTCCTGTATGTATATACTCTTCCAACTCCTCTCTATTGTCAGTACACCGTTGCTTCTGAACTGCTACTTTACAATTCAGTATCAACTGGCCTGAGGATGGAACCCATATTCAAGAATATTTTTCTGTTTATTTTTGAGTTCATAAACAATTCTCACAGAAGTTGCCAGTAATTTAACTTCTGAAAATATGATAAGTTATTTTATGTAGTTTTAAGAAACACTAGCCTTTGAATAACATCTCCTTTCAAAGATAACCAGTGACATCATGGGGTGACATCTTGACTTTCAAACGAATTGGATTTAAGTGAGGCAGTTTCCCAAAGCTGTCAGTCTCATTCTTTTCCAAAGTCATCAAAGTCCATCGCGCATTTAGAGACAGCTGGCTGTAGCCCAGGGTGCAGTGGATGACTCTGGCATCTTCAATACCTGACCAAGTTCCAAACACTCCCAAAGTACTTATTTCAGCTGCCTTCACAGCCACTGAAGAAGTCTTCTTCTGGGGGAGATATCCCCCTAACTCACCGATGGCCTGATTACCCTCAACATTTTTTAGCCTGTCTACTAGAATGTGGCCACTGCACATGCTACAGCTTCTTGTAGCCACAGGTGAGAGTTGAGTGAAAGGTAGACACCAAAATTAAATAAGCAGCCCAGCCCAAAGGTTCTCCCTCCCCACAGGCCCAATGGAAATACAAAAGACAACATGGTCACTGCTTGGTTCAGAACATAAAACATACACATATGTAAAATCAATGAAGGAAACAACAGGACATACTAAACTATACAATTCATCCAGAAAACAACCTTCCATACTATCAATTGTGTAGCCTGATAACAGTGTTACAAGACTGTAGTAGTAGCCCTAGTCAGCTAGAGTCACTGGTGGTCTGGAGTCAGAACCAAGTTCATTTAAACTCAACCTCAAACACTGTACGGCCCTGGCCAACTCACTTAACCTACACTTGCTTGTCTCCCCAACTACAAAATGGAAATACTAATAGGTTCTACCTCCCAGGGTTGTTGCTGAATATAAAATGAGATATTTGCAAAAAACACTTAGTACAATGCCTGGTACATAGCACGTGCTATATAAATGCTTATTCTCTTCCCTAGCCTGCTACTGGGTTACTAGCTATCAATAGAGGCTGGTAAATCCTTTGGGGGAGTTCTGAGCTGCAGTCAGAGTAAAACTCATCAGATATCTACACTAACTCTGGCACCAAAATGGCGAGTCCCCACAAGAAAGGGACTTCCAAGTTGCTGAAAAAGGGGTGAACTAGGCCAGGTTGGAAATGGAACAAGTCAAACCTTCAATGCCTAACAGTAGTAGGGCCTCTACACTCCCAAAACAGACAAGATAGGGAGACCCAGTACTAAAAACAAAGAAAATGAAATAGTATTAAAAAAAAAAAGTCAGGACCTAGGAATCAATTATACCATACACATTGCCTGATGATATCTTTTTCAAAAGTCTTAACTTGTGAAAGTCACACACCTGACTCATGAAAAACTAACAATTATATCTTAGAATTTTCCTTTCTAAATTTTCCATTCTAATTAAGAAACAGTTTTTAAACAAAAAGCTTCTGGAAACTGAAAAATAAGAAAATGTATCTCTTTCTAATCAATAAAAAAACGGGAAACAAAGAGGAGACTACATAAACAATAATCTGAATTTCACATACTGACCTGAATAAAATTTTAATTCATTGTTCAAAAAAACAGCCCACAAATATTTTAAATAACATATGTTCTGCTTAACATTTATGAAGAAAATGTGCATTATGTAATTTTGATCACATGGGAACTTCTTCCAACAAGTCAACTATCATCTATATCTTGGGAAACTACTTAGAGTCTCAGTGCTTTAGTGACTTGAACATGATCACACAGTTAAAAAAACATCAGAGGTAGAATTTGAATGTAGATCTTCTTTGTAATATTTAAATAAAATTTCCCTTGTTTTTGTAGGTATGCTAATGGGCTGAAAATATGATCTAAAACTATCACTAACACTGAATTTCAGGTAATTTATAACCTAAATTGCTTGGTTTATAAATATTTACATAAAACAGTTTTGATAAATGATACTACCAAATTATTATTCAGTTTTCTTAATTGGAAAAAATCAAAATTTGTTCTGCTAACTTCTAAAAAAATGAAACACATTTATATAAAAACATGACATAGGTCTTAACAAACAAGAATGTCCTTTATCAATCAAAAAAACTTTTCTTAAGTAATAATTTAAATTCCTTCAGATTAGCGATCTATATTATTTAAATCAAGCCAACTCTGAAAAACTCAAAGAAATTTAACCTTTCCTAGGTGAAAATAAGCATGAACCTAACTAGACAAATTAGCTAGTTTGAATAATTTAATTACCTGGGAAATTCAAATCCATAAATTTAAACTGTTTCTTTATAATTGCTTGTCACTAAGTTTAAGCACAACATGAGTGAAATTTACATATTTTATAAGAAGTTAAAAGTATTTCAGAAGATAGAAAACTGAAAATTAAAAATTACCTAAATCCTAATTTATAATGGTAAGTTTCTATTCTTTTAAAATACAGCCATGGGCTCACTAAAGAAAGTCTGCAAACACTTAAACAGTACTAAAATGAATGGTGGGCATGTCAATTTACTACAGATACCTCATTATGTAACATTTTGACAAAGGAAATGGTCAGGTTACAGCTTATTCCCATTATTGGTCTAGATTTATGGTTTCTAATACCAGATCTAGGAGAAATAATAGAAATGACAATATCAATCCACACCAGACAAAAGGTAAAAATGCACACAATAAACCCAAATCTGTAATGCCCCAAAACCAAGGGGTTCTGGTCAAGTTCTTCAACATTCATATATCTATGTATGTGTGTATGTGTGTGTGTATATGTATGTATCTATATACACATATTACACATACACATATATACACACACATATATCAGCTAATCATCCAATTAAAATATTTTTACAATCATTCAAAATGTGTTTATTAGCACAAATGCTAAGTATAGACATTTCAAAGGATTTTAAAAATAAGAAATTGAAGAAGAGAAACAGGTATTAAGCATATCTCTTCCCTACCACCTCCCAAAAAGAGATGATGAAATTAACTACTTATACCACCATGGGAAAAAAAAACCTTTTTTAATTAGAAGAGAAATATACTTTGTCATATCCTAGACTATTACTGAAATAGTTATGCATTATCTTTCAAATCTCTTATTTTACCAATACTGAGTGTCTCAAGAAGTTCATTATCTTTCCCTTCTGCCATAATCTTGTTTAAGGAAAAAGTTTACCCAGATAAGCTGAAGATCAAGTTTGGTAACATTAACATATCAACTATTATTTGAGTCTAACTGCATTCAGGTTCCAAAATCATTTCTTCTTTATTCAAAACAAATTATCATTTATTAATTCAGTTAGAAGCTAATACTTGTTTGTACTGATGGAAAGATGTTAATTTCATGCCAAATATTAGTTCAAATGGAATTATTTATGAGTTTAGTGGAGCATATAAATCACTATTCTTATAATTTCTGTGACCTCCTGGTATTATAAGACCAAGATTTTAAAACAGACTAAGTTAAAGGGAAAAAATCAAGAGAGGCAATAATTCCACTCAAGCAATCTAAAAAATAGTAACTAATTGTCAAATTGTTCATTTGTGGCTTTTTTCAAATGAAATAACTTCAGGAACCACAACAATTCTACCTAAATTATAAATGGGATTAAATGATCACTGCACTGGAACATTCCCTTGACAGATCTTTAGATCCAAACATTCTAAATTCTGAGAAGTTTAATTAAGTTATTCAAATTTATCTTACAACAAAATATCTATGTTATTAATGCTACATTAACATAAAATGGTAGGGATTTTTTTCAGTTTTCCAAAGACAAAATAACAAATTTTAAGATCCATACCCAGGAAATCCTTTCAAAATGACCCAATGTTTCACTTCCAAACCAAAATTCTGAGTTCCTAAAACCATCATTTTACTTTCTTTTCTAAGGTATCTTGGATAGAGAAAAATTTTCAGAAATTAAGAAATAAAAAAAAACACACAAGTACATATACACACAGATTCATCCTAAAGGACACTATTTTACCTCTTTTATCTGACTGCCAATCCCGACCCATAATACAGCTCTAACCAACTTACTCATCACAGTTCCGTAACTCTGTCAGGGGCCAAGAACCTTGGCTCTTTAGAACCTGTCTTTCCAAGCTAGCCAAACAAAAGTCAGAAATAGGAATACGGAGAGAGGGGAAAAGAAATACAGGAAATTACCTCAGACTACCATTAACTACTATAACAAGAACAAAGATGGTGTAAAAGCAAGGTAAGCATTGGGAAAACAGAACCACAGTTTACATACAGCAGCAGCTAGAGTCTCAAGAATTTCTCTTTAGCATCCTTGGGAAGCTATTTCAGAGAAGTCACATCTCTGAGTT
Source organism: Potorous gilbertii (assembly GCA_028658325.1). Lineage (NCBI taxonomy): Eukaryota > Metazoa > Chordata > Mammalia > Diprotodontia > Potoroidae > Potorous > Potorous gilbertii. Next base: position 309,828,570 of record CM053771.1, on the reverse strand, counting down.
CACTGTTCCTGAGGTTGGAAAAGGTAGATGTACTGTAAGTCCAATTCAGCAACATTTACTAAACACTTACTATGTACAAAACACTGTGCTAAATGCAGTGGAACACAGACAAAAACAAATGACTGTAGAATATTCCAATTGTCTTCAATCGTCTTTAAATGAACCCAAGGAGACACTTTGATGTCCTGCAGAATGACTTGATATTTATGCAGCCTTTTCAAGGCATTTTACTATCATGAATTATTTCTCAGGGAGGCTACAAAGGATTACCATCACCATTTCACTGATGAAGAAACAGACACCAACAGCAAAGAGAGGCTGAAAAGTATCTTGGAATAGGAGGCAAGCAGTTAAAATTCAACAAACCAAAAAAGAAAATGAAAGACATGTCTCTTCACAACAGACCGTAACACGTTTGTTAAGGCTATTAGATTTTTAAACAGTTAAACAAGAGGTATTCTAACAAGAATTAGTTAAAATTCAACTAAGGAAAAAACTTTAAAATCTTGACCATTAAGAAAAATACTTGTTTAGGTAATTTGGGCAAGGTGGATGGAGAACACCTCATCCAAAAAACAGGGAAGCCTCCAGGTCTTACTTTCATAGTGACTGTTAACCACTAGAAATCACTGGTTTTGAGCTTCATAGTTATTACTGGAGCATGAATTATTTTCTCATACAAATATATTTTTATATAAAACTGAATTGTATCATTAGTGATACTTCTTTAAAGTAAAAAGCCAAGATTGATTTATAGGAAGAATATTCTTCATAAGATTTTTTTTTCTCAACTGTTCCTCTAAACTTGCCCTAAGATTTGTCTTTAATATCTAAACTGATTTACACGTGAAAATTTTCCAATACACTGTTCATTAATTAATGTCCTTGGAATTTTTATGAAGAAATCTTTTAGCTAGTCTACAATTTACTAATATACCCCTCCTTTATTCATGTGTCCTCATTCCTAGTGTCTTGCTAAAATTTTAGTATATACTCAACATATATGTACTGTTAAATGAATAATAAAAAGGTCTCACAATTGTATGAAAAGAACCTCCTATAAAATCTTGAGAATCACTCACAATACTCCCAACAAGGCATATTAGAGAAAGCGAAAGACTGGAGTCAGAAAGGTTACGGATGTGACCACAACCAAGTCATTTTTCACCTCTCGCAGCCTCAATTTCCTCATCTATAAAATGGAATATTACTTTATTAACTACTTTACAAGACTGTTGTGTGGCTCCAACTTAAAGTACTCTGCAAACATTAAAACACTCCATAAAGTATCAGTTACTATGAATACCAAATCAGACACCCTTGTGCTATGTTGGATACAAGCAAACAGCTCAGATTGTGCGCTTTCATGCGGTGGTTCTATCTCATTTCTTTTCCAAAATAACATTTTCTAAAATCCAGTCAATCTTTCAAAATATTTGGCAACTACCTTCCGTCTCCATCTCCTTCTCCCCCTCAAACAAGGTATTAAAATCTCAGGCTATTCTGAAGAATATAAAGAATTCAATACATCCAAATACATTCAGGACACCATGTAGGTAATATATAAACAGGCTTGGTCTCAAGAATTTCACCTTTGGATACATTTCTCAAAGTATTTTTTCCACATGTTTATATTTCATTAATGGGGAAACACCAATAGCCAAAAGGGACTAAAAAAGCATAAAAATATAAGACGACCTCTTTTTATAATCTTTGACTTATACGGAATACATCAGATGCCTAATAACCGTAATGAAGTCGTGTTATGAGCATCCAGTAAGTAGTTTAACCCTATGATTTCTTCGAAAATAATGCTTCATATAAAAAAATAAACTTAGACTATCCCAGCTAAAATCGCATCTCCTCCAGGAAGTCTTCCTCACCCCCTCTACTGCCCTCCCTCTGTCAATGACTTGCTGGGTCTCCTGCGTGTGGTTTGCCTCGTATATACGTGTTTGCATGTTGACTCTCCAGGAGACTGTGAGGGCAGGGACCGGTTTGGGGCTCTTTCGGAATCCCTAGCGCTTAGCACATTGCCTGGCACATAGCAGGTGCCTAATAAATGTTGAATGGATTCTAGTTTAAGGCAGGTGATATTCTCTCAAGCCTGGAGTGACTCGTTCTGTAATAATTAAAATAGCACATCATAGAGTTTCTGAAAAGAAAAATATCATTAGGAAGCCTACAGATGGCATTTTGGTCTCAATTCTTCCCCCTCAGACTGAAAATGCCTGTCTCTACCAACCAATACTCGGAAGTTTAAAATAGAACATCTTGTGCAAAGATAAGCTAAAAAGACAATTTTATGATGCTCTAAAGTTTAGTTCCTAAAAATAAAAGGCAATGTAAGTTACTTCCATAAACCCAGGATGAAGATGAAATCTTGCAAATACATGTACTTTTCAAAAACTTAAAGTAAAAGCACCATAAAACATTCGGACTTGTACAGGAAGTCCTAAGACCGACCTCCCCTTCTCCTTCACTAAAGCCATACAAATAAAGGGGTCCACCTGTCCCCCCCCAACAATGAACGGGCTGACTAGTTGTTTCTCTACTGCATGCCAGGGCTCCCGGTCCCTCGTCCTTCCCCACTTCAGCGGAGGCAACACCGGCCCGAGGGCCCCGCGGCAGGGCGGCCACGCCGCCAGGCTCCCCCCGAGGCGCGCTCCCACGCCCCCGCGTCCTCGCCCCGCACGGCGGAGACTCTCGAGCTCTCGGCGCTCGAGGCCCGGGACGCCGACTTGGGAACATCGCGCAGCAGGCATCCCGGCCCCTCGCCGCGGGGTGGGAGCGGCAGCGCCCGCGAGTCCCCTTCCGCCAGTGGTCCACGGGAGGGGTCCCCACCCCGGGGTGGGTGTGGAAGAAAGGGGAAGGGCTGGCGTCCCGGCCGAGGAGGAAAGTTGGGGTGGGGAGGAGGACAGGGAGGGGTGTCAGGTCCCGGGCACGGGAAGTTCGGAGGGAGATGCCCGGCCCGCGAGGGTGCCCAGGGCTGCGCCGGGGGAGCCCGCCCCCCCACTCCGAGCCCGGGGAAGGGAGGGCAAGGCAAGGCAACGTTCACCTCTTCGGCGCTCAGGACACCAGGAGGGGGTCTCCCTAGGCTCCCCGAGGCCGACAGTTTGAGGAGGTGGAGGGGTGGAGCGCGAGCCCCGCGCCCCAGAGATGCACGCAGCCCGGGGAGCCGCGAGCGGAGCGCGGAGCGCGGAGAGCGGGCGCCAGCCGGGAGGGCTGGGGGAGGGGGCCACAACGCCGCCGCCGCCGCCGCGAGCCCACCTCCCGCGGGGGGGCCTCCTCGGAGCGCGGGAGCGGGGTGGAGGAAGGGGGCGGGGCCCAGCTCGCTCCCCAGCCCGGGCGCGCGCCGCCCGGCGGCGGTGAAGGGGGCGTTCCCCGCGCTAGACGGCCCGGGGGGAGGGAGCGGGGTCACCCACCCCACCCCCAGCTCACACACACAAACACACGCCCGACGCCGACCGCCTGGCCGGCGGGAACTCGGCGGAGGAGGGCATTTCGGAGGACGACGCCGCGGGCTGAAGCCAAAGGTCGCGGCTCACCTGGTCCAGAGGTCCCCGGAGCAGGCTGCGGAGCGCGAGCGGCTCTTGTCACCTGGGTCCGTCCGCGCCGGGATTCACGCCGGCGCCGCCGCCGCCATGTTTGTGTAGCGCCGCGCGGAGCCGCGCATGCCCCGCAGCACTCGCAGCCCCGGGGGTGGGGGCAGCGAGGAGGAGGAAGGCTGGCGCGCGCTTCTGCCTGCACGCTTCTCTGCCCACCCCAACGCCCCCCGCCTCCGTCCCAGCCAGCCGCCTTCTCCCCTCCTTCCCTTCCCCGCCTCTCCATCTCCGCCTCGCCCTACGGGAAGCGGAGCCGCAGGGTCCCTATCCGGGACACCGCCCACCCCGCCACGCGCCACGTGCCTCCCCCGGGACCCCCCACCCCGCAGAGTGCCCGGGCGGCCCCGGCTGGGCTCCGCGTGTGCATGTGCGTGATGCCCGCCCGCCGAGGGGGACCCGCCGTGGGGGTGCGGCGCCCGCCGAGCTCCTCCACGTCCCCTGCGGGCCCGCACTCCTCGGCCCGCAGGGATGCCCCGCCAGCTCCCCCCGACCTTGGGTCACCTCGGGCGTCCAGGCGGCAGCCTCCCCGCCCACCTGGCCTCGCGTCTCAGGACCCGGGAGCCCCGGGCGCTTGGGAAGCAGGCTGTAGCCGCCTCTGCCCTTGGTCTGTAGCCGCCTCTGCCCTCGGTCAGCCCCAGGCAGGTTGGCGGCTGCGCCACGAAACCCTCGCCAGCCCCGGAGCGCGCCCCGCCGAGCTGTTCTTGGAGTGCGTTTCCACCTTTTTCCACAAAACTTCACTTTCTAAAGTTAGGGCTCCGCTTCCCGCCTCCCTGCGGAGGCTCCGGTCCTCCCCGGCCCCTCCGACACGAGACTGGCTCCAACGGGCCAGCCGCCGCATCGAGCGAGAAGCCAAAGAAATTGTCCTTTTCTTCCTCAAGCTTGGCTTTGTGGTCCCTCGATCTGTCCTCGAAAGGCAGAGTTCTGGGTCGCCTCTCCGGGTACCCTTCCGAAAAGGAAGGCATTCCCTTCCCGCCTCCTCAAAGCCAAGCCTGCCCTCTTGGCTAGCTTGGAGAAATTACCTTAGTTCTGCTTTGGTTTTTTTTTTTTTTTTCAATTGGAAGTAATCTTTTAGGTCTATTTTGCAGATTGTCTCCGAGCTTTGTTATAAATAGAACCAGCAGGAAGTTGCATACCCCGTGAAAATAGCTTGAAATAGAGTCAGAAATCTGAACGCAAACAGTTAGACTCAATTCAGGATATTTCTGACACCTGCTAAGAGGGCTAGAGACTCCTGGAGATGGAAGACGTTTCCGCAGAACACCTAAAATAAACATGCTGCTTTCTGTGTAAAAGGGATGTGTCCCCTGCAGTTGAGTACTTAGCTGTTAATGACTATTATAATTTCTTTAAAATGAAGAGCTTTCCAGTAATATTATATTAATTAATTCATGAGTTCAAATAGAAAGAAGCAAATTACGTTTTTATACTTAGTGTAGTCACGAAAATCCAAGCCTTTTTTGGATTAAAAATATTTTGAATTAATAACTATTACCATCTTATAGTCTTAGCAAACTAAATCCTTTCCATCTTGCTACTTATCCTTATGCATCTTTTGGACCCATCATTTTAGTATATTGGGCGCTGCTTAGATTCTTCAAAGTCACAGTTCAGAAATAAAGCTTAAGATAATGAAAATATATAAATGCTAAAAAGTAAATAAATATCCTACAACTAGAGATAACTTTTTCATACAAAGTACTTCATTGTAGCATTAGGAAAAAATGAAATAGTATTTTTTTCTTTTCATTTAAACAGTAGAGTCCACAAAAGCAAATTGCTATTTTTATGTTCCATGATGGGGGGAAAGGAAGGGAAGAGAAGAGGGGGAGGAGGAGGAGGCCAGTAGGAAAAGAAAATTCAAGGCAAGAACTGATTCAGCTTCGAGAACAATGCACAAGATGTGAGTTGTCAGTCATTTTGTTTTGACAGTGTGTAGGTTTTGGAGAAAATTATTTGATCACTTCAGTTATAATTAGTAAGAAGCATACTGCAGGAAATAAATGCCCCAAATGATCAAATTTTAAAAGAAAACTAGCAAGATTATATGAATAGAGAAGCCTATAACAATGAATGACTGAAGGTTCAATCTTACCAATCTGTTTTCCACAGGCAATGGAACATTAGGTATACTTAATCAGGGTCTCAGTTGTGATCTCCCTTATTATTGAAAACCATTTTTGCCACCTAAATATGAAAGATTGGAAATAAGTTTTCCTCCTTCATTACTTTACTTGAGCTCTTTTTATTGTAACATTCAGATTGCCGCCTAGATGGTTATACCTCTTTAATTTCCAATTTTTTTCATTTTCCATTTGAAAACACTGATATCTTATTTCAAAAGTTTAACCTGTACAATTTATAGAGGTGAAATACAAGCTCAAATATTTAGATTATACTGAGTGCTTATATAATGCACGTGACATTTTTCTTCTTTTTGAGCCATAAAAATTAAACTAAATACACATACTTTATCATTTATACCGTGACAGAATTAGTTTGAGTCATTAATATTGATCATAATGCTAATATCATTTTTTTAGTAATAATTATACTCCATTCTCTGAGTAGTTCAAAATATGAGTCAGTTTTTGCATTTATAGCATAGCTGGGATTATGCTATCCAGTCACTTTGACATATTAGTCAAAGTAAAAACAATGGGTTATATCTGGGTAGAACAGTTTAAAAAAATCCACATTCTCTGCATAAAAAAATAATACCCAAGTCTCTGTCCTGCAGAGACCATCTGAACATACATTTCTCATTATAGCCTTTAAAAAAAATACTGGATCTTTAAAAGGGTTGCATAAGACCTCCCAATGTAAGTCCTGTGTAATTTTTCTTTTACCTTTTCTTAGAATTTCACATTAAGCAACAAATAAAACATCGCTTCTAGATAATCTAATTGAAAATTTATTTTCATCACAATTACATTCCTATGTTAAAACTTATTTGCATCTGTAAAGTTAAGTATTATGATCCTTGGAAAAGAAGCCCTCTTTGTTGTCACTGGAGAGAAATGGACATGAGGTATGCAGCTATTTCTTCCCAATTCCCGTGACTTCATACTTTCACAAGAAATTCAGTTATTATTTATGTATCAATTGCCTGAAGAGAAAAGAGATAAAGACTATTTCTGGCAAATTAAATATGTATCATTTCATTTTCACAATCAGATATTCCAAGGATTTTCTTGAAAGAACTCAACTTGTTAAAATAACCTAAGAAAGCTCCAGAAGGTCTTCAAATTGACTTAAAAAAAAAACCAAAACACTAAAGACCCTCAGTGATGTTCTGCTCAATAAATGCTCAATAAATTGTTTAACAAATTACAATAATGACTGACATATAAGTTCTTTATATGCATTTTAATATTTGATCCTGTGAACAATCTTCTGGGTAGTAATTGTTCACCCCACATTTTAGATGAGGAATTATCTCAAAGAGATGAGATGACTTTTTGTTAAGACACCTGGTAAAATGTTGGACACAGGGTTTGAACGCAGAATTTTGGCCACTAGAGTAGTCTAACAGATACAGTGCTGGATTTGGAATCTAGAAGACTTGAAGTCCAATCCTTCCTCAGACAATGACTTAGCTATGTGACTCTGGGGAGTCATTTAACCTCTCGAACTCATCTTCTTCATCTATAAAGTGAGTAAAGGAACATTTACCTCACAGAGTTGTGAAGATCAAATGATATATATAAAGTGCTTTGTCTACCTTGGGGCACTATATAAAATGCTAGCTATTAGAATTATGATGACTGCAAGTCCATTGTTAATTGCCTGCCCTTAACATATGCTCAGAAGATAGAAGGGACCTTACAGGCAATGAACACAATCCTCTTGTGTTTATAGATAAGGAAACTGAAGCGCAGAGAAATAATTTGCCCAAGATCACATGACTAGTGTCTTAGGCAGGATTTGAATCCCAATCTTAATGACCTTGTATATGATCTTCTAATGCTTCAGTTCTAATAGACTAGATTCTGAAAAAAATTCAAAAGTTCTCATTTCTTACCACTTATTTTTTACTAAGACAACTTGAACAGACAACTCATTTTGTTATTACTTATGTTTAATGATAATATTAATAACAGCACTAATAGTAGTTTCCCTACTTCAGAATCATAATTTTCCTAATATCAATTACAAGAAATAAGGAAAGTTGATCGCTTTAGAATAGTAAGAGCTAAAAATCTAATATAAAGATGCTGTGGGATAGCAGAAATAGACTGGTAGTCAGGAAATTTGAGTTCTAGTCCTGGATCCTGGTGTGCCACTACTCACTTGAAGGCAAATCGCTTTGTGTTTTTATTCCTTCATCTCAACAGAAATAGCTATGTGACAGGAAAAAAGAGCACTGGATTTGGAGTTAGGATACTTAGGCAGCTAGGGAGTGAAGCCAATAAAATGTCAGATCTGGAGTCAGGAAGTCCAGAGAGCTCAAATTCAGTCTCAGACACTTAGTAGCCCTGTGCCCCAGGGCAGGTCACTTAACTCTGCCTCAATTTTCTCATCTGCAAAATGAGCTAGAGAAGGATATGGCAAACCCAGTATCTTTACCAAGAAAATTCCCAAAGGGGTCACAGAGAGTGAACACAACTGAAAAATGACCAAACAACAAGACTTACATTTACTAGCTATGTGACCATAAGCCTCAGTTTCCCATTTATAAAATGAGGATAGTGATACTACCAGCCTCACAGAGTTGAGATGAAAGTGCTTTGCAAATCTTTTAAGTGCCGTGTAGATCTGTAAAACCGAGATAACTCAGAGTTTTGAGAACACCATGTATACTGCAAAGCTCTAACTAAATGTGAATGATTTCTATTTTTGTCCTTTAAAGGGAGGTAGTAACAGCAGCCTTAACTATTTCCATGGGTTTTTCTGTTACACATCAGTGTTCCTAGTAGAGTTCCTCAAGGTCGCAGACTTGTTTCAAGGGTTTAGGATTGTTGGATGACAGAGTTGTTGCAAGGTTTCGGAGAATCCTCAATCATAATAACATAACTCCTATTGTGGAAGGAGAGTCCCTCACACTCAAAAAAGTTTGGAAACCACTTAATTAAATGTGGAAGTGTCATACAAATTAACATTATTTTTATTTGTATCTCATATTGAGGTTTACTATTTACAAAATTTCATTTGCTCACCCCCGTTTAATAATAACAGCTGACCTAATGATTTAAGGTTTACAAAGTGCTTTGTATACTTTATCTAGAACAACAACCTAAAGAGTCAAGTAAGACAAGTATTTTTATCCCCTTTTCACAAAGGAGGAAAATAAATCTCAGAGAGAGTAAGTAGTTTACTCATGGTCAAGCAACCAGTAAGTGGTAGAGGCAGATGCAGAATGAGATTTTCTCAATTTAATCTAGTGTAATTCCCAGTAATAAACTAGCAGTGGGATAAGTAATGAAGCTTTAATTGCCCCTTTTGCTGAATCCCACTCTTCTTAATATAGATGAGCATCTCACCAATTGAAAAAGCATAAACTCTAATTCAGTATGACTGACCAAATTGATAGACCAGTTAGTATCTCATTTACATAGGATTAAAATCAACAGAATCTCAGTGAATCCCATGAAAGGCCACTTCAAAAGGTATCACCATTCCTAAAAAATGTTTCAGATAACTTCATTATATCAACCTTTTCTTTACAATTTGTTCTCTGTGATTAAAGCTACTATAATTTGCCTCCCAATTACTTTCTCCTTCTCTTGCTTACAATGCATTCCCTTTGATTAAGACAGTAATTTGGGTTCCAATTACATTAAACCTTAATCATGTTGCCAATGAAAACTCTGTTTTAATGATACTCATAATCAGGAACAGGACTTGCTTTACATTTGTGTAGGGACACAGTACTGAATTTCTACTCCTTTGTACTCCCTTCTCTCCAGAGACAGAATTTGTAAACCAATTAAAGTTGTGTGTTAAAGTTGTTGCAAGTTTGTAGGCCTTCCACATTTCATTTATTCCATGTCCCCCTATCCCTACTTTTAACCTCTGTCTTTAAAAAAAGAAAGCAACCTTGTCCCCCACAAAAAAGATAGCTTAGCACCATGCCTGGCACATGGTAAGCCTTTAATAAATGTTGATTGATTAATTGATATGGAAAGAAAACTCCCTCCCAAAAAAATTCTTCTTTGTAAAGGGGGGAGGGGCTGAGACAAGATGGCAGAGTAGAAGGATGCACCTCTAGAAACTCTCCTCCCACAGCTCATAAAGGACCTGTAAAAATGACTCTAAACAAATTGTAGAGCAGCAGAAGCCACAAAACTACAGAGTGCAAGAGATTTCCAGCCCAAGGCAGCCTGGAAGACTGACAGGAAAGATCTATCATGCCCAGTGCAGAGTGGAGCACAGCAGAGCGTGGGCTGCACCATGGCAAGGATAGGACTGGAGTGAGCTTCAAGGTGCCACCAGCAGCAGTTGTGGGTCACAGATTCCTCAACTCACAAATGCTAAAGATGGGTTCAAAGGTCAGTGAGAAAGCTCTTTCACTGGGTGAAAAGGGAATTCAGCAGTCTAGCCCCAGCCCCAGGCAACAGCAGCTTCCATTGTTGGACCCCTGACCTAAAGCCCCTAGGGGAATTGAGCAGCTGATCTGACTCTCAGCCCTGAGGAAGAGTGCTGGCTGGAGTGGTGGACCTGGTGGAGGCTCTGAAGAGGGAATCCTGCTCATAGACCAAAGCACAGACCAGGAGAGCCTCCCCCTTGATTGTGCCACCTTGGAGGAACTGAGAATTTACAGGTCCCCAGAGTATACCCTCCCCTTGACAAAGAACTCAAAAGTTAAGTAACTGGCTGGGAAAATGCTCAAAAAAGGAAAAAAGAATAAGAAAATAGAAGGTTACTTTCTTGGTGAAAAGGTATTTTCTTCCATCCTTTCAGATCAGGAGGAACAATGTAGGTCTTCAGAGGAAGACCTAAAAGTCAAGGTTTCTGCAACCAAAACCTCCAAAATAAATATGCAATAGTCTCAGGCCATGGAAGAGTTCAAAAAGGATTTTGAAAATCAAGTAAGAGAGGTAGAGGAAAAATTTGGAAGAGAAATGAGAGCCATGCAAGAAAATCATGAAAAGCAAGTCAACAGCTTGCTGTAGGAGACCCAAAAAAATGCTGAAGAAATTAACACCTTTAAAAATACACTAACTCAAAAGGCAGAAAAAGCCCAAAAAGCCAATGAGGAAAAAAGTGTTTTAAAGAGCAGAATTAGCGAAATGGAAAAGGAGATTCAAAAGCTCAATGAAGAAAATAGTTCTTTAAAAATTAGAATGGAGCAGATGGAAGTTAATGACTTTATGGGAAATCAAGAAATTACAAAATCAAACCAAAAGAATGAAAAGATAGAAGATAATGTGAAATATCTCATTGGAAAAACAATTGACCTGAAAAATAGATCCAGGAGAGACAATTGAAAAATTATGGGACTACCTGAAAGCCATGATAAAAAAAAAAAAAGAGCCTAGACATCATCTTTCATGAAATTATTCTGAAATCTGAGGGTAAAATAAATATTGAAAGAATTCACCAATCAGCTCCTGAAAGAGATCTGAAAAGAACAATTCCTAGGACTATTGCAGCCAAATTCCAGAGTTCCCAAGTCAAAGAGAAAATGTTGCAAGCAGCAAGAAAGAAACAATTCCAGTATTGTGAAAAAACAATCAGGTTAACACAGGATCTAGCAACTTCTACATTAAGGGATCAAAGGGCTTGGAATGTGATATTCCAGAAGTCAAAGGAACTAGGACAAAAACCAAGAATCACCCACCCAGCAAAACTGAGTATAATACTTCAAGGTAAAAAATGATCATCCAGTGAAATAGAAGACTTTCAAGCATTCTTGATGAAAAGACTAGAGCTGAATAGAAAATTTGACTTTCAAACACAAGAATCAAGAGAAGCATGAAAAGGTAAACAGGAAAGAGATTTAATAAGGGACTTACTAAAGCTGAACTGCTCACATTCCTATATGGAAAGATAATATTTCTAACTCTTGAAACTTTTCTCAGTATTTGGGTAGTTGGAGGGATTACACATACACACATATATAGATAGATATACATATATGTACATGTATTAGAGGGCACAGGGTGAGTTGAATAGGAAGAGATGATATCTAAATAAATAAAATTAAGGCGTGAGAGAGGAATATTTTGGGAGGAGAAGGGGAGAAATGGAATGGGGCAAATTATCTCTCATAAAAAAGGCAAGAAAAAGCTATACCCAACCAATTCAAGTGACTTATTATTACCTTTAGAATAAAATATATACTCTTTAGCTTTTTTTTTCTGTTTAGCTAGCACCTAGCACCAATTTCCAACTCTATTGGACATTACTTTTCCTCCCACATTCTCCACATTAATCCAGTCAAACTGGCCTTTTCTCTGATCCACACTCACAAAACTCCAACTCGAATCACTGTGCCTTTGTACTGACCCATCCCCTGTAAGGCACTCTTTCCTCATCTCTACCTCATAGAGTCTGTCTCTTTTTGGATGGAGCTCAGATAACATCTTCAACACAGAACCCTTCTTCATCCTCCAAATGCTAATGCCTCCCTTTTTTAGTAACTTGTATTTCCTTACTCTGTATTTTTATGTATGTATTTTTTATTATCATAACCTCCCACTCTCCCCCCAGAACCATTTTTTAAAACTCTCCTAATAAATATGCCAAGTCCAACAAAAGAAATTTCCAAATTGGCCACATTCATATATGCATATCTCATTACAAATTTCAAGTCCATCACTTCTTTGGCAAGAGGCAGGTAACATGATTAAGTTCTCTGTATTCATGGTATATCATTACATTTATTAGAGTTCTAAAATCTTTCAAAATTGTTTTCCTCTATATTATTGTCCCTCTGTAAATTTTCATTTTGTTCTCTTAAATCTATAGGCCCTCCCAGTTTCATCTGATATTGTCCATTTCAGCATTTCTTATGTCACAATTATGTTTTATTACATTCAGTTGCCATGATTCTTTTTGCTATTCACAAATAGATGGACATTCCCTTAGTTTCCAGTTTTTACCTACCATGAAAAAACTTTAATAATGTATATAATTATTGACTTAATATTTATGCTGTATATGTATTGTCTTTCCCATTAGAATGTAAGTTCGTTGAGAGTAGAAATTCTTTGTACTTGCGTCCCACTGCCTAACATAGTACCTGGGTATATAGTAGCTGCCTAATAAATACTTGCTTGATGCTAATTCTCCAATCCAAGTCTTACAGGAGGGGAACCTACAATCCTCAAAGTAGCTGGGCTAGCCTTGGTAAGAAAGAGGGATGCTTCTTCAGTGACCAGATAAAAGGAAGAGAGGTAAGTGATAGTCACAGAATGAATGGAATGAACGAAGAGTATATATGAAAAATATAAATAGATCATGACAAAAGTCAGCCCTAGGACCAATATTATCTAATATTTTTATTGTAGCCTAGGATTCATAAGATTTTATACCTGGATAAGCCCTTAGAAGTCATCTAATCTGTAATAGAATCAAAGACAATCATAATTCAAGCACTTTTCAGACATATTGCAGTGGAAATTCCATTTGGGTTATGGGACTAAGTGACTATGAAGGTCCCTTCAGATTCTAAAGTGCAGATTCATTAATTTTGCAGATGACAGTGAATTGCCTGATGTAAACTTAAGAATAGAATTAAAAATGTAGTTCACAAAATATTTAAAAACTTAGTTGTCAAAACAAAATAGCACTTAATTAGAACTGTAAAATTTTGTGCCTCATGATCTCCACCTTTCCCCCAGTTAAAAATAGTCCAATACACACATGTTCATTGGGAAAAAGAAATGTTTGGGAGTCATAATGGTACAAACAAAATTAAGGTATCACATTCACTCTGCCATGCTATTATGAAAAAAGTTAACATAATTGTGCCAAAATTAAATTACTTCAAATTGCAAGGAATGAATCTATAATTCCATAGTTATTTATCAGACATAATCTGTAAGATATAAATAGTGACACTTTCAGTTCACTGGAGAATTAAGTGTATGTTTTTGGTTTTAAACACAGTAACTCCTGATAGAGACATATAAACCATTTCCACTAAACCACAGAAAAAGAAAAGATTTAAAAGAAGAAAGAAATTTTATCAGAGGCCAAGGAAAGGGAAGTAAGCAATAAAAATAGGTAGAAGGTAGAAAGGAATAAAAACTAAAAGATAAAGTGACTAAATTTGTGGCATTCTACCTAATGAGAATGACTGTGATAAAGGAAGCAAGTTTTGGATTCTGCATTTTTCCTAATGATAAATTTTGTGAAATCAGAGAGGAAATTACCACAACAGGAAAAGGCAATTTTTAGTGTACTTCCACTTTATATATCTGGGGCTTGAGGGAAGGCAAAGTTTTATTTTTACAACTGTACATTTTTTAAAATAGCAGGGTACATTGCCAATGTACACAGCACCAATATTCTCTTAATACATATTTGAATTTGCTCCTGAGGCTAATATAGATATGACCTAATAGTTCAAATGTAAACTTAATATAATTCAAGAGCATAATTACTAGAAACTATGAAGTATGAAGGCCACTAAATTAAGAAAAACTCGAGACATAGAATTCACCCAAATGGAGCCACTCTCTACGCAGTGAAATCTTAGGGAATCTTTCAATTTTACGATACATGTTAAGGGAATTTTTGCATTTATATACCTGTTCAGCCTAAGTGCTTCCTCCTTCTACACGTTGGAAATATAAATGCATTGGCTTCACCAAAGAGAATGAAAAATAAACCCCCTCCTGTTTATTTATGTAAATGTAGGGAAACTATTCCTTCAGTCTAGGTCCTATAAACTTTTACTGTATTAACTAGTGCAATCAGACAGGTTTATATGACCTTTTCTTTTTTACATCTTACTTTTTTTTATTGTTCCCCTTTAGGGTCCTGGCAATGGTCAGCAATTTCTCTCTCATGTCTTCCTTTTATAGCTATCTGCTCTCTATTACTCTGATGAAGGTGGAAACTGTGTGGTTTGTGGTTTGTCCTTCGTTCTTGGAGAAGACCACAACACCAGGAAGACAGTGCCATGACTTGCAAGTTATTTGGATTTAAGTGAAGGAAGGCTGTGCAAAGTCACTAGCCTCACATTCTCCTCTGGAGCCATTTGGGTCCAGTGGCCACATATAAATTAGAACAACTGGATTTATACATACACTATTCCATGCTACTATGAAAAAAGTTAACATAATTCTGTGCCAAAATTAAATTGCTTCAAATTGCCCCTTAGGGCAGCTAAGTGAGGCAGTGAATAGAGAATAGGGTCTGTGGTCAGGAAGACCTGAGTTCATATCTAGCCTCAGAGATTAGCTGTGTGACCCTGGGTAAGTCGCTTATCAGCCAGTCACCTAGGAACTGAAGAACAGTGTCCAGTAGAACACTGACTATAACCTGCTTGGTTTCATTTACCATATCAAAAGCCAGGACTATGGGCTAGCAGACCTATGGTTATAAAAGTAACTAATATTTATAAACAAATCATAAAGAATAATAGGGTATTATTATTCTAAGTGCTCTTTTGTGTAAATTTATGATAGATATATAGTGTAAAGGTCTGTAGAGAATATTTCAATCAACAGCCTCATTTTATAGACGAGTAACCCAGAGGATCATGGAGCTTAAGTGATTTGGCAAAGATCAAACAATAAGTGGCATAGATGAGATTGGAACCCCAGCCTCCTAGCTTCAAATCCAGTATACATTCCCCTTCTTTGTTACTGTTCAGTCTTGTCTGACTTTTCATGACCCCATTTGGGTGTCTTTTGGCAAAGATAATGGAGTGATTAGCCATTCCTTCTCTAGTTAATTTTATAGATGGGAAATTGAGGCAAACAGGGGTAAGTGACTTGCCCAGGGTCACACAGCTAGTAAGTTTCCAGAGGCCAGATTTGAACTCAGGAAGATGAGTCTTCCTGATTTCCAGTGCTTTATCCTAGTGTAACGAACTATCCTAGTGTCCACTATTCCACTACACTACACTATAATATGGTGGGGTTTTTGTTTGTTTGTTTGAGGTGGGAGACAGAATCAAAAACTATCAAGTTTAAATCTAAAATTTGAAGTAGGTTCCATCTAGCTTACCTTTAGGCTACAACTGTCTCCACCAAAAAAAATTTTTTTTTTAAATCATAGACAAGGTCTAAGATTTTCCTTAAACCTACACCTGAGTTATAGGGGAGAACATTCTGCTGGTCTCTCAGAGGAAATGTCTCTAAATGTTTCTGGTTTGTGCAAATAGAGTTGCCAGCAGTCTGCTACTGGTAGGACTGGTGATCTCTAGAGTGTTTATTTTTTAATGAATGTTTCAATAGTTCATATGCTTTTATTTTTCTCTTCTTTGAATGTTGATAGCTTCATACCATAGTATCCAATCTTCTTAAGTTGCTGTGGATGAAAAAATTCCTTAGAAAATGAAAAACTTAAGAGTATAAATCTGAAGAAACTTCTAGAGTCATGATATAATAGTTTGATTTTTTTAATATGGAGAATTCCATATTTTAACATGAGATTTCTAAATTAAAATATAGTTGCTTGAATTTTCTATGTATTTTTAGACATATCTTTTTGAAAGGATTTTAAATTAGGTTGTATAATATATCTTTATTGAGGTTTGTAATAAACCCTGATCCCAAAATTCTAATCAGTTTGCTGCAGTAGTGAATAGAAGGGGATGCCGCTTTGCATATCAAAATATAGCACTAGATATATTTTAAAAGAGTAGGCAGATAAATGTTATTCAGAACAAATTATGGTATATGAACAGAGAGAGCCCTTCTGGACCCACACCTCTAGAACCTCTGCCTACGTACCTTCATTGTTCAACTCAGAGTTGTTAACCAGGTCAGTACTGTGCCCCTTTCCTAGAGCTAGGCAGGAGACAGATTAGCTTATCCATCTCTATCCAGTCCAGCCCAGACTCCACTTCATTCTTTTCTGGTCTTTTAGTAAACTGGGACCTAACCAGTCCGTTTGCCTACTGTCCCAAGGCTCTAGTCGCAATTCTATGATTGCCCTTCCAAGATCAGCATCCCTTGACTTGTGTTGTACCCCCATGACAAGGATAATAGCAACTATAGCTAATATGTATATGAAGAGCTTTAAGGTTTTCAGAATTCTTGACAGAGGTTATTTCATGTGTTTCTCATAACAAATTTGTGATATAGATGCTATTATTAGGAAACTGAGGCTGACAGTTACACTGTTAACTAAAGGTCTGAAGCAGGATTTGAACTTGGCTCTTTCAGATTCTGAATCCAGCACTCTATTGTTATATAGCCTAGTTGACTCAGGTCTTTGGGGGCAAGTCCTTGTCAATTTTGTATTTGTATCCCCTTCCCCTAACACAGTATCTATTGCATAATAGGGGTTTTAAAATGCTTGCTGATTGACAACTGATGATTGATAGAATAGAAAAACAAGAAATAACTTGATCCCCCTAAAGCCAATGGGGAAAGCTGCAGAAAAATGCTGATCATCACTAGGGCCAATGGGCAGAATTGCAGAAAGGTGAATTTTGTCTCCAATTTAAGAAAAAAACTTGCTAACAATGAGAGGTATACAAAAGTGGAATAGGAAGCCTGGAGAGGCTGTGCATATCCCAACAGTGGAGATCTTCAGGCAAAGATTTGATGATGACTTGTCAGGGATGTTGTAGAGGGGTTCTGTTCAGGGTTCTGTTCAGGTACAGATTGGCTATAATGGATTCTGGGAACTTTTCTAAACAGTATTCAACATCAGGGGGCGGAGCCAAGATGGCAGAGTAGAAAGACTCACCTATGCTAGGTCCGAACCCACAGCCCATGGATTCCCTCTAAAAAGAACTCCTGACAAATTCTGGAGCAGTGGAAGCCACGCAGAAACACAGTGAAGGAGATTTCC
>CM053771.1:309768668-309810545 GCA_028658325.1 Potorous gilbertii | reverse complement strand
GGTGTGTTGGGGTGGGGGGAGGGGACAAATGGGGAGAAAATTTGGAACCCAAAATTTTGTGAAAATGAATGTAAAAAGTTAAATAAATAAATTTATATTAAAAAAAGAAACTCAGTAGGCAAAAGGAGAGGGGAATAGCATTGTATAAGACATACTCATGTAGATTTTCACCTAGTTACCAAAGGAAGAAATCAGGACAAACAATATTTGAGTGAAAATTAATGAAAGGAGAAACAAGTAATTCTGTTATTAGAGTATACTCGATACCACTGGAACATTAAGAGGAAATAGATGAGAGTTTGGGAAACATATCAAAAACCTAGCACAAGTACATAGTAATGATGGAGTACTTAAATTACTCAAACATAAATTATTATCTTCTCTTCCTTCTCCACCCAAAGCAAAACATCTAAAAACTTTTTAATTTCCTTTAGTGGAAATCTCATTCTCCAGTTGGTGAAAAAACTAACACGTAAGACTTGCCTCCCAAAAATCTACCTGATAGGTAGCAGGTCTCCCAGTTTCCCCACACCAGCTCCAGCAAAACCCTGAAATTTGCACCAGAATAAAAAATGATCAAGAAATCCGTAGGAAAACTATAGTAACTTCTTTTACTGCAGAACTGTATTAAAAACAGTCAATAGAGCCAGATATGTGGTATAGTGGATAGAGTAACAGCCCTGGAGTCAAGAGGACCTGAGTTCAAATACAGCTTCAGACACTTACTTAGGTGTATGACCCTTGACAAGATACTTAACCCCAAATGCCCCCCCCCAATAATTCATCCAGAAGGCCCAGATAGAAAATTAAATATTGTGGCCAGAAACAGGACACATGTAGCCAGCAGACTCTACATACAGAAATTAGCCTGAGACAAGCTGTTAGAAAGTCCCAAAATAAAAATCTTGGAAGTCCCAGGGAGTAGCAGTGGACAGCAACTAGCCTTTGATAAACAACATTATGGCACAGTACTCAAATCTGGGTAGCCCAGACACAAGGGCTATGAAGTCATTAACACATTGTTCTAAAACACCAGAGAGGACCCTGAAGATCCAACACTCTGAACCTCAAAGATCTGGGGAAGCATTTTCCATTGTGAGTCTTTTGGAGTTGTCCTGGATCCTTGCATTGCTGAGAGGAGCTAAGTAAGCTGTCAAAGTCAATCATCACACAATGTGTCTGTTACTAAGTACAATGTTCTCCTGGTTCTGCTCATTTCACTCAGCATTAGTTCATGTAAGTCTTTTCAAGTTTTTCTGAAGCCTATCTGCTCATCATTTCTTGTACCACAACAGTATTCTACTACATTCATATATCACAACTTGTTCAGTCATTCCCCAACTGGTGGATATTCCCTCAGTCTTCAATTCTTTGCCATCACAAAAAGAGCTGCTATAAATATTTTGGTACATTTTGATCTTTTTGCCATCTTTATGATCTCTTTGGGATACATCCCTAGCAGTGGTATTCCTATGTCAAAGGGTATGCACAGTTTTATAGTCCTTTGGGCACAGTTCCAAATTGCTCTTCAGAATGGTTAGATCAATTCACAACTCCACCAACAATGCATTAGTGTTCCAATTTTGCCACATCTTCTCCAACATTTATCATTTTCTGTTTTGTCATGTTACCCAATCTGATAGATGTGATGTAGTACCTCAGAGTTGTTTTAATCTGTATTTCTCTAATCAATAGTGATTTAGAGCATTTTTATATGACAATAGATTAGCTTTAACTTCTTTATCTTAAAACTGCCCTTTCATATCCTTTAACCATTTTTCAACAGCCGAATGATTTGTATTCTTAAAAATTTGATTCAGTTCACTATTTTATCTATTTATTTTAGAAATTTAGAAATTTATTTTAGAAATTTATCAGAGATACTGGTTGTAAAAATTGTTTCCCAACTTTCTGCTTCCCTAATCTTGGTTGCATTGGCTTTGTGCAAAAACTTTTCAATTTAATGTAATCAAAATCATCCATTTTTCATTTCATAATGCTCTCTATCTTTTGTTTGGTCATAAATTCTTCCCTTCTTCATAGATCTGACAAGTAAACTATTCCTTGCTCTTCTAGTTTGCTTATAATATCAGCTTTTATATCTAAATCATGTACCCATTTTGACTTTATCTTGGCATAGGGTATAAAATGCTGGTCTATGTCTAGTTTTTGCCATACTATTTTCCAGTTTTCCCAGAAGTTTTTGTTAAATAGTGAGTTCTTATCCTAGAAGTTGGCGTCTTTGGATTTATCATATAGTAGAGTGCTATAGTCATTGACTATTGTGTCTTGTGTTCCTAACCTATTCCACTGATCCACCACTCTTTTTCTTAGCCAATACCAAGACATTTTGATGATTGCTGCTTTAAAATACAATTGAAGATCGGTTACATTTAGGTCACCTGCCCTTACATTTTTTTTCATTAATTCTCTTGATATTCTAGACTTTTTGTTCTTCCAGATGAATTTTGTTATTGTTTTTTCTAGCTCCATAAAATAATTTTTTTGGTAGTTTGATTGGTATAGCACTGAATAAGTAATTTTATTTTGATAGAATTCTCATTTTTATTATAGTAGCTCAGTCTATCCAGGAGCAACTGATGTTTTTCTATTTATTTATATCTGGCTTTATTTGTGTGAAAAGTGTTTTGTAATTGTTCATATAGTTTCTGGGTTTGTTTTGGCAAGTAGACTGCCAAATATTTTATAATGTCTACAGTAATTTTAAATGGAATTTCTCTTTCTATCTCTCATTTTGGGCTTTGTTAGTAATATAGAGAAATGCAGATGATTTTTGTGGGTTTATTTTATATCCTGCCATACCACTTAGCTAAAGTTGTTAATTATTTCAAGTAGCTTTTTAGTTGATTCTCTAGGATTCTCTAAGTATATCATCATATCATCCACAAAGAATGATAACTTTGTTTCTTCTTTGCCTATTCTGATTCCTTCAATTTCTTTTTCTTCTCTTATTGCTAAAGCTAACATTTCTAGTACAATATTGAATAACAGTGGTAATAATGCACATCCTTGTTTCACCCCTGATCTTATTGGAAATCCTTCTAGTTTATTCCCATTACATATAATGCTTGCTGATGATTTTAGATAGATGCTACCTATCATTGTAAGGAAGATTCCATTTATTCCTATCTTTTCTAGTGTTTTTTATTAGAATGGATATTGTATTTTTCAAAAGCTCTATCTGAATCTACTGAAATAATCATATGATTTCTATTGGTTTTGTTATTGATATAGTCAATTATGTTGATAGTTTTCCTAATATTGAACCATCCCTGAATTCCTGGTATAAATCCTACCTGTCTATAGTGTATTATCCTTGAGATAAGTTGCTGTAATCTCTTTGCTAATATTTTATTTAAAATTTTTGCATCTGCATTCATTAGGGAAATTAGTCTATAATTTTCTTTCTGTTTTGTGTCTTCTAAGTTTGGGTATCAGCACTATATTTGTATCATAAAAAGAATTTGGTAGGTCTCCTTCTTTACCTGTTTTCCCAAATAGTATATAGTATTGTCTCTCTTGGATCTATTTTCCAGGTCAGTTGTTTTACCAATGAGGTATGTTGCATTTTCTTCTATTTTTTCATTCTTTTATTTCTGTTTGACTGATGCTTGATATCTCATGAAGTCATTAGCTTCCATTTGCACAATTCTAATTTTTGGTAAGTTGTTTTCCTCTATTAGATTTTGTACGTCCTTTTCCATTTGGTCCATTTTACTTTTTAAGGAGTTCTTCTCTTCAGTGAGTTTTTGTCTCTCTTTTTCCTTTTGGCCAATTCTACTTTTTAAGGAGTTGTCCTCTTCAGTGTACTTTTTCCCCATTTGGCCAATTGTCTTTTTTAAGCACTTGTTTTCTTCAATATATTTTTTCCATTTGGTCAATTGTACTTTTTAAAGACTTGTTTTCCACAGTTAATTCTTGTCCTTCCTTTTCCAAGCTATTGACTCTTGCATACCTCTCATTTCTTTTCTCAGTTTTTCTTCTTCCTCCTTTATTTGACTTTTAAAATCCTTCTTGAGGTCTTCTAAGAAGGATTTTTGGGCTTGAGATCAGTTCGTATTCCCCTTTGAGTTTTCAGATATGAGTATGTTGACAATGGTGGCCTCTTCTGAATTTGTGCCTTGATCTTCCCTGTCCCCGTAATCAAAATCTATGGTCATTGCCTGTTTCTGTTTTCTGCTGATGGTGTTTGCCTATTTCCTGGCTTTTAAAATTGAACTCTCATTGTGGAGCTCAGGGAGCACTGACCCAAGCTTCTTGTGCTGGGACCCTGGGGTCTGGTCACTGACTTTGTGTACCAAGGCCTCAGGTACTGGCTCCTGGAATCTGTAGGGGTCTGGTTGAGCTGGGGTCAACAACACTGAAGTTCTCAGGGTAGGGGCAGGGAGTCTTGTCCCTGGAGGATGCCTGTTCACCTGAGCTTCTTTGAAGCACTCAAATGTTTGACTGCTAAAGGATATCTGCCAGCCTGAACCTGTGCCTCCTGGAGTTGTACCCTGGAGTTGCATTGAAGCAGTGGGATATTTGGCTGATGGAGAAGGCCAGTGTATGTAGAGGTTTTCAGAGCTGGTGTCTATAGTTCCTCTGCCTGTGCTGAGGCACTTGGAGGCCATAGAATTGGTACTTTGCACCACTCTGGAGCTGAGACTCTCCCCCTGGTTTGCTGGGGTGGGGCTTGCTGGGTTGCCTCCCAGAGTGAGAGGGGCCTTTTCTGTTAATCCCCCAAGCTTTCTGGGCTATAATTTAGCTGCACCCTGTCTTTCTGTTGGCTCAACTTGTCCAGTGTTTTTCCTGGGGTGATATTTTCTGGGCTTTCAGAGGTCAGTAAGGGAGGTTGAGAGAAACTTATTTCTTACTCCACCATTGTTAAAGAGAAATGGTGAACATCTTGAAAGGAAACAGTGATTATAAAGTCAGTGTGACTTCACCAAGAATAAGTAATGTCATACTAACCTTTGTTCCTTCTCTGACAGAATTATTAAACTGGTAGGGGAGGGGAATGATGTGGATATTATTTAATGAAGTTTTAGCCAAGCTTTTGATAACATATTCTTATAGAAAAGATGGACAGGAAAAGAACTGGATGAATGCCTGACAATAGAGTAGTTGTTGATAATCCAATGTCAATATGGTAGGCTTGACCCTATGCTATTTACATTTTATATCAATGGCTTAGGAAAAGGCATAGATGAAATGACAGTCATATTTGCAGATGATAACAAACTATGAGGGATCACTGACATGCTGTCTGACAGAATCAGGTTCCGAAAGGATCTCAACAGGGAATAGTATTGAGTTTAATATAAAGCTATCCTCGTTGCAGTGCAGAGAGATTAGGAGATATACCAATTAACAGAGTAACCCCCAAAAAATGGTGGGGGTCCTACAAAGCCAATTCATTGGAACTATTTATTATGAACTGGGACATTACTTGGACTCCCTGATAGGCCAGTGGACAGACAGTTATGCCAACTCTGAGAGAGCCCACCCATTTCAGAAAGAGAGAGGTAGGGGCAGCTAGGTGGCACATGGATAGAGCAGGAGAACCTGAATTCAAATGGGGTTTTAGACACTTATTAGCTGTGTGATCTAAGGCAAGTCACTTAACCCTGATTGCCTCCCCTTCCCCCACAAAAAGAGTGAGGTGCAGGATAATTCTAATGAGACAGGCAGCTGTTAGCACAGTACATAATGTATTGGATTTGGAGTCAGAAAGACTTGAGTTCAAATCCTGCCTCAGGAGTTTACTGGCTGTCTAACCGTGGTCAAGATCAGGGGAGGAGACCCTGTGACCTTGAGGCCAAATGTGGTCTTCTGGGTCCCTGGGTGCAGTATATCCTCACACCAAAGTTTAGATTCAAAGGGCCCTAGAGGGAGGCCTCAGGTTCTCCACTCCTGCACAGGTCTTTAGCCTCTGACTCAGTTTCCTCCCTGCAAAATGGAGATAATTAAAGCACCTCTCTCACAGGATTGGTGTGAGGATCAAATGAGCTCACATGTAAAGTAATGCAGAAATGCTGGCTATCGTTTTATTATTATTGTGAGGATGAAATTAAGTATGGGTTTCTGCTTGTGAACTCAATCATGTATGCACTAGCTGCAGATGACTTCAGGTTATGAGGCAACCCGGAGTGAAAAGTATAGCTCAACTGTTAAGGCTCCCCCAGGAGACTGTGATAGCACCCTCCCTCCCTAAAGTCTACCCGTCCACCCCCAGCACTCAGAAATGAGACCAATCAACCATCCACAAGTTTAATTTTCTTGGTAGTATTGTTAGGATCATGTGACCAGTATGCATCAGGGAAAGCAGAAAAATAGTTACTTATACAGCTGGACAAAATTCATTGATAAAGTAGTATGTAAGCCACTGCAATATATTTTGGTTTTGCATTATTGCTATGGAGTTATGTTTCTTTACTGTGAATGCAGTTGTGATATATATGCAGTATACTTACTTCCCTGACATCATGTTCGTCCTTTGTTGCTGAAGAAGACCATGCCATCAGAGAAATGATGACATGACTTGCACTTGACTTTGTTTTGAGGGAGGGAGGGATGAACATATTATTGCTGTATGTACATGTGACCTAACTGTATACAATTCTATTATGAATATAATATGATGATATATGGCAAAGGTTATGCTTAAGGTTTGCTGCTATGTAATGAATTTCTTTAACTATATCAAATGCCTTGCTCACAATGTCCTGCTGTTGTTCAATTGTATCAAACTTTGTGACCCCATTTGGAATTTTCTTGGCAAAGATATTGGAGTGGTTTGCCATTTTCTTCTCCATGTCATTTTACAGATGAAGAAACCAAGGCAAACTAGATTAAGTGACTTGCCCAGGCTCAACAGCTATTAACTGTCTCAGGGCAGAGATGACCTCAGTGAAATGAGTCTTCCTGACTCCAGGACCTTCACTCTATACACTTTACCCCCTAGTTGTGTTATAGTCCTGCTATGTCTGAAGTTATTTTAACAGTATGAGGAGGATGTAAAGGGAGTATTCCTGTGAGAAATCAGCAAAAGCTGAAGCTCTACGGAAGCTAAAACATAGACATGGAAAAGTAAAGGGGAAAGATTTCAAATACAAAATACACATCCTTTGCTCGCGCAAGAGTGAGGGTATAAATGCTTTCATTGCATATGAAGACACTAGCACAATATGCCTTTAGGGAATATATTTCATTCAGATGTTTGTCCCTAATCATTTATCTACATAAGATTCCTAAATGATTTCTGAACTGACTAGACTGAAACCAGTCACCCTAAGGCAACATGGAATTGCTTTAGAAGGGAAGGGACTTTGAGCAAAAGATTTATTGGAAAGTCTTCTCTTATCTTCTGCCTGGAGGTGACAAATATAACCTCAAAACTGAGGCTCTCATAAAATCTTCTTTAGAAGAAGCTTTTACCTCTTTAAAGTGTCATTACCCTAGCTGAAAGATTTGGGCCACACTCCTGCCTAATCTAGACCAGTTTAATCAGTGGCTGAAAAAAGACTGAAACTACCCATTGAGCAAACCATTCCAGCAGTCACACCATTCACTGCCCAGTGGTCTGCCTGACTCAGTCCAGCAGAAGCAGAGGCTGGTGAGGATTCAGCAAAGCCACCAAGTCACCTATCTGACCAGAGTAGGTTGATGGGGCAGCTAGGTAGTAAAGAGTTGGACCTGGAGTGAGGAAGACTCAACTTCCTGAGTTCAAATCTAGTCTCAGACACATACTAGCTGTGTGACTTTGGGCAAGTCACTTAATCCTATTTGTCTCAGTTTCCTCATCTGTAAAATGAGCTGGAGAAGGAAATAGTAAACCACTCCAGTATCTTTGCCAAGAAAACCCCAAATAGGGTCACAAAGAGTCAGATACAATTGAAATAACTCAACAACAATGAAACAGATTGACCCTTTTATTCTAGACACTATACTTTATGAAGAATAGCTCAACTGTACTGCTGTTTCATCAGGGACACTGTACCCTACAAAGAACCAGCCTTACAAAGAACCATTCCAGCTGGATGATTCATAGTGAACTTCATGAGAACTCCCTGGAGAGGGAAAAGGACATTAAGAACCTGAAGCTCTGGATTTGTAAATTACCTCGGCTATGTATGTTCCCTTAACATGTGCCTCACTACCATTGTATTTTAAGCCTGTGCATATCTTCTCCCTATCCTAGACTCTGGTTGTGGTCACAAGAGAGGGTACCTCTAGTTTTGGGTAAAATGCTTTGCAATTTGCTTTTCTTGTGCTAAAGAATTGAGTCTCCTGGTTGATTAAGAGGAAGCACACTATTTGGGGCTCATAACCTAGTTTTTGGGAAGATAGCCACCCACAGGATTATCCCTAGAACCTTGAGGACCCAACCTGCCCATTGTGGTATGAGTAAGTGAGGGTAGAGGGGTTTACAGTTACAATATAAAATTCGATAGGCATAATTGTAATGTCATATTTATATACAAAACATAGATTTCAAAAGCACAAGATGTGGGAAGAATGATTAGAAAACAGTTCAACTAATCCACCTATGAAAAGAATGGAAGCATCAACTGGATAAAAAAACACAACTTTTTATCAAATTTGTCGGTTGGGGTTTGATATCAAAGATATATTTACAACTAATGGAAATACATAGGATCTTAAATCATTCCCCCAATAAAGAAGTGATCAAAATGTTGCAGTTTCATGCTGTGTTGTGGCATTATCATCTCAGTTCAGAGTCTGATCACCTCTAATTCAAGTACAGACATTTATTGAGGATTGACACCCCTCAGAAGCAGGCTAGGTTCCAAGAGGAACCAACAACTTTAGAGAAAGCAAGATGGATTTTTATAGGGTAAAGATGCAATTACATAACAAAAACTATGACTATTAAAAAGGCAGGAGGGGGTTTGTTAAAGGATTAGGTAATAGGGGAGGAGTCCCTTCTATGGTTTGGTGGTCAAACATCCTGGCCATACTGCTTTCTGATTGACTAACTATTGTGATCCTGTCTGATCAAGATGGGTAGTTAGGTATTGTGGTCTTGTCATGGGCTAGATGGATGATGTGATTGTAACTGAGTACAAAAACACACCTATTCAAATATGGGAATTGGATCTGGGCATAGTGGCTAGCTAGGAGCAGTGACTGTATTGAGTCTGGGGGCCTGAGGTATGGTTAAAGCCAGATTGTATGGTTAAATCAGGACATACATGTTCTGTGTGGGACCCATAAGGAAGTTAGAATATTGGGGAAGATTTATTAGGATTATCAAAAGCATGTTATCAAATCTTAAAAGAAGAATTTTTTCTTAAAAGAAATTTTTCTTTTTTAAACTATATTTATATAGTTAAATATAATATATAGTTATTATATAGTTAATTATAATATAATATTATTAAATTTATATTATTTTATTTATTTTTAAGATTTATATTATTATAATTATAATATTACAATATAATTATAATAATTATATAGTTAAATATAACATATTTAACTATGTTTTTAAACTATATTTTTAATTCTATAAAAGATTACTCCTAATCTCTAATGATAAGAGAAATGCAAATCAAAACAACTTAGAGGTTTCTTCTTACCCCCAGCAAATTGCAAATATGACAAAAGATAATCATGTTAATTCATTGTTGATAGGATTATGAATTAGTGTACCCATTTTGGAATTATGCAAATAAGGTGACCAAAAGGTCCATATGCTTTGACTCAGAAATTCCACTAAATAGGCAATTCCAAAAAGGTCAATGACAAAAAATGTTTGAATGGTAATTATAAAGTTGGCACATAGTAAGGGCTATGTAAATGTTAGCTATTATTATTTACTATTAAGAAAGTTTTCACATACAACAAATATTATTAGTGTACTTTTTGTGATAGCAAAGAACTGGAAACAAATAAATGTCTACTGATTGGGAAGTGACTCCATAAAATTGTATTAATGAATGGAATGGAATATTACTTAGCTGTAAGGAGTGATAAATACAATGACTACAGAAACATGGAAGTGATATAAAACCAAGAAAACAACATATATTACACAATGTCTACAATAATTTAAATGGACAAAGTACTCCTACAAAGTAATTGGAAAATATACTGCAAAATTGCAAAGATCAAATGTGATCCCATAGAAGAAATATAAGAAGTCATTTCCCCCTAATCATTCATATATTCATAGGCCAACTATTTGGGTTGGCCATAGAGTGAGTGATGGGAGTAATGTATAAAAAGCCTGGAAACGTAATTTGAAGATAGTTTTTCAAAAGGCTCTAAATGCCAAAGAAAGGAGTTTTATTTCATCCTTAAGGCAATAAGGAGCCACTGGATTATAGTAAGCAATTAAATGAAATCTGATTAGGGAATATTGCTTTGGTAGCTGTGCAGAGGGGAGAAATTTGAAGTGGGAGATCAAGTAAAAGTCTATTGTCAAATGATTGTTAATGAGGACTTGAAATTGGGTGGTGACCAGGTGAGGTGAGAGAAAGTGATAGCTAGGAGAGATATTGTGATAGCAGAATCCACAAGACCTGGTCACTGATTGGATGTATGGAGTAAAGGAGAATGAGTAGACAAGGATGACTGCAAGACTGTGAACTTGTCTTATTGGAAGGTTGATGGCACCCTCAACAGGAAAAAGAAATAGGAAGGGTTGGAAGAATGGTGGGTTTGGGAAGAAAGATGAGTTTTGGATATGTTGAACTTAAGATACCCAGAGGGACATCCAGTTGGGAATACACAGCAAGCAATTGGTGAGGCAAGTCTTAAACTCAGGAAAGAGACAAGGGGTAGATATATAGATCTGGCAGTTATTGGGGCAGAGTTGATAATTGAACCCATGGAATCTTATAAATTCATTAAGAAATTATATAGGGAGAAAAAGAGAAAAACACCCAAGACAGAGTCTTGGGATATACCTGTGGTTAGGGGGTGGGAATCTATGTGATAATTCAGCAAAACAATTTTCTTCTCCATCATGCTTCCAGGGACCTCATCATCATCAACCTCATCATCCTACAAGATCAGTTCAGTCTTGGTACTCATACCTTATCAGTACCTTATGCCCCTCTGAAGAATAGAGAAATGAACTCTTCTCAAAACCTCCATTTAAGGAGTGCCTAGCCTAGTTATCTCTTCATTTCCTACAGTGCTGCACTCCTCTGTACCTCTCATCATACCTCTCCAGTTTATCAATGTCTTTCTTAAATTGTGGTACTAGAAACTGTTCATAAAACTCCAGATGATATGACAAGGATAAAGTAGAGAGGGATTATCACCTCCTTATTCCTAGAAACTGTACCTCTCAATGCAACCCAAGATTGTATTAGCTTTTCTTTAAATGCCACATCATTCCACTGATTCATATTAAGTTTGCAGTCCACTGAAACCCCCTAGATTTTTTCAGATAGTCTGTCATCTAACCATGTCTCCTACCCCAATTCAGTACTTGAGAAGCTGATATCTTGAAACCAAATGTAAGACTTCATGCTTACTTCTATTAAATTTCATCTTAGATTTAAGATCTATGGATCTTAATTACCAAGTCCTATGGCCTCATCTTCATTCTCAATTTGACTCTGTCATCTAGGGTGCTAACTATCCATCGCTGCTTTGTGTTTATGCTTTTGTATGGACTTGTTTTTTTCCATAACACAACGACATTGGTTTTCATTGCTTTTATTTCTACCGTTTTGACAACTATGAGGAAATGACTCGAAGTTCTTTTATATTGTATCTTTTTTTCATTTTTAGCAAATTTGAGCACTTTACATGATTATTAACAATTTGCCTCCTCTCTTTAGAAAATTTTCTGTTCATATACTTTGATTGCTGTGGACCTTTAGAAATTTTGGATTGTTTTCATTAAAAATTTCCCAAGAGCTAAAGATATCCAAATGAGAAATGAACCACCTTGAAAGGTGGTAGGTTCATTCTATTTTCTGGAGGTCAAGTTTTTAATCAATCGTCTACATCCATTTTACAAATTTGTCATTCTAAAAGTTCAAAAGAGATATATCCTACATAAACAAGAGGAAAAGCTTTTAGACTCATATGGCTAATATAAATATAATTAATCTTTCATACAGAACTCCCCCCCCCCAAAAAAGTCCAAATCCAGTTTGAGTAAATAACAAACTTTAACAGTTATCTTGAGAGGAAAGAGTGGTAACATTCTAAAAATATTCAAAAGTGATAATTATATTTCAAAAATATGATAGATCTTAGAATTCTTAAAACAGAAAATAATTTATGTGCTGAAGAATTAAGTTGAGTGAGAAAAATTCAAGACAACTTATACTTTCTGTGTGAAGGTCCTTTCTGTCAAGTGGGACTATCTCAAAGATATCCAAAGAAGACTGTTAGGAACCTGCTTGAAGGAAATAACTCTTTCACAATATGATTCAGGAAAAATTATATTGAGTGCATCTAGGCAGAGTCCAGTGGGTAATCTAGATGTATATAATAAAGTCTCTCCATATATATATATATATATATATATATATATATATATATATATATATATATATATATTATATTTATATGTGTGTGTGTTTTCAATTGGCAATAGATGTGTACATATTTATATATTTTCACCTGGTGATAAATAGGCATGTATGTTATGCAGGTATATATTTTTTCAACTGGTTATATATGTATATGCATGTATATTTGTGCAGTTATATATTTCCTAGCTGATAACATATATACATATATGTATATATACGTACACATATATACATATATACATACACAATATACTATGCTTTGTGTGTATATTTATACTTCTTTATTTCCAAACAGATACCATGTATACATATCTGTATTATATATATACATGTATGTATATACATGCATACACACGTACATGCATCTATATATCAGAGTATGAATGATATGATGGTGGCAGTAAAATAAAGTAGAATCAGTATTTAACTAAGATTTAGGTTCTACACCTGACTCTCACTAACTTATCTTTTGTCCTCAGTTTCTTCATCAGTTAAACAGGAACAATGCTCTACCTGCAACATTAGTTGTATAAATTACATTTTTCAAAGTACAAATCAAATCTAACAAATATTTACTATGTACCTACTATGTGCATGTGGGGGATGCAAAGAAAACTTTTTTAAAAAACACCTGTCCTCAAAGAGCTTATGTTTTGTTGCATTGTCAACACATAAGTATGTGTCCCAAAAGTCTTGGTACAGTTCTATGCTATTAGGAAGGCACCAAGATTTTTGGGATACATTGTATAGACAGGATAATTTGAGAAAGAAAGAGTGCTAATAACTGAAGGACTCAGGAAAGGGTTTCACATTGGAGATAGCACAAGAACAGAGTCTTGAAAGAAGCTAAGGATTTTAAGCACGATTTACATTCAAGATTCTATTTAATATTATAGCACAAGAACAGAGTCTTGAAAGAAGCTAAGGATGTTAAGCACGATTTACATTCAAGATTCTATTTAATATTATTATGAACAATAACAATACTAGTATTAATAAGGAAAAGAAATAAGGCTGATGTGCAGCAATGTGGGAAGAATACTAAGGTCTGGAGAAGGAAAATTTTAATTTTAAATTTGATTGAATAAAGCACAATTACTAACATGCAAATTAACATCTATTAGATTTTAGTCAAGAGCTCATTTTATAATAGAACAGAAATCTATTTCACTTCAGATTTATATATTTAAGGATCAAAGAACAGGAATAAGGTTTATATAAGTTGGTAAATAAAGACATCAAAACCTATACTATGAACTATTTTGTCTACATTTCATTGCACATAAATGCATTTTTTTAAAAAAATCCTCTTATTTTAATAATATTTATGTACTAATCCTGGTCATGGTAATTCTTACATCAGAAGCATGAAAGAACAGAAAGGGAAAAAAAGAGGAAGCAAGAAACACGAGTCCAGTATAGCAATGACGGAAATGAATAATTGGTTCCTGGAGCTCAGAGGAATTTAAGTACATTTTTTAAACATTCCATGCTTGTTTGAAAGTCATTTTTACTTTCACATTCTTCTCTGAGCTCTTCTGATGCTTAAATGCAAACAGTAAGGGGAGAGCTGCCTTGATATAAACAAAATTAACAACTAATAACAAATAAATTGGACATTTGGTGGCCCCACTGTGGTAAACCAAAAGATTCCAAATTTCTTAATTTCCTCTAGTAACTGAACTCCTACAGTTAATTGCCAGAAGACTCAAGAGTATTCTGGATCCCAAATTAAGGGACAAGGCAATCCAATGTTATCCTCTCAAATAATTGAGTCTAACAAAAATCTACGCTCCATGAATTGGATAAGCTATTCATAATAAAGTTTCCCAGACCTAATCCAAGTTTTTATGAAGTTTTTATGATTTGGAGATTTGAGTGATGACATATTTTCCTATATGTTATCAGACATCAGTCAATATACAACATAATCAGTAAAAATAATCTCTAAATTCAGAAATTGAAATTTATTATGAAAATATATTGAAAACAAAGAGGGTGATAAAAAAAATACCAGTGGCAGGTGAATGGTCTCCATTCATAGTGCTTAAAAAAAAAATAGATGGAGAACCAATGCATCTAGCACTGTCCAGAGGAAAGAGTAATTCTAGAAATGGGCATTCATCAGATTAATACACTGAGGAATACCAAAGATTATTTAGGTCAAGGATTCTTAATCTGAGTTCTGTGAAAGAACTTAAAAAAGAATATATTGATACCTGTGTTTCAATATAATTGGTTTCCATTATAATCATTTTATGCATTTTATGTATTTTATGCATTTAAAAATACTGTCTTGAAAATCTGGGAAGACCTACATGAATTGATGATGAGTGACATGGACAGAATCAGGATATTGCAACATTTCCATTTATCAGTTCTTTTTCTGGAGGTGGGATGACATCTTACTTCATAGGTCCTTTGTAATTGATTTGAGTAATTACAGTACTCAGAATAACTTGGTTGTTCATGATTATTCTTTAAACTATTGCTGTTACTGTATACAACAACAATATTGTAAAGGTGATCAGCTGTGAAAGAGTTTGATCAATGCAGTGACCCAAGACAATTCCAGAAGACTTATGATGAAAAATGCTATCCACCTCCACAGAGCAAACTGATGAACTCTGAGTGCAGATTAAAGTATAATTTTTTAAACTTCATTTATCTTACTTTTTAATTTTTTGCAAGATGGCTAATATGAAAATACTTGGGGTAAATTTCTGTATTTTATTTTTTCCAATTACATGTAAAAACAAATTTTGACATTTTAAAAAACAATTTGAGTCCCAAATTCTCTCCTTCCCTCCCTCCTCCTTGAGAAGGCAAGCAATTTGATGGAGATTAGACATGTGTAGTCATGCAAAACGTATTTCCATATCAGCTACATTGCAAAAGAAAACAGAACAAAAACATTGGAAAAATAAAGAAAGTTTTAAAAATATGCTTCAATCTGCAGTCACACTCTATCAATTCTTTCTCTGAAAGTGGATAGCATTTTTCATCATAAGCCCTTTGGAATTGTCTAGAATCATTGGATTGCAGAGAATAGCTGTCATTCACAGTTGATCATCAAACAATATTGCTGTTACTATGTACAAAATTCTCCTGGTTCTACTGACTTCACTTTGCTTCAGTTCATATTAACCTTCTCAGGCTTTTCTGAACGCATTCTGCTCATCATTTGTTATAGCATTCCATATAGTATTCCATATAGTATTCCATCACAATCATATATCACAATTTGTTCAGCCATTTCCCAACTGATGGGCATTCCTTCAGTGGAAATATGTTTTGCATGATTTCACATGTATAATTAATATCAAATTGCTTGTCTTCTCAAGAGGTAGGAGAGGTGGGAGAGGGAGAAAGAAAATTTGAAACTTAAAAAGTTTTGGAAAAAATCTTATAATAAATAAATTTTTTAAAATAAAAAAAATACTGTTTAGAGAAGGGTTGTATAGGCTTCATCACAGCACCAACAGGATCTATAACACAAAAAAGATTAAGAACTCCTACTTTAATAATGTCAAACTCTCTTTGCTCCAATTCTTTATTCAACAATTAGCTTTGTGAACTATAATTTCGTTTCTAAATTGGATCTACCTGATAGAAAGGGAGAAGCCTCTGCTGATGACTGGCTCTGGTCCTTGATTAATACATGTGACCCAGGTATGTCAAACAATATAAAATAATATATCAGTTTTGTGGTTTTTATATCAGGCCTTTTGTTGGTGTGGTCAATGTAAATCAGTTCTCCAGGATCTGATCACTCCTATGTGAACTAATAAAATTTTGTTTCAGAACTCACAATTAAAGACCAGATCCTGGATTGTGGTGACACCCCTCTATGAGTCCCAAACTGAATTAGCTTTACCCGTCTTTGCTTAGAGACCTTTCTGAAGATGGACAGAAAATAGATGTATGAAATCTGTGAAAACCATGTTAAATACTGGTTGAATATAGTATAAATCTAATCATAAACAATAAATAATTAAGCATTTTAGTTATGTGTAAATGGTTTTGTTGTTCCTACAGTAATTTGATGGAAATAAGTAGAGCCAGGAAAAAAGGAAATAACAGAAAAAGGTTTGGGATAGTTAATTCAAACTCTTCTGCCTTAGAGAGCAATGGGACTCAGTGGATAGAGGTAGGATCTGGAGTCAGAAAGGTCTGAATTCAAAATCATCCTCTGACACTTTCTAGCTATTTGATACTGGGCAAATAACTTAGCCTCTGCCTCAGTTTGTTCAACTGTAAAATGGGGCTGATAAAAGCATCTACCTTGAAGGGTTGTTATGAGGATTAAATGAGATAATTTGATTGGTACACAAGGTACTATATAAATGCTTATTTCCTTCTATTCTGCTATCAGTTACTTGTTCCACTCTCAACATTCTCTTTAATCTCCTGTTTTCTTTGTACAAATAAAAACCAATGTTGCCAAGATCAGATAAAAAGCAGAAAATGGGGCGGGAGAGGAATTGTATGGAAAACTTCTCAGATAAAGGTCTCATATCTCAAATTTGTAAGAATATGAGTCACTCCCCAATTGATAAAGGTTAAATGTATGGACAGTTTTTCAATGAAGAAATCAAAAGTGTATATAATCATTTGAAAAAAATGCTCTAAATGATTATTGATTACAGAAATACAAATTAAAACAATGTTGAGACATCATCTCAACCTATCAGATTGGCTAAAATAATAGAAGGGGAAAATGAGAAATGTTAGAGTGGATGTGGAAAAATTGAGACATTATAATACACTGTTAGGGGAACTATGTACTGATCTAATCATTTTGTAGAGCAATCTGGAATTATGCCCAAAGGTTTCCCAAGGTGATCAGGTTAAAAAGAAAAGAACCTATATATTCTAAAATATTTATAGTACCTTTCTTTGTGGTAGCAAAGAACTGGAAATTGAGGGGATTCTCATCAACTGGGAAATTGCTGAATCAGCTATTGTGAATGATTGTGATGGAATACTACCCTTATGTAAGAAATGATGAGCTGATTGGTTTTTAGAAAAACATGGAGACACTTGAAATGAAATAATGAAAAGTGAAGTGAGCAGAACCAAGAGAAAGTTGTATACAGTAACAGCAATAGTTTAAAGAATAATCGTGAACAGCCAAGTTATTCTGAGTACTGTAATTACTCAAATCAATTACAAAGAACCTATGAAGTAAGATATCGTCTCACCTCCAGAAAAAGAACTGATAAATGGAAATGTAGATACTGTGATTTACATATATTTATAAATCTACATTAAATAGTGGCCTTCTCTAGTTCAGGGTGGGTAAGGAGAAAGGGAGACAGCTTGGAACTTGAAATATAACAAAAATAAATAAATAAAATTAATTTTTTAAAAAAATCTCCATTTTCTTCAATCGTTGTGAATTTTTAAATTGCTGTGGCCAGAAGGAGAACATGATGAGACAAGATTAGCATCACAGGTGTTGCTGCTTGCTGCTGCTATCCTGCACACATTGTTTTTTTCAGGTGCAAAAATCTTTCTTTCCTTGTGCCTTTTTAAACTTGCAATACACACCTCAGGGAAATTTTTATGCTAATAGAGTTTTGAGTTTTATTTATAAACTCTACTCAGTTTGAATCATCTTTCTAGAGAATAACTTCAGCAAATCCTGAAACCAACAGGGCAAATTTGTGTTAAGTCTTTTATTTCTGTTTTGCATTTAGACATATATTAGATATAATGAGATATATCAATAATATTTATTGGTACCCTGTATTCTGCTTTTTCTTGTGCAGTGTTCAAGACATAGATAGCTACTAACCATGTCATGACTTTTCCATCATTCCCAGGATCATCTGCTTAAAGGAAAGGGCTTTAAAGGCTATCTCTCTAGCGCAAACCCTCTCATGTTCAGACGCAGAAACATAAAGTTATTTGTCCAAGGTTATTCAATTAGTAAATTGTAGAAGGAAGATTTGAACCCCAGGTTGTCAGATTCCAAATCTAATTGCTGAGATCACCCAGAACAATAGTGTAAAGAAAGGAGGGGGGCCAGGATAGAACTTTAGGGAATACTCACCCAAATTTAGTGAGAAGACCATGGACTACGAGCCAGTTTAGGACACAGAGAGGGAGGAGTCAGATTGGCAGAAGGAAAACAAAAGATAGTATCACAGAATCCAAAAAGAGAACAGGAAGAAGGAGTGGCTAGCTTCATTAAAAGCCACAAATCAGTCAATAAACATTTATTAATGGCCCATTATGTGCCAGGCACTGTGCTAAGCCCTGGGAATACGAAGAAAAGCAAAAAACTGTCCTTGCTTCCAAGGAGCTCAAGTATAATAGAAACAGCTATGGAGAAGCAAGCCACAGAGAAGGGTGATTGACAGTGTCAAAGACAGAAGAGAGGTCAAAAAGAATGAAGATTGAGAAAAGGCCAATGAATTTAGCAATTAAGAGATCATTAATAATTTTGGAGGGAAGTAATTTAAGTTGAGTGACACAGTCAATAAATTTTTAAGTGCTACTATGTTCCATTTACTGTGCAACACTATGGAGATACATAAAAAGGCGTAAGACAGTCCTCCAGCCTCGAGGAGGGCAGCTAGGTGGTGCAGTGGATAGAATGCTGGTCCTTGAGCCAGAAAGATTCCTCTTCCTCTGTTCAAATCTGGCCTCAGACATTTACTAGCTGTGTGACCTTAGGCAAATCACTTAACCCTGTTTGTCTTTGATTCCTCATCTGTAAAATGAACCATAGAAGGAAATGGCAAGCCATTCCAGTATCTTTGCCATGAAGAGTTGGACATGATGGAAAATGCCTGAACTACAATACTCTCAAGGAAATGGAGAATTAAGAAAAGAGTCAGAGGAAAGGAAATGGAGGCACCTGGTGTAGATAGTTTTCTCAAGGAGTTTAGCCAAAAATAGCAGGAAAGATATGGGACCATAATTACTAAGAATGGAAGGATCGCGTGAAGGATATTTCAGGTTGGAAAAAACATGAACATGTTTATAGGCAGTAGAGAAGCAGCCAGGATACAGTAAGAGATGGAAGGTGAGTGATAGAGTGAGGTTAATAGAGGGGGAAATCTGCTAGGGAGATAGTGTGGAATGGAATTGCTCCTGCAGGTGGAGGCCACATAGAAATCAAGAAAGTTGAGGACTGAAGAGATTGGAATTTATCTGATTCATTATCATCGGTAACTTTGGACAGAGTCATTTCAGTTGAGTGGTAGAGTAGGAAGTTTGAGCATAGAAGACTGAGGAGTGAATGAGAAGTAAAGAAATACAGTAAATGAATGTAAACAATCCTTTTAGCATTACAGAGTCCTAGCACCAATTGTCAAAGAAATGTATTTGATAATAAATGTTTTCTTTCTTCTATCTGTGCAAATGTACTTTTAATACAAATAAATATAAACAGATACTATCGTTTTACTTTGAAATAAATTTTTTTTATCCTACTATTGATGAGGACTGGAAGGGGGAAAAGGCGAGAATGCCACAAAGACCAGAGTACCAGGGGTAAATCACCTGGAATGAATTCGTGGACTCAATCATTCTTAAGGTCAAGGTAAAGATTTATTATGCTCTTCAGTGGGTAAGAGTTCTTAGGGAACCTGCAACCTTAGAGAGGTACAGGTAAAGTTTATCTTGTATAGTAAAATCATGTGCCAAATATGCTAATTAGATGATTCAGGGCAATATTAGGGAGTAGTTAAGGAATGGTTAGTTCTTAAAGGAACATGAACTTTTAGTATCTACTGTGCAGGTATTTTACTCAGAGTTCATCAGGAAATAGCCCAAGGAGGAGCTACACTGAGGTGTGGTTTTAGCCCTAAAACATCACTAAATCAACTAAGGGTCAGGACTGACTAAGGAATACCAGGCTGCCCTCATCAATGTCTTGTTAGACAAGATAAATGTAAGGGAATATATATATATATCTAAGTCTAGGATACACATGATTGACCAGTGAATAGTAAACATTGTTATGACCCAGTACACAGTTGGTTCAGTCAGTACACAGTTGGTCCAGTTGGTACACAGCTGGTTCAGACTAATAAATCCTTTAGGTTTAGCTGGCTACCGTGTCAAGAAGGGAGATAACAGTTTTTGCTGGGGCACACTATGTCC
Organism: Potorous gilbertii; assembly: GCA_028658325.1. Lineage (NCBI taxonomy): Eukaryota > Metazoa > Chordata > Mammalia > Diprotodontia > Potoroidae > Potorous > Potorous gilbertii. Next base: position 309,789,900 of record CM053771.1, on the reverse strand, counting down.
TTGGGCTGGGGAGAAATTGCCTGCGATAGTGTTTGGAGGTTAGGGAAAAATGTGATTTTTTTTTTTTATAGAGAAATGTGATTTTAGAATTGGGGTCTAAGCACATGCACCAAACACTCCATCACTATCAACTGCAGCAGCTTGGTCCTTTAAGGTATATTTAAATTCTGGTCTTTCCAGTAGTAGGAGTTTTGCCATGAAATATACAATAGCTTGAGGAAATAAAAAGGTCAAGCAAAGGAGTTTTTTTTTATGTAATAGAAGATACATGGGCATATTTGTAGGTGTGAGGGAAAGAATCAATAGATAAAGAGAGATTGAAGGTAAGAGATAGGATGAAAGGGAGAGGTGAGGTGAAGCCAAGATGGTTGATGAGCTTCTACCTAGAACTTCTCCAAAGAGAACCAGAAAATGCACCAGACAGAATAGTGATAGGGAAATCCAGGAAATGTCACAGTGAATTTTTTGTCTGGCCCAGGTTGGCACAGGGAGACACAAAGAGAGGTCTGCTGACACTAGGGTCTGGATAAGGGTGGGAGTACAGAGCACTCCAGCACTGAAGGAGAAACTATATAACAGGACAAGAAGATCCTGTTATAGGTGGAATAGGTGCTAAATGGCCGTTTTGTCACCCACTACCCAGTTTTTGGTCATAGATCTAGGGTGAGATGAGAAAGAGGACTTGCACATTAGGGTAGTACCTCCCGGTAAGGAGGCCCTGAACAGTGTACTAAGAGAGGAGGGAGATCAGTAGCAGATAGCAGCAGTACAGCTCAGACTCTAGTTGCAGAGCAAGATCTCAGTCCCAGGATTTAGCCCAGCCTGCAGAGAACTAGCCAGGGCAAGGGTTCCAGCCCAAAGGAGAATCTACAGTTCTGTCACTGAACGGAGAGCTTTCCATAGAAGCGGAGCCCAGCCACAGAATACTCTTGTACTGATCCAAACCTAGGTCAAGAGCCCACAGAGCTCAGACTAGGGAGGCAGTAATTAAACTTTGTTCTAGATCAAATCAATCTGGGAGCACCAAAAGCTTGCAGGTTCCTGGTCTGTCCCTGAGATGCTGGAATGGTATAACACTCACTATCTCAAGAAAGCAGCAGTAGGACCAACCTAAACCCTCCCTCTACAAGTGGGGCGAGGCCCAGCCCCTAATATCTAATCCAAAGTCCGGAAGTAAGCTGGAAGGTAAACCAAAAAAACACAACCCTACCACAATGAACTATTATGATGACATGGATATTCAATTTATAAACCCAGGAGAAAAAGACTCCAAAAATCTACAATCAATACCACAGGGGAAAAAATGTAGCTAGTAAAAAACTCAACTAGAATTCCAGGAAGACATGAACAAGACTTACAAACATTTTTATAAATGAAATGAGAGCATTTGAGGAAAAAATTGGGAGAAAATGCATATTATGAAAGAATGAACTCAAAAGGGAATTAACAACAGTGTAAGAGTTACAAAGCTTTGCCTAAGCAACAAACTCTCTAAAAAATTATAATGGACTACATAAAAGTCAATAATTTCATGAGAAAACAAGAAATATTAAAACAAAGTAAAAAGATTGAAAAAAATTAAAAGTTAAGTGTATCATATCAAAATCAACTGCCCTGGAAAACAGAGTAAGGGGAAAAAATTAGGAATCATTGAACTATCTGAACTCTATGACCCCCAAAAGAGCCTAGATGTTATATTTCAATAAACTTAAAAGAAAACAAATCTCTTATAACCATAGGGCTAAGTGCAAATAGGAAGACTCTCCCTCTCCTCCCCACCCCTCCCCTCCCCTTCCCCTTCTCTCTCAACATCTCTCCTCCCCCCATCTCTCTTCCCCTTTCCTTCCCTTCCTTTCCCTTCCTTCTTTCTTGTCTCCCCTAAAGCCTTGGACTCCATGTACTCTGAAGTCCATGAATTGAACAACAAAGCATCCCTGCCCAACCTCCACTCAGGGGGCTGGCTTTGGACCCTCCTGGCTTAGACTGAATGTCAGTAGTAACAGTTTCTCTTTGAAACAACAACCCTGAGGCTCCTGCCTCTTTTCTATTAAAGGGGTCACCCCCGTCCCCCGACTACCTTTTAAAGAGGCCTATTCACTGAATGGGCATTACCTCACTTTAAGTGAGTACCTGAAACGGCTTTAGCCTAAAAGATGAAGGTCTCCCATTGCATCCTGGGCCATCTTTAGTCATCCTGATGAATATCTGGTCACTGAATCCAGATGGCTCAGGAAGAGAAAGTGAGACTGGTGACCTTGCACAGGCCTCCTCCACTCAAAACAAAGTCAAGTGCAAGTCATGTCATCATTTCTCTAATATCATGGTCCTCTTCAAAAATGAAGGACAAATACAACAACCATCTCCTCTCACAGCCCCAAAGTGAGCAGTTTGATTTTTTTTTTAACTTAACTTGTGTTTCACACAACCTCTGATCAACCACATAAATCACAACACTGTCAAATATAATTTTAGTTCCCTAATCTAATATTGTACATTTACTATTTATCATTGCTACTTGTCCTCAAGATTGTTTTATTTAAATATTAGATTGTTTTCTGCTGGGGTCTGTCAACATCCAACCCAGGCATTCAAGTATCCATATAAGCCTTTATTTTCTTTTTGAGGTCCTCAGGTTACCTAACCTGGACGCTAACAGAACCTACATATATCTGATATGGAATTTTCCTAAGTTAGGTTTAAGACAATCAGCAGTCCTCTGTCCATTTGATTGTTAATAGTTTAATGCCTACCAGGACTCTCAGGGAGCCAGGGTATCCACTTTGATAAGACTGCTCAAATACAAGCAGTCTTATTATCTGTGATATCCAAAAGGATATAATTGAAGTAAGTACAGGATTCTTTTTGATATGATAGTCCGAGTTCTGCAAAAATTTCCAATTGATGGTTTAGATAAAGAATTAATATGTTTTCTTCCCCCTTAAGGATGATAAATGTCTAATAACCTTGGCCTGAGGTCTACTAGCTTGGCTGAAAAATGAACAATAGCAAACCTTAAAATAATCTGTGTAATTTAAAGGTAAATCAAGAACCAGGGAAGGGATTCTCATTGCTAAAATCAGATTGTTTTGCACTCACATAATCATCACCAATTGCTAAGGGTTCAAAGGGAAATTTTCAGAGGTTAGAAATAAAAGTAGAGTCAAACACACAACTTGTTTATTCAAGTGAAATTTATTTAAGGACATAACACAGCTGACTAGATATTAGGATAACGAGAAGGTAGCTGCCTCTGATGTCTCTCCTAGTTTTTAATGTGCACTGATTTCTCATAAGATACTCAGTGGTAGAAGTCAAGCAACCATGATCTTCTGGGAGAATTCTCTTTGTAGCAATACATCTTCAGTATGGTGCATTCTGAAGGGAATTTCTCTTATTTAGAAGAAGGACATGTTTCTGACCCCAAATATTCTTCTTCATTCTAGAGTTGAAGATTTGGGACACAGCATAACTCTCCTCATGCATAAATTCACAACTGGTCTTTTGAGAAGCTCAAACATGACATATATTCAACAGAGCACTTAACAGGGTATGTGACTATTATGTCCACAGAAAACCTATACTAGGCAGCTTCAAATTATTAATTGTATCTCAGCCTACACAAACTGCCCATTTCAAATGCTAGACTAATCTTGAGACTCATTATAAAATAAATTACTATTATCTTAGATTGAAGGAGGGCACAAAGTCTATATGGTGAGTTCTAACAAGTTATTTTATTTATTTGTTGGTTTATACAAGTCATCAGTTAATAATCAGTATTAGTGAACAAAGAAAATGATTAATTCAACATGCAAGTCGAAAACGTTAAAGCACACTACACTTAAAATAAATATCTAATTTGCTAAGGAAAAAAAACCTGAAAAACAAAACCAAACTCAGAGAGAGGACTTTGGAAGTTCTAGTGAGCAGCAGCAGGCAGCAAGTAGCATAGGTGCTAAACAGAACCATACTTACAGCTAATATTCTACCTTCAGACATCAGAGAAAGTCCTGAAAATAGCACATTCTGACGTGAGTTGAATAAAAGCAATTTTTGATAAATTCATGTTGGTCCCATTCAACTTTTAGGTACTTAATAACTAATTCTTTAATATACATTAATGCAATGTATTTTTAATACATTGGACCTAGTCTCAACTAAACCAAGTCTCAAAGACTTTTAGTCATTTGTTCATGGTAACTTAGCTAACAAATTGTGGGCAGAGAAGCCAAATCCTTATATTCTGACTCAAATATAAAAGATTTTTGTACTAAACCAGGAAAATATTAACCCAAAAGGTTTAAAAAACTCTCAAGGAGTGGAAATTAATTTTGAAGGACAGGGCAGGGAGAGAGGGAGATGCCTGTTTATCACGGAGCTACATGAATAAAATAAACCAATAATAAACAAAAGAAAGTGGAGTATTTTAAGGTATTCTACTTTTGAAAATTAAGAAAACCATCTTTGACCATAATATTTTCTTCAAAGCTGCTGTGACATCTTTATTCCTGGCTCTATAGACGAGAGGGTTTACAACAGGTGTTAGGATAGTATAGAAGACAGACACCATCATATCCTTTTCTGCAGTATGATAAGAAAGAGGGAGCATGTAGTTATAGACAGCTGCTTCAAAAAGAGAACAACAGTTATATGGAAGGAACATGTGACAAATACTATGTCACATACTATGTTTTTTCCCTATCACCAGTAGCCAAATTTATCCTATAGACTGTGAGAAGAATGAAGGAGTAAGAACTTAAAATAACTATGACAGGGATGAGAAGCATAAGGTCACAGCACAGGTACGTAACAATCTCAGAGTGATATATGTGAGCAGGAGAGTTTCAACAAGGCAAGGACCTCATAGAAGAAGTGTAGGATCTCTTGGGACTCACAAATAGGAAGTTCATGGTGATAGGGGTGAGTGTGAAACCATCAGTGGAGACCAAGAACCAACAGACAATTTCAAGGAGTATGCACACTCTATAGTTCATGATGATGGGGTATCAGAGAGGGTAACAAATGGTCAAAAATCTGTCATAGAACATGGCTACCAAATGAAAGAACTCTGCTCCCTCAAGTGTTAGATGGAGGAACATCTGAATTCCACAGCTTGGGGCTGAGATATTATGAATCCCAGTCACCTGGTCCAACAGCATCTTGGTCGGAACAGAGATATACCTCATGTCTATGAGGGAAAGCTGACTGATGAAGAAGTACATGGGAGTGTGGAGGTAGGGATCACTTTGAATCAAAAGAACCAAAGTGGCATTCCAGTCAGAACTACTACGAAAATAATGAATATTAGTGAGTAGAAGAGGGTAGGATATTTGCTTTGACTAAAGAGCCCCAACAGGATGAAGTCAGTCCCAAAAGTTTGATTCTCCAACCACATTCTTTGCTTCTTATTACCTCACCTAGAGAAGATTAAAAACAAGCAAAACAACAATGGATTTTATATTCTGTCCCTTACATATAAAAGATAAATCAAATATTAGTTAAAGAAAGAGATAAGCTATAGATTGTTTTAACAGGAGCAGAGTTGTATTTTTGCTAACAGGAGAAATTCTCATCAATCTATGATACAGATGATCTAACTTGAAACTCGACTGATCTATTTGGATAGAAAATTATCTTCAGTCATTTTCAAATTCTGAGATTCTGCTAGATTATTTTTATATAAAGTTGTGTTCAAGATGAGCTCTGTAGCTTGAGATAAACATAATAGAAAACATTATATACACAACCATTTTCCTTTTGTTTTTATCACATGAACATCTCAAATTCAATATGCCTAAAATTGAGCTTATTATGCTTCCCTTTTCAAAAATTCCCTATTAATGTCAAAGACATGACCATATCCTCAACTACTCAGTCTCAAAACCTCAACGTTGTCCTGAACGCTTCACTCTGTCTATTGCCCCACATTTATAGCACAATGCCAAATCTTGTGGTTTCTACTTTCATGACATCTCTTATACAGGATTCATTCTCTCCATCACTCAACATCTTAGTTGAAGTCATTATCATTTCCTTTTCCAGATGTTCACCTGAATTATTGTGTGTGTTCGTCCTTTGTTGCTGAAGACCATGCCATCAGAGAAATGACATGACTTACACTTGACTTTTTTTTGAGTGAGAGAGTGCTGTGCAAGTCACCAGCCTCACTTCTCCTCCAGAGCCATCTGAATCCAGTGACCAGATGTTCATCAGGATGACTGGAGATGACCCAGGATGAGGCCATTGGGGTTAAGTGACTTGCCCAAGGTCATAGAGCTAGTGAGTGTCAAGTGTCTGAGGTGAGATTTGAACTCAGGTCCTCCTAACTCCTGCATTGGTGCTCTATCCACTGCACCACCTAGCTGCCCAACCTGAACTACTGTAAAAGACTCAAACTGGTCCTCCTGTCATAAGCCTTTCCCTACTCTAATTTATCTTCCACTCAGCTGATAAAGTGATTTTCCTGATGCTTAGGTCTGACCAAGTAACCCCCTACTCTGTAAACTCCAGTGTCTTCCTGTTTCCTCCAAGACAAAATAAAAAACAAAAAGTATTCTCTTTACTACTTAAAGTTCTTCATAACCTAGTACCTTTTTGCTCTTTAACTCCCTTGATTCAGCTAAATTGTCCTAGAGCTGTTCTTCACACACAATATTCCATCTCCCTTCTCCATGTCTTTACATTGACTATCCCCTATGCCTGGAATAAGTCTCTTTCCTAATTTCCTGCCTCTTAGTTTCTTTGGCTTCCTTCAAAGCTCAACTTTCCCTAGTTCTCCCCAGTTACTACTGCCTTCCCATCTGAGAGTGTGCTACTCTTTTCTACTACCACATCTACTGCTGTATTTGTCTACTTATTTGTATGTTATCTTCCACATTACAATATGAGCTTCTTAAGAACAAGAGCTATTTTTGCCTTTCCTCATATTCCCAGATTAGCACAGTGACACATAGTAAATAAATAATAAATGCTTGTTAAGTGACTAACTAAAATGTGTTAAAAATCAATCCCCTGGTGGGTAGTAGGGAGAGAGGGTTTTTATAAGGATCTATATTCATGTTGACAGCAATTTTTTACATACCTATGAAGTCAAAATCAAAATTTTGGGGGAAATCAACTCCATAATCCTAGGGGAAGATCTATAGAAGAAAGGAAATAAGCATTTATTAAGCACTTACTATGTGTTTATATGCTAAGCACTTTATAAAATGATATGAGATACAAATACTTTGTCTGATCATTGCAGCAACCTTAGTAGGTAGGTGCTACTATTATTCTTCCTTTTTAGATGAGGAAACTGAGGCAGACAGTGGTTAAGGGACTTGCCAAGGGACACATATCTAGTAAGAGTCTGAGGTTACATTTGAATATAGGTCTTTCTGACTCCAAGTCAAGCATTGTATTACGACTCCACTTAGGTTGTAGATACTTGTATTTCAACACAATTTGTAGGACTCTTCTTCACTCTAAGCATTTTTAGCTTTTTTCCATGAAAGTGCCAGGAATGTTCCCTTCCCTATAGGACATAGTACCTAATGCCAGAAGGGACTTAAATTATAAAATGATCCAAAAGAACTTTATTTATTCACCCATAGTTGCATAGGCAATGAAGCAAAGCTATTATTCAAACATAGATTCTCTGATTAATTGTTTTTCCCCCACTGCACCATGGTTCCTGCCTATGAAAATCATTTGGTTCCTCTGAACTCCAGCTGCAGTCTAAAACATTCTATTCATCTTTCCCTGACCCCACTCATTGAAGGGGATCTTTTTCTTTCCGGGATCTGGAAAGACTTCTATGATCTGATGTGTTTATCACATTTTGCTGTGTATCATGGTTATTTCTGTCCTATCTTCTCTATTTGAATTTAAGATTTGCGGGCCTATTTGCCCTTTCTGAGCATCAGCACTACCTTGCATAACAGACATGTTTTAATTGAATAGAATTGGATTGGATCAGATTGAATTAAAACTATTTTTGTCCCACACACAACTGCTTTAAATTGATTAATATAACTTTAAAGGTTCTCACAGGAAAAAGTGAACATAGTTCCCTGCTTGTTTTAACTAACCCTCTGAGGATTGTGAAATAGAAAAAATAGTGCAGAAAAAAATGAGTTTGGTTTCAAATGATCTCTGTGGGCAGGGAGGGGGTACAGTGGATAAAGCCCCTGCCCTGAAGCCACAAAGACCTCAGTGCAAATCTGACCTCACTAGCTATCTGACCATGAGCAAGTCACTTAACCTTCATTGCCTCTCAAAAGTAAGCAAATAAAACAAACTCTCTAAACTCCCTTAATTTCAAAGTGAGGCAGTTTGTACGCTGAAATTATTTATTTCACAGAAATTTCTAGTTTACGACTTCAGAATATAACCCTGTAGGCATAAAAATGATGCTATAGCTCAGGCTGATGAATATATAAATTATGAAATACCTTCAAGGTAGAAGAAGGACTTACTTCCACAAAAACATTCACAATTCACAGAAAATCATGTATCTTTGAAAGAATCTATAAAAAAATGTATTAATCCGTGATATTTTTACCCATGAGTCTGTTTCCTTCTCATCTGATCTTTACTGCATCTATGAATTTCCTTTTCAGTAAAAATGAAGCTTGAGTTTTTATTACTAACATTTCTATAATTCTATGTCTTTTCTGTCAAATTTCCTCAGAACTTGGAGAAATATTGCCAATCACTTCCCCCACCTTGAAAGAGCATCTATCTTCCCCTTTGCCTACTCAAATCCTAACATGGACATTTTCATTTAAAATAGTTCATGGAATTTGGTCATTTCTACATTCAGATGCATAAGACAATTTGGCTTTGCGCTACTTACCTCCAATTCCTTCAATGGAAAAAAATAACCAGAGGCTGATTTTCTGGAATGAAAACTGGAGATGTTCATAGCTATTCCCAAAAGCCAAACAAGTGATATTCTTCTCCACTCCAAATGCAGAGAAAACTTATAAAAAACTCTCAGGAAAATGACCAAAGTTGTCTGTGGAAACTAAGAATACATTTAGAAACTGTTCCTTATTAATGTGAAAACTAGGATTACACAAAATAAAAATAATTTTTAAGAGAAATTAAGCCTGATACTAGAAGAATCAATAAGATAATAGCTGAATATGTTTTCCTTCTAGTCAGGGTACAATCTAAGAGGTTAGTGTAAAAACCAAGTACCAGAGCTGCTGCTGAGAAGCAACATGTATTTTTGAAGTCATTAGATGGACCTCTCCTGTCCCAGTTCTAAGTGTCTAGATAAATGTTACTGTAAGGGTAAAGAAGAGATGTGAGTGTGATTTGAATCCAAAGAGTGAGGTCAGAATATTGCATCATCCCCTTTTTCACATTCATTACGGAAGAATTTTGGAACCCAGATTGAATTAAAAGAACATTGTCCTGGGAACAAGAGGTTTGGATGGGGGATCATAACTCTGAGTCTCCCTGCTTGTGTGGTCTGGAAAAAGATATTTGGGTTTTTGGAACCTTGGTCTCTTTATCTCAAAAATGAAAGACTGAACTAGATGTCCCTTCCTGCTCTAAAATTTTGTTTTCTCTATCTACTAGGAAATTTCTGAGAATAACACATTTGAAGCAATACAAATAATAAAGTTATTTCTTTAAAATGTTTTCATTGGTTCATTTTCTTTTGGAAAAACAAACTTTCTATCTGTGTATAGCTCTAATTTTTAAGAATCTTGTTATTTATGTCAAATTTAAATTTACTTTTTTGAAATTTCCCCCTAGGTCTAAATTAAATAATTCCAATCCCTTTTCAATGTGACAGCCCTTCAAATGCTTGAAGATAGTCACATGTTTCTTCCAATCCCACCTCCCTTCTCTTCTCAAGACTAAATATTCCCAGTTCTTCAACCAACCTTGAAATGACATAAACTTAAAGCTATTTATCCAGCTTTTCTCTGGATTCTCTCCAGCTTACTTAAAAGTGGTACTCAAAACCAAGACAGCTTTGCAGACTGAAAGCAGACTGAAAAAGAAATATCACTTACTTCACAGACATTATTTATCTCTTATGTAGCCTAAATGGCATTAACTTTTGGGCCTGTCATATTACCTGTTTAACTCATGTAAAACAGGCAAAACACTCAGATCTCTTACAAACCACTTGCTAGTTATGCATTAATTATTTTGCACCCAAAGAATTTATTTTTGAACACATGTAAAAATTTGTGTTTATCCTTATTGAATTTCTATTTTTTTTAATATTTGGCCCAGAATGCCACCCTCTTAGGATATTTTAAAAATTTTGGCTGTCATTCATTTTGCTAGATTTCCTTCCCAGATATCTATCTGCAAATTTCATAACCCTATCATCTATTCCCAAATCACTGAGTTAAAAAATGTTTTATAGCATAGATCCCTATGATTTTACATTGGCAATTATTAACAAGATGAAATTGAATTAACAATGATTATTCTTTAGATCCACCCATTTGATCAAGAATCCATCTTTTTGTGCTATAATTAATCTCATTTTTCTTCCTATTTTCCAGGCAAATGAAAATCTAGGAAACTCCAGTTAGAAGGTTTCCAGTATTTCTTCATTGTAAATAATTCTAACTTTTCATTCTTTTGATCATCTCCCCAGTATGTTAAATGGGAATTCCTTTTGTGTAGACTTTGGACCAAATGAATGCTAAGGTCCCTAACAACTCTACCAAAAATTCTTTGATTCTTTTACTTTTTAATCATATTATTTTTATAATCATATTTTATTATAGTTCTCCTCTCTTTTGTTAGATTATTCATGTAAGTGTTTATTGTCCTATATGTAAGTTCTTTTCTGTGAAATAATCAGATTGATTCCATAACATTTTTAGATTGATTCTATTTACAATTCATTGATTTTGTCCTGTAATTGCCCACATCATGGTTCTTTGTCTCACAGCTTAGTTCATTAATTCAACTGGATTATAATAAGTCAAGTTTAGAAATCCAGTTCTCCTGCTAATCGCTGTTCTATTTTTGCCTCAAGAAAATCTGTCATCCTCGAGAGATGTGTGTGGTTATCAGGGAGTCTGGTCCAGTATGGACACATTGCTGAGTTATTCTTCAAAGATGTCCAAAGAATCTGGTCCACTATCTCTAACCTTGCAGGTGGACTCAAACAAGGGAATATTTCTTAGTCACAGGAGGGAAGGAGGGAGTTCATGCTCGCTCCTAATTCCCAATTGTAGAGGAATCATATTTTCCCCAATGCCTCAGCATGATGCCAGGCTCTTTTTACCAATCATAATTCATTCCCCACCTACAATGTCCTATTCTTTGTTCTATACTCCCTAAAACTACAAAAGAGAGCCACCTTCCTCATTTCAGAGTCTTTGATTGGGAAGCTGAAAACTTATTTATTGATAAATTCATACTTTAGTAATAAATTGATCATGCTTGGAACTGTGTGTCTCAGTAGTAACATCAAATGTAACATCTACTTCTACTCATAAAATCAGGAATGTGTTATTGTTTTATGTATATATTTAATTCTAATTCCTAATATTGAACCATTCTTATGTGCCCTCAATTCAACTTGGTCTTAGTTTTTAGGGTTTTTTGCTTTGTTTTGTTTTTATTGCAGTCTTTTCCTAGAACTATGTTTAAAAATGTTAATCAATGTTTATTAGTGATATTTTGCCTTTTTCCTTTAATCCCTTTTCCTCTTATTTCCCAGTTGGAAAAGAAATATTTCTGAACCCAAATGTGTGTATATGTGTATTCTTTCCTCTTTGGACTAGTTCAAATGAAACTGTCACTCAAATGTCACCCACAACCTCCCACTTACGCCTTCTTGTTGTGTAGGGTTCTACTTAGGCACTCCATTTATGTGAGATAATTTTCCCTATTGTTCTCTCCTGCCCACCTAGTCTAGTAGTGTGTTACTCTTTCCCATCCTTCTTTTGAGATGACCAAATATAATAGACTCTTCTGTCTAATTGGTCTTCCTCCATGATCCCTGATGAGGATGATAGAGTTCTGTGAGACTATACAAATCACCTCTTCATTGTAACAAAAAAATAGCTTAAGCTTTTTTAGTTGCTTTTGATTGCTTGCTCATGTTCATGTTTTTATGCTTCTCTTAACTTTTGTGTTTGTATAAGATTGTCTTATGGATTAAATAAGATAATATTTGTAAAGTGTTTAGCACAAGACCTGGCACATAGTAAATATCTGTTCCCTTTCCCCTTTCTAAGGTTTTTCTTTAACATGACAAATCAAAAGGTCCACTACTTTTATAATTGACTAGACTAGCTAAGGCTTTTAGAAAATCCTCTTAGTCACACAGTTTTTGATAGCCACTAAATAGCTCTGCAACTTTAGGCAAGTTAATTTGCCTAGGGATCACTTTAGGCTACACCCTAGAATTTATCTTCTAAGTTAAAGTAGGGCTGCAAATAGCTTTGGTGCAGGAGTTTGCTAGACTTTCAAAATAAAAGCTATTTTATATATGACAGTTCTATTTTAACTCTCCCACATTTTTAGAAATTTAGAAAAATTTAGAATTTAGAAAACTTAGAAAAACATTTCTAATTTTTACTTATACCCATAATACAAGATCAAAATAATAATAGTGAATAATTTTTAATATATTGCTGTACATTCTGCAAATATTTTAGTCAATGTTGTAACAAAAAAAAATTACTTAAAATAATCAATAGTTTTCTTTCTCTACTTTATCTCCCAAGTTTGTATACCAGGATAATATGTGTCAAGAAAAAGTTTGCAATTACTTTATTTTTCCATTTTTGTGAATGGTTTATGTAGCATGAAAACTGTTCTCTGAAAGCTTCATTGAATTAACTTGCAAAAAGTCATTCCCCAATTGATAAGTGGTCAAAGGATATGAACAGGCAGCTTTCAGAGGAAGAAATTAAGGCTGTCTATAGTCATATGAAAAAATGCTCTAAATCACCATTGATTAGAGATGCAAATCAAAACAACTCTGAGGAACCACATCACACCTATCAGATTGGCTAACATGACAAAACAGGAAGATGATAAATGTTGGAGAAGATGTGGGAGAGTTAGAACTCATTGCTGGTGGATCTGTGAACTGATCCAACTATTTTGGAGAGCAATTTGGAACTATGCCCAAAGGGCTACAAAAATGTGCATACCCCTTGACCCAGTAATATTGATTCTAGGACTATATCCCAAAGAGATCATAAAAATGGGAAAGGATCTCACATGTACAAAAATATTTATAGCAGCAATCTTTGTGGTGGCTAAAAACTGGAAATTGAGGGGATGCCTATCAATTGGAGAATGGTTGAATAAGTTGTGCTATATGAATGTAAATGAATACAATTGTGCTATAAGAAATGATGAACAGGAAGACTTCAGAGAGGCCTGGAAGAACTTATATGAACTGATGCTGAGTGAAAAGAGCAGAACCAGCAGAACTTTGTACCCATTAACAACCACAGTGTGTGAGGAATTTTTCTGGTAGACTTAGCCCTTCACAGCAATGCAAGGACCTACGGACTCTTGAGGCAAAATGCCTTCCACATTCAGAGAAAGAACTATGGAATTGGATCGCAGAATGAAGCAGACTATTTTCTTTTGTATTATGTTTTTTTTTTGTTTTTCATTGTTTCTCCCATTCATTTTACTTCTTCTATGCAACATGACTAAAGTCAAAATGTATTTAGTAAGAATGTATGTGTAGAATCCATAGATGATTGCATACCATCTTGGGGAGGGAGGCGAGCAGGAGAAAATCTAAGATTTATGGAAGTGATTGTAGAAAACTGAAAACAAATAAATTAATTTAAAAAATAAATTAAAAAATGAATTACCTTGTAAATCAACCTACTCTATCTACACTTGAGATTTCCATGTATGTATATGTGTGTCTGTGCGCATGTGTTTGATTTGAGAGTTTTCCACTTTTTCTTTCTGAGACTGAGTTTTTAGTAGTTGTTATCTACCGATATCCAAAAATACTCTCCTTCCTTCTTCAATGTATTCAGTGCCTGGATTATAGTCTTTCTCTCCTCCATGTGACCTACTTTCATCTTAAGGGACTTCAACGTGCATATTTATGTGACCTCAAACACCATCATTTCCTTGCACTTAGTAACTGACCACGATTTATTCCTCCATGCCACCTCAAGTATACACAGAGTAATTACACCCTTGACTTTTCCATTGCTGAAAAGTGTTCCACTTCCATGTTCGTTAACTCTGGAATTCCTTTGTCTAATCATAATTTGTTTTCACTCCACCTATCCTTCTGCTTGTAACTCCTAACCTTATTCTATATTCTTATCATGACACACCAATCCCTCCAACAATAGATTCTTTCCCACTTGATCCATTTCCAGTATCTACTGTCCTTTATCTCTTCTCTTTTTTGGCTAAACTCCTTTAGAAGGTGGTGTGTAAGTGCTTCCTCTGCTTACTTTCTTCTCATTCTCTTCTTAACTCTATGATCTGGCTTATACAGCAATGAGGTCAGCAAAAGAGCTCTGTAGACCTTTTGCTGGCTGCTTGTGAAAATTGGAAAGTATACCAGTGCCATGCCAGGAAGCTGAATCACTTCCATTGGAATTGTCTTAGGAAGATCCTGAAGATCACCTGACAAGATAAGGCACCAGACACTGAAGTCCCTTCTCAAATTAAACTGCCAGACTTTCAAACTCTGTTGCAGGGAGCGCAACTCCAAACATACCCTTTCCTAAAACTCTATTTTACAGAGAATTTGTGCAAAAAGGCACTTACATGGTGGTATGAAGAAGCAATACAAGCACATTCTGAAGTCCCTCTGAAAAACTTTGAAAATGATTGTGTGACCTGGGAGATGCTGGCAAAAGATTGTCTAGCATTGCCTGCCAACATGAAAGAAGGCATTGTGCTCTATGAGAAAAGTAGAACAGGAGTAGCTCAAAAGAAATGTGAGTTGTAAAAGTTCTGAGAATTCACCCCAAATACTCACATGGACTATTGATGCCTCACCTGTGGTGGAGCATTCTGAGTTTGGTCTGATCAGGCAGTAGAATACACTATAACTTGACTCTAACATAGTGATGTCATATTGGTCTTTTTAAGAATGACAGTGGGGCAGCTAGGTGGCACAGTGAGTAGAGCACTGGCCCTGGAGTCCAGAGGACCTGGGTTCAAATCTGACCTCAGACAATTGACATATACTAGCTGTGTGACCTTGGCAAGTCACTTAACTCTAACTGCCTTGCCTTCCCTCCTCTAAATAAAAAAGGACAGAAACGAAACTGACCAATAATCTGGCTATTGATCACATTATTCAACTGAAATTTCTCTCTAAAATTATAATGATCCCTTAATCACTCGATCTAATTACTTAATTCTCATTTCATTGCACTTACTAATTTCTCATAATTTATTCCTCCACGCCATCTGAACTATACACAGAACAATTACACTCTTGACCTCACATGAGCCTTAAAACTTTTAATGACTTCTTCCCCCTGATATTCTCATCTCTGTAGGTTTTAATGATAGTGTTCCTTTCTGGTTCTCCTATTTATCTGACCGTCATTTATCAGTCCATATTCTTTGCTTGATGTTTATCCAGGCTGAGCCTGCTAAATATGGGTGTTCTCCTAGGCTCTCTTGCGGGCATTTTTCTCTTTTCTCTCTATGTTACTTTACTTAATGATCTCAATAGTTTTGATGGATTCATTCATGATTGATTGCCTTGCAAAAAATTCTCAGAGCCTTTACCATCCCATAAGTAGATTAATATAACCAAAAAATAATAAAGAAAGAAGTTAAGAAGATGAATAGAATTTTGGAATAATTAGATAGGATAGGCCTCAGGAGAAAATTGAATGGGAATAGAAAGGAATATACCTTTTCTTCTCTGCAGGTCATGGCACCTATACAAAAATACACATAAAAGTCTCTCAAACAAATGCAGAAAAGGAAAACATTAATAAACGTATTCTTTTCAGATCATAATGCAACAAAAATTACATTCAGTAAATGGTCATGGAAACAAGGATAATAAATTAATTTGAAATTAAATGACTAAATCCTAAAGAATAAGTGGGTCAAAGAACAGAGAACAACAGTCAATAATTTCATCAAATGATGATGAAGCAGATTTCAGAAAGACCTGTACAAAGTAATGTAAAATAAAATGAGCAGAACTAGGAAAACATTGTACACAGTATCAGCAACAACATGTGATGACCAACATGATAAATGACTCTGTTCTTCTCAGTAAACACAATGATCCAAGACAAGTCCAAAAAATTTATGAAGAAAAATGCTATCCATATCCATATCCAGATGAAGAACTGATGGACTCAGAATTCAGATGGAAGCATATATTTTTCTTTTACTTCATTCTTTCTCATGGTTTTATTTTCTTTTTATCTGTTTCTTTTTCCACAAATGTGAATCTTCCCCTAGGATTATGGGGTTATTTTTTGGCTCCAAATTTTCATTTTAGCTTCATGTATATGTATAGAATTTCTGTCAACATGAACAGATGTTTATACCCTAGTATATGTGAGCACCTCTCTTTCTAGTACACTTGTGCCCAGCAGGGAATTGATTTTAACACATTTTAGTTAGTCAATAAATAAGCATTTATTGTTTATTTGATATGTGTCACTCACTGTACTAAACTGAGGATATAAAGAGAGGCAAAAATAGCTCTTGCCTTCACGAAACTCATATTATAATGTGGGAGATAACATGTAAATAACTAGGCACATACAGCAGTGTGTAGTACTGGAAAAAAGTAGTAGATTCTTTATATATATATATATATATATATATATATATAATAAATTTATTTATTTAACTTTTTACATTCATTTTCACAAAATTTTGGGTTCCAAATTTTCTCCCCATTTGTCCCCTCCCCCCACTCCAATACACCAAGCATTCTAATTTCCCCTATCATCAATGTGCCCTCTCTTCTATCATCCCTCCCTTCCCTTGTCTTCCATGGCCTGAGCCCATTGAATATCTATTTTGGATGCTTGGGATACAGAAGCCTTGACTTCTACGTCTTTCCCAGATGGTAAGCATTGTTCTTTCTCATCAGAAAGGAAAGGAGGAAGTATCTGCTCACCAAGAAAGTAACCTTCTATGGTCTTATTTTTTTTCCCTTTTCTGGGCATTTTCCCAGGCCGTTACTTGACTTCTGAGATTCCTTTCCACACTCACCTAGCCTCCAGATCTGCCCAGCTAGTACTTGGGGTCTGAGATTCAAATGCTATTTCCAAGCCTCAGGGCTTTCAGTGGTGGCATGGCTGCTATTCAATGTAAGATTAAATTCAGGTGCTCAGGTTGGGGCAGGGCTGCTATTCAATGTGAGATCAAGTTCAAGTGCTCAAGTGGGGGCAGGGCTGCCACACAGGGCTCAGTTCCCTCGGGGGTTTACGTGGAGACCTTCAACAATGTGGATCTGAGCTTCTGCCTGCTTTGGGAGCCCCTGTCAGCTGCTGCCTCCACTGCTGCCTCCCAAGGGGACCCTAGTTATGGAGACACCCTGCTCCCCTCTCGGCCAGTCAAACAGGTTCTCTCACTGACCTTTGCACCTGTGGGTGGAGGGAATTGTGTGGCTGCTGGAGATTCTGTCCATGAAGCCTGCTTTGATCAGCTCCTCTCAGGGCCACGGCCAGGGCAGGGCTGGGCTCTGCTCTGGGTCCAGTGCACAACAGACCTTTGGTGTTGGTTTTTCTGGTCTCTCTGGAACAGAAATCTCCTCCACTCCATTGTTCTGTGACTTCCACTGCTCCAGAATTTGTTGGGAGTTCTTCTTTACAGATATTTTATAGGCTGTGGTTTCGGAGCTAGAGTATGTGTGTCTTTCTACTGCACCATCTTGGCTCCTCCCCTCAAAAGTAGTAGATTCTTAAGAAGGGAAGGCAATAGCTGCTGGGAAAGGCTGAATATTATTATGAGGCATGGGTTTAGTCTAATGAGGAGCTGGGACAGGGGGAGGGGTGGGGCTGAGACTTTGATTGTATTATTGCTTATGGTCAAAGAGACTCATCTGCAGCTAGACCACTTACAGAATTGAACAATGACCCAGAATTCACCCGGATTAGATTCTCTTTACCCTTTAAACATAAATAAGCTTTCCCAGTTGGATAGGTTCCCATTCAAGATTGAAGAAAATGTCAATCCAATCCCATCATCATTCTTATGTGTAAGGGACTGTTTTGGATTATTCTTTAAATGAGGAAATGAATCAAGGGATGGACCTTTTAATTAAAAAAAAATCAAACTAGGAGGGGAAGCCACTCAGAGTTGCTGGTCAAAACAGAAAAAATTACTATAGACATTTACTCTGAGCCAGGAAGGGTCAAAATTTAGTAATGAAATGGAGCTTGGGCAGGGACCTATTGTGGTCCAGTCTAGGATCTCCAGGTCTGGTGGTTGAGAAAAAAGAAAGAAACAAAAAAGAAAGAAAGAAAGAAAAGAGAGACAGGAAGGGAGGAAGAGTCTCTCATTGCTATCTCCAATCCTCCTGATGAGTATCTGGCCTCTAGACCCAGACGGCTCTGGTGGACAAAGTGAGGTTGGTGTCCTTGCACAGTCCTCCCTCACTCAAATCAAAGTCAACTGCAAATCATACCATCATTTCCCTGATGTCATAGACTTCTTTGAAAACAAAGTTCAAACACAACTTGTGAGTACTTCAAGCTGCCTATGTTGAGGCTTAGGGGTGCTGGGCACCCCGAAGTACCAGCACACTGGGTCCTGCTCAAATTAATTTGGCACAAGCCTTCTTAAAGTCAAAGAAAAACAAAGTTTAAAAAAGATTTGCCATTTTGGGTTGACTTTTAAGGAGCCTAAGCATGTGTAATGCTCATATTCACAAGTGGGCCAGATAGAATCTTAGCTAGACAGAGTCTGAACTGGATTAAACCTGAGCACCTTCATGGAGGCAAGATGGACTTTAAATACAGAAAAAGACTGAGGGAAGCATCCAGGTGTTGCCAGGTAGTCTCAGGTCCCAGGGATGGTCTTGATTGGGAGGATCCTGATGGGAGTGGTTGGTAATAGGATCAAAGGGAGGAATATCAACAGAATGCTAAATAGAAGATGGAGAGTATCTGGCCTGGGAGAAAATGGAAGAGGAATCCAAGGAGCCCCTCTCCCCTAAGGTCAGACTTTCCTGGGACCCTTCAGACAAATGTGACATAAGCCCTCCGTTCCAAGTGAAGAAGGTCTTGGCTTGAGCTTGTACCCTATCACATGAATGTGGACCTGGCCAACTGGGGAACTCAGCTCATCCTCTCCCTGTCCCTGTAGCTCTCCTTCTAATCTCCAAAGCAAGGCAAATTTTGATGGCCTTTAGGGTCCAGTTAACTTGGGGTTTATGGATAAGAATCCTTCTATCCTTCCTTCCTCCCTTGCTGTTTTTGTTCTTTCTTTCTTTCTCTTTTTCTTTTTCCTTCCTTCCTTCCTTCCTTCCTTCCTTTCTCTCTTTCTTCTTTCTCCCTCCTCAAAGACCAAACCTTAAAACTCATTTCACTCTGGATCTCCTAGAATAGACCACAAAAGATGAATGCCCAAGGTCCAATTAATGGCTATATTTTGGGCCCTCAGGCTCACAGTGAATGTCATTAGTTACTGTTTCCCTTTTGTCCAGCAACCCTAAGGGTCTTCACCTCCAAGTTTGATTTCTTTTTTGGTAATTATAGGAGTCATCTCTTGGCTCACTTCTCAAAGAGGCCTATTCAGTGAATGGGCTTTACCTCACTAAAAGTGAGAACCTGAAAAGGCCTTAGCCAAAAAGGGCCAGGATCTCTCAATGCATCCAGAATCATCTCTACTCGTCCCAATGAATATCTGGCCACAGGATGTAGATGGCACTGGAGGAGAAAGAGAGGTTGATGTTCTTGCACAGTCCTCCCTCTCTCAATTCAAAGTCAACTGCTACTCATGCCACCATTTCCCTGATGTCATGATTCTCTTTGAAAACAGAAGATGAAAACAACCTGTGAGTAATCCAAGCTGCCTACATGGGGACTCAACCAGCTTGAGCCTCACTTAATGACTTTATTTTGGGCCTCCTGGCTCATCAAGAATGTCAAAAGAAACTCTTCCTTGGAGATCAACAATGGCAAGACTCTTCCACTCCCAGTTTGTTAATTTTTTTATTTAAAGGGCCATCACTTGTCTCACATCTCAAAGAGACATGTTCACTGAATGAGTGCTAGCTCATTCAAAATGAGATCCTGACGATTCCTGTGCATAAAAATGCCAGTCTCCTCTACATCTTGAGCCTTCTCCAGTTGTCTTAACAGATATCGAGCTACAATACCTGAATGGCTCTGGAGGACAAATTGAAGATTGTGAAATTGCACAGCCCTCCCTTAGTCAAATCTAAATTAACTGCCAGTCATGTCGTCATTTCTGTGACATCATGGTCCTCCTTGAAAATAAAGGACAAACACAACCTGTGAATAAACAGAGAGCTGCCTGAATGAGGCCGCTGTCAGTTTGGAAACTCCGTTCTTTGTCTCTTTCTTTGTCTTTCTCCCCCTCTTCATTTCCTTCTTCTCTCTCAGGGAAGGTAAATTCTGATGTATCGAAGCCGACCTGGTAACTTGGAATTCTTGGTAGCTTGAATTCTACCTTCCTTCCTTCCTCTCTCTTTCTTCCTTACTAGTTTTCTTTCTGTCTCTTCCTTTTTTCACATTTTCTTTTCTCTTTTTTCCTCTCTTCTTTCTCACTCTCTCTTTCTTTTTTCTCTTTCATTCTTATTTATTTCTCTTTTTCTTTCTGTTTCTTTTCTTTCTCCATTTCTTTGTTTTTTTTCGAGGAAGGTAAATTCTAATGTCTAGAAATTGCGGGGGCGGAGCCAAGATGGCGGAGTAGAAAGACTCACCTATGCTAGGTCCGAACCCACAGCCCATAGATTTCCTGTAAAAAGAACTCCTGACAAATTCTGGAACAGTGGAGGCCGCGCAGCAACACAGTGAAGGAGATTTTCGTTGCAGAGAGCCCTGAAGAACCGACCGCAAAGGTGCCCCGGACACGGGAGCGGAGCCCCGTCCGGCCGAGCGCTCCCCTCCCCCGCCCGGCCACGCGGCACTGAGAGGAGCCAGCAGAGCCCAGCAGGCGGCAGGGACCTGGATCTCCGGGCGGCCGCGAAGGTCCCACCACCCACAGACACAGGTCAGTGAGAGAGACGGGCTGAGAGGGGAGCGGGGGATCTCCGGGACTCGGACCCCCTGGGAAGCGGCCGCTGCAGCAGAGGCTG
>CM053771.1:309677208-309768168 GCA_028658325.1 Potorous gilbertii | reverse complement strand
GGATTCAAACTATGTCTTTTATAAATATGCCATGTAAGCAAAAACTGAAATTTATTAAATTAACACTTTTCTGGAACCTACAAAAACACACTTTACCAACTGGGCAAATACCAAGGCAAATATTGCCATGAGGCAATACACCAGTCACCCAGCCCTAGTTCTGACTCTGTTTGGAGCTCATAAGTTACAGGATCTTCTTATCATTATTACATTAATAGAAAATGGGAGGGAGAGGAAAGAAGGCACAGACACAGAATACACCGGATCAAGTAATCCTTTAATATAACTGTGCTCCCACTAATCCCACTGAACAACCACTTAAAAGCTTTCATTTTGGAACTGCGTTAGAACAATGATAATATCTATTCACTCTAAGCCCCAGGATGAGAACCTGATGATATACTCCATATCATTAGCATAAGATGGACTCCATTCTTTGATTCTCAGTCTTTCAAATGGCTGCATAAACAATGCCAAAATTCCACAAATATAAACATAATAATGTTTCAGTAATGTTATTAGTCTTAAACCACGTGGAATGCCAAGGGTTGGATGCTGAACATTTTGATGTTCTCACTGATCTGGAATTCGCTGTTCATGAAAATCTGCTTTAATGAGGAATAACAACTCTTGACAAAGGATCATCATTACCTTTCTTCATTTCAAAAATTGCCTTGACATGATGAGGTGCTCTGATCAATCCCAGATTCTCCTTTGTTGTGGAAATATCTATTAAACAATAGGAACCACGGCCTCAAAGGCCAAAATGTCAGGATTACTAATATTATGTTGAGGAAACTTTTATCTCTGACAGCATAGCACAAATGAGAGGAGAGGGCAAAAAAATAGCATAGAAAAAAACATACCCTTCCATCTCAATGACAGGATTCCTCCTTCCATTGTCTGTCTGAATAATCAACTTGCAGAGAATGGCTTTCTTCTGTAGAGTTTTAGCCCAGACAAAGAATTTCTATCTGGCTAGCCTCTATATCTTTCTGAAATTTGAGAGTCCTGGAGCCCAGCTCGCTCATAGCCACAAGTCTGTGGACTGTAAAATCTGGGCGTAGGTCAGTTGGTATAGCACCAATCTGGCTAGGGCTTTTAGCATCACTAATTTCAGTCCTAGTACGTATCTGAGTAGCATAGTTGATAACCCTGACCTCACAACAGGCAACTGTGCACAGTTCTTATACATGGCACTTAGAAGAAGAAGGTAAAAGCTCAGGCCAAACACCATGGGCACTATAGCTATACTATTATTTCTGGGAAATTGTCAGAAAGCTTTCCCACATCTTTTCTCTGAGAATAGCAGTTCAAATATACTACTACTACTACTAGGCAAGTCACTTAACCTGTTTTCCTCAGTTTCTTCATCTGTAAAATATGAACTGGAGAAGAAAATGGCAAACCATTCTAGTACGTCTGCCAAAAAAAACCCCAAATGGGGTCACAAGGAGTTGGACATGACTAAAATAACTGAACAGAACCAATAAGGAGATTATTAGAAGGCAGCTAGATAGCTCAGTGGAGAGGGTGCTGGACAGAAGTCAGGAAGACCTGAGTTCACATTCAGTCTCAGACTCTTTCTACCTATGTGAAGTCACTTGCACAAATCACTTAACTTTTGTTTGCCTTTATCCACTGCATAAGGAAATAGAAAACCACTCCAGTATCTTTGCCAAGAAAAGACCATGGACAGAATTGGCATGATATAGTCCACTGGGTCACCAAGAGTCAGACATAACTGAGTAACCGCACAACAAATGGCTGCTCTTTATGTGAAATTTGTCCATGTACTGCCTAAAATCTGCCACAGGAGGGTTCACACAATAAGTTAGGTGCCTTTGTTGTTTTCCATTACTTCAAAACAATACTAATTGAGTGTTTGGGATGTCCATCAACTATCCCTTGCTTTCATCATATAATGAACCCCCATCCTTTCTTTGATGACATTATTTACTCAGCTGGGTACTGAGTATTTACTACTGGGTATTGAAACCCACTCAAGGTTATCATGAACTCCATTTTCTATCATTCAAACCATGATATACAGTTGGATGGACAACCTGGAGAGGAAATATGTATGTGTGTACGGTTGTGTACATGTGTGGGTAAGTGTGTACACTGGGGTGTGTTGGAGGAACAAATGGACAATTATGTTGGGAACAGAACAAGAGGAGAAAAACAGGTTGGATTATTTTGGGGAAACTGTAAAATTATTTTAAAGATCCCAAGTATCTCCCTAAATCAAAGGCCATCTTCTTAATATCACTATTTTTCCTGTGCTGTTGTAGAGCTGTGATCCTGTCACACCAAAGCTTCATATATATTCAGTGCTTAATAAATATTAGTTAAGTTAAACTGAATTATCTCATTTGATTTCACAGTAACTTTGTGGGTTAGGCAGGACAGGTATAGTACTACCACAATTTCACTTAGGAAAAAACTCAGGATCAAAGAATTTACCTAACTTTTGACCAGATCTTAATTTCTAGTTCAGTGTTCTTTCTACTATACTAGGGGTCTCCAAAGTACAGTGTGCAAGACTGGAGTGCAGGGAAAAAATATTAGAACTTTTCCCTATGTTTCTTATCTAAAGGTAAGAAATGAAATTTTATAATCTTTCAAATCTTTTTTGATTTGATTAAAACTTCAAAAAAAGTCAAATTGATCAGTTACTTCTAAATACAAGGAAATTTCTGTATAGACCTTATAAACAATAGACATCAATTACATGAACCCCAAAAATTACACCAATCAGAGATTATTTGTCTGATATCAAGATCAACCAAATGGCTACAGAGTAGGAAGAGTACAATCAAATGCCCCCTCAGAATTATTCCAAAAATAACTAAAAAATGTGCTAGACTGATTTTGGAGCAAAAAAGAAAGAAAAATCATGAGTCATTTTTTTTCCAGCCCATGTCAGCAGAGAGAGAGTTCTCTGGACTGTGGTGATGAGGTATAGTCAAGAGGGTACACCAGATGGACACTTCCAAAGGTGGGACTGAACTGTAGCTATACTAGGGTAAGAAAAGGTCCAATATCTAGCATGGAAGAACCTAACTCCATGCAAAAAGAAGAAAAATGACATATCTGTACAAAAATATTTCTTTTAAAGCAGATCTTTTCACAGTGGCAAAGAACCGGAAATTAGGAGGATGCTCGGTAACTAGAGAATAGCTGAACAAGTTGTATATATGATTGTGATGGAATACTGTTATGCTTTAAGAAACAACAAGCATAATGCTTTCAAAAAAAAAAACCCTGGAAAGGCTTTTATGATTTGATGCAAAGTGAAATGAGCAAAAACCAGGAGAACACTGTAGAGAGTAACAGCAATATTGTACAAGGATCAAATGAAAATGACTTAGCTATTCAAAAGAACAATAATCCAAGACAATTCTGAAGGACTTAAAATGAAAAATGCAATTCCATCTCCTGAGAACAAAATGACAGAGTCTAAATACAGAGGCGTGTTGTTTTCCCACTTTATTTTTCTTGATATTTTCTTTGTAACAGGGCTAATGTTTTGTATGACTATAAATGTATAATATATATCAAATTACTTTTCTAGGATGGGGAGAAGAAGGAGGGAGATGGAGAGAATTTGGAACTTGAAAATTCAAAATATTAATGTAAAAAACATTTTACATGTAAATGAGAAAAAATAAGATTCTTGCTCTTAAAAATAAAAAGTGTATGTTTTTAAATTTTAGGAACTGCCATTTTCAAAGCATATGGACTGTATATTTAGATATGACTCACATGACATTAAATGCTATACTTGACTTGAGAATGGCAATATTTTTTAAGACAATGTCTAATTCCAATTAAATCTAGTCTTTACAAACTGCTTTCTACAAGTGAAGTACAATTCTAGGCATTGTGGACACTAAAACCAAATAAAAACTTTTTAAGTCAGCCAAGAAAACCAAATAAAAACTTTTTAAGTCAGCCGTCACCCTCTAACAATACATTCTACTACTGGGATACAACAGGAAAATGAGGGAGAATTCACTAAAAACTGAATCAAAAAAGGATTTCTGTAAAAATGTCCCATGAGCTGCCATTTTTTTTTTCTGTTACATTTTAAGTTCTGAACTGTCTCCCTTCCTCGCTCCTCCATCCCTACTCTGCACTAGAGAAGGTCACCACTTGACACAGATTTATAAATATATGGAAAACCATACTATTTCTATTCATTTTATTTATCAGTTCTTTCTCTGGAAGTAGATAACACCTTCCTTCATAGGTACGTTATGGCAGATTTGATTATTTAGAGTACTTCTAATAACTTGGTTTCTCACAAATGTTCTTCAAACAATATTTGCTATTGCTGTAGACAATGTTCTCCTGGTTCTGCTCATTTCACTTTTCATTATTTCATGCAACAAGCTAAGGCTTTAAAGGAAATTAAGAATCCTAGAAGATGATGGTAACACAGGCAAAAAAAAAAAATCCTGTGCAAAAGCATCAAGGTGGGAGAAAGAATGTCAAAACAGGGAGGGACATAGGCCAGTTTTACGGCAATGTAGTGCGCAAGAAGGGGAATAATGTAAAATATGTCTGGAAAAAAGGCAATCAATTAAGTATTTATTAAGTGCCTAGCTGTAGGCCAGGCATTATGCCAAGCTCTGAGGATACAGAGAAAGGCAAAAGACAGTCCCTGCTCTCAGGGAGCTCACAATTTGGGATTGGGAGGGTGTGGGGGAAGGGGGCAACATGCAAAAAACGATATACCAAGCTACAGACAGGATAAATTGAAAATAACCAACAGAAGGAAAACACTGGCATTAAGGGAGATTGGGAAAAGCTTCCTAGAGGTGGGATTTTATCCAGGATCTGAAAGAAGCTAGGGAAGACAGGAGGTAGAGATTAAGAAGGAAAACATTCCAGACAAGGGGGATAGCCAGAAAGCTGTAACAGCAAGTACCCTGACACACCTCCTGGATGACCTGCCAGCAGAGGTTCTTAGATGTGCTTTTCCTAAGGAAAGCAACGTAAAAGGGGGTCAACAATCTATTTTAATTACATTCACCAACGGAGTAAACACAAACAGAAATAAAGACCAACAGACAGGGCTTCTAATTGTCTAACCACAAACAATACATACATCATAGATCAACAGACAGATCCAATTGTCGGACAATTACATACATACATAAATAGTTACCAGAGAGAGAAACACCAATATCTGGATTTTCAAAGCAGGGGTGGTGGGGGGGATGTTCCTTAACAGCTCTCATATGGCACAAGAATCTTTTTTCCAAAGAGTAAGCCCCAAAGCAAAACTTCACTTTTCAGAAATAACACTTTTCAGAGCCCAAAGTTGACCCAGAGCCTCATTAGAAATTACAAAAGGTGTGGGCCTACCAACAAAACAAGACTTCCCCAATTAAGCTTCCTTTAATGGGCTCTACCTGAGGCCTATTAATGAGCAGGGAAGATCTTTAACTCTTACAACAGCCCATGAAAATACTCCAAGTTGAGAGATGGAAGGCCTTCTGTGGGGAACAGCAAAGAGGCCAGTGTCACTGGATTGCAGGATCCTTGGGACATGAGGGGAGCAGGAAGGCAAATGTTTAAATGTAAGAAGACAAGAAACAGCAAGAGAGGTAGGAGGGGACCAGGTTACAAAGGGCTCTGGATGTCAAGAATAGGGTTTTATATTTGACACTGGAAGTGCTGGAGAGCCACTGGAGGGTGACACAGACAGACCTGTACTTTAGGAAGGTATCTTTAGCAGCTGAATGGAGAATGGACTGGGGCCAGAAAAAGAGTGATAGGCAGACCCACAATCGGACTATAATTATATCACCTCTATAAAATCTTGAGAATCATCTAAATGTTTTCATGAAAAGATGAAAAAAAATGGGCTGGCTTTCCCAAAAAGTGTTTTCAGCAGACCATATATTTAAAGTTGTATAAATTACTCAAAAGTATAGAAATTGTAAGATCATACTATGTTTGGGTTTTTTGACCCAGCAGAATGTAGACAGGCACCTGCCTAAAAGGCTCTCTTCCTACAAGATGTAGTTGGTGAAAAAAATTTAAGCAGGTTTCTCTGATAAAGACCTCACTGCTCAAACATAAAGAGAACTGAGTAAAATTTATAAAAATACTAGTCATTCCCAAATTGATAAATGATCAAAAGATATGATCAGCTTTCAGTTGAAATAACCAAAGTTATATATAGCCATATGAAAAATACTCTAGCCCACTATTTATCGGAGAAATGCAAATTAAAACAATTCTGAGGTATTACTTCATATCTGTTAGATTGGCTAAAAGGACAGAAAAGGTAAATGACAAATGTTGGAGAGTATGTAAGGAAAATGAGACATTAATGCACTGTTGGTGAAGTTGTGAACTGATTTAACCATTCTATAGAGCAATTTGGAACTATGCCCAAAGGGCTATAAAACCACACATACCCTTTGACCTAGTAATACCACTAAAAGGTCTGTATACCAAGAGATTAAAAAACAAAAAGGAAAAGGACAAAATATGAACAAAAATATTTATATCACCTCTTTCCTGGGAGCAAAGAGTTAGAAATTGAGGGGATATTGGGGAATGGTGGAACAAGTTGTGATAGGTGACTATGATGGAATACTATTATACTATAAGAAATGATGAGCTAGAGAAACCTGGAAGACCTACAGGAGCTGACGCAAAGTGAAATGTACTACGTACAAAGTAACAGCAATATTTAAGATGATCAGCTGTGAATGACTTAGCTATTCTCGGCAATACAAGGATCCAAGACAACTCTGAAGGACTTACGATGAAAAATGCTACCCATCCTCAGAGAAGGAACTGATGGTGTCTGGATACAAACCAAAGCATACTTTTTTACTTTATTTTTCTTGAGGGTTTTTTGTCTATTTTCTTTTACAATATGACTATTATGGAAATGTTTTGCATGACTACACACTTACAACTTACATTGAATCACTTGCATTCTCAATGGGGGTAGGGAGTGAAAAGGGAGAGAATTTGAAATTCAAAGTTTTAAAAGCAAATGTTAAAAATTGTTTTTACATATAACTGGGGAAAAATAAAATAATAAATATTTGAAAGCTGAAGAAAAAAAAAAGACATGAACTGATGCAAAGTGAAATAAGAAGAATCAGGAAAACATTATACACAACAACAACAATATTGTACAATGATCAAATGTGAATGACCTTGCTATTCTCAAGAATACAATGATCCAAGGCAATTCTAAAAGACTTATGATGAAAAAAGCTATCCATCTCTAGAGAAAGAACTGATGGAGTTTGAATGTAGATAGATTGAAGCACACTTGTTAAAATTTTTCTTTATTTTTCTTGGGTTAATTCTTTGGTCTGTGTTTTCTTTCACAACATGACTAATAGGGAAATATGTTTGTGACTGCACATGTATAACCTATATCAAATTGCTTGTCTCCTCCAGAAGACAGGAGGGGAGGAACACAGGGAGAGAATCTGGAACTCAAATATTTTAAAAACAGATGTTAGAAATTTGTTTTTACATACAATTTGGGAAAAAAATAAAAGGCAAAATGAATAGCTTTTGTTTTTTAAAAAGCCACATTAAGTTTTAAGCATTTCAAAACTTACTCTACAGAGCTCCTGTAAGAACCATATATATGTATATAGGTATATGAATACAAGACTTGAACATAACATACATAAGACTTTTAAAAACAGAAATATTGCTGAGTGAAATGAGCAGAACCCGGAGAACATGATACACAGTAACAACCACAGTGTGTGAGGACTGTTTCTGACAGACTCAGCCCTTCACAGCAATACAAGGACTTAAAACATCTCCAAAGGCCTCCTTGAGGCAAAGTGCAATTCACATTGGAATCAGAACACAGAATGAAGCAGACTATTATTCTTGTGTTATGTTTTGTTTTGTTTTGGTTTTTCTCACGGTTTCTCCCATTTGTTTTCATTTATCTATGAAACATGACTAATGTGAAAATGTGTTTTTAATAAGAATGTATGTGTATAACTCATATAAGGCTGCATGGCATCTCAGGGAAGGAGGGGGAGAAAATCTAAGACACATGGAAGTGATTGTAGAAAACAGAAAAAAAAATATTTTTTTTTAAAAAATAGAAAACTGGAAACATTAAATTTTTAAAAAACAAAAATATTCCAAATTTTAAAAAATTTTACTGCTAATCAAAGAATAATTATGCTTTAAAAGCAGATACATAAATGATAGACATTTGGATTTTGGTTAACTGGCAATCAATTCTATTTTTATGTTGCAATTGCTGAACATCTCTCTACTACAAAAAAATACTTTAATCTTAACATTTCATTTATATAGTAAATCCCTTTTGTACTACATATTTTGAGAATAAATGACTACATAACCCAAATCATAGGATTTTAAAATCATAGAATTCAGCTTTGGAGCTGAAAGGAACCTTAATTGAAGTCATCAAGCTCAAATGCGTTATATTACAGATAAAAAAAGAAAAAAAGGCTAAAGTAAAGAGGTTAAGTGACTTGCCCCAAGGTCCTATTGCCTGCACATGGCTAAGGTGGAATCAGGCCTTCTTTCTATCAAATCCAGCATTCTATCTATAGATGAAAACAACTAAATATTAAAACATAAAATGTAATTTTATTCTGCATATTCTTTCTCATTCTACTTTCTAATGGCAGTAATTTTCTATATTCAAAACAAGTAATTTGTAGCTATAAATATATATATTAAATGGTTTTGTGGCACCAAGATTTTTATTAGTTTTACTTTTTAAAAATAGGAAAGCTCAGTTGAAAAGTCGGTAACAAGGGGAGCAGAGCTAAGATGGTGGAGCAGAAGGACCGACCTGTAGAAGCTCTCCCCTTACAGCTCATAAAATACCAGTAAAAATGACTCTAAACAAATTCTAGAGCAGCATAAGCCACAACATGAAGGAGTGAAAGAGATTTCCAGCCCAAGACAGCATAGAAAGCTGACAGGAAAGGTCTATTGCACTGGGATTGGAGTGGAGCACAGGCCGTGGAGCGCAGCCCAGCCTTGGTCACCCAGCATGGCAGGGACAGGACTGGAGCAGGCTTCAGGGCACAGAACCACAGTTAGCAGCTGCAGGTCGCAGATTTATCAACCCACACATGCCAAAGACAGCTTCAAAGGGCAGTGAGAAAGCTCTTTCACCTGGGTGAGAAGGGAACATGATCTGGCCCCAGCCCCGGGGCAGCAGCAGTTGCTGTGGTGGCGGCGGTGGCGGCAGCAGCAGCAGCAGTAGCAGCAGTGTCCATCTTTGGAGCCATCTGCATAAAGACCCTGAGGGAATCGAGTGCCTGATCTGAGTCTCAGCCCTGACTGACGGGTATGAGGTGAGGAGGAACACTGGTATGGTAGAGCAGGTGGAGGCTCTGGAGAGGGAATTCTACTGGCAGGTCCTGGACAGAAAAGAATTCTTGTAGTTGCTCCTAGACCAGAGTGCCAGTGAAGAGAGGAGTAATTCCTCTCCCTTGTTTGCGCCACCTTGGAGGAACTGAAAACTTACAGGTCCCCAGGGTATACCCTCCTCTTGACAAAGAACTCCAGAGGCAAGTAAATGGCTGGGAAAATGCCTAAAAAAGGGAAAAAGAATAAGACAAGAGAAAGTTATTTTCTTGGTGAGAAGGTATTTTCTATTATCCTTTCAGATGAGGAAGAACAATGCACACCATCAGAGGAAGACCTAAAAGACAAGGCTTCTCCATCCAAAACCTCCAAAATCAATATGCAATGGTCTCAGGACATGGGAGACCTCAAAAAGGATTTTGAAAATCAAGTAACAGAGGTACAGGAAAAATTGGGAAGAGAAATGAGAGTGATACAAGAAAATCATGAAAAGCAAGTCAACAGCCTGCTAAAGGAGACCCAAAAAAATGCTGAAGAAATTAACACCTTTAAAAATAGACTAACCCAAATGGCAAAAGAGATCCAAAAACCCAATGAGGAGAAGAATGCTTTAAAAATGGAAAAGGAAGTTCAAAAGCTCACTGAAGAAAATAGTTCTTTAAAAATTAGAATAGAACAGATGGAAGCTAATGACTTTATGAGAAACCAAGACCAAAAGAATGAAAAAATTGAAGACAATGTGAAATATCTCATTAGAAAAACAACTGACCTGGAAAACAGATCCAGGACAAACAACTTAAAAATTATGGGACTACCTGAAAGCCATGATCATAAAAAGAGCCTCGATATCATCTTTCATGAAATTATCAAGGAAAACTTGCCCTGATATTCTGGAAGCAGAGAGTAAAATAAAAATTGAAAGAATTCACCAATCACCTCCTAAAAGAGATTTGAAAACAAAAACTGTTAGGAATATTGTAGCCAAATTCCAGAGTTCCCAGGTGAAGGAGAAAATATTGCAAGCAGCCAGAAAGAAACAATTCAAGTACTGTGAAAATACAATCAGGATAACACAGAATCTGGCAGCTTCTACAGTAAGGGATCAAAGGACTTGGAATATGATATTCCAGAAGTCAAAGGAACTAGGACTAAAACCAAGAATCACCTACCCAGCAAAACTGAGTATAATATTTCAAGGGAAAGAATAGTCATTCAATAAAATAGAGGACTTCCAAGCATTCTTGATGAAAGGACCAGAGCTGAATAGAAAATTTGACTTTCATACACAAGAATCAAGAGAAGCATGAAAAGGTAAACAGGAAAGAGAAATCATAAAGGACTTTAGTCTAAAGTTGAACTGTTTACATTCCTACAAGGAAAGATAATATTTGTAACTCTTGAGACTTTTCTCAGTATTTGGGTAGTTGGGGTGATTATACAAATACATATCTATATAGACAGAGGGCACAGAGTGAGTTCAATAGGAAGGGATGATATAAAAAAATAAAATTAAGGGTGAGAGAGGAATATAATGGGAGGAGAAAGGGAGAAGTGGACTGGGGCCAATTATCTCATAAAAGGCAAGAAAAAGCTTTTTCAATGGAGGGGAAAAAGGAAAGGTGAGAGGGAAAACATGAAGCTTATTCTCATCACATCTGGCTTAAGGAGGGAATAATATGCACACTCAATTTGGTATGAAAATCTGTCTTACACTACAGGAAAGCAGGGGAGAAGGGGACAAGTGGGGTGTAGGCATGATAGAAGGGAGGAAAAATGGGGGTGTTATTAGAAGTCAACACTTCTGGGGAGGGACAAGGTCAAAAGAGAGAACAGAATAAATGGGGGGACAGGACAGGATGGAGGGAAATATAGTTAGTCTTTTACAACATGACTGTTATGAAAGTCTTTTGCAAAACTATACATATATAACCTATACTGAATTGCTTGCCTTCTCAGTGGAGATGGGTGTGAAGGGAGGAAGGAAGAGAAGTTGGAACTCAAAGTTTTAGGAACAAATGTTGAGAATTGTTTTTACATGCAACTGGGAAATAAAAATTACAGATAATGGGGTACAGAAATCTATCTTGCACTACAAGAAAAGAGGAGATGGCGATAAGGGAAGGGAGGGGTATAATAAGGGAGGGGTGGGATAGAAGGGAAGGCAGATTGGGGGAAGGGATAATGAGAATGCATTGTGTTTTGGGGTGGGGGAGGGGGCATATGGGGAGAAAATTTGGTACTCAAAATCTTTCGTAAATGAATGTTGAAAACTAAAAATAAATAAATAAAAACGTTGGTAACAAAATGTCATCTGCTGAAAATAGCAAGCACCTGAAACAATCATTCATTTTTTTTTTTGGAAAATTGCCAATACGATATAAAAATGTGATGTAAAAGTGAGCCCTAATGAACTCAACAAAGACAGATATTAATTTAGTTTGTAATATTTCTAATGCAATAAAATACCAGAACCTTTGGTCAATAAAGTGTACTGTAGAAACATTTTAAAGCAATTAAACTTTGCCAGTAAAATAAAAACAAGAAAACAGCATCATATCCTTTGATTCTTCATCTACTTCACTTGGATGTTATCATACAGCAAATAAGGTATTGCCCTATATTGGGACTGTGGTAGGTGAACTGAAGCAAAAATGATTCAGAGAATATAACCAGCAATCTATTTTTCAAATAACCATAATCACTGGCATATATACCAGCAGTATAAAACACCTCCACTACAGTTCTACTTCAGTGTCTTTCACAATGACATGATTCTGGATTCTCAAAGGCTTTGCCATATAACCCAAGCTCTGATAATGTCTATGCCAACTGGAAAGGCACCAAATAAAACCCTGGAGAGGAATTGTATATCTATGATCAGATGACAAGCCTAGCTAATTTGGGAGGAGAAAGGCTCACTACTGAAAAGTTAGCCAATTAAGTGATGAATTGCTTTTGGCCAGTGCAATCCATAGTATATCAAGATGGGTAGAAAACTATGAGAGAGACAAGAGTACAAATATGAACAAAATCACAGATCATTCAAAGCAAAAATAATCCTTTTGCTAGCAAGAGAAGAGGAATAAAATATTTCATATAGTGTTCTGACAAACGCCACAGGGACATAGAAATTGCTCCGGCATATGAGGATGGAGATGCTACAAACCAGTCAAACTCCAGTCATACAACTGGAAACTTTGTCTAGTTCCAATGACGTGTCAGGAGCGGTTCCAGGTAAAATGGCCCGAGTCAGTTATCAGCCATTCATCCTTAGAGGTATTCAAATGATACTAAATAAAAGCTTTTTGAGGGCAGAAATGGTCTCACTTTTATATCTTCAGTGCCTGGCACACAGTAGGTACTAAATAAATGCTCACTGAATAAAAGAACCACATTGTATTTTACTGGTGGAATATAGTGCCAGAAACTATATGATAAAGACTAATTCAGGTATCTATAACATTATACTACCACCCTGCCCTCCTCTTTCCTTCCCTATTCCCCACCCAAGACTGTGGATTATATTATTTAGCATCAACTCTCAACCTTTATCCCCTGCTCTCCAAGTCTCAATTGTCCAAATTACTAAAATCTAGAGTACCAGGCTACTGAGAATGGGTCAGAGGAAAGGGAGAGGGGGAACAGAGATATCAAACTGGGTTCCCAGATACATGTCTTAAATAAAAAGAAAAGTGGGGGGAAGCCAGAAGAACAAATATCCAGGAATTTGTCTATCTTTCCAGGAGCCCTAAGGACACAGAATTTGATCCAGATCTCTAAGAAGAATTACCAGTACATTTTCAAACTGAAGTAAAATCCTTTATTGGGCCTTAACTAGATTTTGAGAATGATCCCTAAGCCTGGAAACACTGAACCAGTCAGAAATCTGAGTGAGAGGATCATTATGAACCTAAGCTTTCTAGGTCTTTTTGACCGAATCAAAATCAAAGGGCTCAGCAGACTTTTGTCATCCCTTTTAGAGTATTATACTATCCCAGAAAGCAGAAAATTCATATAAGAAGACTACAGAGCAGTTTTGTGTATGTCACAGAAGTACTGGTACCCTGCAGTACAGTTTCACTTTTTTCCTGCAGAGAACTACTTAGGTGAGTGAGAACTATCTCGTAATGTCAGAGAACTATTACTGGTATTTCATAGAATCTTCACTTTTCATTTAATTTATAAAAGTTTTCATAACCTCTCATTATCCTCCAATCTTTGCTCTTGAAAAAGTCCCTATTACTTAGCCCAGTTCAATCTCTTTACACTCCAGAAGTTCATTCAGGTCACATTAGAAAATCCTGAAGTGACTATATTTTAGCAAACACTGAAGTGCAGTCTGTTACTGAACGGATGCCAACACTTTTTCCCTATTTATATCAAGTTTTGGTTACAAGGAAAGAGTTAGAGTAAGTGATTTGGAGGAAAAAGGACAGCTCTTCCAAAGACAAGCTATCACAAAAGTTAGAAGATGTGAAACTAGGATTACAGAAGGGCTAAGCGAGATGGAGTCAAAGAGCACGTGCAAACGGAATCCCAGACTGCTGTGCCAAGTGTTCTAGGAAAGAAGACACAATGATCTTTGGGAACCATAACGCCCTTGATGTCACAGCTTGTTCCTCTAGCCTAGAAACATGATGGCTGGTTTAGGTCTAGAAAACCACAGTTAAATACTGGGTTAGAAAACTTAGATGTGACCCAGTTCCTTCTTATGTATTTTTAATAACTTTATCCTGGAATATTATTTCTGAATTTACAGATTCCATTTTCACTTGTAAATAAACCGTAGAAAATCCATTAGGGACTTGGGGCAGCAAAGTGTAAGAGCACAAGGGAGTTAGAGGCAGATTATAATGACAACAAGCATAGAAAAGGAAAGAGGAATTAGGGATCAGGTAAAGACAGGTTTCTGAACCCAAAGAACCAAGGTAAAGGAACACCAATTTACCTAGGCTATTAACATTTGCAAAGCACTTTTCATACATTCTCATTTAAACATTAAAACAAACTTAAGAAGCAAATACTAGAGTTATTAATATCTCCATTTGATAGATGACAAAACTAAGGCTGTGAGAGCATAAAACAGGATTTTAATTACTGAAAGGTAAGGTGCATCACAGACATAATACATTTGCACATACTAGAGATAGCAGGATGAAAATTTTCATTTCAAAGTAAAATGACAATATCTGCATGTGATTGCATTTATAAACTTAGAATGATAGAAGTTACGGAACACTACAGCAAAATTATTTTTACAAAATTTTAAATCCTTGCATCATGTGACACAATTGGTGCACCTGGTCCTTCTAGTGTTGAGGGATTTGCCTAAGGTTACTAGTAAATGTCAGGGACAAGAGTTAGACAAAATTATTCCTAAATTGGGTATTTTTAACTGGGGTCCACAGAACTCCAAGGGGTCCAGGGAGAGATTTCAAGGGTCCCAGGAACTTGAATGGGGAAAAAAAATTACATCTTTGTTTTCACTAACCTCTAAATGAAATTTAGCATTTCCTTCCATTATGAATAGAGGCAACAAACATTTTTTCTCAGAAAGGATCCTCAGGCTTCACCAGACTGACAAAAGGCATCATGACACAACAAAGGTTAAGAACCCCTGATCTAAGCCTGGTGCTCTATCCATTCTGCCACAATGATCCAAGAAAATCTGAAGGCTCTGGGTAAGGATTTGATCCAAGAAAGAGTTGGAATTTCTGGGGAGCCCTAAGGTGCTGTATCTACCACAGAATATGGTAACAGTTATAGATATGTCAAAATTCAATAATATGTTAATAGAAAGAACATAATCTCAAACCATTTGTTAGGTTTTTTAAAAATATTTTTGTACTTTCATCTGAAAATGAACATATAATGAAACACTGTAGAAATACAGCCAATAAACATATACCTACTATGTACACTGTGGTAAGTATAGGGAATTTAAATACAAATAAAAATACAGTTCCTGCTGTGAAGGAACTTACAATCTAATGGGAAAATTTAACATAAATAAGATAGCTGAAAGGGAAAAAAGGTAGAAGCAAGGGGCAGAGAAAGGGCAAATGGAGAAGTTCAAAGAATCTCAAAAGCAGTGTGGTGAATTGCAAATGGAGAGAAGTCTGTGCTGTGTCCTCTCCTTAAATAGGGCCATCTAGTCAAAGGGTCCAATCAAAGGGACAGAGGCTACCAATGAGATGTAAATACCAAAAGAAATTCAATTCGTAATTCTTCAAACAAAATAAGCCAAATTATTTAGACCTGATTCAAGAGCCATAGAATCACTCATCCTTTACCTCTTAATACTTCCCTAATTCCTTAAGAATTGTCAAGAATCTATGTTACTATGTGTTCTTTTATTAATTTTCCATTTGGGGTGCATCAATAGCTCATTTAAATTAATCAAGCAAGAAGTTATCTAGGTTATCTCAGCTGTATATTACTATACCACCTCAATTTTATAGTCTTACAAGTTGGTACTGATTCTGATCTTTGAAATAACAAGTCAATGGTCTGACCACAGTACAATTTACTTCCTGTCTGCTGAAAGAGTCAATTTCTTTTTTTTTTTTTTTTGTGCCAATGCTATAATTTGTTTGGATACGAAGAGGAAAATCAACTATAGCATAAATCTAGTCAAAACACTAGGGTACAAAGACTGCTCAATTACAAGGAATATTTTGGTAAATCAACAACTTTTAGGTTTACTAGATATTACAGTGAAATAAGAATTTCTGAGATACTTAAAATACTTATGTATGCCACATGAATAATGACTGGGCTTTTCTCTAATCAAGACTACTACTCGTATTACTTTATTTTCCATTTTATTAGCAATCAAAACTAAAATTCTAATAAACCCCACAGTTTATTATTAACGCAGATGTAGGGAGTATAATAGTGTAAGTGTGAGGAAGAAGCATCAGTATTATAAACTACAAATTACTGACTCGTTTTCACATTTATCTGAAGTTAAATAAACCACATGACTCCTCCCTGTATTCCAGGCCCCACACCAAAGAGAGTTGATGAGAAGCAGGATGACATAGGTCCAGGAAAAGTTGGATTAAATCCTGCCTCAGAGGTTTATTAGTTGTGACCTCGTGGATAAGTTGAAACTTGACTTCAATTTCCTCATATGCAGAATAGGGGAAACTATCTTACAGGCTTACTGTGAAGCTCAAATGAAATGACATATATAAAGTGCTTTGCAAACCCCCATTAACCAAGCAATCAAAAAGCTATATGCCAAATTCTGGGGAAACAAATACAGAAGTGAAAAACTCCCTGCCCCTCCAGGAGCTAACAACATTCTGATGCAGCAGAGACATTGTGTTCGGAAATAAGTTCTTGGTTTTTTTTCAAATGAACACATGGCCAATTCAAGCAGTGAAAGTGTGTCACACTCAACTAGGAGACCAAGGAAGCTGGTAGAAGAAAGTGTGGATGGAGCTTCAGTCTTCAAGGGACGCAGGAACGAGAAAAGTCAGTTCATTACCACATGGAAGTCTTGTCAACTCTGTTCATCAGAGATGGAGCTGAGAAACCAGCTCAGCAGGGAGGCCAGAGTGGCTGAATCACAAAGTGTGAAGAGGATAGGAGAGTAAGATAAGGCTGGAAAGGTTATTAATGTTTCTGCCTAGTATAATATGGACCATAACCATAAAAGTGCTGTATAATGCCTCTGGTTATAAAGTGAATTCCAATTTGTTTAAATTTGCAAATAATAACTACTTTTTAAAAATCTGATAATTTCTTCACACTCAAAAATTATTTTCAATTGTCAACTAATAACATTTTTATTCTAAATTGTGCCTAAAACTCTCATTATTTGTCCAAAAATTCAGAAAATTTGACTTACAATTTTCTGATTTTTTTTTTTTACCTAACTTCCTACAAGGATCTTTTCCTTTCATGTTCTACCCACCATACCCAAAACTTTCATTCTGAAATGAAAATTAAAATCTTGTAGGAAAATATTGATGGTCAAAACTAAGGGAAGTATAAAGTAACATTAAGAAGTCAGTTTAAAACTCCTAACTTAATTTTTAGAGACTCAGAAAATACCTGAATGTTTAAGTTAAAGTCATGGAACCCCAAGGTTCTTCTAGGGAAAAGAATAAATAGGAAAATACTGACTTTGAACCTTTTTTTCCCCAAATCACAGTAACAAAAAAAAAAATTAATTCTATACCGTATTAGTGAAAATCATAGATCTGGAGTTAATGAAATAATTTAACTGTTGAAAAACAAACCACTGTGATAAAACAAGGAACAAAACTTTTTTTTTAGCAGTAGTAAAATTAAAACGAAAATTAACAAATTCTCTGGAAATGATCCACAATCTCATTTTCATATAACTCTAAAATGAATAATGTATTATGTACTCATTATATACTCATGCTTTAAAAATTTGGCCAGATTTTATGATTTTTACAATAAGATATTCATGAGAGATTTTAATACCAGAAAATATAATTTTCAAAGTTACTTAGTATCCAAAATATTAATTGGACATGGAAAGATAGCTGGAATTAACTTGAGTTTAAAGAAAAAAACAAAAATTATAGAAATGAAAAGCAAATAAATGAAAACACTTAAAACTAATAAACATACAAGCTATAGTATAAACTCAGTGGAACATATTAGCTAAAAATTTATCTCAAGATATATTTTATGCTCTTAAATGACCCATCAACACTTGAATCTAATATTTCAAAAGACTTATGATTTCATAAACCTTAGTATTCCCTACACCAACATAGACCAAAACTTCTAGAAGTCTTAGTATTTTAGTAGCTTGTTTCAGGAGTTTCTGAGGACAAAAAAAAAAAAAAAAAATCACCTGATGCCAATTCTTCTGTAATGCGCCTCAACAACTAGCTAGGTTAGTCCCTTGGGCAACTCATTTGCAGTAAGGTAGGATCATGAGTTTAGCTTTAGAACTGGAAAAGAATGTTGAGGAGGAAATAGGGGTACCTAGCCCACTTAACCCCCTCATTTTATAGAAGAGGAAAACTAAAGAACTTAACTGAAATTTCCCAAGGTCACAAAGTTGGTATGTAGAAGAACTAGGATATGAACCCAGATTCCCCTCTCCGAATCCAAGTCCAGTTTTCTAGACTACAAAATGCTGTCTTTCATGATCTAACATAAAAGATAACCTATAAGACAGTAAGAAGAAATCTAGCTACGCTTTAACTCAAGTCACCTAAACAGAGAACTGTTCGGCGGATTTCTCAAAGAACTAGCAGATGCAACAGCTGAGTCACTATCACAAAATTTTTCAAAAGCTCTTAAGAAATCCTGAACTCATCTGTTGTTAGTGTTCTCTCCTTTCTCAAATTATCTCATGATTACTCAATTATTCTATCTCAAAGAGTCAATTAAATCTATGATCTTACAAATTCTCAACTACCAATAACACAGACCAAAAGCCATGTGTTATTTTGAACGATTCTGAGGGGTGGGTTGTAGACACCATATTGAAAAAGAGCCTTTAAGTCCACATTTTGCTTTACCAAATCAAATGTGTTTATATAATTAACAAGTGATAAAGAGATCTTGCTTATTTTTTCTTTTGTAGATTTCAGTCAATTGTGTTATTATTAAAGATGTGCACTGGTAGTTTCCTCACCAAGCTCCCTACAGCAATGAAATTGATAGTCTAAACCAAAAAGATATCATTTTATGAAGAATACTGCTTATGAAAGCCCACTTATTCCCAAATACCCTTATCAAGGATATAAATTCTATATCCCTGCCCATTCCATAAAGAATACAAGTGTAAAAACCTGCAAGGCCAAGGAGCTAAAGCCCTACTAAGGGACCCTAGCTCTAGATTCAAGAAAACAAAATTCAGAGGTAAAGAAGCCTAGTCTCTAAAGAAAGGATTTAGGTTTTTCTAGCTCTTTAGCATTCTACCTAGCAGTATTGGGGGAAATCACTTAAAGCTTAGACGCAGGTCATCTCTAGAAGTCTCACCAAAAAGGGATTATCTCATTCTATCTCCATTTCATAAAACATTGTATATACAAAGTAGATCAGATATAAGAAAGTTCTTTATTTCCTCCACTTCAAAAGAAATACTTAAAACAAAAAAGACTCTTAAGCAGACATTGATAAGAGATTAAAATCATGAAATAGTTGTCTGCAACCTAGGGAGGCACTGTGGATAGAACACAGGGCTTAAAATCAGGAAGACAATTTCAAGAGTTCAAATCTGGCCTGACACTTACTAGCTGTTTGACCCTAAGCAATTCACTTAACCCTGTTTGCCTCAGTTTTCTCATGAGCTAGAGAAGGAAATGACAAAGCACTCTAGCATCTGCTACAAAAAGCCCAAATGGGGTCATGAAAAGTCAGACACAATTGAAAAATGACTGAACAACTAGAAGGTTGATACTCAAAACATTCACCTATCAACATACTCAATTCAGAGCAGTATATATTCTTATCAGAATCCCTCTCCCTCCTCATCCTCTAAAACAGATGTTGGTGTTCATTACAATTTTACGGTGATTCATTTCCTCAAACAATTATTAGGAGCTCTACAGCATAAGAAGGCCAAGTGCCCTATGAATGTTTTCACAGGAAAATTCATAGAAAACCCAACTCCAATTCATTTATTTGCCTCTCCAAGGGGAGGTAATAAATCACCCTACCATTAATTAATCCCCCCCACATCTATCTTTCGCCTTCTTGTTCCTTTTTATAGCAAAAAAAAAAAAATCAAGATTGATGAGATGCAGTTTCTCTGGCATTGTCCATTTGTCGGTCACTGGACAAAGATTTCATATTTTGCAATGTTTATAGACTGTCTAAATACTCTCTACTCCACTTTCCGTACAAGATCAAGGCCTATCTTAGTGTTTTTCCTTATTTCGTAGGCTGCCACGGTCAAAGAATTTATCATAGTAATGAACCTCTCTAAATTTAGCTAGGCTGGTCCTTAGAAAGCAATCCTAAGGCATCTGGTCAAAGTCGATGCCTAAATGGTGACAGACGGCCCAACCCCGCCTATACTTATATATATATATATATATATATATATATATATACACAGCAAAAACCTGAACTTTGCAGACCAAATAATGATCAAGAAA
The DNA here is from genome assembly GCA_028658325.1 of Potorous gilbertii. Taxonomy (NCBI): domain Eukaryota; kingdom Metazoa; phylum Chordata; class Mammalia; order Diprotodontia; family Potoroidae; genus Potorous; species Potorous gilbertii. The sequence goes on along the minus strand of CM053771.1, from coordinate 309,747,700 downwards.
TCCAATGAGAAACTTCCTTCTACCCTAGACTTACACCAAAATATCAGGCAGGAGCCGAAAGGTAGTAAAAAGGAGAACCACCAGCAAAACCAGTAACAGTGCAGGTACACCTATGCCTACCAACATGGGCAGAGAAAGTTCAAAGACACACGTAGCCTGCAGGATTTCTGTCCACAAGTAGCCGAGGAGCAGAACAGGTGTAGCAACCAGTGCAAGCATAGCTAGGACCAGGACACCCTGGCTCTCCAAGATCCCTATCACCCTGTTCTGACATGTAATAGACGTCCCTGAAGATACAGCAATCAGAACCCCAAAGATCAACAGGGACCGTATCTCATAAAGAAGCAGTTAACATAAGAACCCAAGGCAGGAAGCAAGCAGGGCTGACTACCTCACCCAAAAGTACAAGGTGTAAAACCTTGCCCTAGGGGGAAAAAACCCCACTCAATTAAAAAACTAAAGCTGGAGAAACAACTAAAAGAAAGCAAAATAAAAATGTATTTCAAACCTACCTCCATAATAACTGCAAGCAGAGACTCAAAGGAAAAAATGAACTTTCCTCAAGGACTCTGAATAAATACTCTGAAGAAATGAAGCAGAAGATTAAAGAAAATGAAGTAAAAGTTCTTGAGGAAATTATTATGAAAATAACTAGCTGACAAAAGAAGGTAATAAATCTTACCCAAAAAATGGAATCCCCAAACACTTTGGGTTTTTCTTTTTTTAACAAAGATACTAGTGTGGTTTGCTATTTCCTTCTGAAGGTCATTTTTGAGATGAGGAAACTGAGACAAAGAAGATTACGTGACTTGCCCAGGGTCACACAGCTACTAAGTAGCTGAGGCCAGATTTGGACTCAGGAAGAAGTCTCCTTGACTCAGGGACAGAGCTGTATCCACTACATATCTAGTTATCCACCTACTTTTTTTTAGGTACTATCAAGTCTGTGGGTCATTGCTCCTGTTCAGAGCCTCACATCGTTTCTATGTGGGACAACAAAGTCTTCTCCAGGCCATGGTTTGTCACCGTAGACAAAATAAAGTGATTCTTTAAAATGACTTGTACCCTAAATTTTAAAGAACAAGTTTTATTTCAATGACAACTTGATTATTTTTAAATGTTTCCCATCACTTTTAGCATAAAAATATAAATTTCCTGAAGCTTAACATTTAAGGCATTTTAAAATTTGCCTCCAATCTCATTTTCTATCACTATATCACATTATTCCCATTAACCCTACAAATTGTTCAACTGCTTCACAAACTTTGGAATGTCATACTACATATACAAAGTCTCATCTAAATCCTTACCAGGAATGCAGGACACTCTCCCCTACCTGCATCTCAGAAGCCTCACCTTTCTTTAAGATTTAGGTCAACTACAGCCTCCTCTAATGCAACTTTCCTAAACTCTCTCTAAAAAAAACAAAAAAAAAACCCTAGGGTCTCACAGTCATCAAATCCCAAGTATCTGTCTATGACTTGTATTCATTCACCTGGCAGAACACAAGGGCAGTAACTTGCACATTTCAGGTAACTAACGTGTTTTGGCCTGAAATGACAAATTGTCCATACATTTTGCCACAATTTTATTGTTCCTTGTATCAGCTAATAACAATCTAAATGAAAACCACTATTAAAAAAATGTTTAGCACATCTGTGAAAAGATCAAAAATTGTTCTGTGAACAATTCTCAAAAAGGCATTTTTAAAACTTTAGCAGTTGAGCAGAGATCAACAGCATGTCTGCACACAGTGTTTATAAACTGAGCCAAATTAAATTCTAAATAGAATGCATTCTTCCAATCATCTTTTTTCATTTCCCTCATCTTCCCCCTACCCTCCATAAATTAATGGCTGGTATTTATAGTACTTTAAAGTTTTCAAAGCATTTTACATTTATATAAGCCTGTGTGTGTATACACACACATATACGTGTAAAGTATATTAATATACCTACACACAACACAAATATTTTCTTATTTGACCCTCAAAAAAACCCTTATAAGGTAGGTGATACTATTTAACTCCATTTTACAAATAAGAAAATGGAAACATAGATGACTAAATAATTTGTCCAATGTTAAAGCAGGATTTGAGCCCAGGTTTTCTGGATCCAAGTCCAGTTCTTTCTACCATGATGTAACTAAGTTTAGAATTACAACCAAGTTTAACAACACAATCTATATCTTAACACACTTGAAATATTTTATACTTCATTTACAACTGTGAACATGAATATGGACCATTCTTTCACAAATGCACACACTTTCAAAACTAAACAAAAACAATATGGACAGCTTATAGGTCAAAAACAAATCTATTCGGAATCTGTAATTTAGCACACAGTACAATACAACTAACTCCAAAAGGGTAACTTTAATCATAAAACAACAGAAGTGATACTAGCTTCTGTACATAGTGTTTTCAAAGACCTCAGAAAAGTCGCTTCCCTTCTTTGGACCCCTGTTTCTTCATTCTGTGAAATCTGTTTGCATACTACTCTTTCTACCCTCCATCTTTCCCCAAAAAACAAAAAAACCCTAGCCTTACTGACAAAAACTTTGTGGTACCTTTTAATTATTTTTAGTCTAGTTCTACTACACTTCCTTTAATATAAAATATAACTTTTTAAAAGGGGAAACCTCCTTAACAATGGAGGAACCCTAGAGTACAGTTGACTAGATTAAAGGTTGGTGATCGAGTACCTCCAATAAACCTCATCCTCTAAAATCAGTCATGTTCCAGGGTTCCAATAATCTTCCTTGCCTAAAAGATCACATAGGATCAAGGATTTACCATCCCTGCACTTCCTTACCTTTCTGCCTCTTGCTCAGGAATTGATAATCAAATCAGCTTTTGCATGACTACTCTGGAAAGCCTATATAACTGTTAAATAACTCCACCTGGAAGTCCTTGTGATTCTGAGTCATAGGCTAAAATGAAGCTTTCCTCCCAGACTCTCACTAACTCTCTCCTTGGACCCTAAATATCATATACACTTCCATATTACCTCCACATCCCTATCAAATCTTTCCACTGTTACCATTAGAACAACCATCCCATTGGTTTTTTTTTAATTTATTAATATATTTGTTTTTAGTTTTCAGCATTCACTTCCATAAGTTTTAAATTTTCTCTTCCTCAGGAGGTGGAGCCAAGATGACAAAGTAAAAGCAGGAACTTCCCTGAGCTCTCCCACAAAGCCCTGTAAAAAATGACTCTAAACAAATTCTTGAGCTACAGAATCCACAAAATGACTGAGTAAAACTAATACCCAGCCCAAGACTACCTGGAAAGTAAACAAGAAGGGTCATTCTCATCCAGCTAAGAGTGGAGCACAGTCTGGCATGGATCTGGTTCAGACAAGTCAAAGCAGGACTCAGATGATTTGAATCAGTGGCAACTATGGCAGTTTTCAGAGTTCTCAACCCACAAAAGCCAAAAATGTAAGTGGGAAAACTGTGGAACCTGGGTAAAAGGGGAGTGCATGGTCTGCCTGATCCCACCCCAGCTCCAGGGCAGTGGGAGTGGTGGTGGCTGTGGCAGCAGCAGTGGTGGTCGCAGCAACAGCTGCAACAGCAGTGACAGAGGCTGCTTCCAGAGCTCTGGGTTCACAGACAATGGGAGAATTACAGGGCTGATACATAATCCCAGAAGCTAGGGACAAGACACCCACCTCGACACCTGCCCCCAACTGGAAGCAGAGTGCTACCTTGACAAAAGATTAGAAAGCCAAGTATTTGGCTGGGAAGATAAGTAAACATCATAAAAGAACTCAGACTACAGAATCTTACTTTGCTAACTAGGAAGATCAAAACATACAACCAGAAGAAGACAACAAAGAAAAAGCTCCTACATCAAAAGCCTCCAAGAAAAGCATGAATTAGTTGTAGGCCATGGAAGAACTCAAAAAGGACTCTGAAAATCAAGTAAGAAGAGAAAAAATTGGGGAGAGAAATGAGAAGTACAAAAGAAAATCATGAAAATCAAATCAATTGCTTGCTAGAGGAGACCCAAAAAAAATTGAAGAAAATAACCCCTTAAATAATAGACTAACACAAAGCAGAGTCAAGATGGCAGAATAGAAAGATGCATATATTCTAGTGCTTTCCCCACAACCCACAAAACACTTGTTAAAAAATGACCCTCAATAAATTCTAGAGCAGCAGAAGCCACAGAATGACAGAGTGAAAGAGATTTCCAGCCAAAGATAACCTGGAAGGCCAACAGGAAAGGTCTATCCCACAGGACACTGAGTGGAGCAGAGCCTAGCCCTGGTTGTGTGGCACAGGCACAAGGAGGACCAGGCCTAGAATAGGCCTGCGGGGCAGAATCCCCAGCAGGGAGGGTCCCAGATCCCTCAAACCATAAGTGACAAAGAAAGCTTCAAAGGTCAGTGTGGGAGGGCTTTTCCAGCTGGGCAAGAGGGGAATGGGGTCCCTCCAGAACTAGCTCCAGCGGTGGTGGCAGATGCAGTGGCAGCAGCAGCAGGCGTCTATGGTGACCTTGGAAGCAGCCTAGGTCCATTGTCCTGGCAGCTCAGCTTAAAGCCTCTGGGAGAATTGAGCAGGGGATATGAACCTCAGCCCTCAGGGGCGGCCCCACTCCCACTCAAACCCCCTGGAGGAAATGAGCAACTGATCTGAATCTCAGCCCCCAGCACAGTCCTGGAGGAGGAGGAGCAGTAGGACCCTCCTCTTGATAAAGGATTCAGAAGTCAAGTGACTGGCTGGGAAAATGCCCAAAAAAGAGAAAAAAAATAAGACCATAGAAAGAGACGTTCTTAGTGAACAGGTGTCTCCTTCCATCCTTTCAGATGAGGAAGAACAATGCATACTGTCAGAGGAAGTCAAGGCTTTTGCCTCCAGTACCTCCAAAATGAGTATGAAATGGGCTCAGGCCATAGAAGAGCTTGAAAAGCAGGTCAGCAGCTTGCTAAAGGAGAACCAAAAAAATGCTGAGGAATGAGGTCCAAAAAGCCAATGAGGAGAAGAAGGCTTTAAAAAAGCAGAATTAGCCAAATGGAAAAAGAGGTTCAAAAGCTCACTGAAGGGAAGTTAATGACTATATGATAAACCAAGAAGATATAACACAAAATCAAAAGATTGAAAAAATAGAAGACAATGGAATTCCAGATTGGAAAAACAAGTGACCTGCAAAACAGATCCATGAGAGACAATTTACAAATTATGGGACTACCTGAAAGCCATGATCAAAAAAAGAGCCTAGACATTATCTTTCATGAAATTACCAAGGAAAACTGCTCTAATATTCTAGAATCAGAGGACAAAATAAATATTGAAAGAATCCACCAATCACCTATTGAAAGAGACCCGAAAAGAGAAACTCAGAAGAATATTGTGGCCAAATTTCAGAGGTCCCAGATCAAGGAGAAAATATTGACAAAAGGTAGAAAGAAACAATTTGAGTATTGTGGAAATACTCAGGATAACACAGGATCTGGCAGCTTCTACATTAAGGAATCAAAGGGTGGAACAGGATATTTCAGAAGTCAAAGGAACTGGGATTAAAACCAAGAATCACCTACCCAGCAAAACTGAATATAATACTTCAAGGGAAAAAATGGTCATTCAATGACGCAGAGGACTTTCAAGCATTCATGATGAAAAGAACAGAACTGAATAGAAAATCTGACTTTCAAACACAAGAATCAAGAGAAGCATGAAAAGGTAAACAGGAAAGAGAAATCATAAAGGACTTTAGTCTAAAGTTGAACTGTTTACATTCCTACAAGGAAAGATAATATTTGTAACTCTTGAGACTTTTCTCAGTATTTGGGTAGGTGGAGGGGATTATATACAAACATACACACATATAGACACAGAGTACAGGTTGAGTTGAATCAGAAGAGATAATATCCATAGAGATATAAAATAAAATTAAGGGGAGGGAGAGCAAAATATTGGGAGGAGAAAGAGAAAAATGGAACGGGGCAGGCTATCACTCATAAAAGAGATAAGAAAAATCTTGTTCAAAGGAGATGAGAGGGGAAAAGTGAAGCTTACTCTCTTCACATATGGCTTAAGGAGGGAATAATACTAAATTTGGTAGGAAAATCTATCTTACACTACAGGAAAGTAGGGGAGAAGGAGACAAGTGGAGTGAGGGGGATGACAGAAGAGAGAGCAAATGGGAGAAGGGAGCAACTAGAAGTAAACACTTTTAGGAAGGGACATGGTCAAATGAGAGAACAGAAAAAGAGAGGGGACAGGGTGAGATGGAGAGCAATATAGTTAGTCTTACACAACATGACTATTATGGAAGTCTTTTGCAAAATGACACATATATAGCCTGTATTGAATTGTTTGTCTTCTCAATGGGGATGGGTGAGGAGGGAGGGAGGGAGAGAAGTTGGAATTCAAAGTACTAGAAATGAATGTTGAGAATTGTTATTGTATATAACTGGGAAATAAGAAATACAGGTCATGGGGTATAGAAATTTATCTTGTCCTACAAGAAAAGAGAGAAGATGGGGATAAGTGAAGGATGAGGTGTGATAGAAGGGAGGGCACATTGAGGGAAGGGGTAATCAGAATGCAAAGTGTTATGGGATGAGGGGAAGGGAGAGATGGGGGAAAATGTCAGAACTCAAAATTTTGTGGAAACGAATGTCGAAATCTAAAAACAAATTTTAAAAACTTTTTTTTTAAATAGACTAACTCAAATGGCAAAAGAAGTCCAAAAAGCCAATGAGGAGAATTCCTTAAATAGCACACAATTGGCCAAATGGAAAAGGAGGTCCAAAAACTCACTGAATCAGATCATGATTATATGACTTAGAGAATCCTATAGTATCAATTAAAAAACTACTTGAATAAACTACTTTAGCAAAGTTGCAGGATATAAAATAAATTTACCCTATGTGTATCCCCCATTTCAAATGTTTCTTGTAAACAATATATTGTAGGATTATGGTTTTTAATCCATTCTGATAGCCACCTCCGTTTTATGAGTTCATCCCAAACATATTCACAGTGATGATTGTTACCTGTGTCTCTCTCCATAACATTTCCTGTTTATTTTTATTTCTTTTTCCCTTCCCTTTATCAAATGAGGTTTGCTTTTGACCACTGCCTCCTTCAATTTTCCCTCCCTTTTCTTTCCCTTTTCCCTTACTACTTCTTCCTTTCTGACCACCCCCCGACCTTTGCTTTCCCCTCCTACTGCCCCCTATAAGGCAAGTTATATTTCTATACTTATCAGAGTATGTTATTCTCACCTGGAACCAAATCCAATGAGAATAAAGTTCAAACAATGCTCATCTCCCTCTTCTTTTCCTCTATTATATATGTTTCTGTGCCTCTTTATGTAATGTAATTTACTCTTTTCTGCCTCTTTCTTTCTTCTTCTCCCATTACAATCCCTTTGAACCTCTAAATTAGGTTTTTTATCATCACATCTGTTAATTTATACCCACATCCTCTGTCTATGTACATCCCTTTTAATTATCATAACAAACATACCATTCTCAAGACTAACAAGTGTTATCCCCCCATATAGGGATATAAGCAATTTGTCCTTATTGAATAATAAGGTTTTGAGGTTTTTCCCCCGTTTATCTGTTTATGCCTCTCTTGAGTCTTGTATTTGAATATCAAATTTTCCACTGAGATCTGGCCTTTTCATCAGGAAGGTCTGAAAGTCCCTTATTTCATAGAATGTCCATCTCCTTGTCTGAAAGATCATGCTCAGTTTTGCTGAGTAGTTGATCCTTGGTTGTAGTTCAAGCTACTTTGCCTTAGAGAGTCTCATATTCCAATCTCTCTAATCTTTTAATGTAGAAGCTGCAAGGTCATGTGTTATCCTGACTGTACTTCTCCCATAGTTGAATTTTTTCTTTCTGGCTGCTTGTAGTCTTTTCTTCTTGATCTGATAGTTCTGGAATTTGGCTACAATATTCCTTGGAGTTTTCAATTTGAGAACTCTTTCAGGAGGTGATCGGTGGATTTGTTTTTTATGATTATTTTTACCCTCTGGCTCTAAGACTTGGAGCAATTTTCCATGACGACTTCTTGGAAGATACTGTCCAGGCTCTTTTTTTTTCCATCATGGCTTTCCAGTAGAACAATATACTTAGATTATCTCTCCAGGATCTATTTTCCAGGCCAATTGTTTTTCCAATGAGATATTTCACATTTTCTTCTATTTTTTCATTCTTTAGATTTTGTTTGATTCTTGATGCCTCATAGAGTCATTACCTTCTACTTGTTTATTCTAATTTTTAATGACTTGTTTGCATCAGTTAGCTTTTGTATCTCTATTTGGCAAGTTTTACTTTTCAAGCAGTTATTTTCTCGTTAGGTTTTGTATTGCCTTATCCATTTGACCAATTTTTAAATATTTGTTTCCTTCAGTTAATTTTTTTTCCATTTTGTCCATTTTATTTTTAAAAGACTTGGTCAGTTTTTCTTCTGCCTCTCTCATTTGGCTTTTAAAAACCATCCAAGAATGCTTTTTGGGCTTGAGACCAATTCATATTCCCTTTCGAAGTTTCAGATGTAGGAACAGTGTCAATGCTATCCTTTTCTGAATTCATATTTTGATCTTCCCTTTCTCCATAGTAAGATTCTATGGTCTTTGCTTTTCTAGTTTGCTTCCTATTTATTGTGATTGCCTTTTTCTTGGCGTTTAAAGTAGATCTCTGCTTCTGGGGCACAGGGACTCTGTCTCAAGCTTCCTGCGCTAATGCTTATGATCCCTATTACTGGCTTTGAGTGCTGTGGCCTCTGGTTCTCTCAGCTAGAAGCTATATAATACTACAGCTCACCTGGTGCTGAGCTGGAGCTAGCTGCTGTGTGCCAAAGTTGAGGCCAGATGAAGTCTATCTGTGTTTCCCCAGGGCTACACTGAGGCTCACAGCCTAAGGTGTTGGGGAGAGGTGGTAGCCAATGGAGGTCTCCTCCAACCCTAGGGCTGCACTAGAGCACAGTCACTGGTGGACAACAGTTCAAGCTTGTTTCTGCTCATTTCCCTGGCTGTACAAAGGCACACTTGAGATCCTAGTGTGGTTTCTTGCAGACTCCACCCCACTGGGACTCAGGATCTCCTGCTGGTCTGCTGAGGTGGGACTTGCTGGGATGCCTCCAGGTCTGCCTTGGTCCCCTTCAGTCACAGCAGGAGAGATCCTTCCCAGGGATCTTCCTAGCCTCCTGAGCTAGAAAACTCCTGTACCCCTTCTGCTGGCTCCACTATTCCAGGACTTTTCCTGGGGCAATATTCTCTGGGTGTTTCAAGGTCAATAAAGGGGGATGGGAGCACTTACGGTTTATTCTGCCATTTTGGCTCCTGGAAGTTCAAGTGGGTCACTTTCAAACATTTAGTCTGTGGGATAATAGCCCCAGGAATAGCTGCTGCAGCTGCCACAGGTCCTCTTATCCAGCTCTGCCAGAATCTTATTTTATGCTGAGAGGTTTGGGAATTGTCACTGCAATCGTGATTCAATCTACCAGGGCTGGCTCCCGGCTCCCTGCTCTGCTAAGGTCAGGTGTAAACCCACACACTCCGTACTCTCCCAGCCCTATGCAACAGATCCTTCCCATCAATCTTCCAGATTCTCTTGGACTGGAAATCTGCCACACTCTGTCTCCTGGTGGATTGTGCTACTCTCAAATTTGTTTAGATTCACTTTTTAGAGGTATCTGAAGGAATTTGTGAGACAGCTCAGGTGAGTCCCTGCTTTCACTCTACCATTTTCCATTCCATTATTAATGGATTACTCTTATAAGGATCACGTTGTATTCCTCCAACTTTTTAATTTTTTCACTCACAGAATAACATCCAGAGGGCATGTGACTGAGAGGTTTAGAGGTAGCATGTGAGGGGCTAAAGTTTCTAGCACTATCACTCAATGGTATGCTGTCATTCAGTCCATTCAGTTATGTGTGGTTCCTTATCACCTCATTTGGAGTTTTTTTCCCCAGTGATATACTCTCCATTAACAATCAGTCAGACTTAATTAGCTTTTAGAAAAGGTATTTACTATGACAATACTGAAAGAAAAGTTAATAGAAAACCTCCTCAACCATCCTGAAGGAGGGGAATGACACTGACACTTTCTCTTTCTCTCTCTCTCATACTAAAAGAGTTCATAGAAAGTGGGCTTATAGTACAATGACAGTGAGACAAATGTGTAAAGAATACATGTGACAAAAAGATACCTCCCAACTCCTGGCCTTGGAAGTCCTTTTCTCCCTTCACATTGCCTAGTCATGAAGTTCCATTAGAGTGCAATTCTCCATTGAGTTCTCAGGGTCAGTGAATTTCTAGAATCCTTAACTGGCACTTCTCTCCAGCAGGAGATATATACTCTATAAAACTGCTGTTTCTCAGGTGACCACCATGCTGAGTCTATCTGTCCTTGCTGTGTCTCTGCACTTTCACTGTCATCAGTCACTATAGCTCCAGTAGACACTGCTATTGCCACCACCACTTATGAATCTCTGAATCTTCTTTTACTCACAAGATTGCTCAGACACTTCCTCTCAGAATATATGTTTGCCTAAGGTCAAGAAAAAATAACTAAAAAGGACAGAGGCTACCATGTGCTAATTGCCTCCATGGCCAGGTAGGAGACGGGCCAAATGATCCTTCCCCCTCTACAGCTCCAGAGGAGGCAATTAAAGCAGTTCTCCTATTTCAGAGCCACAAAGTAGGGGTGGAGGGTAGAAAGGAAGGGGAAAGGGCAGAGAAGTAGGTCTTCTCTTTTTTTATGTTACAGTGAATTCCAGCTCAACAACCCTGAAGTCACTAGGTCTCCTAGCTTCCTCAGGCAATTAGAGAAACCATTATCTTCATCATCATTCAATACAAACCTCTGAGTCATAATGACTAAAATAAAGCTCACATCAAAGTTCACTGTGATCACTGGGAATGGAACTAGGCAAGAGACATCTGCACATGCTCCAAGAACTGCCCACCAAAAGCCAGTAGGTCTCTATTACAATAAGATCTTAGATCTCAAGCTAGAAGGGGACTCAAAAGTCAGTTAGTCCCATGCCCTCATTTTACAGATGAGGAAACTGAGACCCAGGGGATGAAATGATTTATCTAAGGTTACAAAGATGATAAGGATCACTCCAGATACAGCTCTTTCCAATATACCACACAGCATCTCATTCACCTTAGGTCAATGACTTACCCCAGAAAATTACTTTTCATGTATTTTGTATTTAATTTTCTAAGTATATGTTGTCACTTTTGTCTTTGTTATCCCAAGTGCCTGGCACACAAATAGAAGTCACTCAGTAAATGCTTGCTGAATTGAATTATTTTCATTTTCCTCCCCCATAAGACCTTTAATGGGAAATATGAATAAGGCAGGTCCTCCAGTTAAGTAAAACTGGTAACTACTTAAGTGGAAATGTTAAATTACCTGGACAACTCATCTCAACTGTCCTGTTAGTGACTTAAATTCCTTCGCAAGTTCATAAATTACATTTCTAGTAGATGGAAAACACCTTTCTAAACACCTTGAAAAACAAAGACATGTTACTAGAAAAGGTTACATATGTGGACGCGTTGTAGTATTTACTAATGTGTTTATATGGTTCAGCTTCTAAAGTTAGCAGGATATAGCAAAGACCCTAAGGGAATGAAAAACAAGAGAAGTAAATTTTAATGAGAGAAGCAGGGAGCAGCATGAAGAAGGTATGGAAGATTGGATGTATGGGATCAGAAAAGATACTTTAAAAGAAAAAAGAAGGGTCACAGAGAACAAGCACCAAAAGCTGACTTCACTTAATTGTTATAAAGAGTCAAGCAGATTAGTACATAATTAAGAGAGAAGGCACTAACATTAAGAAGGACCAGGAAAGGCTTCTCACAGAAAGTGATAGATTTTAGCTGGGATCGAAGCCAGGAAACATAAAGAAATCTAGGGATGGGGAATGTTGTCACTGAAAACTCTAGGGGTCATGAGTTAGAGGGTCATTATGTCTAAAGAACAGTAAGGAGGCCATTGTTACTGGATTACAGACTATGTGAAATCTAGTGAGGTCTAAGAAGACAGGAAAAGTTGGAAAGGTCTATTTAAAAAAAAGCACTTTGAAAGGAGTTTACTGGGTAAGAAGGTAACATGGTCAGATCTGTACTTTAGGAAGATCAATTTGAAAGCTTAATAGAGTATAGACTGGAAATCAGAAGAAACTTGAAAGAGGGAAAGCTTAATAGAGTATAGACTGGAAATCAGAAAAAAATTGAGAGAGGGAGATGAGCCAGCAGACTACTGCAATAGTCTTGGTGATAAGAGCCTGACATTTCCTGTCATTACAAAATGACTAGCTCTTATACAGGGCAAAAATGGCAGCCTCCAGTTACAAAATGCTTTCCCATACACTCTTATTTAGTCATCTAAGCTTAAAAAGGGTACAAATCACTATCATCCCTACTTGCCAATAGTGATCACTGAGGCCAGAGAAATAGCAAGAGGCAGTTGGCATCCTATCTCACATAAAATTCTTAGTCCATTGCTCTTTCCGCTACACAGCACTTCCAGATTCCATTTTAACAAGACTCATACTCTCGTTACTGATTACCAAAGTATTTGTTTCTCTTTTCTGAATACATTCAATAATTTCCATTTTAGTTATGAGAATAGTATATGTTAATAATATCAGACCACTGCTATATGTCTGATTTCTTTGTGGTTAAAAATTCCAGATATGACCAACCACAAGTAGTTACTAATTTACCTGCCTAGAATTTGAAAGGATCACTTTTCCATGGAAAGATGTCTCTTAGCAAACACTATATTTTCACAGTTTCTACAGACAAATCACCTCCAAACTATGATATTATCTCTTTAGAATGGCCTTATTGCAATTCCCTCAGGAGGGCCCACCTACGCAAGAACTGAACTGGAAAAAGGGAAACAGTGTAATAGAGAAGCAAGACGGTGTGATACCTTTCTTTCTCTGCCTAATTTCCCAGTTCTCCCTGTTCCTGATGGAAGTAGAACAAAAAGAACAATGTATTAGAATATATTAATGTAATGAAACAAGCTGTTAGAATGTATGACAAACATCAACCCCTCAGAAATGGCTAAAACTCAAATACAATAAAATTTCTCTAGTGTCTCTCCTTCATCTTCAAATCCATGATAATCTTAACTTGCCAAATAATTTATTTTGCCCAATTAATTATTTTCTTCTTTATTCTCTCATTTACCTCACATGATTACACTGGTACAGGGAACTCGCAATGAGGAAATTCCCTGGCACCAGCTTTGCACAGTATAGCCTTGGAGAGTTGCCTAGGGCACTGAAAAAAGAGACGTACTCAGGATTACAAAGCTAGCATGTGTCAGAGGCAGAACTTGAACCCGGTTCATTCTAACCCCCTTGCCAGTATGCCACCTCTCAAAAATGTTACTTTTCCAGAGTTGCTCATATTCTGAAATTACCTCATTTATTTATTTATTTTTAATAACAACTTAGGTGTTATGTTTAGAATATATGAAATTTAAAATAATGCATGACAGTAAATTATTTAGAACAGAGATAGTCATAAATTTCCCACAAGAAGATACTGTGGGAGATTATAAAATATGACTCAATTCAACATCAATAAATTCACCTATCATTCTGCTAGGCTCTGAGGATTCAAGAATAAAAACAAAAGCGTCTCCGCCCTCAGGAATCTTACATTCTATAACTTTATAGCATACATAAAAAGTAACATATGTACACAAAACTTTCTAGTACATACATATGCAGTATATATAACATACATAAAACTTTATAGTATATAAATATATAGTATATGTAAAAAGTAATTTATAAAGTATCCATATCCTTTGACCCAGAGATTTCACTACTAAGCTGATAAGAAGAAAGTCTTATGTACATCAAAATATTTATAGCAACGCTTTCTATGATTACAAGGAACTACAAATAAAGTTAGATATCCATATATTGGGGAACAGCTAAACAAATTGTGGCACATGAATGTAGAAGAATATTATTGTGCTGTAAGAAATGATGAATGTAATGAATACAGAGCTGGGAAAGATCTACACACACTGATAAAGAGTGGAGTAAGCAAAGCCAAGGAAAAAATCCACACACAAAAAAATCAAAAGTGAATGTAACAAAATTATAAAGCTCAAACATGACTCAAATCAAGAAATTTAAGTGGAAAACCCCCAACCTCTGTGGATGTGGGAGGTCTACAGGTGTTTGTACACTGCACAAGTTTCAGACCTTTTCAATGTTGTGCTGATTTTTTTTTTGTCATTGTCTTTTAGGGGAAAAAACCAATAATAACAATAACAAATACTACTTGTTATATCAGGTGGACCTCTGGGAAAGGGAAGGATACTGGAGAAAACTATGACGATATGACAGTAAAAGCTTTTTTTAAAAACTAATTTCTAAAGGAGGAAAACAGTAACTGGGGTGATAAAAAAAAATCAGGAAAAGCTTTGCAATAGAGTTGAACACATCTGAGCTGTTCTATGAAGAAAAGTTAAGAGATTAGCTATTGGTATGAGGTGAGGTTGACAGGGAAAGTATTAGGCATTAGGCAATGACCTATTATAGAAAATAGCGGTGGGGAGAGAAAAAATGAAGTGAAATATTCTTTGCGAGAGACAGCAAAAGTTAAGTTTCCACAGAAGTTATTATTAGTTGATGAAGTCATTGAGAAGATCGTGATCTAATGCAGAACGGACCATCCATCTCCTGGTGGGAGGATCTGTCTTGAACTAATGGTATACAGGTCATCTTGAGTCTGTATTCAGTGCTCCCTCCTCCTGAAAAGAGGGTGGGGGCCCCCTTTGGCCAAAGTGTTCAATTCCTCTGAACTCTGCTACAATAAATTTTCCTTGATACCTAATTAGTGTCAAGAGGGTTTCCAGCATCTTGGAAAGTTATTCAGGAAACAATTGTGGAAAGACTTAAGTGCCAAGCTGAGGGTTTTGATTTCTTTTCCTAGAAGCAATAGAAAGCTAGTGAAGATTTGTTAGTTGTCTGTGTTGAGGGGACAGGGGAAAATGACATGGTCAGATATAGTTTTTAAAATATGTAGTTGGAAGAGAGGCTGGAAGGTGACAAGACTGGAAACAGAAAGACCAATTAATTAGAAGGCTACTACAATAGTCTAGGTCTCTAGGAGTGATCAAGGCCTGAACTAAGGATAAGTGGAGCAAAGGAGAGATACAAAAGATGTAAAAGTGACAGATTTTGGCAAATGATAGGCAGAGGGGATGGTGATAATGTGAAAGCCAAAACAACAGTAATTTTCATTAATTTCCTAACATCTGTAGGTCTTCTTTATCAATATCTGACCTACACAGCAATCTAAATGGAAACTTTCTAGCAATCAGTGGGATGGGTATAACGAAAATCAACAGCTTTTAAAAGGAATAAACAAGAATTTATACGTCTACCACATGAGCTAAGTGACTAGAGTTTTAGCCAAGATTATATGCAGCCTCCTAGCTCTATAATACATAAATCACTGCTTTCAAATTCACTAGTAACAAAAGAAAAATGGCTTTCCATCAATTATTAAAAACGTCCTATCTTAGCAAAGATCATATCAGACTTTGTCCCTATTTCTTTGAGGATCAGCAACTGTAAAATAAGTTTATTAATGACATGCCTTAAAAAGAGGAGAGACATTACAAATAGCAGAAAATTCTCTCTATCAGGCAATTTTATTATCCCATAATAAAAGATGTAAGTTTTTGTGTTTTGGAGGATGCAATTAGCTCAAAGAACTGTAAATTTTATTCCATGCAATCACCTCTCAACAATCTACCTAATGTTGAATTTGACTGAAATAATTATAAATTCTTATGCTTGCCATTTTGTTTCAAAATAACAGATTGAAATACAAATCAAACTTATGGTATGCAATGTTTCACTGGGTATTTAGCATATAGTAAGTGTTCAATAAATATCTGTTGAAATCGGAATACATCCTGATATTCTTTATTTGAATACCAATTTCATCAAAATATTTGAAGTTTACTATGGGACAAACAAATATGAAATATCATGTGGTAGAATATTAACAAGTGCCTTATTTTGGGCAATAAAAGTGAACAACTCTTCATATGTGAAAACAACATAATAGAACATCCTACTAACCATTAGTTATTTTTCCAGGAAGTGTAGGTTTATTTACATCAAACTATCCATGCTGTAGCTTGCTTCCCCTTAACTTTAGTTCTGAGAAGTGAAGTTCTGAGACACAGGCAATTTCTAACTGTAAAATAGATCCCCAAAGAGGGAATGACTATCCTTTAAGAAAGATCAAGTCCACAACTAGCAAAAATCCCTTTCTAAAAGGGTTGAGTTGTTTGGTTTTTTAATATATATTTTAGGTTAATTCAAAGTGCTGCCAATTAACATAAGCATAGACTGGGTCTTTTTAACTTGACAAACTATCTCCTTAATAAAATAATTCATACATAAAAACTCTGGGATTTGCAAAACAGTTTGTCTTATGTTTTCATATCAAGCAGAATTCTCCATTAATCCTATTCTAGTGTCTCATCTTAGAATAAAGTTGTTCCCTAGGAGGTCCTACTAAGTTAAAAAGACTTAAGAGTAAATGGCAGAAATGGACCTGTCATCCAAATACTTCGAAGTCTGGAGAAGCCATCACCAGGTTAGTTACAAAGTTCCAGAAATTCCTGAAAACTACAGACCAAGTCATTAGGATTTCAACCTTCATCCATGAAGTACCCACGTTAATGAAATCCCAGATCTCTGAAATATTAAAAAAAAAAACTGTTATGACGCTTAGTTGATTAATAATGCTGAAATTCCTAAATGTCATCAGGTTTTTTGGATATAAATGACTTTTACATAAATGACAAATATTTCTGAACTAAGATTTTTATTTTCATATTAATCACAAAATAAAGTGGAAAAAAGCTATGCACTTCCTAAAAATCAATGTGTATATGCATTACCCTGTATGATAGGAATTTGAAAACCAAACCAAAACAAAAGAAATACTTTTCATTAAAAAACAAAATCATTATCTAAGATTTCCACTCTTTATTAAAATAGGAAATAAATTAGAAGAAATTACTTAAATTAGAAAAGAAGGCAAAACATCTTTTAATTTGTTCATTTTACACACTAACGTTTTAGAAGATCTTGCTGAGTCCATTCTTAGAACAACCAACTTCAGAAATTATCTCTCCCACACACCAAGAAAATGTTGCTAAATGAAAGAAAAAATCAAATTCTTAGAGAAACTAAGATAATCTTTATTATCCAAATAAAAAACATTTTTTGCAATTCAGTAAATGCATTTATTGTGTATTATATTTAGTCACATTTGTATCTTATCTCCCTACTAAACTATAAGCTCAATAGAGCCCCGGAAAAATCTTGCTTAAAAATCTGTATCTAATACATGGGATAGTGTTTGCACATAGTAGATTCTTTAAAATATTTGTTGAATTACTAGTTACATCACTAAACAAGGGACGCTATGTTGCATTCAAATACAAAAATTTACAAAAATAATTATTTTAGTCATTTTTGACTGTACATATGGATTTATAATCAAGTCATGTTTTCATTACCCTAAAATGCCATTAATTAATGCAGCCCTGGCGATGTTGACATCTACCCAAATAATACTACTACCCAAAGAAAATAATGGAGACAGACCACAAAGTAACCAAAATGTTGAAAACTCAAATTGTATTTGAATATGCTAAAGAAAATGTCAATTCAAAAAATATTTATTAAGCACTTACTTTGGGCAAGACTTATATTAGGCAATGGGGATACAACAATGAAAAATGACACATAGTTCCTGCCCCGCAGGAATCTACAATACAATGGAAGATGAAAGTGAACCATGTATACAAATAGGAAAGAAGTGTTGTTTTTTGGGGGTAGAGGGGAGTTTCCAGGCAAGGGGCAGAATTCACAGGGATGAAAAAAGCAAGGGCTTTATTTTTCTTTTCTCTTCAAATTCACACACTATGTTAATTAAATAAATATTTAGTTAATAAACTAAAAGCAAATTCAGCTTTTATTAAAAAACTCTACAGTGAACCAGGGCACAACATTAAAATTATCACGAACTGTTATTTTTTTCCAATGGAGGGTAATGTCTCCTCTAAAAAAATAACTATTGGCCAACAGTAATCTTACAAGGATTTTTGGACATAATGACGAAGCTAAAGGAAGAGAAGTGGAGAGGAACATGGAATGGAATTTCCCCACATTCTATTTCATCCCACTTTCAAAAAGAAAACAATTTTAAGATGGCCATCATTAAGAGAGACTGCCATTATCTCAGAGAATATTCTTGGTTTAAAAAACACTTGATTTGCAAACTATCTCTATTATTTATATAGGAGAGATCATGAAACACTGCACAGAACATATACCAATTAATTACACCCAGGAAAATTCTAGTAATAGTAAAAGAATATGTATCCAGAAAACATAAATAAATTACAATTCAAAGGCCAGAGCTAGAGGAAAGAAATTGACCTCAAAAACAGGTTAAATGCACCATATCAATCTAGTATTAAAAAAACAAGTTACCTGTAGAAAGTACTCCTGTCGATATCTTAAAATGCTCTATATGGAATTTTTCATTTCAAAGATGTTAAACCAAGAAAAGACAAGTCGGCACCCACTCTCCTCATTCTGTACCTTCAATGGTGGCTTGTTTTAGCACCGTATAACTTCTGCCAGTATAGCTATTTTTCTGAGTTTTCTTATTAAATACAGCTAAAGACACGGCTAAAGGATTCCTTTTTAAACTAGCTCTGCTTGCATGGAATAAAATGCTGAGCACAAAGATCTTAACAGTTCTGATTCTGTGCTTTTTTTTTCAGCCAACTCCCCCATCCCTCAAATGTTCTCTTATGTGCACTTGTCAAAAGAAACACCCACTGAGTGTCAAACCCGTAATGTTGCGGCAGCCTTCCACACTGGGGCAGTGCCCAGAACCCGCTCCAACCTAAAGGATCCTTACATCCCCGTATTAAGGAAAATAATCTGTGGATTAAAGTACCAAGAATTTGTTAAAGGGGACACTGACTGGAGGCTATTTAAGCACTTAAAATACTGCTTCTCCTTTGCCGAACTAAGAGGCAGAAATGTGAGGTCACGTCTTTATAACAGATCCAACAGTGTCTTTTAACAATAAGGTGAACAGAAACACTCCTTCGCGAACTGCCTTTTTAGGAGGGTTTGCTTTTTAATCCAAGTGGTCAGTAATTCAGCACAACGACAGGAGCACGGACTATTAGGCTCAACGACGGTGGACGAGCCTGGGTGATCTTTCCCCTAATACCCGCACACCCACGCACACGACACCCACAACCTCGCGGACCTCGGAAGAGATGCTAAACCTTCATTCCGGTTAGGTACAAGGAAGGGGCTTATCTTCGGCGGTTCCGGGGTCAAGTTCACACCTGAACACTTGCCGCTCACAGGGCGAGGGGCGGCGGAAGCAGCAGGAGTCACCCCCAGGCCCGCAAAGTCAAGGTCAGCGGTCACGTTCGGCGGCCCGGACACCGGCCCACCCCCCCGCACCTCCAGGTTCCGATCGTCCCGGACTCACGCCTCCGAGGCTCGGGAAGGTGGGCGAGCAGCGCGGAGAGGGCGCCCGAGGCAGAGGGGACAGCCCTCTCCCCGCCCCCATCCCCTTAGGGCACCCCGCGGAAAGCGCAGGGGGGAGGGGGAGGACCGGGGGGGGGGCACTTCGCTAAGGAGGAAGCTCCTCTGAGGAAGGGGGCTGGAGGGGCGGCTGGGGTGGGGGAGGCGAGAAAAGACACGCGCGCACACACACACGCACGCGCGCGCGCACCCGAGCCACCCCACAGAGGAAGGCGCAGCCTTCACTGCCGGAGCCGACCCCGATGCGCGTCATGGGGGAAGGAGGGCGCGACTGAGCCGCCCCCTACCCATTCAAAAAAAAAAGAAAACTTCTCCCCTCCAGGCTCTCCCAGGAAACCCCCGGGGAGCGGGGGCGTAGGAAGAGGAGGAGGGGGCAGGGGCACCCCTCTCCCAGGGACACCCCCATCCTTTCACTCCCCCGAGACAGGGCCAGGGCAGCCCCGACGCCCCTGTCGGATGTCCGCCGCCCACCCTCCTCCCACACGCCCAGGAGACCCAGCGGTCCTTCTCCCCCCGCGGGAGGGCTGAGCTCCGGAGAAGGGAAGACGGCGGGACTCACCCCACTCTCTCCCGGCTTTAAGCGGGGAATCCCACCGCGACTGCAGCCGCAGCCGTGGCTGTTTTCTCTCCCCCTGTGGCAGTGGCAACTATCGAATCCTCCGGCCCCGCCCTCCCGACGGGCGAACGCGCAGCCGAACCTGCTTCCCATCCAAGGGAAGGCGACTCGGGCCGCCTCGGCCAATGGGGAGGCTGCTCGGGCCCGGGCCAGCTCCGGCAAGGCCCGCCCCCGTCGAGGCCCGCCCCGCCCATTCGCGGAGAAGCTCTGCGGGGGCGTGGTTCCCTTTTCCTGTCTCCCTCCTTTCCTCTCCCGGGTTTCTCGGCCTCTGTCTCTGTCCTCCTCCCCTTTTCGCCAGCCACGCCGCCGCCCCCAGGGCCCGAATTTTTTTTCCATTCTATAC
Source organism: Potorous gilbertii (assembly GCA_028658325.1). Classification (NCBI taxonomy): domain Eukaryota; kingdom Metazoa; phylum Chordata; class Mammalia; order Diprotodontia; family Potoroidae; genus Potorous; species Potorous gilbertii. Next base: position 309,727,112 of record CM053771.1, on the reverse strand, counting down.
ACACACACGTTTTCTCTCTGACACACACACACACTCACACACACGCACACACGGCGGGCACGCGCTCGCGCGCGCTCGCGACGTCGCCGCTCTAGCAGGTTGGGTTGACTCGTCGGTCCCCAGCAACCGGGGCTGGAAGGATGGGAGGGGGCGGGGCCGGGCTGCTCCCTGACAGGAGACAGGAGGGAGGGGGTCTAACCGGAGGAGAGAGAGGATTGGCAGCCCGAGAGAGCGTGGCTGGGAAGAGGGAGGAGGGGAGAGGCCCGGTGCCCCGCCGGTCCCTGCAGAAAGGAGGGGAGATCCTACCTGTCCGGAGCTGTCCCGGCTTCCACCCGGCGCTGCCAGAAGGGGCGGTGCAGGCCGGGAGCGCATTAGGGGCACAAAAGGAGGAAAAGGACCTGGGACATCTGCCCTACAGGGCGGGGGCTGACCGGTCCCCGCGGTCGCGCCGTCCCTGGCTCGCTGCCGCTGTGCCCATCACTGACATCCTGTTGTCCGAGCTGGCAACAGACAGCTGGATGGCTGGGGATGCCGTTCGTGCACGTGCGGCGGCGGCGGCTGCTGATGCTGATGCTGCTGATGCTGATGCTGATGCTGCTGCTGCTCGGGCCCCCGCTCCGGAAGAAGCGCAGCCCCCTCCAGCTGCGGAGCCCCCATCTAGCGGTGGCGCGATGAAGTCATCGCAAACCCAGAACTCCGTCCAGATGGGCTTGTTTTAACCAAAGTAAGCGGCGTGAAAGATTACCCGTGTTCAGTGGCCGCTGTGCAAATGACAAGAACGTCGCTTGCTCTAAAATAAATCTGGGTCCAAAGCAGGGCGGGAGGGGCCCCCGACGCTGAGGCTGCGGTCGGGTTACCGCCGCCACCACCCCAGAACCTGCGGCGCTGTCCTGGCAAATGGAAACGAGGGATAAGCCTGCGCCTTCCGCAGGCCCGAGGATGTTGGGCGCGTGCCGTGGACCACCCGTGACCGGTGCTCGTCTGGGGCGCTCAGCGGCGACAGCGCATCCGGAGGCAGGCCTCACCACCCGCCAAGCGAATGCGGCTCTTCTAGCGGAGTTAGACGGGATCCCTGACGCTCGTCGGTGGCGGCGGCCCGAGGCACCGCGGGGGGAGGATGGCAGCGGTGCGAGGGGCGGGAGAGCTCTGGCCCCCCAGGCGAGTTCAAGGGCCGCAGGCTAGCGGCGCCCAGGGGAGCCCAGGGTCTGCTACACAAACTGTAACAATGCTTCCGTGGGGTCAAGACAGGAGTAATTATCTTGGATTTATTTGTATAGACCGAACAAGACAGGGAAAGCCAAAACTGAAAACCCATTTTTGACCAGGTCTGAGTTATTTTTACAACAGGAAGATAAACCACGTGTAATATAGCTTTGTTGAATTAAAGTAGACACAATGTGTTGTCTTCAGTAGCCGAAGGGGACTTACCATTAGTGGGGTAAACAACAATGAGTTGTTTGTCCAACGATGGTGAAGATAGTGATTGAGCCACTAATAATTCAGCCAATTTCTGACGGTGACCAAGGTACTTTTTGTCTGGATAACTAGGCAGCATTTCTTTATGGAACTGGAACCCTGTAGTTTACCTTTTCCACACTATGTTCCACAACATTAATACCAAATGCATTAACTTTAAATCAAAATACACAAAAATCTGTCATCCTGGTTTGTCTCCTATTACTAGAGTCCACTAGATTGGTAAATCAAACATATGTCACATGCATGTAAATCTTGTTCTATATATCTTTCCCCCTCCCCCACTCTGGGCTTAGGATCTGTTCTGCTCTCCATAATTTAAAGTCTTAAAGAGTTGACTGGGAGAATTTGAAAGGTTGAGCAACTTATGATTGTTCTCACAGGCACTATGTAAAAAGGACTTAGCTGCTAAGCTGCTATGACGCCTGTCCTCTCATATGTCAGCAGTCCTAATAATAAATAGCCTTTCATTACCATCATCACCACCACCACCACCACCATGGTTGTCAAAAAGTGTTTATTATCTATAGATACATTTACATCTATAGATACAAGAGTAAAATCCAAACTAAGGTGTACGTGTCATTGTCTGCAAATTATTTAACTATTTAACTCTTTAGCACTGCTTAATTTAAATCAAGGTAGCAGATTTCATATTTTATTTTAAAGTGAGTACAATTTAGAAAATTATAATACTGGGTAATATAATCTCATTTTAAATTATTAAATCCTCTGACTCTGTTTTCCCATCTAGTCGGACAACCGGAAAAGAATGCCACGGGGGGCTAACAGATCATACCATGACAATAAAAGTATTCTACACAAGAAGGGGCACATCATCCTTATCAATAATGTAGAACTTTAATACTCAAGATTGCACAACAATTGCTTGAAAGAACTCCAAAAGGAACAACCAGGGATATAAATATTGTCTGACACAAAATATCGTGGCAGCCCATAGGAAATGTTCTGAGCTTTAAGACAACCTGTTAATGAGCCCTACAGCAGGTGCATACTGTTCACTCCATCCATATGCACTTCTAGGACTTTTCATATGTCTATAGCAATGCAGAGCTTGCCTGGAAAAGACCCCAGCAACTTTGAGTCAAAACCACATTAAGGAGATACTAGAATATTCTGGCTCCAAAGGCCCAAGTGACTGACAATGATACAACCTCATTAGGGCTCCTCATCTATTTGGTGAGAGAAAATCTCTTCCATCTACTTTCTATGCATCTTTTGTATATATTGACTCTTCCGGCTTGTTGTCAGCGCCATTAGAATATAAACTCCTTGAGGGCAGGGATGTGCTTTTGTATTTCTTTGTACCATAAGGTTTGGAATTTTCTTTTTAATTAAAACCCTTAACTCACTCCTTAAAGAGGTGAGACTTATTCCCTGAATAGGCATTATCTCACAGGCCTTGGCCTAAAAGGGCCAGGGTCTCCCACTGCATCCTGGGCCATCTCCAGTCATCCTGTTGAATATCTAGTTACTGGAGCCAGATGGCTCAGGAGGAGAAAGTGAGGCTAGTGACACAGCCTCAGTGTGTCAGCCCTCCCTCGCTCAAATCAAAGTCAACTGCCAGTCATGTCATCATTTCCCTGATGTCATAGTCTTCTTCAAGTACAAAGGACAAATCCAACAAGGGTTTAGGACAATCCTTGACATACAGTAAGTGTTCAATATTTCTTGACTGATCAAAATATCTAGGAGGTAGAGAATCCTCTGCTGTTTGTAAATCCTGCCAATTAGGAACTAAATTTGGGACAAATTCCCCAGATTCACCTCTTTCTTTGTAATGAGTCAATGGAATGAATTGGAATACTCATAGTCCATCTAATTGTTAACAAAACCAAGGAAGGATATTTAAATTAGGAAAAGGAATCATTGGGGATATAACACTGATTCAGTGGAGAATTTCTGTGCTGTCCATTGTGGTCTATGTGTCAAGCATACTCAGGTGAACAAGAAACTCTATCAACAGCTGAGTCTCAGTCCTCTAAGCCAATTATGTCTCAAGGACAGTTTTAATACCTTTGAAGGAGAAGAATTAACTGATCCCCTTTGTTGGGGAATTCTATCACCACAGCATTAATCTAGTTATTCCTATAAATCCCAAGATATGGAATAAGAGGTAGCAAGTCCTGGGATCCTTTGCTTCTAATTAGTGAGCATTCACCAGCCTGTAGCCTGGATCCAGTCCCACAATGACATATTCTTTTGCCATCTTTGTTCTACACTTCGTCCTATATTCCAGCCTGCTCCTATGACTGAGCACTCCAAGCTCCAATCCTAAAACACTGAGCTTCTAATTTTGTGAGTGAGAAAGGAGCAACATCTGTTGTGTGTAGGAAGGATTGGTTTTGCCTTTAAGTAGGCAAGAAACTTGGGATCCACTTTGGTTTAGTTTCCTTGTCGCTTGAGGCATAAAAGACTGAGTTTATAGGAATTCGGTGTTAAATGTTTCAACAGAATTTCCATTGCCTTACAAAAGTACTTTTCTGACTTATACCAGCTATTACTGTGGAAAATGTAGAGTTGGAAGGAGGTAACATTTTATCTGAATTGTATCCTTTTAAATCTTAAGTAAATTTCTTGCATTTTTATGACATCCCATCACAATCCTAAACCTGAATAACTGCACCAACCTGAGAATGACCCAGAACATGGCAGTAGTTGACAGGAGTGGATTACAATGACTTCATAGTTATATTCATTGTTGAAGTATGTGAAGGGAAGGAAGGATGTGACAGAATGGCAGAAAGAGACCCTGGTATCCTGTTGCTGAAATATTTTTAGTATTCTATGAGGAACCCGCTCAGTGAGATAAGGAAGGGGATCCTTCTGACCCTGTAGGGTTGGCTCAAACAGGGCTTAGGGAGCTTGACAAGGACAATAAAAATCTAAAAAGATTAATAATCTTCTGGCTCTTACTAATAACTTTGAAAAAGCTGGATTGCGAATGAGAGGAGGTTAAAAAGATATTATCATTGTTACTCAGAAATTAAAGAAAGAGATCTTTTTTAAAAAATCAGCATTATTTTTATTTTTTAAACAATTATTTTATTTGTTTTCAGTGTTCTACAATAACTTCCATATATCTTAGATTTTCTTCCCCTCCCTCTTCCTTCCTCCCTCCCCTTTCCTCACTCTCTCCCCAAGACGGTATGCAATCTTATATAGGCTCTACACATACATTCCTGTTAAATACAATTTAACCTTCATTCTGTTGAATAGAAGAATTAAAATGAATGGGAGAAACCATAAAACAAAAAAAACATAACATAAAAGAAAATGGCCTGCTTCATTCGGCAATCAAATTCCATAGTTCTTTCTCTGGAAGTGGAAGGTGCTTTGCCTCAAAAGACCCCTGGGAATTTTTTAGGGCCTTGCATTGCTATGAAAGGCTAAATGTACCAGAAAAATTACTCACAAACTGTGGTTATTGTTGTGTACAAAGGTCTCCTGATTCTGCTTCTTTCACTCAACATCAGTTCATGTAAGTCCTTCCAAGCCTCTCTGAAGTTTTCCTATTCATCATTTCTTATGGCACAATAGTATTCCATTACATTTATATACCACAACTTGTTCAGCCATTCCCCAACTGATGGGCATCCCTTTGATTTCCAGTTTTTGACCACCACAAAGAGCTGCTATAAATATTTTTGTACATGTGGGACTCTTTCCCATTTTTATGATCTCTTTGGGATGCAATCCTAGAAATGTTGTTGCTGGGTCAAAGGGTATGCACATTTTTGTTCCAAACTGCTCTCCAGAATGGTTGGATCAGCTCACAGCTCCACCAACAATGAATTAGAGTTTCAACTCTCCCACATCTTCTCCAACATTTATCATCTTCAATTTAGCATTATTTTTAAGGACCATGATTGGAGGCAGAAGAGCAAGTTATGGATTTAGTCATAGATGGCATAATTTAAGAACAATGTTAATGGGAGTACTTTCTTCTTTGCCTATTCTAATTCCTTCCATTTCATTTTCTTCTCTTATTGCTTAAGCTAACATTTCTAGTACCATATTGAATAATAGTGGTAAAAATGGACATCCTTGTTTCACACACACACACACACACACACACACACACACACACACACACACACACAATCTTATTGGAAATGCTTCTAACTTATCCCCATTACATATAATGCTTGCTGATGGTTTTAAGTAGAGGCTACTTATCATTTTAAGGAAGATTCCATTTATTCCTATGCTCTCTAGTGTTTTTAATAGGAATGGGTGTTGTATTTTATCGGGAGTTTTATTTTTGCATCTATTGAGATAATCATATGGTCTCTGTTAATTTTGTTGTTGATATTGACCTTGACATTATGCTGAAGAATGTGTTAAACCATGTTGAGATGTCAGCTGAAAGGGAAAACAATAGGAGCAGCAATCAAGAATGAGACTGGGAATTGCTTTTTATGGGAAAAAATGTTCAGGATAGCCTATTCCATTACCATCCATAGGGTTACTACAATTGGAGAACTGATTTCTTTCATCACAGAAATCAGAGGATATTCAGAAGAATACCAAGAAACTTGAGAGGTTGCAGAAGTTTATTTAACAAATTAATGAATCACTAGAACAGTGACTAATGATAGTGTGGTTTAATGGGGGTGATTTTTTAAATCAGTTTCAGAGTTCGATAGGTTTGAAAAATTTATAGAGGATTGCTCTTATTCAAAATCAGCTGAAACAGATAGAAAGCCCCAAATTCTTTCTTTTCTCATATTTGCTTTTTGATTTTGATTTATGTAATATTGGAATTGTTCTTTGAATATTTCATAGAAGTAACAAAATTCACCTGAAAGGCCATGTGGTCTTGGGTCATTTTTCTTTGGGAATTCATTTATGACTTGTTGAATCTCTGTTCTTAAAATTCATTTATTTAAATTCTCTATTTCTTCTTTTATTACCCTGGGCATTTATATTTCTGTATATATTCATCTGCTTCATTTAAGTTGTTGGTTTTATTTGCACATAATTGAACAAAAATAATTTTCTTTATTAATTTGTTGGGAATTGTCCTTTTTCATTTTTGATGCTGGCACTTTCTGTTTTATCTCTTTAAAAAATAAACTACGCTAATGGTTTCTCTTTTACTGCTTTAAGGAGAGCGGTTTTAGTTATCAATTCAATTTCTTTATTTCAATTTTGTTCCATTCTTCTTGTATTTTTTAAGTTTTCTGTTTTAGTATTTATTGGAAGTTTTTTTTAATCCATTCCTTTTCTAGTTGTTTTTATTGTTTACGTACCCAATTCATTTGTCTGTTTTCTTGTTTTGTTGTTGATAAAAGTATTTAGGGACACATATTTTCCATTTAGGATTGCTTTATCTATATTCCAAAAGTTTTGGTATGTTGCCTCATTGTTGTCATTTCCTGTGCTGAAATTATTTATTGTTTCTGTGATTTGTTCTTTGATCTACAAATTCTTTAGGATTAAATTAGTTTATGTTTAAGTTTTACTCCTGTCTTCAAAGATGAAAATCTTTCAATAAAAAAAGATTTTACTGATTATAATTTTTATTGTCCTGTAGACACTGGTGTATATGCCTTAGAATGCAGTAGATTTTGGTAAGGATGCCATGATCATCTGAAAAATGTTTGTATTTTTTTCTGTTCCCATTCAGGAATTACCAAAGAGTTATCATTTTCTAATTTTTTAAAAATTCCATTCACACCCTTAACTTTTTGCTTTTCTGTCTGCTTCTTAGATCTACCTTGAAAAGGGTAAATTAAGTTCTCCAACAATTATACTTTTTGTTTTCTGTTTCTGCCAGTAATTTACTATTTTTCTTTTCAAGTGTTAGGTCATTCAGTGCATATAAGCTAAGTATTGATATTATTGCATTGACAATTTAGCCTTCCAGAATAGTTTTAACTATGCGTATTTTTAGTGTTCCCTTGTCTTAGATGATGACTGCTATTTATTCCTACTTTTTTGAGTTGACGTGAAGAATAATGGTTTCTGCTCCAGCTTCTTATTTAAACTCTGTGAACCATTACACTTCAAGGGTGTTTATGAAAACTGTGTTTATTGAAAATGGATACAGCTACTCTCCTCTATTCTAAGAGTGAACTGATCCCATTTATGCTCATTGTTATAACTGTTAATTTTGTATTTTCCTTTATCATATTCTCTTCATCTGAAACCTATTCTCCTCAACCCTTCCTCTGTATTTTTATACTTATCTTCTATCACCTCAGTTATTAGAAAGAATAATTTCTTCCTCCTTTTCTTCCCTAATTTATTCCTTTTTTTACTCTCCTTTTTCCTCCTTTCTTCCCTAATTTGTTCCCTTTTTTACTCTCATTTTTCTTTACTCTCTTAAAACTATCAAAACAGAATGAATCTACCCCCAAGTCCTCTGTTTGACTTAACTCCCTCTGTGAACTATAAAAACAATAAAGTTATAATGAGATACTTGCTTCTTTTCCCCATTAGAATGTTAGCATTGTTTCATTGTGTGTTGTTGTTCAGTCATTTTAATCACGTCCAATTCTTTGTGACCCCCCCATTTGGATTTTTCTTGGCAAAATGGAATGGTTTGTCATTTCCTTCTCTGACTCAGTTTACAGATGAAGATACGAAAGCAAACAGCGTTAAGTGACTTGCCCAGAATCATACAGTCAGTAAGCATCTGAGGCCAGATTTGAATTCAGAAAGAGGAGTCTTCCTAACTTCAGGTGCAGCACTCTATCCATTGAGACTTCTAGTTGCCATGCTTCACTGTTTATTCCTTTTTGACTTACTCAAATATGTATGTGTATATATATATATATATACATATATATATATATATATATATATATTATCTTTCTAAGGTTTCACTTGACACTTGTGTTCTAATTTCAAAGCTTCTCTGCCAAGGTCTGGAATTGAAGCTCTTTAGGAAACTCATTTGATTATATATGAATAAGAACTATTTCCCAATAGCTATATAGTCAAATAATATGAACAGGTAGTTTTCAATTATGAGAAATCTAAGCTATTAACAATATATGAAAACATGCTCCAAATTATTAATTGTGAGAGAAATGCAAATTGAGTCTTTTGAACTTCAAAAAAAGTGAAAATGAGAATTGTTAGAGGGGCTATGAAAGGAGAGGCACAATAACACTATTGCTAAAACTGTGAGAGAATTAGAACATCAAGTGGTAGTGGGAATTTAGTGAACCACATTGACTCCATCTTATGACTCAGTGCTGGATCTAGCTCAGTTTCTTTTCTATTCAGTTAGAAGTCTAGTCCAATTTTTGTTTGTAAGAAAGCTTTATTTAATTGTGAGAAAACTTGATTGCATTTTTTTTAACCTAACCCTTTTTCGTTGGGAGTCTGAACCATCTCTACCTGCTGCTTAGAGATCCTTAACTAAGGACTTAGGTTATGTTGAGCAGAAAATTGGTCAGATCAAAGACTGAAGCAGAGAGTTTTCTCACAATTCACCCATATGTCTTACTTGAAAAATGATCCTGAACTTTGCAATCAGTTATTGTTTCCATGTTTCTTTGATTGAATACAGACACTTGAGGGGAGTAGAACACCTCATTTTCTGATTTCAGGGAATTACACCTGTGTACTCTCCCCTTTTCTGCTTAGAAAATCCCTAATCTTTCCTCCAGTTAGAAATCAGATCATCCTGGTTAATTGTTTTCTTTTAATTTGTCTTATTTAATTGTTTTTAATACACAAAAATCTGTTTCCTCCTGTGTTTGGGGTCCAGTGCCAAAACTGAGGAAAGCCTAGAACCAATTTATTATGCAACTGACATACATTGCTTAATAAAATCAATATGCTCAGAAGTTCAAACCTTTGTTTCCTCAATCGCTTTATTTTTTACTCATCACAATTGGGACCTGGCCCAGTCATTCTGGAAAGTAACTTGGAACTATACCCCCCAAAGTCGAGAAATTATGCATATTCTTTGCCTAGCAATATGGCATATATCCCACAGATATCAAAGAAAGGTCTCATATGTACAAAAAAATGTCTATAGCAGCACTTTATTTTGTGGCAAATAACTAGAAACTTAAAGGGTGTCAACTGGGGAAAAGCCAAACAAATTATTGTATGTGAATATATTGAATATTGTGCCACAAGTCACAATGAATGGGATAAATCAGAGAAACATGATAAAGCTTACATGAATTTATTTGGAGTGCAATGTGCAGAATGAGGAAAATAACTTATACGAGGACTGAAATTGTCATGATAAAAATCTGCAATAAAGAGAAACTGAGGCACTAAGTTCTAAGCATAATCAATTTATTAGCAAGGCTAGCAATTGCTAATAAAAGGGATCCAAGGATCCTCAGTAACCAGAGATCATCTTACAGTCAGAACAGCTCTTTTATATAGCTGAAAGGGTAATAGTATGAAAAATAGACCAGTGATGAAAGCTAAACTAAGAATGATATCGATATGACAGGAGGGGAGATTTCTATAATCCTTCCATAACCCAGGGCAATAGGAAAAAAAACAGAGCTGACTACATGCTCTGTAAAGTCTCATGGTGGGCAAATATTACCAGATTGACTTACTTCACCCCATGGTTAGCAAACTCATAGATCTGAGTTAAAGATTTAAGGGGAATTCAAATTCACATAATGAGGGGGCCAACCCTAATACATAATAAATTGACTTATCCTTATTAAAAATAATACAAAATAAAATGAGGTATCAATTTTTAATTTCTCACAATATAAAAAGAAAAAATAACTTTGAAAAACTTTGAAACTCTGATCAATGCCAAGTTAAACTGTAACTCCATGCCCCTATGCTACCCATCTCCTGACAAAAAACAAAATGAGACATATATTTAGATGTAGCCTATACATGGGTATGTTTTCCTTAACTATGATTATTTATTACAAGAGCAAATTTTGTTTTGTCTTTGTGTGAGAGGAGAGTTGGGGGACAGAATTGAGATAGTGATAGTATTAAGAGAAGAGAAGTAAAAAGAAGGAAAGGAAAAATGAGTTTTCAAAGTCCTTTTTAATGCTTAGAGAATCTGCAGAAAGTTCAGAGGAAAGCACAGACAAGCTGGACAACTTTGTAACAGTGTTGAATTTATTATATAATCCATTTTAAAAATAAGTTATGCAAAATTAATTTGCTGTTTCATTGTCTTCTTTGTATACAGAAACCTGAATAAAACACAATGAGATTAAATTCCTTTTAAGGGTGGTGGGGTCTGACCAAGACTGAGGAGAGTTAATTCAGTCTTTGCTATCAGTAAAGTCATTCAAGAGACTGAACTTTGAAATGAGGATGATAGAAAAAAAGGGAAACTCTGGATCTCCCAAATCATTGGTTATTACATTTCTCTCACTTCCCATTAACCATCAGCCAGACTTACTTGTTCTTTAGCAGAGGTATTTACTTAACACTCTCCCCAAAAGTCTGGGGCACACTCCCCCACAAACACAGAGCATCCATGGGGAAAATGGACACCAACTTTACATCCAAAGGTAGTGAGGCATATGTGTAGAGAATACATGTGGCAAAGGAATAACACAACTCCTTGCTCCTGTAAATCCTTTCCTCCCTTTTTAGCTCTAAAAAAATTAGGGGAACCTAATTTCCATTTAGGTGAAGTCCTCTGTTAGGCTCCAATGGTTGTTACCTTTGTAGACTCCATCACTGGACTCTACTTTTCTCTTCCATGAGGGATGCTGCTGCAAGAAGCCGACTTTCCTCAAGTAATTATTGGTTCAAGTTAGTTGTATTGTGTCCTACTGGACTGGTCTGGTGTCTGTGATCCCAGCTCAATGCAATGCCTGCAACTGATTCCAGAGGACCATATAGATTTGGTTATTAGATGAAGTTAGATCTAGTCTTGAAAACAAGGTCAATGGTGAAGAGGGGTTGGGTAGGAGAAAGAGAGAGCAAAATTTCCTCTGCCTCCCCTTGTTCCTTCCGCTGTCCAAAGTGATTCTGTCTTAGGAGCTTGGCTCCAACTTTCAGTTTGGAATTCTTTAAACTGTGACTCACCATTAGTCCCATTCCCCACTTGAATATCAAACTTTAATCTGGCTTGCTGTTTTTATATATAGTTACAAGAGGTGTTACTTAGTCTCCTCAAACACAAAATGTTTCTTGTGAGTTATCTTTGGCTTTTCATCTAATAATCAAATCTATATGGTCCTCTGGAATTGATTAATTATTCACACTTGGTTACTAGACTTTAGATTGCTTGATTCATTTGAAATGTCTGGACCTTCCATAATAATATTTGTGTGGGATAGAACCTTACTCTTACATAGGAATATGGAGATATAATTTCTGCCTTTAGCTTTGCAAAAAGAAAACTGACTAATCTTACAATAACAGCAATAAACTGACAAATGAAAGAAAGCAGTGTGAGCAGGTACAGTACAGTTCCAGCAGCTCTTCCGTTCAATGTATGCTGACTTCTTACAGCTGTATACTCAAGAGCACCAAAGACAAGCATATTCACATATTCTCAATGTGACATTCTTCCTGAGTATGATACACAGTTCACTAGCAGGGAGATTAATCTAGAGGACCATTTCAGAAATATTGTCACTCCTAGACACCTCTACTGATTACTCATAATTTGAAATGATTAAAAAAAACCATGCGATTGAAAAATGATACTTTTTCTAGTTTTCGTTACACCATAGGAAAAATAATGCAGCTAAAATAGGAAGGTGAAAAGGAGCAAGTGGTTATGCCAGGAAGTTCTTAAGTATTCTTGCTTCAACAATGGCACCAATCAGCAGGCATATTTCAACCTAAAGAAAGCAATTACCATTCCTGGTGTTACTAGACTGCAAGATTTTAAAGAAGGAAACCGCTAGAAAAGGGACAAGGACTTGAGAAGGTCCCTGAAACAATAAAAGCATTGGTCTGAGTAGTATGGGAATGCCCAGGATCTTTCTCCCCTGTATATCTGCCCTATCCTCGGCTCAATATCAGAGATCCAGGATGTTATGGAGACATTAAGCAAAGAATAGCTTTGTTCTTTGGAAACATAAAACCCTACTGCCTTAGGTCTCTTACTGGAGAAGGCCCTGACATATATATCTAATTTCCCTCCACCGACTAAATAAAGCTTTTTACTTATAATCCGTGTGAGCTCTTTGGTATTTTTTGAGTTAATACCAGTTGCACAACTTCTGTGACTCTTTGGTCATTTGTTACTAGAGTTGACAATTCACCCAACATATCTATGATGCCTCACAAGTCTTAATACAGTTTTAAACTTTGATAAAGTGTAAACACTAGTAGAAAAGGAAATGAGGCTTCTCTGGCATACTTTATTCTTTATGAACCCATGCTAACTGGCTGTTGGTGATCTTTCTAACTATCTCTTCAATAACCTATTATAAGGTTTACTAACATGTAGTTTTTAACAACCTTTCTTCTGGACTTTCAGGTCACATGATCAGCCAAATGTCAGATTGGGCACTTTCTCTACACTGCTTTAGCTCTTGGAACACCTCAAAAGAGTAATTATGTGCCAGTTGTACAACAATTACAGTTCAGTTCACAGAAGGGAGAAAATGTTCATAAGACACAGTTTTTATTAATTGAAGAATGCTAATCCTTAAAATGCTCAATCAGAATCTCTCTCCTAATAGTCTGCCATCAGCAACATACAACTTTAGACCTAGGACACATAATGGTATTTATCAATCAATAAGTATTTATTCAGCACTTACTATGGGTCAACAAGCTCTAAATACTAAGAACCACTATTATAAATACAAAGAATGAAATGATCCTTACTTACAAGAAAGTCACATTCTAATGGGAAGACAATAAGTACTTATATGAGCACGTATAGAATGCATATGAAGAGAATAAATATAAATAAATAAACACAAGGCAGTTCAATACAAGGTAGCTAGAGTGGGAGGGCACGATAGCCATTGGGGTTGAGGAGAAGGGTCAAGAAAAGGCTCTTATCAGAAAGAAAGTCATATTGGCAGTCATCTAGTATAATGAATCACTTAGAGTCTGAGGATTTAGATGAACAATCCCTTTAATAAAAACATCCAACAATACTCAGAGAAAACTGCCCCAGATCTTCTGCATAACTTCTTTGATGAATAAGACCCTTTCAGAGTGAGGCTGTGGGTGGAGGGCAGCAAGAAAGATTGGTGGGAACAACTCAAGCCTCCTCAATTTCACCTCTTTCTTCCATTACAACAAAGGTGTTGCTTGAGCCTTAAAGAGAGAGAAGATCCTATGAGAAAGAGATTAGAAGGGAATGCATTTGGACATAGCTGCTAGTGCAAAAAAGAGAAGAGAAATGAATTGTCCTGTGAGGAACAGAGAGAAATCAAGTTTAGGTGGACTGCAAAATGCAGAAGGGGAAGTAATATTCAATAGAAAGATAGGTTGGGAACAGGTGTGAAAGACGTTGAAAGCTAAACAGAGAAGTTTATGTTTTATCCTAGTGTCAATAGTGATGCTTTTGAGTTGAGTGAGTAGGGGAGTGACATGTTCACATCCTTCCCTTCTACAAAGACTGTGCTGACATTTTCTTCCCTGGCTGTCCCTCACACTTTAAGAAGTGTGCCTAGTCAAATGAGAAAGAAGGCAGAAGGGAGGAAAGAAAAAATGCTACTTTCTACTGGGCCCAGTCCAAGATTAGGGACCCTTAAGGCTGTAGAAACTTTTTACACCTCCACCCCTTTCCCTAAACATGAAAAAAGAATAGATTATGTTCAGCCATGTGAAGAAAAGGAAGAAATTCAAGGGAGGAAGAGTGTGTCTGGTTTTATCAGACCTGAAGGAAAAAGTACGGAAACCCAGTTGGGGCTCATCCTATGTCTGCAAAAGATACTCAGGGTAGGGACCCAGGCTATGAACCCTAGGTTGCCCAGCAAAGAACAAGATTAAGGCAGCTTTTCCCAGTTTAGGGGATATACTCACAAGCAAAGGAGGAATCATAAAAAGGTGAATGACAAAGAATCATAATGATAAAAAGACTAAAACACCTAAGATTTCAAAAGGAAAAAAATACCCTAAAAAAAAAACCTAAACGCATGAGTAAGTAAATCAGGAGAGGACACGAACACCAGAAGGAAGGGATGAGTACTAATTCTTATAGAAATTCAAACGCCTACTTAACAAATAATGTAAAACCAAAGTAGATAATACAGTGCATGATGAAATATTGAATCCTAAGGACTTCCAAGAGAGCATAGAACAAAAATAAGAGACTTCAGAACGATTTAAACTGGAAATTACATTCATGAAATAAGGAAGTAGGCCTTAATATAGTTTAGAACTGCTTTCAAAGCAGAAAAGAAAAAAAATGAATCTATAAAAGAAAAATCTTTCTATAGAAGTAAAGATGAACAGATTTGAAATGCAAAATATACTGAAGTAGAGAAAAATCTGGAAGAAGAGAAACAAAAGGCAACATAATTAAAATAAAACACAAACCCACAGAGATAAACCTTGAAGCAAAAACAACTAACAATGCATGCCTCCTTTCCAGCCTAAAGTCCCCACCTCTCTGCTAGGGGGCAGAAGGCATGCATCACCATTGGTTCTCTACAAGGTGATTTCGGTCGAGTCAGAGCGAGAATCAGTAAGCTTTTATTAAATACCTACAGTGGGCCAGGCACAGTGCTA
Source organism: Potorous gilbertii (assembly GCA_028658325.1). Classification (NCBI taxonomy): domain Eukaryota; kingdom Metazoa; phylum Chordata; class Mammalia; order Diprotodontia; family Potoroidae; genus Potorous; species Potorous gilbertii. The sequence continues at coordinate 309,711,998 of CM053771.1, read as the reverse complement.
AGGGTTGGAGATACAAAGAAAGTCTCTGCCCTCTTTGGAGCTTACAATTTAATGGAGGAAGACAATATATAAAAGGAACCTAAAAAACTGGGCATGTGAGGGGTTGGGGACTGTGGAGACAAGTACAATGAAATCCTACAGCAAGGGTGGGTGATGATTTGAGGAGGTGTGAGTTACAGAGTTGAATTCATCTTTCAGAATGATAAAATTCTAAAGACCATGAAGTATAGGAGAGCCGCTGGGTAGGTAATGAATACAACATTGCATATCAAAATTCTGAAGACCTCAATGTAATTTTGCTTTATTATTGTTATAGTCACATATATATTGTTCTCTTGTTCCATTTATTCCACTCTGCAAAAATTTATGCTAGTCCCTTTCTAATTATTTCTTTCTCATACTTAATATTAATTTCTTCTACCACAATAATAATCCATTACATTCACATGTCACCTTTTCACACATTCCATAATAAATGGTCATCTACTTTCCTTCCAGTTCTCTGCTACTACTAAAGTTCATTGTGGTTATCCATTTGATTCAATCATGTCCAACTCCTCTTGACTTCATTTGGAGTTTTCTTGACAAAAATATTGGAGTGTTTGTCATTTCCTTCTTTAGCTCATTTTATAGATGAGGAAAATGAAGCAAACAAGGTTAAATAACTTGCCCAGTATCACACAGCCAATATGCCTGAAGTCAGATTTGAACTCAAGAAGAAGAGTCTTCCTGACTCCAGGCCTATAGCTCTATGGACTGCTCCACCTAAATGTTATTCTAAAATACTGCTGTTAAAAAATACTAAAATACTGGGTATTAATATTTTTGTAAATATAATACCTTTTCATCTATCTTTGACTTCATTAGATGATATAACTACTAATGGTATCACAGGATCAAAGAGAAAATACAGTTTAATTATTTTTTCTAGTATACTTTCACGTTGTTTTTCAGAATGATTAGACCAATTCATGGTTCCATCAACAATGTATTAATGTGCCTGTTTTCCCATAGCTTAGACTAGTTAGGAAAGGTTTGAAGTGAAAGAATAGGAATAGTATTAAGATTTGTTGATATTTATATAGATTTTCTGTTTTTCTTAGAGTTGATCCATTAAGGAGTCATTTTAAAAATATATTCTATGGGATCTCACTATAATCTTCCCAACATCTTCAGGAGGATTCCTTTGGACCCTTTTCTTAGATTCTGCAAATCTTATCCAATCCTTAAGATCAAGCTCAAATCACATCTGTTCCATGAAGTCTTTTGGACTACTCAAGCCTACAATGATCTTTCTTCTCTTAACTATTACCCTTAAGCTTTGAACTACACAGTTCAGCACTTGACTACTAGCTGTATTATTGTCTAATTGTTTCTTGTAAGCCTTGTCTCCCTAGCAAGAATTTAATCCTTTGAGAGCAGGAATCATTTGGTATATCTCTTCTATATCCTGCCTAGCAAACTGTCAAGAGAACAACAGATGCCCATGAAATAACTTAGCTGATTCATTTTATTCTCTTGCTCACAGAGGCACTGATGTTAAAAGTGAATTAATTTTCTTTTATTTATCCAAGGTAAAACAATACCTTTTCTGAGGATTTAGACTAATGGCCACTTGCAAAACTATATAAATAATCTCACTATTTTACCAAGAGAAATTACTTAGATATTAAATGCTTACCTCTAACTGTAGTGCCAACGTGATATTCAAAGTGCCTTATGGTGACTATGAACATGCCAGCATAATTCTGAAACGCAAAATATAACAGACTCTCCACATGGAAGAAAAAATCAAGACGTTTATTTAATACCAGAAAGCCAAACCCATCATAGCAACAAAGAAATTTATACACAATAAAAACGCAGAAGGCACTACCATCCCCAAGTCTTCCCCCTGCTAGGGCCTTCCCACAAAGGAACACTCACAGCTCATTTCCTGCTGCCTCTCTCTCCCTCAGCTCTGTCTGCTCTGTTTAACTTCCTCTCAACTCTGCTCTACCCTTCCTGCTCCACTCCTTCCTGCTCTATCCATCACAGACTCATATGACTCAAGCTTTCATGTGACTCTAGCAGGTCACATCAGCCTATTAATAAATGGGAAAAATCTTCCTATTATGCAAATAACAATACACTAACTAGTTAAGATTTTAATAGAAGGAATCTGGACACCATCCCCCTACCCCCCCCCCCACTCCCAAATCACTAATCTCCTGTTTAGGAAATACTTGTTTCCTTCTCTTAAATGGTCTTTTGGTTCTAAGAAGAAATTTGTTAATTTTTTTATCTCATTGGTAATCTCAAAGTATTGCTAGAGTATGAAGCATTCAGTGATTGGGTAGATAGCTAACTCCCAGATAAACCAAAATCTGGAATCAGAATGCCTTGGAAAAGAACAGCATGAAGTCCACAAATTGGAAGGGAAGGCAAAGCAGGAAAGGATCATCTAAAACCTCCCTTTACTGAATAACTTTAACTTTATTCTATTCCCCCATCATCCAGAATCCTTCTAATAGGAACACCTACAAAATAGCTAAATTGACCGGCTTGAGTTATGCTTCCCTTTTGATTTTCTCTATCAAACCTCTGATGAAGGTGATAAGGCTCCATAAAATTATCAAGTCATAAGAGAAGAAAATAAAATATATATAGCTTTTAAAATTCATGACTTTAGGAGATAGACTCCTGAAAAATATAAAATACACTGCAACTAAATCAATGTATATTAGGGGAGACATATTTCTATCCTGAGTTCATGTGGTAAGTAACTGCTGCCAAAATATTTCTAGCACAAGGCAGAAATTATAGGGGTTAAAAACCTAAATTTTATTATTCTTGAGTTCAGCTTCAGAGGAGTTGAAAAATAACCCCTCAACTCTAATTAAGGTTCTAGTAAGGTTCCTTATGGACAGACAAAAGTACATCAGAGTGATGGAAATCATTTTTTACATACTGAAATCTTGTGAATTCCTCTTAGTCCATAAAAGTTAATGAAAGGATTCATAATCCCATGCTTGTTTCAATGTTAAGTTGAACAGACTTTAACATTCACAATCTTAAACATAAACCCACTTAAACAAACTTTATAGGTAAATTAAGTCAGGTTACAGATTAAACTACATTCACAAGTTGGATTGCAATGAGATATTTACATTTCACCAAAATAACCATAAACACTAGCATCAGAGAAATCCTTCCTTATACAACTACCCAGAGGAGACAACAAATAATTAAACCACTTTGGGGAGCTCAAATTCCCCTTTGGCTCTTATCAAAGGAATATCAAATAGTCTTTCCTCAATATTATTATTCCAGAGTCAGATTTTGGTCAGGCAACATTAATATTAAAAGAAGATAGGCTTTTAATTAACCAAAACTTGCAGAAAGAATGGCCTTGGGCTCTGAATAATAAAAATTAATGAAACAAAATTTTTAAAAAATCAAAAATTTCCATCACAAAGACAAGAAATAAAAGCATTTTCATCTGCTTCCTTAATGTTCATTTCTTTTCTCCTTGCTCTCCCCAAATTTGTAATAACCTCTCTGAGACCTCAGACAGCATTTTGTTTTTCAGTTTACTACTATTTTTATTATTAGATTATCTATAGTATCCTTATCATAGTGCCATTTTTTTTTACTGTATCTTTAATATACTAGATGGAGACACCACAATAACAGCTTAATAAATGTTTATTGTACTCTGCCATTTCTTTCCTTACCTCTTTGGTTTCTTACTAGAGGAATAACATTAAGAATTTTTGTAGATATGATGAGGGGAAGGGATAGGGAATGTGCCAGGGAAATGATAAAGGTGGTAAAGGTGTCAAAATACTTTGATTGCTTGTAATATTTTCTCTTGACTTGGAAACTCTGGAATTTGGCTACAATATTCCTAGGAGTTTTTCCTTTTGGGATCTCTTTCATTAGGTGATCAGTGGATTCTTTCCATTTCTATTTTACCTTCTGATTCTAGAATATCAGGGCAGTTTTCCTTGATAATTTCTTTAAAGATGATGTCTAAGCTCATTTTTTGATCTTGGCTTTCAGGTTGTCCAATAATTTTAAAATTCTCTCTCCTAGATCAATTTTCCAGATCAGTTGTTTTTCCAATGAGATACTTCACATTGTCTTCTTTTTATTTATTCTTTTGGTTTTGTTTTATAATTTCTTGATTTATCCTAAAGTTATTAGTTTCCACTTGCTCCATTCTAATTTTTAAGGAATTATTTTCTTTTTTCATTTGACTCATTCTGCTTTTTAAGGCATTCTTCTCCTCATTGACTTTTTGGACCTCTTTTGCCATTTAGGTTAATCAAATTTTAAAGGTGTTATTTTCTTCAGTGTTTTTTGGGTTTCCTTTAGCAAGCTATTGACTCATTTTTCATGATTTTCTTGCATCACTCTCATTTCTCTTCCCAACTTTTCCTCTGTTTCTCTTACTTGATTTTCAAAATCCTTTTTGAGCTCTTCCATGGCCTGAGACCAATTCATAAGTTTCTTAGTGGTTTTGGATGCAGGAGCTTTGACTTTGTTGTCTTCTTTTGGCTATATGCTTTGATATTCCTGTTCACCAATGACATAAGAAAATACCTGTCACTGATAAAGTAAGAATCTATAGACTGTTTCTTTTTCCTGTTCGCTCATCTTCTCAGTCAGTTACTTGATTTTTAAGCTTTATTAAGTGTAGGTCTCCAGAAGCTGTCTCCACTTAATCAGTGGCTGCAGCTGCCCTGAGGCTGGGGCTAGGGTTGAGGCAGATCCATACTCCCCTCTCAGCCAGGTGAGAGACCCTTCCCAATGGCCTTTGATGCTGTCTTTAGCATTTGTGGGTTGAGAAGCCTGAAATCTGGAGTAGCTGCCAGTGATTTAGTCCCCTAAGGCCTACTCTGGCTCTATGACTCTGTCCCAACCCACACTAAACTGTGCTCTACATCCAGCCAGGTGAGATAGACACTTCCTGTCAACCTTCCAGATTGTCTTGGGCTGGCATTTTGCTTCAATCTGTCATTTTGTGACTTCTTCTACTTAAACAATTGTTTAGAGTAATTTTTTACAGTTTTTTCTGAAGGGTTTGAGGGGAGAGCTCTAGGTGGTCTCTGCTTCTACTCTGCCATCTTGGCTCTGCCCTCTCAAAATACTATGAAAAATGTATGAAGTACTATACATGTCTAAATTACATATGTTTAAGTTATTGCTCCAAAATTTCCCCATTTCCTCCAGACTCTTACTTCACCATGAAGTTCTGTTCCTCCTTCTGTCCATTTTGTTTCCTTTACTTCCAGCTCCAGTAGGAAGAGTAAACAATAATAAGTTTTCCAACCCAATCAAGTGAGCTATTATTATTGTAGGGTAGTATAGAGTGTCAAAATATCAAATGAAATGGTGGGGAGGAGGAAATCAGGTGAGAAATACAAAGGAAAAAGGCAGGATTGTAAAGGACTTGAGAAATTATCTAATCAATTCCTCATTTTTCTTTTTTTACAGATGGAGAAAAAGAAGCCCAGAGAAGTAACACAAATAGTGTCAAGATTTGAACCTATATTAATATGACTCAAAAGTGATGTTCCCTTCAGTATATCATTTTGTAGGGCAAACAGTGAGCAATAAACAATTAGCCAAGTGGGATACAAGGGAAAAATAGAAGATTCGATGGGGCTAGGATATAGTCTATGAAGCATGCAAAGAGCAGAGTTATGCTCTGCTCTAGGATTGCTAGGAGTTACTTTCCAAACTTACCTTTTCTATGAAGTATTGAGGAACTTCAGCTAGAGCCAACATGCAACTTCAGATTTCAATAGTCCCCTATTACTGTTAGTGTGATTTAATCCCCCTCTTTTTCCCCCACACTTTAGTAAAAACTTTCATTAGCACTCATTTGGCCTATTGCAATAGCCCTCTAATGGTTCTTTACATTTCCCCTATCTCTTCTCTTTGATCTAAATTTCCTACAACTGCCAGATTTATGCATTCTCATTCCATTGCCCAGAAATATTCAATGGATTTCTATTTGGGGGGATAAGCAATCAATCAATATTTACTATATGCCAGGCATTGTGCTAAGTGCTGGGGATGCAAAAAAAGAGGCAAAGGACAATCTCTTCCTTCAAAAAGCTTACAATTTAATGGGAGAGACAACATGTAAACAAATATGTACAAAGCAAGCAGAATAAATAGGAAATAATTCACAGAGGAAGGCATCATACCAATTAGGGCCAGGAGACTTCCAAAAGAAGGTGGGATTTTAGATGGTATTTAAAGGACAAGAAAACAACCTCATCTATAATTTTATTGGTATAGAGCAAGAGGCCCACAAACTATGCCCTAGAGACCAAACTCTTCAGGTTCCAAGACAAGAATGGCTTTTACATTTTCAAATACGTAAGACAATGTAAAAAAAAAAAAGTAAAACCATTCTTAACTCCCAGGTATACAATAAAGGTGAGCAGACTAGATTTGGACCAAGGACAGACTGTAGTTTATTAACTTCTGATATAGAGAACTCTCTCTATCATTGCAAGGTGGCTGATCACCATGAACAGAGGTGATAGTCCCAATTCCAAGTGTTGTTTCCCCACATCCTGCAGATAAACAACTTGGGGCAAAAGTTGTGCTCTAGAGACATTCCTTGTTTTCACTAGCCTCTTTATGTGCAATTCAAGCCCTTTCTAAGATGTGAAATACTTATTCCAGACCTTCTTCTTTATATTTCAATATCTCTGTCTTTTCTCCCCTTCAAATCTGTCATCTTTCTTAAAGTCTCACGATGCTTTATTATTACAGGTGTATAGGACATGTGGTATATTTGGACAATGCAAGACTGAATTGAAATGTAAAATGCCTAATAAGTAGTATTGAAAATTCCTTCACAGTTTTATGCAACAACTAATCAGCGAGGTAGAACAGTAGTTAGCCACGACCCTTGTTTCATTTAAGTCTTACTATCTTATGAGAAACTTTTGAATTTCATTATTTCATTTTGTGAGATACCTCTCTCACACTTTATGTTTTTCACTCCCTCATGTAGGTGGCAGAGTGAATAGAGTACTTAGCCTGGAGTCAGGAAGACCTGAGTTCACATCCAGCCTCTGAAACATACTTAGTTATGTGACCCTGGGCAAGTCATTGAGTTTCTGCCTGCTTCAGTTTCTTCAATTGTTAAATGGGGTTGTGAGCATCAAAAGAGATAATATTTGTAAAGCACCTAGCACAGTACCTGATACAAAATAAGTACTTAATAAATACTTATTTACTCCTGTCTCATCTTGGGAAGCCTTAAGCAATATTTTCCTTGGGCAATGGGATGAGGGATTTATGTTGAAGAGCCTAAGAAAAGGAAGACTGACCTCTTTCATTAAAAGCCAGGCTTTCCTATAACAGAAGAAGATTGATTCAATAGAAACAAAGTCAAGGAGCCCCAGCAGAAAATAGAGTGTGGTAGTACCTCTAAACCCTTGAGCCTGGCATGACTCCTTAAAACTAGAATAGAATCCTAGATTTAGGGTTGGAGGGGAGCCTCATTTTATTGAGAAGTAAACTAAGGCCCAGACAGGATGTATGTCTTGCCTAAAGTCTCATAAATAGTAAGTGTCAGAGTTAAGATGTAAAAGCTTGAGTCCTCTGTATACATCTCTAGCCTTCATTCTGCTTCATTCTACTATGACCAGAGGTCATAGTTTGTGAACTCTCTAGAATAGGTACTCAGTAAATATTGGTTAACTAGTTAAATTGACTTTCTCTTTTTATATATGCTTTTTTAAAAAATGGAATTTTATTTTTTTCTAATTACATGTAAAGATAGTTTTCAAAATTCACTTTTTATAAGATTTTGAATTCCAAATTTTTCTCCCTCCTTCTGGCCCCTATCTCCTTCCCCAGATGACAAGCAATCTGACATAGGTTATGCATAGGCAATCATGTTAAACATATTTCTACATTAGTTATGTTATGAAAGAAGAAACAGAACAAAAGGGAAAAACCACAAAGAAAAAAACACACAAAAAGGGGAAAATAGCATACTTCAATCTACATTCAGATTCCATAATTCTTTCTCTGAATGTGGATATCATTTTCCATCATTGGTCCTTTGGAATTGTCTTGGATCATTGCAATGCTGAGAATACATTTTTTTATGATCTCTTTGAAATACTGACCTAGTAATGGTATTGGGGGACCAAAGAGTTCCAAATTGTTCCCCAGAATTAGTTCTCCATCAACAACGTATTAGTGTCCCAATTTTCCCACACCTCTCCAACATTTATCATTTTCCTTTTCTGTCATATTAGCCAATCCGATAGATATGACATGGTACCTCAGAGTTGTTTTAATTTGCATTTCTCTAATCAATAGTGATTTAGAGCATTTTTTCATAAGAATACAGATAACTTTAATTTTTTTGTTTGAAAACTACCTGTACATGTCCTTTGACCATTTATCAATTGGGGAATGACTTGTTTTCTTATAAATTTGATCCAATTCTCTATATATTTGAAAATTGAGGCCTTTATAAGAAACATTTGCTGTAAAAATTGCTTCCCACCTTTCTACTTTCCTTTTAATCTTGGATGTTTATATATGCTTCTCAAATGTTTGCTTAGAGAAAACTCCAGGAGAGGCATGTCAGGAATATGGTGTCAGCATGATCAAAGAATGTAAGTGATGCAAACAAGTGTCCTCAAGACTTTTAAAGACTGTGACAGGAACCCTTATGATCCCTCACTTAATGAAAAGTTGTTTGCAAGTGCTTCTAGCTGCCATGGAAATAAGGTGGAAGTTTGATTGTTTGGGAGATTCAAGTATATTCCTGCTACAGGCTCAGTAATAAATACATTTTTATCATGAACATGTTATACCAGACCGACTTCATTTCCTTTTCAGACAGGGTTACTAGGCTGGTAGATCAGGAAAATACAGGCCTAGTATGCCTCAATTTCAGTAAGGTATTTGAACAAGCCTCTTAAGATACTGCTGTCTTGAATACCAAACCCCAGACTAGAGCCTGATGTCAGTATCTGGTACCAGTTTTGAGACCATTCCCTGAGGACTCAAACACTTTATCTCTGTACTCTCTCTTGCCTTTTTCTCAAGATCCCCAGTGTTTTGAGAGAGAACACCTACTCTGATGCTGCTTTCCTCCACAGTTCCCTGGCAAGTGGGAGCCCAAATTAACTAGATCTATGCTAACAAATGGGTGCCTCTTACTCAGCCAGTCCCTATGACTCAGAACCTATCTGTGCTTTTGTCCCCAGTTAGTTAACCTTTACCCAGTCTTGATCCTTCTACACTCTCTTTTCCCATTGTGCCCTCTAAAATCACCATTCTATTATTAAGAATCTTGTCTTCGTTCCAGATCTCTTTTCATCCTTTTACCCCATTTTCTTATGCTCACAAAAACCCAGATCTCTCTGGAAGACATTGTCTCCTGTCTATACTTTCCTGTTCTCTAACACAATAGACTGGGGGAAAATTTTGCATACTCATTGCTCCCCACTGCCACCTTCAGCTTCTCCAAATCCTTCTAGGTCACTTTTCTTCCTCATCACTCAGCAGCTTTTCCTTTGATGCTCATTCTATCTATATCACCTAGTGTAGAGTCTTGCTGCTTATTGTTTGTCCTGAGATCACTCTGCTTCTCCAGCTCAATATCTATTCTCATACTCAGGCACTTCAATTCAACATAATGACCTCAAAGTTCCTCACCGTTCTCAGATGCCATGACGTTCACTTTCATTCAATGTCAATCATCCATTGGGATAGTCATACATTAGATCCCATTATCACCGTAATGGTTTTGAACAGTGACATTTCTTCCATGATCATAATCTCCACACTTGTTTATCCCTCTGCCTGAGAAATTACTGGGAAAATTAAAGCTATTTACTGGGCAGTCCTGAGTGAGGACACTTCTCTCTCCACACATCCCCTTCTCCATTAACCAATCTAAGAGGAGGCTCTCCATTCCAGGTCTAATTCTCCATCCCTATGCCTGTGATTTCAGCCCCCCCCAATCTTTGAGAGATTGTCAATCTGTTATTATAATGCTCCCCACCTCCACCTGTCTTGAATCTTTCTCCATCTATTGATTTCTTCAAATTTAATCAGGTTGTGCCTTATCTGTAAAAGACCTCCCTTTGATGCTACGTCTCCAATGAAATTCTGAAGGCAAAGGATAGATTTCAAACTGGAGAAGAAAATGAAGGTCATCTAGCCCTATCTCCTTGAATTTTCCTCTCCCTACTTTACAGAAGTGAAAACTTGCCCATAGAAAGTGGAGAAATCAGGATTCAGACCCAGGTCTTTCAACTCCAGATACTGTTCTCAGGCTATACCATTACACTGTCTCTAAACTAAGTCTAACTATCTTTAGCTGCATGCTCCATCTCAACTCTTTCACTCCTAAGCTCCTAAAAAAGAAGTTTAGACCCCCTGCTTCTACCTCATGATCATCTATTCACTACTGAAATCCATGAAACTTAGTTTTTGAGTAAAACTATTAAACCTACTCTCCAGAATTACCAAGAACCACCCAGTTGTCTAATTTCTTGGCCTATTTTCAGTCCTCATCCTCCATCTCTCTTCATTTTTTCACACTGTTGACCACTCCCCTCTTCCTGTATATTTTTCTGTTTTTTGTTTCCATAACACTATTCTTTCTTGATTCTTTTCTCATTTGGCTGCTCTTTTGCAGTAGTCATCCATCTCCTGTACTCTTAATGTAGTTGTTCCCTATGGCTCTAAACTTGAGTCCTCTTTTCACTATTCACTTTCCTATGGTGATCTGTTTCTATGAGTTCAACAACTACCTCTACATAGATAAATTCCTAATCTCTATTTCCAGCCCGAATCTGCCTTCTGGACACTGATGCCCAACCATTAACTGCCTGCTGATGTCACTTTGATGTCCTTTAGTATCTCAAATTCAGCAGGTCCAAAACAGATCTCATTATCTTCCTTTAAAAGCTATCCACCCCCCAAACTTCCCTGTTGCTATTGAGGACAGTCACACAATTATTTATGTTGTATGGATTGAAGCTCACCAGATAGAGGATTCTAGGAAGATAGTGGAGTAGGTCAGAAAATTCCAAACTCTCAAGATTTTCCCCCAGGAAAGAGTTAAAATATCACCTTAGGGTGAACAAAGTGTAGGGGGAGATAAATCATAGGGGTACAGCAGGGGTCTTCCAGAGACAATTCCAGAAGATCACAAGAAAAATCTCAGGATGAGGTTTGGTCCCAGTGAAGAGTAAACATCTCGAGGCGAGGTTTCCTTTTAACAACCTGGGCCAAGCAGCTTAAACAACGAGCAGCAAGCCCTGAGGTTATTTGGTTTGGGAGACTGAATCAGCCCAGCTACAGGAACTTTTACCCCCAGATAGTGGGGGCAGTTGGGAATTTGAGCCCAGGAAGATTGAGGGAAAAAAGAAAACCAGACCCAGCTGTGTGAAGAGCAGCAGGGTGAGAGGGATCCAGCACATGCCCAGTGAGTGAGGAAGCAGTGAGGCAGAAAGCCTCTGGCTGCAGGCACTTACAGGAAGTTGGAGATTTTACTTTGGTTACAGGCTATTACCACAAAAAAAAAAAAATGCACAGCAAAGGAGAAAGAATTCAACCATAGAAAGCTATTATGGGAATAGAGATGAATGGGGTTTATCTTCAGAGGAGGATATTGAAGTAAAGAAACCCCCAAAGAGGAATGTTGAATGGTCACTTGCCCAAAAAGAATTCTTAAGTGATCTTAAAAACGAGTTTAAAAACCAAATGACAGAAATGGAGGAAAAACTAAAACAAACAAACAAACAAATCCAAGAAAAACAAGGTTAAGGAAAGTCAACCAATTAGAAAAGGAGATCCAGAATCTTAAGGAAAAAATGACACCTTGAAAATTAGAATTGGGCAAAGTGAAGCTAGTGAAATTACAAGAGATCAAGAAATAATTAAACAAAATAGCAATAATGAAGGAAATAGAATAGAAAGTGAAACATCTTATAAGAAAAATAGTACATTTGGAGAATAGATCAAGAAGAGAAAATATAAAAATAGGACTAAAAGTTATGATCAGAAAAAGAATCTTGATACAATAATACAAGAAATAATTAAAGAAAATTGTCCTGAAGAATTAGAAGCGGGGGAGGGACTGTGGAGTAGAAATAGAAAAAATATCCATCAATCACCACTTAAAAGGGATCCTATGAGGAAAACTCATAGGAATGTTAAAATTTCAAAACTCCTGACTTAAGGATAAAATATTAAAAACTTCAAGATTAAAGCAATTTAAATATGACGGAGCCACAATTAGAATTACACAAGACCTAGCAGCAGAGATATTAAAGGACCACAGGTCTTGGAACACGATATATCAAAGAGGGAAAGAACTAGGACTCTGGTCAAAAATATCATACTCTGCCAAGTTAAGTATTATTTGGAATGAAAAAAATGAATATTTGATAAACTCTCAGACTTTCAAGACTTCATTAACAAAAATGCTGAATTTAATAGAAGATTTGATGTACAAGAACCAAGAACAATATAAGGTATTATAAATAACATATATTGTATTGTATTTATAAGGTATATAAAGACTAATTAGAAGGGATTCATGAAGACAGTTTACCATATATTATATTTGTAAAATATATAAGATTCTTATTAATAATTTGATAGTTCATAACGAAGATTGAGGTAAACCTTACTATAACATTGATTTAAAAAGTAAACCCATTTAGGAACAGCTAAAAAGAGTTAGCAAGGGAGTGCACCTGAGTGGAGCAGAGTACATTATATCCTCCCTGACAGGGAAGCCCACTAAGCCTCTCTTCCCATTGGTTGGGAAGCCAGGCATACAGTCTAAGCGCTGGAATCTACCCCAGAGACAAAGAACATGGAAAGGCTCATTGCTCACCAACTAGGGTTTTTGTAACCAAATAGGGAATAAGGGAAGAATGCTGATGTGGCATTAAGAAGGTGGTGAAGGGGAAGGGTACACCAGATCACATGGCCAGAATTGTGGTGGTTCTCCTCCATCCTGGAGCATTTTATTTGCCTAAGGGGGATGCTTATTTATTTTAGCTTTGGCAGGAAGGGTGGGGGTTTCAGAGAATTTGTGCCTGAGGGGGGTCTTTATTTCACCTGATTTCACTCAAAAGGAATCAGATGAGGTAGGAGGCTGGAAATTCTGGTAACCTACTTTCATCAGGAATGGGTTTAAGAGAGAGAAGATAACATATATATATATATATATATATATATATTTAGAAGAATATAAAATTCTTTTAAATTCAGAGGAAATCAAATGGTAGGAGCACAGGGAGAGGGGAGAGAACAAGGGAGGATCTTTAGAGGGGAGGGAATAGGTAAAAGGGGGTATAAATTTATGGGAATGGTAGGCCAGGGGAGGGATCCTTGGAGGGGATTAGGAAAGCAATAGGGGGGGCAAGGTAGTGGATAGAAGTAAGATAGAGGAGGCAGGACAGATAGGAAACAAGAGATATGCACAAACATAAAAACTAAATATCAAATGTAGAATAGGTTTGGGAAAGTATATGTCTATACATATATATGTCTATGCATACATATATATGTATGTATATATATTTATACATGTATATGTGTATGAATCTGTAGCTATAGAAAAACATATCTAAATTTTATTGTAGTCTTCTGGGGAGGGAGGAAAAAAGAACAAAGTAAAAAAGTACACAGGAGAGAATGAAAGAACTCACAAGGAAGCAAAGAAAAGGTGGACAATTTTCAAAAAGATATATTATTTATCATACTGGCTTTCTTGAAATGAAAATGTACTACCACATAATTTGAATCCTCTCTTATGTTCTGCTATGCACAACATGATTTTTTTTCTTTTTAACTTTGTATTTTAAGTTCCAGTATCTAAGTTTATGATTTTTTTTCTTTTCTCTACTCTGTATTTGTGTTCTGGCATTTGAGTCTAACATAAAATAATGAAAAAAAAAAACTCACCTGAAAGGCACTCCAAAATATCTCCCTCTGGCCAGCCTTTAGTGTTTGTCCACCATTAGTGTTTGCCGTTTAGGTTGAGGCCTTGAAGCTCCAGAAATCTCATGTAAAGGTACAAATATCTCTGGGCTTGCAAGCTCAAAGCCATATGAATGCCTTTTATCTCCTTCAACCCCCACATCCAACCAGTTACCAATTCCTTTGTCTATAACATTGCTAATTGTCCCATTTTTTTCTACCCACAAAGCCAATCCTTGTTCAGACACCAATCACCTCTTGCCTGTACTAATTATAAGGGCCTTCTAACTGTTCTCACTGCTTCCGTGCTTTCCCCTCAACAACCCATCTCTTCTACACAAAGTAAAAAGGCACATGTCTGACCATGCCACTTTCCTGTTCAGTAACCTTCAATGCTTCCTGATGCCTTCAGAATGAAAAACAAACACCTCCCTAATCCAGTATCTCCCTCCTTTACCAGACTTATTCCAGACTATCCTTCTTTGATCCATTCTGTTGTTTCTGTAGCAGCAAACCCCATCAGTTTTGGGGCGGGGAAGGGGAAAAGGGTTGCTCCTCAGCCTCATCACACTACCATCTCAGAGCATGACCTGCCAAGACTAGGAAGAAGAGGCCTATTGGGTCTCTTCAGGGGCAAAATGACCCTTGCTGACCCTGTCTGATGGCCCTCTTCCTGTTATCCTCATTCACTAGTGTTTTCTGTCTCCTCAAACAACCATTATTATATGTATCTGTGTACATTTTTTTCTCCTCCCACTTACAGGCAGATCGTGTCATATAACTTCAGCACCTCGTATAGTGACTTAAACACAGCAGAGATGTATCAAATGTGTTCATTAAGCTAATGATTAGTCCTTTCTGAAGGCAATCCATGCTAATTCCTCCATCACAATGCCACTTCCTATAAGAATTTATCCTGACCTCATTAGTATGTATATATAGTCTCATTTATTCAGTAATTTTTTAGTATTCCATTATGTGCAAAGCACTATATGAGGTAGGGAGAACTAAAAATAATAAAGATGTAGTATGTGTCCTCATGAAATTTGTAGTCTAGCACCAGAAATATGAAAAAAACCAGACATGCAAAATTATTTACTAGATATGGATTGATTATAGTGTAAAATAGAATGTAACAACAGTAGAGAAGTACAAATTATGTGTGAAGTTAGGGGAAGGGGAAAAAATGCTATTTGGTGTTTGAATTTTGAGGACTTTTGCGATTTAGTAGACCCAGGTCAAGAACAAGGCAAAAACTAGCATGACTCCTTGCATTATCATCCATTAATTCTTTCCTTCTTTCAACCTAAAATACAAGTGGATTTTATTATTGTGCTACAGTGACATCTATTGAAAGAAACTCTCTGCTACAACTTCAGCATATGTATGAGCTCTTCATACTCCCAACAACTATACAGATTGAAACCAGTTCAAATCTGCTCCTTCTGTGAGAGCTCGTCCTAACCCATATGCTCCTTTGAGTTCTCTCCATGGGGTGCACACAGCACCCTAGGAGCCTTTCTACTGGTCTGATGATGTTATATGGATACCAGTGGAGCAGACAGGCCCTCCATCTGTTATCCTTTTTTCTGATTAATATACCTCTTTTTCATCTCTGATGATATTTTCTATATCTATTATCATTGCACCATTTATTTTAAAACACTAATGGTTCTCAGCCTTTACAAGGGTAAATATAGTATAAAACATATGCTCCTCTTTTGAGAAAAGATTACTTTAAATACTGTACTTCATTATAATGAAAAACATTGAATCAGTAGTTCAAGTTAAGATCATTTAAAAACAAATGCTAAAATGTTTTATTTCTGCCCTGCTCTAATTTTTGTTTTACTGAAGTCTCAGTTTGATGGAGGAAATTCAAATATGCACAAATATATGTATTTAATGATGCACTTAAAATAATCATCCAAAAATTGATTAAGATTCTTCCTTCGATGAGAATCAACCTAGAATAGTGCTTTAGCAGATTAGCCTTTAAATAAGGAAAATATGGGTTCAGATTTTGCCTCAGACATATACCGCCTGTGCGACTGCAGGAAAATCACTTGTGCCCTCTCTTGTGAGCATATAAATAACCTCTCATACCCACCCCATCCCCAAGGCAATTGTCTAAAATACTGAATTAGAGAGGAGCTTCCAGATTTGCTATCTCCCCAATCCAGAGTAAAGGATATTTCTTTCTGTTAGAAAATTAATGCCGTTATATATGTGAAAAATCATCAGTGATTCACCATTTCCACTAAAAAGAGAAGGGTAGATGTGGAAAGGGAAGTAATGATACTGATAATTCAGCTATGAGGAAGAACTGCTTCAATAAATCTGACATTCTTCCAAGAGAAAAGAAATATCCTAAATTATATAATGTGGTATAGACAATGTGTTCTAACTGAAGATAGTAACATTTTGGCAGAAAAAACCTGTCTAGCTGAAAATTAAAAAAAAATTGCAACTATTGAACTAATTCAATTCAAATTAGTTTTTAGCATTTATTAAGTTCAAGCTACTATGCCAGGCCCTACACATTCAAATATTTGAAAAAAGAAGTTAGGGT
The DNA here is from genome assembly GCA_028658325.1 of Potorous gilbertii. Lineage (NCBI taxonomy): Eukaryota > Metazoa > Chordata > Mammalia > Diprotodontia > Potoroidae > Potorous > Potorous gilbertii. Next base: position 309,695,443 of record CM053771.1, on the reverse strand, counting down.
AGAGTCCCTGCCCTCAAGTAACTTGTATTTTACTGATTTAAAGGTGGGGAATGTGGTAGATTATCTCATTCACCTGAAATTCTTAGGAGGTGAAATAAAAACTATGTTTTCTATAATTGTATAATATTCAGTTTTACATACTCACCTTTTCGAAAAATGTAAAAATATCACATTAAATTTGGATCTATCTTCTGATAAATTTCTTGATGCAGATTTATAAGGTTTTTTTAAAAAATTACCTTTGATTTTAACAGATTAAGAAAATTACTCAATGAAACTTGAGGACAGAACAAAGATTCAGCATTTAAGTATAATATTTGATTTATGTAATCTCTGTCCCAAAGCACTTTGGTATGAGACTCTTTCCTTGTTGGTGGAGATGAATGCCCTGCCCTGTGTGAGGGACAAGTGGAGCTGGTAAGAAGCAGAAAGTATCCGTTCCCCTTTGGGACTCTTCAGGGGTAGTCCCTGTTTTCATACTCCACCTCAGGTTGTTGAAGGAAAAGACTAAGGAAGATGGGGGAGGAGAAGACAGTCTCTGGCATGTCTTCCCAGAGTCTTTTTCTTCACAACTTGAAGTGGGGTTGACTTCTTCCATTTTCTCTCTTGAAGCTGAAGCCCAGAAGTGCTGAAATGAATCTAAGGAATGATGCAAAGCTTGATGAGTCTTCAAAGGGGACTGGCCTTGAGAAGACCCACCCCCGCAGGGCTAGTAGCTGAGAACTAATACATTCTGCCTTTTGCCAGCTCCAACCTATCCACAGGGCAAGGGCACTTATCTTCACCAATAAGGAGAGAGTCCCATGCCAAAGGGCTTTGGGAAGGGGGTTACAGATGCATGTCAGAATATGCTATTTAAAGAATGTAATTAAAACAGACTAGAGCAGATTGAATACTGGATAGAATCTCTACAGTCATACTGTTCCACAAACTCTCTTTTGTAGCTACATTAAATTCCATATTAATTAGAAAAGTATTCTAATTAAAATTCTGGGTATTGGGTATTCTGGCTATCCATTTGTTAGTTCTAGCAATTCTAGTGAAATTTGACTCTAGTGCCTTATCATAATTTGTAAATGACCCAGGGATTTTAAAAAATTATGCCAGTGGAAGTCAGCATCTGGCAAGTTCAGTCAAGCTGGAAGCCTTTGAATATGGGTCCCATAATGACCTGAGGACCAGCTGAAGACATTCCAACCTACAAAGGGACTGTAATTTGTATTAGTGGATAAAACACTCATACCAATTGTGAGACAGATAAACACGAGGGAAGGCTACCAGCAGGTATTCTAGCGTGAGTATAGGTTTACTCTTGGTCCAGGAAGAGAGGAACAGAGTCACAAAAAGGGGTTAAGAAGCTAGCTACTTTATTCTAGTCTAGTCTTCTCATAAGGGGTTGCTGATAATGGAAACACCAACTCCTATAGCATTACCCAATCACCCTTCTCTCAGGGGTCAGCAAGAGTGGGGCAGCTACCCCTACATCTCCATGGGGTCAGTCGAGACAGACACAGCGTGGCAACTTGGGCACTCTCCCAAATCCCCTCAAGCCTCAATGAGGGGCGTTGAGGCAAACAAAAGATTCCCCCCAACCCTTGATGGGGGCTGCTCAAGGTGCACATAGCATTACATGATCATATTTCCCACTTACTAACCAGGGCCCACTTGATTTTATAGGGCAACAGACGAAGAAGGACTATTCTCAGCAATAGCCTCTCAGTTTCACTTGAGCAATATCATCATTCAGCACAACTGTAGTAAAAATCATATTGCGATATTCCCTGTAAAAGCAAGCATGGTCCCCAACATACAGAGGAAGGCCTGTTGTGCAGGTTCATTGATCTGCTTTTCTAAAAGAAGTGGTAACTATCACATGTATCATTCACCTAATGTTGGGGAAAAGTCAGCACCCTAAGTTTCAGAGAAGATACAGAGAAATCAAAATCAACATACAGTACTTGCAACTACTGGACCATAAGCAGTACATACATCACGGATCAACAGACAGATGCAACTACCTGACCATACATACACATGTATTGGAGCCAGTAAGACCTAGGTTTAATGCCAATCTCTGACACGTTGACATAAACTAGTTGTGCGACCATGAGAAGCTCACTGGAATTCTCAGTGTCTCAGACAATTAATATGATCATTTACATTGGTGAAAGGAGTTTGCATGTTGGAAGTATACCACGCAGATGAAATCAGAGGATGAGGGATTAAAAAAAAAAAAGCATTGCAATAAGTGTTTCTAGTGGATACCAAAAATTATTTGGGAGGTTATGACATTAATCTTTTATATGTACATAGAGTTTTATGAGCTCTTTAAGGGTTTTGAACTCAGTGTAGAAGACCAAGAAGTTAAGTCTTTGTCAATCACACAACCACTTTGAAACAGGGGTACGCAAAGCAGGTAGACATCAAGAGTGCAACACCACACAGGTGAATGCGTATTTTAAAATTACTTTTAATAAATGTATACGTTTTTAATGCCAGAAATTTCCACTCTCCACAGAACACAGATGCCTATGACAGAATCTTTAAGTTGGAGTGCATGTGTTTCAGAGAACAGTCAAAGCCTTGGATGGAGAGTGCCAATTTTTAAAATCTGGGAGTAAAATATTCCAACTTTGTGTAGAGCACACAAAAGCTTCCCCATGATGCTGGAACCAATACCAAAAACAGATAGGGATTTAAATTTTACTGTTGTAATTGGGAAGGGATGACATAGCAGTGGGTCAATATCAAAATGACCAAATCTTCACTGGGTCATATTTTTAGAGTGGAAAGAGACCATTTAGGCAAACCCTTTCATTTTAGAGATGGGGAACTGAGGCTCAGGAACACACAAGCAATAAGGGGCACCCTCAGGATTTTTGACTCCATAAACAGCTTCCTTTCCATTGTACCAGATCATCTCTTTGAAAGACCTAAATTCATAGTGATTTCTTTAGATTTGAAAGTGGACAAGACACAGGCAGAATAGGCAATTGTATGAATGTTATTATCACTATTATATATATATATATATATATGTACATATATATATGTATAAAAAACATACATATAATAGTGATAATGGTAGGCACAGAATGAGGGTTTGACAGATCCATAAATAGCAGAAATGGGTGGAAAGTGGGGTGGAAAGGACACAGGTGTGTAGATGGACCTGTTAGAGTATTTGTTTAATCTAAAAACATCATATGCCCTCCAGTCTTTAGGATGTTAAAATTTCTAAGGTCATGTACTTACAGAACCACAAAGGATCATGTAATCTAAGAGCTGGTCCAACTTATGCACAGAAGGAATCCCCATTATGTTATACCCCCACCGATAATGGCCTCTTACTTGAAGATCTCCAAGGAGGGGGAATCTGCTACCTTCCCTCGTAGCTATATTTTTATTAAAGAAATCTTCACTCTTGTTTCATTGTAGAAATTATGTTATTTTGAGCAAGATAGAACATAAACTCCTTTCCATTTTTGAATAGTTCTGTTAGGAAGTTTATCCCCCCCTTATATCAAGTTTGCATTTTCTACCCATTCTTCCAAGTTCTGCCTTCTGAGAAAAAAAGAAAAGATAGTCTAATCTCCAACATAAAGTAGAACTGATTATTTACACTGTCAAGATTTCCAAGGATGGATTAGGAAAGCAGGGAAAGATGAAGTGATATGGCTGGAGACCAGAGTGAGAATGAGAAATAGGGTTGGAGGGTGGGAATGGACTAATAGTAACTGGCATTTATATAATAATAGTATATTTATATCATTTATATAACATTTATATAATAATAGTACATTGCTTCTTTAAGGGTTACAAAACACTTTAGAACAATTATCTCATTTTATCCTCACAACAACTCTGGAAAGTAAGTGATATTGTTTTTATTCCCATTTCACATTACATGTGGGAAACTGAGTCAGGCAGTGGTTAAGGGACTTACCCAAGGTCATACAGCTAGAAAGTGTCAGAGATTGGATGTAACTCAGGTCTATCAAGTACGATTTGCCATTTCCTTCTCCAGGGTTATACAGCTAGTAAGCGTCTGAGGACAGATTTGAGCTCAGATCTTACTGACTCCAGGTCCAGTGATAAATGAATGTTTTGATTCACAGAGCTACCTCATGGTTTCATGCCCTTAAAAGGGGAACACACTCGAGATTGTTAAACAGGTTCCCCTCCACCCTGCCGTATTCTATTAAGTTCTTATTTATCATAGGGACTTACACAGATATCTAGCCTTATGAAGCTACCATAAAGGCTTGTGTTTCACTAATAAGAAAAATGAATTTGGGTTTGGAGAGCCAACCACTTTCCCCACTGGATTTTCACCATTCTAATAATTCAAAGCAAAGAGCAAAGTCTAGGTTTTTGATCCTCCATGTCATGATTCAGTCCCTTATTGCTCTAGTTCCAGAGACAGATATTATTGAACTTTAGTCTAGGTACTCTGACATTTCCAGAAGGCTGGGATTTGAGGAACACTTCCCACTTTGCCATATGGTTTTCTCGGACATGGATGTTATCTCTTAGGCTGTGAGGTTATTCCACTGCCACTCCATGGCTGAAACCACGGTCCCTAAGTTTAGGATCTTTCCAGGCATCATATAATTGAGATGCCCTGCAACTGCTTCTTGCCAACCCTGCTTTTTTGGTCATTGACAGCAGATGAAATTGTCCCAGGGATGCTATTAGTGGTTCCCAAAGGATAGAGAAAGTTAAGTAGTTGGGCACCTTCCAGCATCTCTCTCTACTCTTACTTCTCTGGTTTCTATCTATACCCAGTTATCTTTCTGGGGCTCTTGGGAAAGGAGGGTGATGTGATCACGACTGACCCTTACTTTTTACAGACCCAGAATAAAAGGGTGGCTTTCAGTTACAACTTAAGGCCCGTCAATTCATTTTTAACCACTGAAATAGTCTTATCTTCAATGAAATATAAATATATTGATAAGTATCCAGGCCTTAGAAAAGAGATCCTCACTCTTTTCAATAAGACCCAATGGGTAAGGGAACATACCCTCCGCTGGACGATGCAATCAGAGTCCCAACACAAGTTCATGTCTCTAACCACGTCAAGTTGATCTGGTTCTCAAGATGGAAGGAGAGAGCCTTTAGTTCTTAGTTTTAAGTCACCTTAGGCTTGGAAAAGATGTTTACAAACAGTTTTATTTACAGTACCTACATTCCTTAAAGGACAAGTCAGATAGCAAGAAAACCAAAGTTTGAAGTTAGACAAAAACTAGACAAACTGCTTAGTAAAATAGGAAAACAAGAATTAACTTTTCAACCTTATGAATTCTGCTTACCTTTCTTTCCCTAGCTGTACCAATGCATTTGTATTTTCTCTGTCGTGGTGGTTTTTCACATTTTCCTTCCCAGAGTGCCCTTGTGTTCAGGAAGTTGGCTAATAATAGTAGTTAGCATTTATATAGCCTCTTCTATGTGAAAGGTGCTATGCTAAGCTCTCTACAAATACTATCTCATTTGAATCTCATGACAACTCTGGGAGGTAGGTCTATTATTATACACCCATATTACCACTGAGGAAACTGAAGCAATTACAGGTTAAGTATCTTGCCCCACTTCACATAGCTGGTAAACTTTGGAGTTGAACTCAAATGTTCTTGTCCCTAGACCCAGTGATCTAGCCACTGTACCAGCTAGTGGCCAACAAATGCACTCTTATTGTCACCAGGTACAGGGAGGAGGGAGTAGTTCCAACAATGTGTCATTAACAGCTGTTAAATAACTTGTACAGATAAGAAGTATTGAACTTTCACAGCTGTGACAAGAGGATTTCTGTGTCTGTCCCTGAAGTCCAAGTCTTCCCTACGTGTGAGATGTATGGCAGCTGTGTGGATAGGTATAGATGCCTTACAGTATTTGCACATAACCAATTTCTGCTCCTTCAGGATTGTTGTGAAAATCAAACAAGATAATATATATAAAGCACTTTGTAAAGATGAATGCTGTGTTAATAGTGCAGTATATATATTTACATATTTTTATTTCTTTGTCATTATTCCATTTTATTTTAGGGGAAGACCAAATGTAGTGGGGAAAATAATTATAAAACTCAATAAAATTAAGGGAAATTTTTGAATGACCATGGAAAGTCCTCACAAACTCAGTTCAAGGAGAAATAGCTTAATTTTAATTAACATGCTTGCCCACTACTACATGATTGATTTAGTAACTTTTTATGATTGGATCATCCTGAATATCTATAATAGAAACCAAATTAAACAAAATGTTTTGGAGAGGCAATTGAAATCAAATGAAGAGCATCATAATTCCGTTATTGAGGTTAGTAATACAGTAATATTTCATTTACTGTAGGTATTCATGCCCAAACTCAACATTGGCATTCATATTTAAATGTTTTAAATTCTGTTGTACAAGTGACTACAAAGTAGGGCTTTAGGAGAAAAGTATCAAGATTAGAATAAAATATTAAAATATTTAATTGTAGGACCTGTAAACATAGCAACAAATCAAGATTAGTGTCACTCAAAAAGATATTCAGGATAATTGAACATTAGCATTTCCAGTTAAGTTAACCAGGTCTTTTTACTTGTATTATTCCTGGAGACAGTTTCACATATGAACTAAAAAGTCACTCAAAAGTTTGCTCCAAAGCTGAATGTTCTAATAGAGACACCATAGTCTGACTGCCAAACATATGCTTCCATAAAGACTATTTTATGATGAACTCACACAAGGCAAGCCCTCACAAAGAAGTCAGAAGAAGCAGTACGAGGCAATCTCAAGGTCTCTTTGAAGAACTTTAGTATTGACTGTGAGCAGGCAAAGAGATCCCTCAGCATGACATGCCAGCATCAAAGAGGCGCCCTTTGCTCTCTGAGCAAAGCAGAATCATAGTAACACAAAAGAAATGTGAGATGCACAACAATAGAGAGAGCTCCATCCCAAATGTTCAAACGGACTATTTGTACCCAACTTATGCTTGTATTAGATTGATCAGCCACAGTTCACCACACTGTACTTTGATCACAACATCATGATGTCATGGGTCCTCTTCCAGTTGAAGGAGGAACAACAACAAATACATGCCTAGGGGGTCTCTGGGGTCTAAGGAATCACAACATAAGGAAAGTAAAGCAATTATTTTAAGTCTTTGCTTTCAGCTAGAGATGTCTCCTTTTATGACCTGGAGCTGGGAAGCATGGGAAACAGAGTGACAGTTCTCTTTTATGTCTGACCATGAAAGTGGATCACTTCTTATGAGCACTGGGGAAGCAACAACCAACCAACTATAGGGCAACATTAGGAGAGGGAAAAGAACTCTACAATACTCAAAGAAGTAGAACCAGGAGAAAAAAGACAAGTTAATACAGTCATAAAGAGCCCATTTTATTACCTTTCATAGCTATGATAATGTAAGAACCTGGAAGAATGTTTGATTTAGCTGGTTCTGCTGGCTAGTTCAATAGTGGAGAGCAGGAGAGGAGGCTGAAGGGTCACTGAAGTCTTGGTTTCTAGAGCTGCCAGTCAAAAATCTTATTCTGACCCTGACTAAATGGTGAGATTTAAGGACACTAAAGATCTTGTCTAAGGCCTTCCTTAAAAAGGAAAACCAAAAAACCCCCAAACCCTCTAACATTGGTCCTTTTTTTAAACTGGTCTAATATTTCTACCCTTAAAGGCATTCATAGAATCTGCATCTAAAAGGACTTCAAAATCATCTAATTTGATCTATAACTCTCCAGGAATTTCTTTTATAAAGTCTGTGACAAATTTTTCAAGTAAGAAGGATGGAATGAACTACATCTTAGGATACTGAAAATAAAATGGCAGATGGAATTTCTGAGACATTGTCAGTGAATGTCAGTGAAATAGAGAATGAGAGAAGAACAGCAGGACTGGATAAAGACAAATGTTAGTCCTATTTTCCAAAGAGGAGAAGAGAATGGAAACAGGAAAACTATAGGCAAGGGAGATTTACTGAAATTCCTGGTGAAATTCTAGGCTATGTAATTTTTTAAATACTAAATTTATTTATTTTTAGTTTCCAATATTCACTTCCATAAAATTTTGGAGTTTTTAAATTCCTCCCTCCCCAAGATAGCATGCAATCTGATATAGGCTCTACTTGTACATTCATATTAAACATATTTTCACATTAGTCATGATGTAAAGAAGAAAAGGAACTAATGGGAGGAACCACCAGAAAGAAACAAAACAGACCAGTAAAAGAAAAGAAGAATAGTATGCTTCCATCTGCATTCAGAGTTCTTTGAAGTTCTTTCAAGTTCTTTCTCTGGATGTGGATAGTATTTTCCATTGTCTTTTCAAGTTCTCTTAAAACCTTGAGTTGCTGAGAAGAGTTAAGTCTGTCAAAGTCAGTCATCTCACAATGTGGCTATTACTGAGTACAATGTTCTCCTGGTTCTGTTACATCATTTCATACAAGCCTTTCCAGGTTTTTCTGAAGTCTGGCTGCTCACCATTTTTTTATAACACAATAGTATTGCTCAGTCATTTCCCAGCTGATGGATATCCCCTCAATTTTGAATTCTTTGCCACCATGAAAAGAGCTGCTATAAACATTTTTGTACATATGAGTCCTTTTCCCATCTTTATGATCTCTTTGAGATATAGTCCTAAGTGTAGTATTGATAGTTCAAAGGGAAATGCACAATTTTCTATTCCTTTGGGCAGAGTTGCAAATTGCTCTCCAGAATGGTTGAATCAGATCACAACTACACCAACAATGCATTAGAGTTTCAATTTTTCCACATCTTCTCTAACATTTAACATTTTCCTATTTTGTCATATTAGCCAATCTGATAGGTGTGATGTGGTACCTCAAAGCTGTTTTGATTTCTTAAATTGATTGAGAAATTGATCTCTCTAATCAATGGTGATTTAAAGCATTTTTTCATATAACTACAAACAGTTTTAATTTTTTCATCTAAAAACTGCCTGTTCATATTGTTTAACCATTTAACAATTGAGTGATTTGTATTCTTATAAATTTGATTTAGTTCTCTATCTATTTTAGAAATGAGGACTTTATCAAAGACACTGGCTGTAAAAATTGTTTTCCAGCTTTCTGCTTCCCTAATCTTGGTTGCATTGGTTCTGTTTGTGTAAAAACTTTTCCGTTTAATGCAGTCAAAATCATCCATTTTGCATTTCATAATGTACTCTATCTCTTGTGGGGTCATAAATTCTTCCCTGCTTCATAGATCTGACAGGCAAACTATTCCTTGGTCTTCTAGTTTGCTTATAATATCAGTCTTTACATCTGAATTATGTATCCATTTTTATTTTATCTTGGTATAGGGTATAATAACATATTGGTCTATGCCTAGTTTCTGCCATACTATTTTCCAATTTTCCCAGAAGTTTCTGTTGAGTTCTTATCACAGAAGCTGGAGTTTTTGGAATTATCAAATAGATTATGAAAGTCATTGAATATTGTGTCTTCTTTACCTAACCTATTCCACTGATCTCTATTTCTTAGCCAGTACCAAGACATTTTGATGATTTTTGCTTTATAATACAATTGAAGATTTGTTACACTTAGGCCACCTTCCTTTGCATGTCTTTTCATTAATTCCCTTAAAATTTTGGACTTTTTGTTCTTCCAGATGAATTTTGTTATTGTTTTTTGTAGCACTATAAGTTTTTGGTAGTTTGATTGGTATGGCACTGAATAAGTAAGTTAATTTAGATAGAATTGTCATTTTCATTATATTAGCTCAGTCTACCCATGAACAACTAATATTTTTTCTAATTATTCAGATCTGATTTTATTTGAGTGAAGTGTTTTCTAATTCTGTTCATATAGTTCCTGGGTTTGTCCTGGTTTTTTTCTTTTGGCAGGTAGACTCTGAAATATTTTATGTCTACAGTAACTTTAAATGAAAATTTTCTTTCTATCTCTTGTTCTTGGGCTTTGTTAGTAATATAAAGAAATGCAGATGATTTATGAGGGTTTATTTTATATCCTGCAACTTTGCTAAAGTTATTAATTATTTAATGTAATTTTTTAGTTTATTCTCTGGGATACTCTAAGTGTAACATCTTATCATTTGTAAAGAACGATAGCTTTGTTTCTTCTTTGCCTATTCTGATCCCTTCAATTTCTTTTTCTTCTCTTAATGCTTAAGCTAACATTTCTAGCACCATACTGAATAAAAATAGTAATAATGGACATACTTGTTTCATCCCTGATCTTATTAGAAATGCTTCTAGCTTATCCCCATTACATATAACACTTATTGATGGTTTTGGATAGATGCTACCTATCATTTTAAGGAAGACTCCATTTATTCCTATGTTCTCTAGTGCTATATTTTGTCAAATGCTTTTTCTGCATCTATTGAGATAATCATATGGTTTCTGTTAGTTTTGTTGTTGATGTGGTCAATTATGCTGATATTGATATCCTAATATTGAACTAGCCCTGGTCATAGTGTATTATCCTCAAGATAAGTTGCTTTAATCTCTTTGCTAATATTTTATTTAAAATTTTTGCATCTATATTCATTAGGGAAATTGGTCTATAATTTTCTCTCTGTTTGGACTCTTCCTAGTTTAGGCATCAGTACTATATTTTTATCATAAAAAGAATTTGGTAGAACTCTTTCTTTGCCTATTTTCCAAATAGTTTATACCATATTAGAATTAATTTTTCTCTAAATGTTTGATAGAATTCACTTGTAAATCCATCTGGTCCTAGGGAACTTTTCTTAGGGAGTTCATTGATGACTGGTTCAATTTCTTTTTCTGAAATGGGAAAATTTAAGTATTTTATTTCCTTTTTTGTTAATCTGGGTATTTGACAGATAACACACAGGAGGCACTGGAGTTCATGGTCTCCAGCCTCTGACAGATTCACTTTTGATCTGGTCAGATAGACAGGCAACTTTAGAGGGGTTAATAATCAGTTTTCTTCTAGTCTAGTCTTTTCAAATGGTTGCTGGGAGAACCAGTTTCTTCAGCATTCTCTGATTACCCTTCTCACTGAAGAGAACTATCCCTAAATCTCGGTGAGATCAATCTAGACAAGCATGCTTGTGCACTCCCCTAAATCCCCTCAAGTCTCAGTGGGGGCCAGTTGTGGCAGGTGACAGCCTTGCTCTACATATTTCCCTTGAAGTCCCCCATGATTTCATGGATTTCGCTGTGGCTTTCTCCCTCCCACTGACCAATGACCACCTGCTTTTATAGGGCAACAGACAAAGAAGGCATCTTGGCAACAATTAAGTTCACAGGTTAACTTTTGCAGCAATTTCATCATTCTGTGTAAGCATAGTAAATATCAATTATGTCATGCCCGTATCTAAAGCACAGGCTAGGTAGGACAGTCTGTCACCATGATTTTAAGAACTGCTATCTAGAATCCTTGGAATTATTCTGGGAACTAGTTATTCCCATGGCCATGGATTCTGAGAAACTGAACTCTAAAAGAATAACAAAATTCTCCTTTTATACACATGCCAATCAATATTTTTTGTAAACATTCTTTAATTTCACTAGAAATGTCAAATTGGTTGACATATAGTTGAGTAAAATAACTCCTAGTTTTTGTTTTGATTTCCTCTTCATTGGTGGTGAATTCATCCTTTTGACCTTTGATGCTCGTAATTTGGCTTTCTTTTTTTTTTTCAATCAAATTAACCAAAGGTATATCATTGCTGGTATAAAGGGAAAGAGTTTCTACTGACATTCTTGATGAGCAAGGATGCCCAAAATAAAGCCATTAATGATGTTTAAGCAGGAGGACTTATTAAGGAACACTGTGTGAGCTCCATAGGCATAAAGGGTTTAAGATTGGTTTTTGAAAAAAGAGACAGAAAGACAAAAAGAAAGAAAGAAAGAAAAGAAGGAAGGAAGGGAGGAAGGAAGAAGAGAGAAAAAAAGAAAATGGAAAAAAGGAAGAGACAGAGAGAAAACCAGTCAGTAAGAAAGAGACAGGAAGGAAGAAAGGAAGGAATGGAGCCAGTAAACTCCAAATTAACAGGGAAGCTTCCAGTCATCAAGATTTAACTTCCTTTGGAGAGGAGAAGGACTTGGAGAAAGAGAGGAAGAGGAAAACTGAGAGGATGAACTGAGTTACCCAACTCTCTGGGTCCCCACTCAGGCAGCTCTGCTTACTCACAGATTGTATTTGTCTATTTTTCAAAGAGGACCATAACTTCAGGAAAATGATGACATGACTTGTAATTAACACTGATTTGAGTAAGGAAGGGCTGTGAAAGGTCACCATTCACACTTTCTTCTCCAGAGTCATTTGGGTCCAGTGGCTGGATATTGATCACAAGAACCAGAGATGATCCAGGATCCAAAAGAGACCCTGGCAATTTGAAGTCTAAGACCTTTCCAGATTCTCATGTTGAGGGAGGTAGCACCGAGTCAGTGAATAGGCTTCTTTACAGAGTGAGTCAAGGGATGGCTCCTTTCATTTAAAAATGTCAATCTGCGATGGGAAGAGGCTCAGGCCTGATATTCTAAAGGGAGACAGTTTTCATTGACATTCACTCTGTGCCTGGAGGGTAACAAATAAAGCCATTAAATCATGCTTGGGCACAGAGAAATTGTGGTCCAGTCTGTGAGCTCCAAAGGGAAATGGGGTTTAAGAGTTGACCTCTGAGAAAAGAGATAGAAAGTCAAACAAAAACTAAGAAAGAAAAAAGAAAGAAGGAAACAAAGAAACAAAAAAGAAGGAAAGAAAAAAGAATGGAAGTAAGGAAGGAAGAAAGGCAGAAAAGGAAGGAATTGGAGAAAGAAAGGGGAAGGAAGGAAGAAAAGAAACAAAATGAGAAAGGAAGTAACAAGAGAAGGAGGAAATAAATGAAGAGAAAGAAAGGAAGGTAAGAAGGAAAGAATCTATCCAATAAACCCCAAGTTAACAGGGAAGCTTCCAGACATCAAAATTTACCTTCCTTGGGAGAGAAGAAGGAAATGGAGAGGGGGACAAAGAGGAAGAGAGAGAGAAACCAAAGTTACCCAGCTGACTGGGTCCTTATTCAGGCAGCTCTATTTACTCACAGGTTGTGTTTGTCCTTCATTTTCAAGGAGGACCATGACTCAGGGAAATGATGACATGATTGGCAGTTGACTTTAAATTGACTGAGGAAGGGCTGTACAATGTCACCACTTCAACTTTTCCTTCAGAGTCATTCAAGTCCTGTGGCTGGATATTCATTAGGATAACTGGAGATGACCCAAGATGCCAGAGGAAACAATTTGAGAGGAGGCTTGTACCTTTGTAGGATGAATCTCCCAATCCTTCTCCTTTAGATATTCACCAAGTCATGTAATACTTGTCCAACTTGAGTTTCCCTCTCCCCCTGTATCATGATGTCATCTATATAATAAATAACTTGAACATGTGAGTGTTTAAAATCATCTAGATGATGACATTTGGCATATAGTCAGTTTATGGTGGTGGGAGGTGGATAAAAGTATATTTTCTTCATTGCCAAATAAAGACAAACTGGTCCCATTGGGCATGGTCTATTAGAATACTAAATAAAGTTATTAGACAAATTTATCACTGCATACCAATGTCCTGAGTATCGCCACACCTGCTCTATCAGGGTTATGGTATCTGCCACAGCAGCAAACAACAATAGAGTAACTTTATTAAATTGCCTACAATCTACTGTCATTCTCCATGAACCATCCAATTTGCAAACAGATCACATTGGGTTACTCCATTTGGTGGTTGTGGGAACCAATACTGACAACTCTACACATTCTTGTATAGTACTAGTTATTACATCCTGACATCTGGGTATGCGATATTTTTTGAAGGTAATAACCTTAGTAGGCAGGGGCGAGGATACAGGGGAAATTGTTAATTTTCCTACAAGTTCTATCCTGATTTCTCATCATACCACAAATTGATATCTACCTTCAGGTTATTATAGTGTCTTACCCCTAAGAATATCTATTCTGATAACATATTCAGGAAGGGGAATTATTACTGCTGAATACTCTCTATGGGGAAGTTGTCCAATATTCATAGATAAAGTGACTTATTTACCTACAATTTCTGTCCTGCCTAACCTGGTGATAGTTATAGGATGTCCACACACAAATTTAGCTGGGACTCCATATATTAAGGAGGACTCCTACCTGGTGTCTATTAAAGTTTGAACTACTGTAGTAGATTCATCATTCCAATGGGAATATATGGCCTATAATCTCTGCTTCTTACCATGTGGATTCTACCAGAGTATGATCTATGCCCTAATCCTCCTTTAAATGACACAAATCTGGGTAGACTGGAGGCTTCAAGGGAGGGGCTGATGGTCCAGTTCCAACCTCTCCAACCACCTTTCCTCCCAAGAATTTCTCTGTGAACATATAGTATAACTCATACATGGGGACTCCATCAATTTTGCTTTTATTGACCCCTGCTCTTATCAGGGCAGTAAACAAGTTCTTTCAGGATATTCTATTTTCAGATCTTCTTTCCTGCTACTCACTTTGACTGTTCTGTTCCTCATTCTTTCTATTTGTCTCCCAAACCCCAAATTCCCCAAGGTATAAAATTTTCTCCAGTACTTCATTTAAAGACTTCTGAGCTTTGCTTGACAGAAGAGTAATGATGAGATGGTTGTAAGAAGGGGGTGCAGTCCTAAAAAGCATATTCCCATGGTGAGCTCCTACAGGAGTTAGATGATAATGGTCTGTTTCCTCCACCATGATAGCAATTTTCTTGACTTCCTCTTTCAGTTTATATAAACCACCTTAAGGGCATACCATGGTCTATCAGATTGTGGAAACATTGAGTCTGTAGGGTATTGTTTGCCACAACCCTATGCTTCCAGGGCCACTCCATTAGTATTATGATAACCTCCCACATGTCCTAATGAAAGAGGTTTCCTTATGACTTGTTATACAAATGAGTTGCTATTGATTCCTCAAAATTTGAGAAAAACATCACTGTTTACCTAAGTTGCAGAGCTGCCTGAATGGGGATGCTGCTATTTGGGAAACTCTGTTCATCTCTTTCTTCCTCTTTCTCTCCCTATTCATTTCCTTCTCTCCCAAGGAAGGTAAATTCTGAAGTCTAGAAGCTGCCCTGTTAACTTGCAGTTTACTGGCTTGAATCTTTCCATTCTTCCTTCCTCTTTCTTTCCTGCTTACTAGCTTTCTTTCTGTCACTTCTTTTTTTTATCTTCTTTTTGTTTTTTCTCTCTCCTTTCTATCTTGTTTTCTTTCCTTCTTTCTTTCTTTTTTCTTTCCTTCATTCTCATTTATTTCTCTTTTTCTTTGTGTCTCTTTTCTTTCTCGATTTCCTTCTCTCCCAAGACAAGTAAATTCTGATGCCTAGAAGCTGCCCTGCTAACTTGGAGTTTACTTCCTTCCTTACTTCCTTCCTCTCTCTTTCTTGCTAAAAGAAAGAAAGAAAGAAAAAGGAAGAAAGGAAGGAAAGAAAGAAGGAAGAAAGGAAGGAAACAAAGAAAGAAAGAAAAGAGAAAAAGACAAAAGAAAATGAGAAAAAGAAGAGACAAAGTAAGTATGCAAGAAAGAGACAGGAAGGAAGAAAGGAAGGAATCAAACAAACTAGTAAACTCCAAGTTAACAGGGCAGCTTCTAAACATCAGAATTTACCTTCTTTGGGAGGGAAGATGGAAATGAAGAGGAGGAGATAGAGGAAGAGAGAGACAAAGAGAAGATTTACCCAAATGACAAGGTCCCTATTCAGGGAGCTCTGCTTATTCACAGGTTGTGTTTGTCCTTCATTTTCAAGGAAGGAAGGAAGGAAAGAAGACGAATGAGAGAAAAGAAAAAAGAAAGAGGGAGAAAGAAGAGAGGAAAAAAGAAAAAGGGAAAACAGAAGATACAGAAAGAAAACTAGTAAGGGAGAGGAGTGAAGAAAGGAAGCATTTGAGCCAGTAAACACAAAGTTAGCAGCACAGCTTCTAGACATCAGAATTTACCTTCCTTGGGAGAGAAGAAGAAAATTGAGAAAGAAAGAAACAGAAAGTAAAGGAGAAATAAATAAGAATGAAGGAAAGAAAGAAAAAAGAAAGAAGAAAAACAGATAGAAAGAAGAGAGAAAAGAAGAAAAAGGAAAATGGAAAAAAGGAAGGGACAGAAAGAAATCTAGTAAGCAGGAAAGAGAAAAGAAGGAAGAAAGGAAGGATTTGAGCCAGTAAACTCCAAGTTAACAGGGCAGCTTCTAGACACCAGAATTTATGATTTTGGGAGAGAAGGAAAAGAAAAGGGGGAGAAAGAGGAAGAGAGAGAGGAAGACCAGAGTAATCTAACTGACAGGGTCCCCATTGAGGCAGTTCTGTGTACTCATAGGTTTTGTTTGTCCTTCCCTTTCAAAGAGGACTATGACATCAGGAAAATGATGACATGACAGGGAATTGACTTTGATTTGACTAAGAGAAAGCTGTGCAAGTTCTTAAGCCTCAATTTGTCCTAGAGAACCATTCAGATCCAGTGTCTAGATATTCACTAGGAAAGCTAGAGAGGACTCAACATACCAGAGGAGACTGGCATTTTAAGGCAAAAACATCGTCAAGATCTCATTTTGAGTGAGTTAGCACCCATTCAGTGAACATGTCTCCTTGAGATGTGAGACAAGTGATGGCACCTTTAAATAAAATATTAACCAGCTGGGAGAGGAAGAGCCTTGCAGTTGCTGATTTTGAAGGGAAGAGTTTCTTGCGGCATTCTTGATGAACCAGGAGGCCCAAAATAAAGTCATTAAGTGATACTTAAGCAGAGAGACTTATTGCAGAACACTCTGTGAGCTTCAGGTTAATATAGGGTTTAAGTTTGGTCTTTGAAAAAAGAGACAGAAAGAAGGGAAAGAAACAAGAAAGTAAGATGGGAAGGCAGGAGGGAAGGAAAGAAGAAAGGAAGGAAAGAAAGAAGGAAGGAAGAAGCACAGGAGAAAAAAAAAGGAAAAAAGCAATTGGGAGAAAGGAAGAGACAGGGACAAGGCCTTTTAAGCAAGAAAGAGAGAGGAAGGAAGGAAGGAATAATTCGAGCCAGTAAACTCCAAGTTAGCAGGGCAGCTTCTAAGCATCAGAATTTACCTGTCTTGGGAGAGAAGAAGGAAATCAAGAAAGGAAAAAGACACAAAGAAAAAGAGAAAGAAATGAGAATGAAGGAAAGAAAAAAGAAAAAAGAAGGAAAGAAAACAAGATAGAAAGGAGAGAGAAAAAAACAAAAAGAAGATAAAAAAAGAAATGACAGAAAGAAAGCTGGTAAGCAGGAAAGAGAGAGGAAGGAAGAATGGAAGGATTCAAGCCAGTAAACTGCAAGTTAACAGGGCAGCTTCTAGACTTCAGAATTTACCTTCCTTGGGAGAGAAGGAAATGAAGAGGAGGAGAAAGAGGAAGAAAGAGATGAAGAACAGAGTTTCCAAATAGCAGCATCCCCATTCAGGCAGCTCTACTTATAAACAGGTTGTGTTTGTCCATCATTTTCAAGGAGGACCATGATATCAGGGAAAGGATGACATGACAGGTAGTTGGCTCTGACTTCACTCATGGAGGGTTGTGCAACTTCACAAGGTTCAATTTGTTCTAGAGAACCATTCAGGTCCAGTGTCTAGATATTCAGTAGGATAACTGCAAATGACTCAACATACCAGAGGAGACTGGAGTTTTAAAACAAAGGCATGGTCAGGATCTCATTTTCAGTGAGCTAGCACCCATTCATGCCTCTTTGAGATGTGAGACAAGTGATGGCACCTTTAAATAAAAAAATTAAGAAACTGGAAGGGAAAAAGTCTCGCCACTGCTGATGTCAAGGAGAATAGTTCTTTGGAGAATCATCAAATGAGCCAGGAGACCCAAAATAAAGCCATTAAGTCATGCTTAAGCAGGGAGACTTATGTTGGAACACTTGGTGAGCTCCAGGTTAACACAATGTTTAAGGTTGTTCTGTGAGAAAAGAGACAGAAAGAAGTGAAAGAAAAAATCAAGTTAGAAGGAAAGGAAGTAAGGAGCACAAGAGACAGAAAAAAATGGGAGAAAGGAAGAGACAGGGACAAAGCCTTTAAGTAAGAAAGAGACAGGAAGGAAGAAAGGAAGGATTTGAGCCAGTAACCTCCAAGTTAGCAGGGCAATTTCTTTTTTTTTTTTCTTTTTTTTTTTTAAATGAATTTATTTAACTTTTTACATTCATTTCATTTTCACAAGATTTTGGGTTCCAAAATTTTCTCCCCATTAGTCCCCTCCCCCCTCCCCAATACACTGGACATTCTAATTACCCATAT
>CM053771.1:309638439-309676708 GCA_028658325.1 Potorous gilbertii | reverse complement strand
GGTCTTAGTTTTTTTCCCTTTTCTGGGCATTTTCCCAGCCAGTTACTTGACTTCTGAGAGTCCTCTCCACCCCAGCCTAGATCTGCCCAGCTAGTGCTTGGGGTCTGAGATTCAAATGCTGCTCCCCAGCCTCAGGGCTTTTGGCAGCAGGCCTGACTGCTCTTCAATGGGAGCTTATCTGCTGGTTCTCAGGTGGGGGCAGGGCCGCCTCTCAGGCTCAGTTCCCTCAGGGGGTTTATGCAGAGATATTTTGTAATGGAGCTGCGGTGGAGCTCCTGCCTGCTCTGGGAGTCTCTGGCCGAGCTGCCTCAGCCTCTTCTGGGGCCGCCGCCTCCCGAGGGCGTCCGAGTCCCAGAGATACCTGCTCCCCTCTCAGCCCCTCTCTCTCACTGACCTGTGCGTCTGTGGGTGGAGGGACCTTCGCAGCTGCAGAAGATTCTGGTCCCTGACACCTGCTTGGGTCTGCTTGCTCCTCTCAGTGCCGCGCGGCCAGGGCAGGGCAGGGGAGGGCTCCGTAGGGCAGGGCTCCGTTCCTGTCCGGGGTACCTTTGCGGTCGTTTTTTCAGGTCTCTCTGCAACGGAAATCTCCTTCACTGTGTTGCTGCGCGGCTTCCACTGTTCCAGAATTTGTCAGGAGTTCTTTTTACAGGAAATCTATGGGCTGTGGATTCGGAGCTAGCAAATGTGAGTCTTTCTACTCCTCCATCTTGGCTCCCTCCCCTCTACTATTTCTTCTGTTTTCCTTTTGTTTTATACAAGGTTACTACTTTTACGTTTAAGGTGAGAGATATCAGTCAGTGTTTTATTGGTCAAATAATCATTTTATTCATAATTTATTTCCATTTCCCTAATAATTCTCACTATTTATAAACATGAAATTATTTGTAAGCATGAAAAAATACCAGTAAAAAAGAAAAGAAAAAAATGAAGATTCAAGAAGGTTTTAAGCCTGTAGGGGAGCAAAAGGTATATAGAGAAGATTAGAATTTAAGTCATGAAAAATAGTCACGATCCATGGAAGAATGTTAAAGAATAATACTTGATATAAAGAATCCATTCTATATTCTTAGCTTTTATCAGTTGTCATAGTTGCTTTCCCATAAACCACAGTACAGAGGCAATTGTCAGCCTGAGTATTTGGAGAAAATTTTGCAGATGTTAGCTCAATATAGAATCAGTCTTTAAAATGTTGCTTAACCGTATTTCTTTGAAAATAGCTGTACATTCTCTTTTTCCTTGAATCTAGTTTATATAAAAACTAGAGCCTGTGCAGTCATGTTTTTAGTATCCCTGATAGGAGCAAAGATGGCATTATTGGACAGTAGGGAAGAAGAATACTACAAAAGTGACAATGAAGAGAACATGTTATAGATAACACATTCATTAAGTGTACACTGTACTGTTCTAATCATTGGAGGTACAAATATGTTCTAATGGAGGAATTTTAACACATAAAGGGGAACTGAAAAGGGAAGTACTCAGAACCAGGAAACCAAGGGGCTGAGTCCTAGGTTTTAGAGAAGAAAGGAGAGTTAGAGTGGTTTTGGCATTACAAGGTCCTTATTGTATACATGTTCTACTGATTTTGCTTACTTTGCTCTGTATCAGTTCATTTGATTCTTGCTAGGTTTCTCTGAAACCATCTCTTTTACCATTTCTTAGAGCATAATAGTATTCTAATGCATTCCTTTACCATAATTTAACTGTTTTTTACCTGATTAGCATTGCATTAGTTTTTAGTTCTTTACCACTAAAGAACTGCTATACCTTTTTTGGGCGGGGGAGGTACATATGGGGTCATTTTATTTTTATTTTTCTAAAATCCCTTTGACAGAGTTAGTAGTTTTGCTGTATCAAAAAGTTTGCACAGTTTAGTGACTTTTGGGGAACAGTTCTTAATTCCTTTCCAGGAGGATTAAATCAATGTACAAGTCCACTAAGAGTGTATTAATGTGTTCCTCTGACGTTTGTTTTTTTGTCTTTGTCAATTTGATGAGTATGAATTGCTTTAATTTGCATTTGTTTAATTATTTGTGATTTGAAGTTTCATTTTCATGTGCTTTTTGATAGTTTGGATGTCTTCTTTTGATCACTGCCTGTTCATAAATTTCATATTGCCATTTCTGTCAAAAAATCTTTATATTTAATATCCTTAAGCCCTCCACGTCTTGGTTGCCTTCTTATGGCATTTCTAGTTTATGAATGTCCTTCCTAAAATGTGATGCCCAGAGCTGAATTCAGTACTCCAGATGGGGGCCAGCAGAGGCAGTGCAAAGGAATTGTCTTCTGTGTAGTTTTGGACCCTTTTCTCTTTTACCAGCTGTGTGATTGAGGAATATTACTTAACTCCTTTGTGATCTCATTGTAAACTGGAGTTAACGATACCTCTGTTTCCTATCTTAAAGATTTGTGAAATTCAAATGACATTATAGCCTCAAAAGACTATCAGTGACAATTATGATTTTAATCCAGCCCAAGATTTCATTAGTCTTTCTGTTTTATATTAAACTTAAAATTCATCCTAAGTTTTTTAAAAAAATTCAAATAAAATCCAATATTCTGTTGGTAAAGTGATTTCTTGAATATATTTGTGTGACCTAGAGGAAATTGACTAGAATTTTAAGAGAACTGGAAACCATGCCAAAGTAGGATCCATTGAATGAACTGGTATTGATTCGCCTTAAGAAGAGAAAATTTGGGAGTTGCAGACAGAGGAAAATTACCCAATATTTAGGGCTGTTTCATCTCTTCTTTAATGCCAGTGGCTCCTCCCCTTTCAAAATGTATTCCCTCAAGTGACTAGCATCTCAGTTCCATTTAACTAATGAACATTAGTTAAAAGGGATATTTAAAAGTATAGGGAATATAGAAATTCAAACATTTCCTCCCACTGCTTGGATGTGGATTCAGACCTAACACTTTTTCTTCATGGAATTGATCTCTCCAAGTTCACATCCAAATACTTGGCTTTTAGACATAAATGCTCAGTTGTCACTGGACTCATTGATTGGCTGCAAAATTCCTTATAGACTGGACTCCCAAGACTCTTGGCACTTTTGAAAACTCGTAGGGCAGGGGTGGTAAACCTGCAGCTTTGAGGCCACATGTGGCCTTCTAGGTTCTTGGGTGTGACCTTTTGATTGAGTCCAAGTTTTATAGAATAAATCCTTTAATTAAGGGGATTTGCTCTATGAAGTTTAGATTCAGTCAAAGAGCTGCATTTGAGAACCTAGAGTGCCCCATGTGGCCTCGAGGCTGCAGGTTCCCCACCCCGTCTTAGGGTAATATCCTCCTTTGTTTACACTGAAAGAACAAACATTTAGGCTGAAGTGAGGCTGGTATTCTTGGAGCCAGAATATCTACACGTTCTCCAGAGTCCCTCCAAGGCCTTCCACTGCGCATCACCCCATCCCTCTTAGAAACATGCTCTCTCTAGCCTCTTGCTTGTGAGATGAGATGAATGAAAAGCCTGAGAGGCAGAATTCCTGGGTAATTAATACTCAATTTTATTAATTAGACTAGCAAATAATAAATTAATAGTGATTTCTCTCCATGACATTGAATGCTTTGGAAAAGTGGGTGCCCTTGTCAGACCAAGATAAATCCTGATTTGTGAAGATTCAGTGAGAAGATTCAAATGAGGAGGTGGGTCAAAAGTCTTTAGCTCCCCCATCTTTAGACTCAGGAGCATTCCAGAACAAAAGAATCCATCTCCACCCTGAGGATTTGCCTTGAACTGTTGTGGGTTTTATGAAGGCATGAGCTTTTTAGGGCTGGAATTCAATTAGATTAGGTTCTCTTTACACTTTAATGAGAAATGAGTTCTCCCTGTTGGATGGGACCCCACCCAGGATTGAGAAGAATGTTAAACAGTGTCTGTCAGCCTTGTCCTTCTGAAGTACTGGCTGAATGACCTGTAAGGTCTGGTCTTTGAATGAGGAAGTAAAAAAAAGAAAAAAAAACTGGATCCTGATATTAATATTGGATTATTAATAATCATTTATCTTAGGGGGAAGTACATCAGTAGAGCAGGTTTATAAAGACTAGGTTTCTTGGCCAGTCCTTGGTTACAAAGGTGCTGCTTGAATGAAAGAAGGAATGAATGGTGACTCAGTATATCAAAGATATAATCTCAGTTTGACTAGCTCCTGATGAAGCATACTCTTATGTTACATTCTCCTTATTTCCTCTCTCCTTTCACTTTCTGAGCCCTGTGTAGCCAACTAACACTAATAGTAGTCTACTTATAACGTAGGAAGGTAAGCACATACTCCTAATCTAAAAGCGTTTACTTTTCTGTTAGCTGGTGTTTTGGATTATTTGCTTCATTACTTTGTGTCCATTCATGCAGATAATAGAGATCTAGCTGCAGTCATTTCACATCTCCCTTATTATTTTGAAATAAAATTTGTGATGACTTTGAGGAGGTCAGAACAATGTCACTTTGTGTCCAGAACATGGGAACCAACCTGTCCTTAAAGTACTCTTAAAGAGTGTTTGTCATCTGGATTAGGAAGTGGGGACACTGGCTCAAAGTTATGGAATGTCCAGTTTTGAACTTTGAAATAGTCTTTTGTCTGTGCCCTTTATGAGCTGTGGTGTTTGTTCTTTCTTTGAGAACAATACCCTAGTCTGTATTTTTTCAGTGTTTGCCAAATGTAGACCTCTTTTCAAGTCCTTCCAACACTCAGCTCCCTCCCTATCTTTGATCTGCTTTCTCTTTTGTGTCAGACTCCTAATAACTGCACTATTGACAGTAATATAACAATATACCTTAGTGATTTTGATTGAACAAAGCACAAGACATCTCTTTTTTAACCAGGTACTAAATCAAATATAGTACCCTAAGGGGTTATCTTTAAATTTGTAGTTTTTCATAACACTCCAAAGCATATCCATTGTTTGAGTAATTTGTTATTAATCACAGCATCTCTAAAACATTTTGGTAAAATTTTATATCAGGTTTTTAAAAGTGTAAAATGATACCCTATTAAACATAGAATCAGGGTCAAAATGGGTTTAAAAATAGGTGTGACCACGGAAAGTTCATTTGCCAGTCTGACACAAGATGTGACAAGCTACTTCAGGGAACGCTCATATTATCTGTGCCTTTTGTTGTGAGGGTTGATAGCAATCTATATACCCTTTGTATTTTTAAGTTTTGTTTATTTCCCTTAGCTTATTAAAGGAAAGACTACCTGAGCAGGGGCCGTTTTTATCTTTTACTCTTAAAAACTGGGATTATTTCTTGTCCATTTTTACATCCTTCGCAGTGACTGGCATTGAACTTTGCCTGTATTAGTCATTCAACAAACAGGTTTGTTTTAATCAACTAAGTTCATTTTAATAAAAAGGTCTGAGGTACTTGCCTTACATCTCAGAGCGTTAAGCAGCTTGTCAGCAAGTTCACCAGGCTCTCAGACATTTGCTGCTCTGGCTTTTGTGCCTAAGTTTAGCTTGACCATTTGTGTTTCCAGTCTATTTCAGTAGATGAGATGGATTTTGGAATTTTTCATATTCGCCAGACTTGATTGTGTATATTAAAGCTTAAGTCTAGAATCCACAAAACATAAAATTAGCCTTCTAATCAAGCTCTGTGCCTCGGGACAGTGGGGTATAATAAAAATAATACTGGAGTCTAATGTGTGAAATGAATGAATGAAAAAGATCAGTAAGTACTTATGGTATCCCAGACATTGTGCTTAAGCATAACAAAACAAAACAAAACTATCTAACAAGACACCTTTTTAAGGGGCTTACTTTCCGAGGGGAAACAAAACACCTAAAAGTAAGATAGAGTTGCAGAGTTGGGAGTGGGGAGGAAAGAGAAGAAAGCGTGACTTATTGGCAGGAAGATAGATCTGGTTCTGGGTAAGATAAAGGTGAAAGCCTGCCTCTCAGAGTCTAGGGTCCTAGTGTCAGAGTCTGAGTTGCAGTGTTGAGAAGAGGAGGGAAAGAATGATTTGGATTTAGAAGACCTGAGTTCTAATTCAAGCTCCACTACTAATAACTGTGTGATAATAAATAAGTCACTCAATTTCTATAAAATGAAGGTGTAGGATTAGATGATTTCTTTTTTTTTCAATTTATTAATTAATTTTTAGTTTTCAGCATTCACTTTCATAAGTTTTAATTTCCATTCTGGTAGGTAAAGTCCCATTTCTGACTCATTAGATCCTTTCCCTCCTTTTTAGGGGATCATATTGGTGATTCATGTAGGGAGCAAGATATTCTCTGTTACTGGTTCTGTACTTTGAGTTCTCTGATTACATTAATTAACTGAAAGGGATCAGAATATAGGACTGAGAGGCTTCCCAGTTTACATAAGGTTAACTACCAAGAGAATCTTTTCTCCAGTCCCAGGTGATGTGGGGCAATGGACACTTAGCCATGAAGTTATATTTAACTATGAAGTTATATTTAGGGTAATTAGGAAAGACCTTCTTTGATTGGTTTTAGGGGCAAAAGTAAAAGGAAGAAATAAGCAATTTTAAATTGTATATTATAGTATATACATGGCTATACAGGATAGTAACCAACCAGTATGGCAAAGGGTCTCTCCAGGGAGTTATTGCCTCTGACTTGCTGGGCCTGGGCCAGGAGAATGGCCTTGTATTTTCCTCTCAAGTGAGGACCAGAGGCTATAATATATGGCTTTTACTTTGGGGATTCTACATAGGAATGCTAACTCAGCTTTTTTTAGGGGAGGGAAATAAACTTTAAATACACAAAGAAATCCATTGTGGGGGATGCATGTATACCATCTCTGCCACTGGGTAGGCTGAGGCTCAAGGGTTCTGAATTTATCAAGTGTTAACACTGAGTTTGATATAACTGTGATGAACTTCTGGGATCACCAAGTTTCCTAAGGAGGGATTAACTAGCCCAGATGTGAAACAGCAGGTTGGAGCTCCTGTACCCATCATAGTGGGATCAATTTCATAAGTAGTTCCTGTACTTCCAGGCTGAGTGAGATAGGGAAAACTAGTCTTTAAAAAAATACACAAAAGACTTAGCTGGGTTAGAAAGGCCTTAATTATTAATATAGCTATTTAAGATGTGTGTATGTATGCATATATTTTATAGTAAGCATAATATCAATTTCTGTTCACCAGAGTAAGGGAGGATAGAACTTGAGGTTAAAAAAATTCTAAAGAGGGAAACATTTTTATATACATAAGAATAGTTTTATATACATAAGAATAGTTTAAATTTTAAACCAGACACTGTGAAATAAACTGCAGAAGGCAGAATAAAGCTTTGTTGATGTTTGCTTCTTAATCACTTTCTTTTTATTATTTTCCCCTTCTTCCATTAGATTGTAAACTCCTTAAGAATAGGGATTAGTTTCTTTGCAGCTCCTTGCAGAGTGCCTGGCATATAGTAGATGTTTAATAAATAATTGTTGATCCGTGGATTGAATTTGCCTTGTATCATAGAAAATACAGTTAAGCCACATTCTGCATCCCTTATTATAAGGCCTCTCTCCTGGGATGGGGGAATATGTATTTCTTCCTCTGCCCTTCAGGGCCAATTGTAATTGTTCATTATAATTAGTCAAGAGTTGTTGGCTTTTAGTGTTGTTTTGATTTACAATTCTTGTAGTCGTTTTGTATGTTCTAGTTCTACTGACTTCATTTTGCCTTAATTCTTGTAGGTCAACCTCCGTTCCATCTTCCCTCAAGAGACCTTCATCATTTTTGACTCTTTTCATTTCCTCCTTCCTTCCCTCCTCCCTTCCAGCCAGTTGTTTAGTGCTGTCAATTCTACTACTTCCACAGCCTTCTAGATTCTCCCTTTCTTTTTCACACACTCTGCCCACCTCCCTTGTTCAGGTCCCTACTGTCTCTTGTCTAGACTTTAGGAGAAAAGGGTTTGTTTTGTTTTTGTCTTTGTGTTCTCAATACCAAGCAGAGTACTTGGCATATAGTTAAGTGTTTCATTGAAGATGAGTGATTGATTCTTTAAAGTCTGAGGACATTAAGTTCAGAACCAGGTATTCGTGGAGCTCACATAAGAAGAGGGCATTTGCTAAAACAGAGAAGATAATGTATATTTCTAGAGATTTATTCATTGTGATTTTTCTTTCTCCTCTAAATCAAACTCTGTATTTAATCCTATGTTACTTTAATGACCAAATGTGTATTAAAATATGGATCAGACTTTATGAAGCATCTATGTTGTTATCTGGAGTTGTTTTATCTTGAGATAGAGTTCACAGTAAGACAGTCTGTAAATCTCTTGGTTTTTAGCAAGCATCGTGAACTCCCTGTCTTTTATTTTAGAGGGATAGTTTTAAATTAGAGAACTCTAATGTAAGATTTGCAACTATTAATTATGCTGTTTGTTCTTTCAGGGGGAATCATTTTATACTTCAGGATTAGAACAAATATGTGAGAATTCCCATCAGCCAGAGTGGATTTCTTTCTTCAAGCTCTTCCAGTACAACCAGCTACATAACTTTCTCAAATAACCCTTCTTTGTGCCATGTTCTGTGGCTTGCATCTAAAGAAGAATTTGTCTTCATGAAGATTCCTAACATTGGTAATGTGATGAATAAATTTGAGATCCTTGGGGTTGTAGGTGAAGGTAAGTTAGATTTCTTGAATTAACTGAATTCTTGGAATGTTCAGGTATACTGAATCAGTAAACCTCATTAATTATGACTCAGGTAATTTGGTATTTGCAATAATTTGTCCATATTTCTCATTGAATAAAATACTGAAATTTCCATCTGTGAGATTTGAAGATGGCATAATCTAATCTACAAATAGCAGATTTTTCTAATTTGAGTTTCTTTAATATTTCTTTAGTTTCTGAGTATTGTAGGGTTTTTTCTAAGTCATTATTAGCACACCTTTAGCATTTATGGTGTTTTTATAAAGTGGATTAATCTTTACTAATACCCATGTGTGTCTCCTTAGGAGATACTGTAATTGAATTTATGAATAAAAAAACCTGTTCAATTGAAATTCTGTAATTCAAATTTCATCAAATATATTAATGAGAGTTCATAAGTTAAAAGGTTTTGAAATAAATTGTGATCAGTAACTTTTAATTGCTTAAAATGTATATATTTAAAATTGGTAGATTCTACATAGTGTATTATATTTATTTATAAAATACTTTATTGTTCATAGTTTGAAACAGTAGTATTTCTTTGTTTTTCTCTTTTATCAACTAACTAAATAAATTACTCAGTCTTTTTCTATCAAGTTTATGAGTTCTTGTGAAGGAGAGGTGGTTTTTTGTCAGATAAGAATCCAATGTGATGACTACCCCAAAATTTGAAGCATGAAGCTATAGAAAATGGATAACTTCTTCCCATGTGCAACAGATTTTTCCCTTTTGTATTAACTAATTAGTAATTAACTAATTAACTAAAAACTTCATAGATTCTATACTCATGCTTTACTATAGGATGGGTCATTCCCTAGAACCTGGTGATGCTTGTTGCTAGATATGATTCCTGTTGTGGTAGAATGTGAATAAGAATTTTTTTTCCTATGAGGATGAATATTCAAACTTTATGTTTGATCTTCTCACGTGGAAGTGATGAGTGGATTTTTAAAAGATGAATTTTCAAGTACCTAGTTTTATTGTAGTTTAGTACCAGTTATAGGGAATTAATAAATGAAATTCTGGTATTCAAGAGTTGATATTTTCCCCTAAATTTAGAACTTAATATTTTGCTTGCAAGATAAATGCCAATTTTTAAGTACATGTAGTATTCCTTAATCTTGGGTCACTGCTAATAATTTTCTTCAAGTAAAAAGGAAACCTAAAAATATTTGTTGAATTGATTGGTAAGGCAAGGGGGGGAAGAAGAAAGACTTGAAATTATCTTTTGTTAAGAATTTTTGTCCTTACTCAGAAGCTTGTGGAATGTTGTAAACTAAAAATAAATATAATTTTATAAAAGAGGTGTTAAAAAAGAAAAAAATTGAAAAATAAAGTGAGAAACAAAACAAGAATTTTTATCCTTACTATATTTTTATATGGTTGTCTGACTTACGTAGAGTTTTATTTATAAATCTCAATAGATTTACTGATACTAGATTCATAAAATACATGGGGTGAGGTTTTAGCCCCTTTAAATATTCTAGCATGTATACATTTGTTCATATTTCTTTTTTTTTTTATTGCAGGAGCCTATGGGGTTGTACTAAAATGCAGGCACAAGGCAAGTAGAGTTGTTTTTTTTTTAAATGTGCGTGTATTTTAACTGTTTTGAAACTAATTTGGTGCCATGTACATACGGGCACTTAATACTGTTTAGAATGATGTTGTCACTTATAACTGAAATTGAAATTATCATAGGAATGCAGAATAAGAATAGAAGTATGATTACCTTCCACAGCTGTTGCAGTTCTTTTCCTGTTTAGTCAAGATCTGTGATCATAGTTAGTTAGCCTGTTTAAAGAAGTAGTATGATGGTCAGCAGGTGCATTGTTTTATTAAAAAATAAATAAGGAGGAGCTTGTTTTATTATTGGTTGGAACAGAAGATGAAGGAGGATGAAGCAGAATGGAAACTAAAGTATTTCTTTTTGTGTTAAAGTTATACATAAATATTTGTGGTCAAGGAAGAGGTTCATTAAATATTATTCCTGTTGACCTGCAAATTCCTAAAGCCTCTGAAAAATTAAATTTAGATTTTAAGAGGGAGAATAATGAATTGGTGTTAATATGGGATAATTCCCAGATGTATTTTTAATCTCCCCTGAAATGACTGATATTTGCAGAATACTTGACTGTACAGCAAGTTGTTTAGAAAAATTATATGGAATTTTTGGAGCTGCTGCTTATTGAATAGTATGAAATGCATAAGCAGTAGCCGTAGGGTGGCCAGCGTTGAAGCTGTTCAGCATGTTGTTTCTATAATGACAGTAATTACGATACAGATTCCCAGTTGTGTTGTACTTCATGTTTGCATGTTGTTAGGATCCGGGTTTTATCTTTTGACATAAAGTGTTGGCAAGTTGCTTGAGAATTCAGTAAGAGAATTTACTTCAAATTCTGATGTAGCTTATTTTGCAAGATTTTTATTTTCTTTCCCTCTCTAAAAATCTCTACATGTGCTTAAATTGAAGGTCTTACCAGTTTAATTTGAAGAAATAATGTTTTTCCTCTTAAGACTAGTTTCATGTTTCAAGTATCTTATCTTCTAATTATTATGTTATTACCTCAGTTGTATGTTCTTGGCTTATTTAACCTATAGTATATATTTTATTCAACATCTACTTGTCAGAGTATTTAGGGGGAAAATATTTTTTTCAGAACTTGATTAAGAGTGTATAGGAATTAAAAATAACAAATAAAAGGAAAGTAGAATAAGCTCAGGACCTCCAATACCTTTTAAAGAACATATTATTGTACAATCATTTTGTAATCATTTTAGTTATTCATCTTCCAGTGGTAAAAATACCTCAGGCTGTTCTAAAGTCCGGAGAGACTTGTTCTGAGGAAGCAGATTATTAATATTCAATGTTAAATATATGATTACTTCTTGAAGAAAAGATATTTTTCTGATGCTTCTGCATTTACATTCTATAGCAAGTGGAAGCTTTAGTCTTAAACTTGAGAATTCACGGTCATTTATGAAATGTAAATCATCTAACAGTTATATATCGTTTATTAGAGATAGGGACTAGCCCTATCATTGATTTAAGTTATTCCCATGTAAAGAATTTCCCTCTATTAATGCATGTGGTTAATTGTCTAAAGCATTTAAAAGGTTAATTGACATACACACGAAGTCACATAATCAGTGTGTGTCTGAGGTAGGTTTTGTGAACTCAGGTCTTCCTGATTCCATGGTCAGTTCTCTATCTACTATTCCACTGAAAGTTTTTTCTTTCAGATTATGTAACGACTCTATTTTTTTCTGTAATCTATTCCATCTTTGGAATTGGAGACTGGGTCATGGACCCCAGTATTACTTTGGCTTTATTTTAAGCCTTTCCCCCTTTCTTTGGGGAAAAATTTTTTCTCCCACTGGATATTATAAATATATAATCTTTCTTTGTAACTAGGTAGTTTATGATGCTGGTGATGAAGATAGGGTTTCTGGTTCAAATTCTGTATGTCATTTATCTTTAATTGATTCCATAGCCACAACGTCTCAATTTCATTCATCAAGAATTCCTTTAATACTTAAAACATGCAAGACGCTGTACTAGATGCTGTGAATACAAAGACATAAAAGTGAAAACATCCCTGCCCTCAAAGAGCTCATATTCTTTTGACAGAAGCATATACACAGAAAAGTAAATACAAAGTAATGTGAGAGTTGGCATCCAGGGAGAGTGCTAACAATTTGAAGATTCAGGCAAGGCTTGTGTAGGAGGTGGCACCTAAACTGAAACTTGAAAGGAGGAAAGTAGAAAGGGTGCTACAGAGTCTGTGAGGGAATCAGTGAAGAGGCAGACTGTTCAGGGCATGAGGATGGGCATTGTAAAGATATGGATGTGGGAGATGGACTGCTATCGTTGAAGAATGGAACAGAGACCATTTTGGCTAGAATATAGAGTGATTGATGGGGAATAATTTGCAAGAAATTTAGAAAGGTCAACTAGAGCCAGATTGTGAAGGAAGTAATTTGCAAAAATTCTGGCAAGGAAGGCTGTAGCTTGATTGTAAAATCCAAATAAGAGGTAAGAGGGGACCAGTGTAGTTTTTGTTGTTGGGGAGTAACAAAGTCAGACCTTTGCTTTTGGAATATTAATTTGGGAGTCATTGCACAGGTGGAGTCTGGAAGGTAGACAAATTAAACTATTGCAGTACTCCATTTAAGAGGTAGTAAGAGCCTGACCTCTTAAGTGATGGCAGTGTGAGTGGAGAGAATGGGTCAAACGTGAGAGATATGGTGTAGATTGATTCCACAAATCATGGTTTGATATAGGGGATATGGGAGAATGAAGAGTCAAGAATATCTCTGGGGTTTCAAACCCTGGGTGACTAGAATCTACAGAAATAGGGAAGTTAGGAAGAAGTTTTGGTTTGGTTTGTTATCTTTTGAACATACTGGATTTGCATGTATGTACAGCTTCCAGATGGAGATGTCCACTAGGGACACCTCAAGAGAGAGGCTAAGGCTTGTATATATAAATTTGAGAGTTATCTGCATAGGATAATTTTATTCTGGGAGCTAATGGAATCACTGAGAGAATATATAGAAAAAGAAGAGATCAGATCCCTGAGTTAGGATGTCAGTATGGATGTTGAACTCACAAAGGAGACTGAGAGGGACTTACTAAAGTAAGAGGAGGATCAAGTGAAAGTAGAATTACAAAAGTTGAGGGAGGAGCTTGGGAAGTGAGGTAATCAGTAGCATTGAATGCTATCAGTGTGTGTATTTGTCCTTCGTTCCCAAAGAAGACCATGCCATCAGAGAAATGACTTGCACTTGACTTTTGTTTTGAGTAAGGGAGGGCTGTGCAGGTCACCAGACTCACTTCTCCTCCAGGGCCTTCTGAATCCAGTGACTGGATGTTCATCAGAATGACTGGAGATGACCCAGGATGAGGTAATTGGGGTTAAGTGACTTGCCCAAGGTCACACAGCTAGCAAGTGTCAAGTGTCTGTGGTGATATTTGAACTCAGGTCCTCCTGACTCCTGCTTGGTGCTCTATCCACTGCACCACCTAGCTTCCCCAACATTGAATGCTATATTGAGGTTAGGAAGGATGAGGATGGCTTTAGCAATTAAGAACTCATTAGTAACCTTGGAGTTTCTGCCTAAACCATATTACTAGAGACTGAGAAGTGAATGTATATAATGCTAATGTGATATCCATAGCAGCCACTATGAGAATGCATGTGTATTTCCAGGGTAATTTCAAAAAGTATAATAAACTGTCTTCCTCAAAGGCAAAACTAAAATTTATTTGGGACATCATTAGAATACCAGGAGGTAAGATTTAACAGGGTACTTGTCACTAATCCAGGGAGTGCCAACATCTTAAACCTTCTTACTGTCTGTCAGACCTTCCCACAAAACAAGTTCCCCTAGACAAATTCCTTCCTATGCCCACTCACAGCTTCCTTCTTTCTCTCTGCTTCTAGGGCCAAATGCTCCCACTCACAACTTGCTTTTCTCTCTGCCCTGCATGCACGCGCTCTCTCTCTCTCTCTCTCTCTCTCTCTCCCTCTCCCTCTCCCTCTCCCTCTCCCTCTCCCTCTCCCTCTCCCTCTCCCTCTCCCTCTCCCTCTCCTTCCCTCTCCTTGGGCAAGCTCCTCTCAGTCTCAGCTTCATGTAACCCTGAGTCCTTGTGACCACAGGCTCCATGTGTTAGGCCTACTAATGGGTGAGGAAGATCTTTCTATTCTATTAACATTACATTGGACTGTGAGAAAGCAGAAGCAGTTGAGTAATAGATGACTTTTTACTAGGTAGTTTGTCTGTGAAAGGAAGAAATACAGAATCAGAACATTTGTTTCTACTAATGAAATAATGTTTCTAAGCACATGCCATGGTGATAGTGTGGCTCAATAGTTTCAACTTTGTGTAGGAAAAATAGTACATTTATTTTGTCTTCTAAGTGGTCTTGTGTGTTTTAAGAAAAATGTCTAGGCTTTAAAGGAAGCAGAGAAGTGTCAGAATCCACTATTGGGTAAAACTAAAATACCTTATATGAATTTTATTGTTTAACAGAACATTTGAACAGAACATAGTTGTTACTGCATCACTATAGACTACGAAAAGACTTCAGTTTTAGATGGAAAATAACTATACTCTTGTTTTGATAGCTTATTTTTTACAATACCACAGGAGTTCAGAATGGTCTGCCCTGTTCACTTGAATACCACTATATAATGAACGCTTTGTATCTGGTTATTCTAGGTTGTCCTAAAGCTATTTCTTTTGTATTTAAAATGTTTATTATGTTTAGGAACCTACAAGTGTAGAAATTTCAGCCTCATCTTGTGTTGTATGCTCTGCTGGGCACAGGACATAGCAACATTTGAAGCATTAACTTTGACCTCTAGGTACTTATTCTATTTTGGGAGACAGGACTCTTCCAAACATATGTTTTGTTCAAGTAGCACCTTCTACACATAGCCTCTTTTGATCTTATCCCTTCTTCGGTTGGTTTTGGTCTCCTAGAGACCCCATTTTTTTGAATTGTATTTATCTTTATTATTTGAATTGTATTTATTTTATGTATTTTATTAATGCATATGTTGTCACCCTTGGATGAATGCTAACTTTTAGAGGGAAGATAGTGTTTTGTTTTTGTCTTTGTAAACCTATGGTCTGGCACAATGTCTAGCGCATCACTAGGTACTGACCAAGCTTCTTGATTAGGATTAATGACTACTACATTAAAAAATAAATAACAATGCAAGGGCTGATGCAGTCTGGATGGTCATTGCATCTTCTCTATGGTACTTATTACCCTTTTAGCAAGAGGCTTATACAAGACCAACTTCCTGAATGTCAGTTCTTTCTATTTTTCCTTTCTGTGTTCTTTCTGTTTTACAGCAGCCAAAAAGAATGGCTCTGGGTGGAAAATTTTAGGCATAAATTAATGCTTAACTTAGAGTAACAACTCATTTTAGAACCAGCAGCTGTTTAGTCAGTAGACTTTCTACAGTACATCTTTTTTTTTCAGCTAAATCTAAATCAAATCTAAAACCTAACATTTAAAAATAGATCCGGAATTTGTGGTGCTCTTAGAATGATTTAGCATCTAAGAACAAGTGAACAAATCAAGATATATAATTGGTGAGAAATAATGAGGATATTAGAATACTCTTTTATTCACAGTACAATTTACTATGCATTCTGGGTGATCTTTTTTGAAATTTAATGAGATATGCTGACAGATTTCATATCCTGGAAATTTTAAAGGATTTAAAAATGGGACTAATTCTTTTTTTTTAAATTGGCTATGTTTTTATTTGATGGTTCTCTAATTTTAAATATGCTATGCTATATCAGAATACATGTAAAAGAATGTCACAAGTCTAATCCAGGGGTGGGGAACCTGGGGCCTCCAGGCCTTTGACTGAATCCAAACTTCATACAATAAATCCCCTTTGTAAAAGGATTTGTTGTGTAAAAACTTAAACTCAGTTGAAAGGCTGCCCCCAAGGACCTAGAAGGCCACATGTGGCTTCAAGGCTGCAGGTTGTCCACCCCTGGTCTAATCTAATATGTGCTATTGCCATAGTTTGTTGGCTTGGTTGTATTGTCAGAAAGTGTTTATCTTATATGACTCTGACCTGTTGTTAAATTATTCTAGGCTTATCCAAGTCAACAGACATGTTCCTTTGCTATTGATATTCATGCTGTAGAATTGAAAATAAATGCACTTATCTAGCTCATTTTTATTCTATATGTATATCTAGGTCTACATAGAAATGCTAATGGTAGCAAATGTCAAAATTGGCTTCAAATCAGCTTCCAAATAAAACCCTATATGTTTTCACCCATGTTGAAAATATTAATCACAGTTCTGAATGCTTTAAAGTCTGTAACTATATATATGCCTTTTGTGGCCATTCTGTTCGTTTGAAAATTTGTCTTTATACGTTACTGCAGAGATGTATGAGTTTACCTCACTACATTATAGGTACCAAAACATATTGTAATCTAAACCATAGAGAGATCTGAACTGAAGACAGAATGAATAGAAGTGCCAGGACCCTGAGAGCCAAAGTGCTTTAGGCAACCAGATAGATGGAATGGAAGGTAGGAGGCATATGTTTGCTGTTACTTTCCCTTGCTATAGGGTTGCTGTAGTTCAGGAGTGAAAATTATTGCTTAAGAATCTCTTCTCAGTTACAAATGGAAAGTTAGTCAATTACCTTAATCAGAATCCTGAATCATGTGAAATATGTGTTTTATGTCCTGGGTTGAGATTTTTGTTTTAAAAGTTGGAGAGAGATTTCCTCTCCTTATATAACTAAAGGTCTTTTTGGGAAAGGATAATTATACCTATGCTATCTACCCCCCAGGATTATTGTGAATTTCAGTTATGATAATACATGCAAGCACAGATGGATAAAACAATAGCTTTTTATAGTTGAACATAAGCTAATCTTTGGAAAAATTCCAGGAGCAGAGAGGACAACAGGAATGATATACACATCATTCTGCTCTCACATGTTCTCTGCTAGGTCTCTATATTTTAAAAGTCATTTATTCCATGAAGTTTTGGAGATTATGAATATTTTGTAAGGCCACATATATTTAAACCACCAAATTTTTATGGATCAATGTTATGTCTGGACAATTGTGGGCAGCAGTTTTGTTTATGATATTAGTATGGTTCCAGTATAGTTTATTGATTGAATTCTCCAGGATACTTTAATTTCTCTATTTGTAATATGAGGATTTATCATTCATCAATTCATGAAGAATCCTGAGTTTTTCACGTGTAGTTCTAGCCATCAGTTCATGATATGCTAGGTATTTAGGAGGGGATAAATTCATAAAGTCTGCATTGATGTCTATTGCACAGATTCTTTGTTGTTTCCTTGTATAATTTTCATTGATCATTAAGTCCAAATTCCTTAAGGATAACCCTTCTGTATTTTCTGGTGACAGTAACCTGGTTCTAAATTGTCACCGTAAACACCATTCATTTCTGAAAACCAATCCACCAGATTTAGCCAAATTGTACAATACTTCTTTTTCCACATATTGTTATTGGCTTAGTTCATGTGGATGTTACCCGTTGAAGACCTTTTGATTCTATTGTTGGATCTTAGCCTTTTTTGTAGACTCCATCTGTCTAAAGATAAAACACTTTCTTTTGTATCAACAAATCCAGAGATGTCTGCTTGTATTTCTATACTTTTTGACCTGTTAATCCTGTCTTCTAAGAATTACTATCAGTCCTATTCCTCTTTTTTGTTGCCTTTATAGACCCTGCATTTTATTATTTATGTTGTATTAATTTTTGTGAGGAGACTTTTCTGTCACAGTCAATTTTGCAGTTTTGAAAGTATATGTATTATAATGGATGTTGTGTAAGTGTCAGTTGCTGTAAACATAATCATCCTATCCCACTTTGATTTCAGGGTGCCATCTCAATGTATTCATCCACAACTTGCTCCCTTGATACCTTTTTTTATTGATATCTTAATGTTATATGATATCTAATGTTTACCTATGTATGTATATATATACATAATGTTAGATTATTATTCTTTTTAAAAATTCTTATCTTTTTCAGTGGGGTTCAGATATAAATGATCTTGTGATAAGTACTAAGTTACTGTTTATTCCTTTGTATTTTAGTACTCTGTAGTCCCTTAGAAAGGGGAATGAAATAGCTGTTTTTCATAGTTGGTTCAAAGGATTAAAATGTAAGTTCATTCTGTGAAATTAAAGTACACTGAAAGCATCCTTGGTGTAGCATTGGTGAGTAGAGGGTACAAATAGAGATGATATGCATCTTATCCTGTTTCCACATGATTTTAATTTTAATACTATCTGTATTTTATTCCATATAACTTGTAGGTTTTCAATATGTGAGGTATATTAATCAATCAGTGTTGGATCTGAGTGATTTTAAACAGCAATTTGATCCACGATAATGGTCTGGTTCTATTTCGTATAATTCTCCAGGATGTTTCTACTAGGAGAATGTCTTTTTCTTTTTCATCTCTTTTTCTCCTTTTTGGTATGAAAGTGCTAATTTATCTATAGCTGCATTAGGGTGATGAGTCACATGTATTAATTGTTGTTGTTACAGAATAGTACAAGAATAGATAGGATTAGGTGATTAGGTGGCACAAACTAGAAACGCTCAGTATTTATAAGGTTGAAGAATGGAGAATGAAGCATTTAGATTTAGCAATGGAAACAGTTTACTAGGTCTTTGTTGACTAAATGAATTTGTGAAATGGCATGGAATGAGTTGAAAGATAACTTGGAAAATGCTGAATTTGGTCCACTAGTGTAGTAGTGGTGCCGTAATAGTTGACAAAAAAAAATGCTTCAGCCTCAGCCATTTTGAGTCTGAAGTGACAATAATGTGTAATAGTCATTTACCAAGATTAATAATTTATTAAGGACTGATTCTGTGCCATCACTGTGCTAAGTGTGGGGGATACAAAGGAATGGGAAAACACAAAAAACATCCCTTCCTGTAAGGAGTTTACAGACTAATGGATACATCCAAATGGTGGAAATATTTTGTTGACAGCTATATAGAACTGATGACAGGGACTGGTTTGTAGATTTAGGAGTATGGTAGCTGCAAAATTGGATGAACTTATAAAAGGAGTGAGAACAAAGGAGGAAGAATGTAGGGCAACGGATGAATGATTAGATTAGAATAAACTCAACAGTTGAAAGTGTACATTTTTATCACATACAGGAGAAGAATTTCAAGGAAGTAGGGCTCATTGAGTATCTGATGCTGTAGAAAAGTCCAGGCCTTAAAGGGGGTATGAACATTGATTTTTATCACATTTCATTATTGGATTGGATTGGATTATTGGACAGGTGTGTTGGGTGGCAAAAGCTATTGCAATGCTGGAAAGAACATTTATTAATGTACCAAATCTATCACTACCGCCCCCTCTCATTCTTCTGTTCTTTTTTAGTTCAGAGAACTGTTCTGTCAATATTTGATCAGCCGAGAGGGATGCAGTATATTGTTTGGCCACAGAATTGTACCCCCCCCCCCACTTCCGCCCCCGACCTGTTAGTTGCTTACTCTACTTGTGGAACCTTTATTCTACTCACTGCCACATAGAAAGAAAAGCATGGAATACTAGAATTGGTGAGCTCCTGCCATGTTTCCTGCCACATGGCAGGAAAAGCATGGAGCCTTAATGGCTTTTTTTTTTCTGCCTAAAAGGAAGTCTTTCCATCTGCAAAGGAAATAGAAACTCAAAGACTCTGGGAAAGTATGGCTTCAAATACTTCGCAGCTTACTTGAACCTCCCCTATGATTTCCCTTTATTCTTGTCTTTCTGCACATTCTTCAAAAGCCAGGTTGTGGTTGAAAATGGCAAGTAGAGTGTGTTTAATTTAGGCAAGTAGACAAGCATTATTTTCAGGCTTTTTTTCCTACTAAAGGAAAATTTTTTTTTTGTTAAAGCTAATTTTTCGTATCCAAGAAATAGTTTTTCAGGAGGCATACATTATACATCTTAAAACAATAATTTACATTTTTTCAGATTACTTTTTATAGCCATATCAAAAAACTAAATAATGATGTGGTTATTTTATTCATCAAAATGACATTAAGAAAACATTTGTGACAAATCATCTCCAATTTCAGTGTAACACAAGTTAATCATGGATATTTTTGCCATGCTTTATGAGGAAGATAAAAGTTATTATCTCATAGATCAGGCATCAGTTTCTTTCCCTTGAAAGAGCAATCTTCTGTATTCTCTATATTTCTTCATTAAACTATTTATTTTTGAATTAACTATTCTAATTATGTGAAATTGTTTTTGAAACAAAAATTACACTATCAGCCAAGTCAGCATATGAAACTTAAAATATGTGGTTGGGTAGCTAACTAAATCTATACTTTATTTATTTATAGCCAGGAGTGGGGGTAGTTGGGTGGGAGATGGACTGTTTTCCTTTCTGTAAGCAAAAACTGGCATTTCAAAACTATTACCAAAAAAATCTGGAAATTCTTAAAGACTTGTAATATGGAATATTCAAAGTAGTTCATTATTTCTCACAGGAAGTCAACAGTTTTCCAGCTCTCCCATCTAAATAAAATATTATTTTTGCAATAGGAGATAAAGATCCTTCAGTCAAGCTCACACTTTTCTAATAGCATGTTAAGCCAATATTGATGACGAAATAAACTGGAGTCCAAATACTATCTCCTTCCACCTCACTTTTTGGGGGAATTGGTGGTAGAAGCTCCTGCGTAGAGCCCTTATTTTTTATGTGTGTCTCTTTTGACCTCATCTTTTGTTTATTGAATACTTAATCTTTCCTCCTTGCACCTGGAAACTAGCAGGAATCATTTTCTCCAAAAGGAACTAGCACTATATTAACAGAAACCTTGATCCTCAAGGTACTTGCTACTCAATTCAGGGAAACCGTCATTGAAATCTAGTTCTTTGTACTACTGTTTCTTGCATTGTGCTGTTTCCTTTGTTAATCTATTTGCATTTTGAATGATTATTCCCTGATCTCTTGGATTCTGCATCTCAAATCCTTGTGGGCTGTGTAATTAAAACAGCTTATGTGCTTGTGTTGTTTCTCCTTAAATAAAAATAGCACTAATGGCATTCATTCTATTTTTCTAAATAAGCTAGTACTTCTCCATTCTTGTCAGGACCTGGGAAGGCTGATAGCTTTTGCAAGCTGCTTGCTCACCACTGAAGCTCAGTGTAAGGAATGTTCATGTTGCAATTTTTAAATGTCAGTATCTTGCTCTGAATTCTAATGTGCAGAAGATGCCTCAAAAAAACACCTAGTACTTTTTTTTTTCACGTCTAGAATAATTGCTAATTTAGAATGACTTGGTAAGAAATGAAGTAAGCATTCTTTCTGTACTGGCTTAAAAATTGAACAGGTCTCTTTATAGACTAGTCTCTCCATAGACTAGTTCAGTGGTTTCATGATGCTTAACCTCAAAAAACATGTTTATGAAGTGATTTTCTTAAAAATCTTGAAATTTATTATTTAGCGATTGGTTCTGTAAAAGACAGATAGATGTTCAGTGTCCATATAATATATTTAACTCTTCAAAAGAATTTGTTTGAATATCAAGCATTTGGAATGGTGACAAGAAAATAGACAGATAATTTGGATCTAGGATGACATACATATAAAATTTTTTTTTGAAAGTTCCAAGAATCTGTCATTTAAATTGTACGTAATTAGGACTTACAAACAGTATCCCATGCTATCCTTAAACTTTAATATATCTTTAATTAAAGTTATATTTAGTTTTGCACAAAAAGAATTTTAATGAAAACAGATAATACCATGTAACTTGATTATGTAGTCTCAACTTTCAAGGAGCTAACTAGTTGAGAAGATAAAATGTAGTAAGTTAAGTAACTGTAAGATTTGAACAACATTTCAAGAAAATAATGCATATTATAATTCTCATAATGTGGTTTATAATTAAATACCAAATTAATTGTACATATCGATTTTAAATCAATCTACTTCAAATTTTATAAAACTAAGTAATCATTTCTAGTTCATCATAAATTTGCTTTTATTTTTTCACTTAGTATACACGACTAGTTCTTTATGAGGAATATAAAGGCTCATACAATCAATAAATTCATAGAATCATAAATTTAGAGGTGGGAGGGACCTTCAGAGGCCATAGAGTCCAACCTCCTTATTTTACAGTTATTATTTAAGTTTGAAGTGTGAAGAAGGTGATTTTGTATTTTGATATTACAGGTATACTCAAGCTTTAAAGGAATCCTTAAAGGAATCAAAGAATAAGCTTATTTCTTCTGCTAGCTTTCCTATACAAAGATACTGTTGTAGACCCATGTACACAGCCATTCTTTAGGATCATGGGCCTTATGTTTTCTCAGTAATGATGGATTTTTCACAGATCCTTTAATATTCTCTCCTAGTTTGCTTTTTGACTAATGGAACTTTTCTTTTTTTTGAGATAGTTAACAGGATATCTATAGAAGAAAGCCAAGTAAACTCTTGATTTCATTCAGTGGTTAATGTAAGAACAATTAGCTGTCTTTTATAGCTTTTGATTACCCCTCCTAAAAAACATAACAGTGGTATAAATATAAGGTCTAGCTATGAACCATAATTATAAAATTAATTATATAAACTTCAGAACATGCATAATTCAGGTGTTGATAGCAACATAAGCTATTCAGAGTTTCTCTAACAGTATGATTTATTTTTGAACACATTGGAATAATGGATATTGAATGTAGCTAATCTTTCAAATTGAAATACAATTGGATTTTATTTTTGTTGATATTTATAGCTCTCCTGTTATAACCCACTTTCACCTTTATTTTGCAAAAATATATAAAGAGAAAAATACTAACTTAAATCCAACTCAGTTTTTCCATATTTTAAAGCTATTTTTATAGAAAAGTCATTCCACAAAGGCAGATTGTTATTGTCATGTTGTTCCACTTTGTAGGCCTCTCTCTATAAAGCTGCAACATATTCAAATACTAAGTTTATACAAAATTAAATTCCCTTAGTTTTGGTTATAAAGGGCATTAAAAGTTATCCTTCCCTAATCATTTTCTTAATTAATGATTTTATTCAAAGAAGTAGCTCATATAGAACCCCCATTCCTTTGTAATGGCACTTGGATTGG
The DNA here is from genome assembly GCA_028658325.1 of Potorous gilbertii. Lineage (NCBI taxonomy): Eukaryota > Metazoa > Chordata > Mammalia > Diprotodontia > Potoroidae > Potorous > Potorous gilbertii. Next base: position 309,653,442 of record CM053771.1, on the reverse strand, counting down.
GTCCCCAGTGGTGGCTGCTGCTTCCTTGGGTTCTAAGGATATGTTCTCCTAATCCATTTCATACCTCATCATTGTACTTTCCATTTAATCGTTTCGTGGGTAGGCATCTGTATGTAAGGTGGATTTGTTTTCTTTTTGAAGATTCTGGTTCCCAGGATCCATGGTCATAAACAGTCTACAAGTTCCCAGGATGCAGAGCCATAAACAATCTCACTGTCCTTGCATGTCAAAGATAATATAAATATTGGAGTTTAACTGATAAATAGCCCATTGCACCTGCACTATACTGAAACACCATAATATTGCTAAGGTCAATATAAAGTTGTGAGCCTACTGCTAGTAAATTGTTTTTTTTGTCTGTTTCTCTATAAATCAAGTGGGTATTGGTCAGTGAGTGTGGATTTATGGAATGTGAAAGCTGGAAAGTTGTGCTTACCTTGACCTGCCTCCATCAAGGTTTAGGGGATGCTGCAGGAACTGGTGCTTCCATTCTCGCCAGCCCCTGCCAGAATAAAGTAAAGTAACCTCTTATGTCTCCACTGTTGTCCTTCTGGCTGCCTGGATCCAGAGTGAACCTGTTAAAGGTTGGAACCCCAAAGCTCCTGTGTTACAGCACCATTAGCTGTTAGCAAAGGCATTTACTAAGATGGTATGGGGTAAAATTAATAACCACAGAAAAATCCCCCTCAGAAATCTAGGGTACCGTCTCCCACTAATAAACACAGGGCCATTTGGGAAGAGTGTGTTCAAACTTAGAGTACAATGATAGTGTGGAATGTACATAGGAAATATATATATGGTCGAGGCAATTCATAGCTTTAGTGAAGTCCAAAGTCCTCATAGCTCACCCTCCTTATCTACACCACCACCATCACCACCACTCCCTTTCTTTTGGAGGGAGAATTTCTCATCTGGGCTCCTAGGATCTTTACCTTTCTTCAGCTGTACTCTTTATTACCAGGATTAGCTGTCTCTTGAGTCCATGGCCGGCTCTCTTTTCTTCTGCCAGAATTTTCCCAATCCTGGAAGCAGCTGCTTCCTTCCTCTAGGGCATACCTCTTTGAATCTGTGTCTGTCTGATTAGTGTATGTCTCTGATCCTCAACTGTGCCTTTAACTTTCCAGCTGTCACATGAGTTGTCTCCTTCCACTGCTAGACACCATGACATTTTGTAATTCTCATTAAGATTTTAATTCAAATCTTGTAAGTGCAAGTTGAAAACATATGATGTAGGACATGACATAATGAGATAATATTCACATCTAGCCTTTTCATATTATAAAGACACTAGACATTAAAACAACCTCTTCTTTTAAGGAATATCTATTAATTGCATCATAATTTTTTCAGCACAACTAACATATTTACAAAGACTTTTAAAATTAAGAAAAGCTTAACAAAATAATCTAGGACAAGTATTTGAATTAAAAAGAAAACCTGTTCAGATGTGATATTCATTCCATTCAGTTTATTATATAATAAAAAGAAAAATGAGACATTTGTTAGAAAATCACATTGCTGGAAGAATAGTTTAGATACATAATATACATTCTATACTTAGTATTTGCTTATTTAGATAGAGCGCTTTCACTTACTGAAAATCATGGAGATTGAAAAGGAGTGATATAGAATCCTTTCCTCATCTGTATTTCTTTTGTTTCTACTTTTATGTGTATGTGTTATCTTCCCTGATAGAACCTAAATGTTAGGAATTGTTTCATTTTTTCTCTTTGTATCTCCAGCACTTTACACAGTGCCTGGCATTTAGGTGGTGCTTAAAAAATTCTTGTGGCTCCTTTGCTTGGTTGACTAAAGTAAAAGGCAGCACCTGAGTGATCTTCCTGTTTCTGTTATTTGTCATGTGCCAGCTAGGTGGTGCAGTGCATAAAGCACTGGATCTGGAGTCAGGAAGACATGAAGTAAAATCCAGGCTTAGACACTTACTAGGTATGTGACCTTGGTCAAATCACTTACCACTGTTTACCTCAGTTCCTCATCTATAAAATGATCTAGAGAAGCAAAGGGCAAACCACTCCAATATCTTTGCCAGGAAAACCCCAAAATGGGGTCACAAAGAGGTGGACACAAATTCCTTCATCTATTTGCTTCTTGTATTCCCTGTACTGGAATTCCTTTCCCCACTTCCCATTCCCACTTCCAATTCAGTGGATTCTTAATACCCTTCATTTAAAAACAGCTGAAATACCACCAGTTTCTTTAAGTCACAGGTGTTTAATAAATATTCGATCAATGAATGAATCAATATCTAGTTCATTCCCTTTCTTCCTAGTTAGATAGATCCCTCTTTTGGTCCTGCTTCTGGCTTTCTGGACTTCAAAGCCATACCTCTGTTGCTCTCTTAACCTGCAAGTTCCTTCAGGGCCAGGAGTTTCCTCTCCTGAGAACATCTTGCTACATTCCTGCAGCTGTCACACCCTGGAATATTCTTCCACCAGACTTATTCCCTGATTCCTGTTTCAAGATATAAGGCAAAATATTGTAGCCTTCATTCCTTACCTTCCCCTTCTTTTGACTTGGAATTCAAAACCATTCCCCAGGGTTAGGAGAACATCATCTCAGCTCTCTTTTCTGTGTTGTCTTTCCCTATTGAAGTATAAGCTTCTTGAAGAATGTGATTTTTGCTTACATTTATATCTCCAGAGCTTAGCCCAGTGGTATATAGTTGGCTCTTAATAAATGCGTATTTCTTTCCTTCGTAGTTAGATTGCTCTGGACGTAATATACCTAATGCATCAATTTATAGGTTTAAAAAACTCAATTGCATATATTTAAGTTGATGACTCAATTGTCATTCTATATGAGGTGTAGATCCTTTAAGTTAAAGCCATGCCTTAAATCTGTCTGTTTGCATGGGCTTAAAACAAATTGATCTGAAGAAGCTCAGCAAAAATAGAAATTACATTTCTAGAAACATTTTTGTTAGTTTTAAAACTAGGAATGACAAGGTATTTAAAAAAAATTAAACTGAGCTCCCTCACCACTGTCCATTAACTTCAGAGATAGGTGGAAAATTACCTTCAAATACTTGAAATAGCAATTGCTGATTTTAATATTGGTAATGTAAAATAAAACAAAGTCAGCAATGTGTGGTTTCTTAGTTTGATTAAAAAAAAAGAAACTAGATGTAGAGGGTTTCTGGGCCTGAGATGAGGAAGGAGAAGGCTTTGAGAAGTTACATCAGTTGTCCATGGTCACACAGTCACTATGTATCAGAATCAGTCATGAATACAGGTCTTCCTTACTCTGCCTATTCTCTATTAATATATATATATGTGTGTATGCACACACACACATATATTGTTTGTGTATATATGTATATATATATTTAAATATATATGTATTTTTATTATACACATATGTATCACAGGGTGCTGGAAGATAATGAACTCACTCTCACAGCCAAGTGGGAGAGGAGTAAGAATACTCACTGGGATTTAACTCAGTGGTCATCTTTTTGTATGAATAAAGAAAGGCACAGTCTTTGATTGGTTGTATGTATCAGTGTATCACAGGGTGCTGGAAGATAATGAACTCACTCTCACAGCCAAGTGGGAGAGGAGTAAGAATACTCATTGGGATTTAACTCATTGGTCATCTTTTTGTACGAATAAAGAAAGGCACAGTCTGACTGGTTAGCTTATGTGGAACACTTGCCAGTGTTACGACTTCTATCTTGGGATTGAATAAGTTATTTCGCACAGATTTCTGAGATAGCTTAGACCATATCAAAGAGACTTTTAAAATGTAGATGGAAAGAATCTATACTGATATTTAAAGAACTGAATCCAAGCACAAAAAATTTACCTTTTTAGGTAAGTGTAATCAGCATGCTAACCATCCTCTCTACTGGCCAGCAGTCTGTAGGAAATGGCTTTTGGTTTCAGATTTGTGATATATCAAGGATAGTATTTTAAAGAGTTGGCAACTGATTAGATGTTTGCGATCAGAAATAGAAAGGAGTCAAATGCCTATAAGATTATGAGCCATAGTGAATAAGAAAATAGTGATGTGATTGGTAGAGATAGGGAGAATATTAAGTTTAGAGGGGAAGATGGAGTTCTGGTTTAGACATATTGATCTTGAGGTGCTGGCAGGGCCTACTTGTTATCTTTGTCCAGTAGGTAGCTGGAAATATGAATGTGAAGATCAAAAGAAAGATGTTACATCTAAATTAGATTACAGAATCATTTGCATAGTCTTGATAGTTGAGATCTTAAGGAAAAATGATGGAATCAGTAGTAAGTGAATTAAAGAGCTGTTTGTCTGAACTGTGACTGATTCTGTTGAATCTCACTTTTTTTAATATATAATTTATTATTAAATTATTATATAATTTTATTAATGTATCCTTTCACATGCATGTAGATTATTGGTCAGATTGTTTTTTTCATGCTCCACTGAGAAAGATATGGTTATAAGAAATTTATAGGGTTATTATTATAGAAATTGTTTTTAAGATAGTGAAGGTTGTTAAATATTGAAATAATATACTGAGAAGTCAAAAAATATGTCATTAGTTTTAAATTTTTAAACTTGCAGGAAGATTGTCTTAGTTTGTAGTGGCTATCTTTGCAAGCTAGTGGTTCAAGTAGACAGCTATTTCCTCTGAATTTAGCTATCCTTAATTTATTGTTGAACCTGACACTTTTGAAATTGACTTCTTTAAAAATGTTACTCACTTGCGATGACAAGTCTATTTTTCGTTTCTGAATTACTCCAACTATTTAGTTATAATATAAGGAAATGAATATAATTTCCTTCCTGTATTCTTAAAGTATAATTACCTTTTTTTTTAGACTATAGCCTCTTCAATCTGCTGAAATAAATTACAGAAATTATTACATATGTTGAAACCCTCCTAAATTTCTGTTCTGCCTTTGTTCTAGGCCGTATAATGCCAATTCCTTTCATATTTCTGCAGATACCCAGTTTTATATCCCTTGACTCATCTGTACAGTATAATAATTGTTCACCTTCTCCTTTGAGGCTCAGAGGAAATAGTTTCCATTTTACCATGAGTACTCCTTTTAACAAGCTTTCAAAAACCAATTACTTGTCTTACTTGGCTCAAAAGTCATAGGATTTAGCTTTTGATCACTTAGGGCTACTGGTTCACACGTACAAAGTGACATTCACTTTTCATTTTTTTAAAGATCAAGAAAATTTGTCAAACTTTTAAAATAATTGAGTTTGGAGTTCTAAAAATGTATTTTAAAATATATTTTAAAATGTATTTTTCTACCTTCAAAGCACCTGAGAGGGTAGATTTAAGAGGCTAAATGGCTTGAGGTTTTTTGGTTATAAACTTTCCTAATGGAACATTATTTGATTATTTGACTTGAGTAACATTGGTTTATGGATGTTGTAATGTACAATTAATTTGGTTGAGGAATATCTTTGAGACATTTGAGAATGCCAAGTATTATGTTTGCCTTTTCCATGTTTTGACCGGAAGCGAGTTTTTGTATACTTTACATGAATCTAATCTAGTTGTTCACATAAGCATGTTCTTTGCACCATCTTTTGCAGTCACAGCCATAATATTGGTGTGGGGTTGGGGGCAAAACACAGATGGTATTTTTATGTAAAACAATACTATTTTAAAAATCCTGTTAATAAGATTTAGATAATGACAAAATGACTTTAACCTTCATTTTCACTCTTCTGAAAGATTATGGTCTGCTAACTGCTGACCATGACACAATACAGCACATATGAATATGACAATGAAGTATAAGGGATATACATGTATGTGTGTGTGTATGTGTATGTGTGTGTTGTAGGAGTCAGCCTCTTTTTTAAAAAAAGTCATAAAATTTTTATGGAGGATATGATTTTAGACTTGTGATTATCACACTCTTCTGCTAAGATATTTTCTATCTTATTTCTTCTCCTATCACTGCATGTTGACAGGTTTGCACAAATATCAGTAACCATTCCAAAGTGGAGTATTAAACCTAAAATCCTTACAAGATGTGATTAGGTGAGAGAAATAACCTATTCAGGAGCCAGTCTAGATAAATAAGTTGACCATAGCATGACTGAGAATACTCAGAGGGGGAGGTATTTTGATGGGACACCAAAAGAGACTGTCTTTTGAAAAAAAAAAAACCGGATTCTTTGTTCCAGAAACAAAAATGCAGATACTGTGATGATATTTCCGTAGATACCTTTTGTTGTTTATCCTTTTTTTTTCAAAGAAGACCAATGTCCAGATTATGTGGTATATGACTGGGAGTAGTACAAGATAAGTCTGAAAGGTCAGGATCATGCCATACTGTGGAGTGCCTTGAGTGGTGGGCAGAGGAATTGGATTGAACTCTCCTCGGTAGGTCTGAGGCAACCAGCAAAGGATTTTGCACAGAAGTTGACGTGACCAAATTATACATAAACAAAATTATTCTGCAACTATTATGATAAAAGTCCTGGGTATCAGAAAAAGCTTTTAGAATTCCATTGCAGTTAGCTAGTTAGATGATATTGGAAGGTTATATGTTCTGATTGGCTTTTTTACAGTTTTCAATTTATTTATTTTTAGTGTTCAAGATTCACTTCCATAAGTTTTAAATTTTCTCATTCTCCCTCCTCCCTCTTCAAGATGGGCATGCATTCTGATATGAACTCTGCACATACTTTTCTGTTAAATGTATTTTCATGTTAGTCATGTTGCATAGATGAATTATAACGAATGAGAAAAACTATGAGAACAACAAAAAAAAGAAAACTGTCTGCTTTGTTCTGCATTTCAACTCCATAGTTCTTTCTCTGGATGTGGGTGGCATTTTCTATCATGAGTCCTTTGGAATTGTTTTAGGTCCTTGCATTGCTGAGAAGTCTATCAAAATCAGTTATTGCACACTGCTTTTTTTGTGAACAATATTCTTCTGGTTCTGCTCACTTCCAGCATTATAAGTCTTTCAGGATTTTCTGAAATTCGCATACTTATCATTTCTCATCATCCATCAATGTACCCCAACTTGTTCAGCCATTCTCGAATTGATTGATATCCCCTCAATTTTCAGTTCTTGGCCACCACAAAAAGAGCTGCTATAAATATTTTTATACATGTTGCTCCTTTTCCCATTTGTATGATCTTGTTGGTACACAGCCCTAGAAGTGGTAAGCTGAATCAAAGGATATACACATTTTTATAGCCCTTTGGGCAAAGTTCCAAATTGCTCTCCAGAATGATTGGATCAGCTCACAGCTCCACCAACAATGAATTAGTGTTCCAACTTTCCCACATCTTTTCCAATATTTATCATTTTCCTGTTTTGTCATGTGATGTGGTACCTCAGAGTTGTTTTGATTTCCATCTCTCTAATCAAGAGTGATTTAGAGCATTTTTCATATGACTATAGATAGCTTTAATTTCTTCCTCAGAAACTACCTGCTCATATCCTTTGATCATTTCTCAATTGCAGAATGATTTGTATTCTTATAAACGACTCAGTTCTCAATATATTTTAAAAATGAGTCCTTTATTGGAGATACTAGTTGTAAAACTTCTCTCCCAGTTTTCTGCTTCCCTTCTAATTTTGGTTATATTGGATTTGTTTGTGCAAAAATTTTTCAATTTAATGTTATCAAAACTATACATTTTTTATTTCATAATGTTCTCTGTCTCTTATTTGGTCATAATGGTCTCCATTCTCCATAAGCCTGACATCATTTTTTTTTATTTTATTAATTTTATTTATTTTCGGTGTTCTACAATCACTGCCATATATCTTAGATGTTTTCCCTCTCCCTTCCCCCTATCTCCCTGCTCCCTCCCTGAGACCTAATACAATTTTATATAGGTTCTACACATACATTCCTATTAAATACATTTTCACTATAGTCATGCTGTATAGAAGAATTAAAATGAATGGGAGAAATCATATAACAAACCAAAATGTAGTACAAAAGAAAATCTACTACATTCTGCAATTGAATTCCATAGTTCTTTTCTCTGGATGTGGAAGGCATTTTCTCTTAAAAGACCATTGGGAATTTTTTTAAGTCATTACATCGCAATGAAGTTCCAATTCTTCCAGAAAAACTCACATACTGTGGTCGCTGCTGTACACAAAGTTCTCCTGGTTCTGTTCCTTTCACTCAGCATCAGATCATATAAGTCCATGCCTCTCTGAAGTCTTCCTGTTCATCATTTCTTTTAGTGCAATAGTATTCCATTACATTCATATACCATAATTTATTCAGCCATTCCCCAGTTGTTGGGCATCCCCTTGATTTCCAGTTTTTGGCCACCATAAAGAGTGCTGCTATAAATATTTTTGTACATATCTGACCCTTTCCCATTTTTATGATCTCTTAAGGATACTGACAGATAAATTGTTCCTTACTCCCCTAATTTGTCTATAGTGTCAGCCTTGTATATGCATTTGGACTTTACTTTGATATTCATTGTCAGAGTGTGCCTAGTTTCCACCATACTATTTTTCAGTTTTCCCAGCAGTTTTTGTCAAATAGTGAGTTCTTATCCCAGAAGCTGAGGTCTTTGGGTGAAACTTATATATTCTAAAGTGATGGAGCTGGAAATTATATTAATTAGAGGGGTATGCCCATATCTGTATATTACTGAGGTAGGGTGGAAGAAGGGAAGAGATGGAAAGAAATATTTATATAGCACCAACTGTGTGTCAGGCACCATGCTAATAAGCATTTTACTACAAATATCTTTGATCATCACAACAACCCTCAAAGTTAGATGCTGTTATTATTCCTATTTTACAGTTGAGAAAACTGAAGCAGGCAGAGGTTAAGTGACTTGCCCAGGGTCACGTAGCTAGTAAGTTGTCTGAAGTTGGATTTGAACTCATGAAGATGAATCTTCTTGATTCTAAGTCCAGCTCTCTATCCATTTTGCTGCCTAGCTGCTTTAAGGAGAAATAGGTCATGGGAAATGAGTAAGTTGAGAAACTGAGAACTTGGATTTTTTTGAAGGGGTATCAATAAGTCCTCTAAGTTGTGGGCAAGAGTTGAAGATAAGAGAAAGACTATGAACCAAGTACTGTGAACCAAGAACTCATTGAGGAAAGAAAGGAATTGTCCTGTAGATAAAACCTTCTAGAATCTTGATTGGATGGTATATATAGATTGAATGAACCTCCAACCAGAGGTTACTGAATACTGGTAACAGAGAGGAGTGGGGAGCATGGAGTATTCCAGGGTCCTTCTCTCCATTAACTAGCATGTCTTCGGGGATGTATAAGTCAAAATAAACTAGCGCTAGAAAGGGTGGCCAGGAGTACTCTGTTATTAGGAAGAATACAAGTCTTACTGAAAGGCAGAAGGTGAAAGAAGTGAGAAAGGAAAATATTTAAGAGGAAAGCATATTTGTTACCTATGCAGCAGGCATTCCAAAGCTTACTGTAGAAGGGGTAGAAAGCTTTAAATTAGAATGTTGAGTAGGTTCAGTTTAGGAGGACAGAAATGAGGGTATAAATAGTGGGAGACAGAAAACAGCTGATTTAAGACAATCTCAGAATTGCTGGGTTAGAGAGGGTATGTTGGGGTGAGCATCTCAATTCCAGTTTCTTTTTTTAAAAAAAATTTATTTATTTTAAGTTTTCAACAATCATTTTCTCAAAATTTTGAGTTCCAGATTTTCTCCCCATCTCTGTCCTCCCCCCACCCCAAAACGCTGAGCATTCTAATTACCCCCACCACCAGTCTGCCCTCCCTTCTAATATCTCTCCCTTCCCTTATTCCCATCTTCTCCTTTTTCCTGTAGGGCAAGATAAATTTCTACACCCAATTACCTGTATTTCTTATTTCCCAGTTGTATACAAGAACAGCACTCAACAGTTATTCCTGAAACTTTGAGTTCCAACTTCTCTTCCTTCCTACTTCCCTACCCATCCCCATTGGGAAGGCAAGCAATTCAGTATAGGCTATATATGTGTAGTTTTGCAAATGACTTCTATAATGGTTGTGTTGTGTAAGACTAACTATATTTCTCTCCATCCTATCCTGCCCCCCATTTCTTCTATTCTCTTTTTTGACCTTGTTCCTCCCCAAGACTGCTGACTTCTCCCATTGCCCTCCCTTCTAGTGTTCCCCCACCTTGATTATCCCCTTCTTCCCCACTTTCCTGCATTGTAAGATAGGTTTTAATACCAAAATGAGTGTGTATTTTATTCCTTCCTTGAGTCAAATGTGATGAGAGTAAGCTTCATGTTTTCCCTCTCACATCCCCCCTTTTTCCCTCCATTGAAAAGTCTTTTTCTTGCTTCTTTTATGAGAGAAAATTTGCCCCATTCCATTTCTCTCTTTCTCCTCCCAATATATTCCTCTCTGACCCCTTATTTTTGTTTTTTTAATGTATGATCCCTTCGTATTCAACTCACCCTGTGTTGTGTGTGTGGGGGGGGGGGGCGCGTGTGAGTGTGTTTTACAAATATTGTCTTTCCATGTAGGAATGTAAACAGTTCAACGTTAGTAAATCCCTTATGATTTCTTTTTTCTGTTTACGTTTTCATGCTTCTCTTGATTCTTGTGTTTGAAAGTCACATTTTCTTTTCAGTTCTGGTCTTTTCATCAAGAATGCTTGAAAGTCCTCTATTTCATTGAAAGATAATTTTTTGCCCCCTAAAATATTATACTCACTTTTGCTGGGTAGGTGATTCTTGGTTTTAGTCCTAGATGCTTTGACTTCTGTAATACCCTATTCCAAGCCCTTCAGTCCCTTAATGTAGCAGCTGCTAGATCCTGTGTTATACTGATTGTATTTTCACAGTACTGTAATTGTTTCTTTCTAGCTTCTTGCAATATTTTCTCCTTGATCTGGGAACTCTGGAATTTGGCTACAATGTTCCTATGAGTTTCTCCTTTTGGATGTCTTTCAGGAAGTGATCTGTGGATTCTTTCAATATTTATTTTGCCCTCTGGTTCTAGAATATCAGGGCAGTTTGTCTTGATAATTTCATGAAAGATGATATCTAAGCTCTTTTTTTTGATCATGGCTTTCAGGTAGTCCCATAATTTTTAAATTGTCTCTCCTGGATCTACTTTCCAGGTCAGTTGTTTTTCTAATGAGATATTTCACATTATCTTTCATTTTTTCATTCTTTTGGTTTTGTTTTTTGATTCCTTGGTTTCTCATAAAGTCATTAGCTTCCATCTATTCCATTCTAATTTTTAAAGAACCACTTTTTTCAGTGAGCTTTTGAACCTCCTTTTCCATTTGACTCTGCTTTTTAAACCATTCTCCTCATTGGCTTTTTGAACCTCTTTTGCCAATTGAGTTAGCCTATTTTTAAAGGTATTATTTTCTTGCAGCATTTTTTTGAGTCTCCTTTATCAAGTTGTTGACTTACTTTTCATGCTTTTCTTGCATGTCTCTCATTTCTCTTCCCAGTTTTTCCTCACCTCTCTTACTTGATTTTCAGAATCCTTTTTGAGCTCTTCCATAGCCTGAGAATTGAATATTTATTTTGGATGTTTGGAATACAGAAGCCTTGACTTTTATGTCTTTCTCTGATGGTAAGCATTGTTCTTTCTCATCTGAAAGGATGGGAGAAGATATCTGTTCACCAAGAAAGTAACGTTCTAAAGTCTTTTTATTTTTCCCTTTTTTGGGCATTTTCCCAACCAGTTACTTGGCTTTTGGGTCCTTTGTGAAGAGTAGGGTATACTCTTGGGATATGTAAGATCTCAGTTCCTCCAAAGTGGCGCAATCAAGCGTGTACACTGGTCTGGGAACAACAAAAAACTTTTATGCCCAGAATATCTGAGTAGGAGTTTCTTCTCCACAACCATCTGGCCTCTAGTTATACCAAGCCAGCACTGGGGGCTGAGATTCAGATAAACTGCTCAATTCCCCCAGGATCTTTAGGAGGCACAGGGCTGCCATTCAGTGTGAGATAAAGGTCAGCTGCTGGGATTCCTCCAGGAGCATTAGGTGGGGGCAGGGCTGCCACACAGGGTTGAGGTAAGAATCCGCTGCTCAGGTTCCCCAGGGCCTTTACAATCCAACAATGGATGAGGCCTGCTGTGGGAGCTGCTGCCTCCTGATGTCAGCTCTGTTGCCACTGCCTGAGGATGGAGCTATGGGAAGACCCTTCTCCCTTCTCATCAGTTGAAAAAAACCCTCTCATTGACTTTTGGTGCATGTGGGTTGAGGGATCTGCAAACCACAAGCTACTGCCACTGGGGATTCTGCCCCTGAGGCCTGCTCATGTCCTCCTGCACAGCTGGTCTGGGTTCCACTCTGTGTCAGGTGCGACAGACCTTTCCCATTGGCCTTTCAGGTCACCTTGGCCTAGAAATCTCCTCCACTCTGTCGTTCTATGGCTTCTGCTCTAGAATTTGTTGAGAGTCTTTCTTTACAGGTATTTTATGGGTTGTGAGGGAAGAGCTAGTGTATGTGCATCTTTCTACTCCACCATCTTGGCTTCGCCCCCCTGTACCCCCAGTTTCTTCATTATTCTCTTTTTATGTGTCCATGTCATTGTTGTTCTTACCCTTTACCCTCTCCAGCCCTTACCCCAGGCTCTGTTGCCACAAGATGACTCCACCAGTTTTCCAAATAAGGAAATATTTAAAGAATATTTGAGGGGCATGGGCAGCAAGTTAGCTTAGTTACAAGATAGTCCCTCCTTAAGTGGCAGGACTAAAGTTGTGGAGATCACATAGAAAAGAAGGGGACGAAGGCAGTGTGTGCTTGCCCGTGTGCCTGTCTTCTTGAGCCCCTGCCCTGCCATGGCCACCTATGAACTGGTGCTGATCCGGCATGGAGAGAGTGCCTGGAATCTGGAGAACTGCTTCAGGAGCTGGTACGACCTGGGCACAAAGAGGCCAAGTGCGGCAGCCAGGCACTGTGGAATGCTGGCTATGAATTTGATATCTGCTTCACTTCCATCCAGAAGAGAGCAGTTTGTACTCTTTGGACAGTACCAGATGCCACTGACCGGATGTGGTTGTCTATAGTGAGGACTTGGTGCCTCAGTGAGTGGCACTATGGAGGTTTGACGGGCCTCAACAAAGCAGAGACCACTGCTAAGCCTGATGAGGCCCAGGGGAAGAGCTGGCAACAATCCCACGACATTCTCCACTTCCTATGGAGCCTGACCACCCCTTCTACAGCAGCATCAGCAAGGACTGTTGCTATGCAGATCTGACTGAACATCAGCTGCCTTCCTGTGAGAGCCTGTCAGACACAGGAAGCCCAGGCTCTACCTTCTGGAATCATCATCCCAGACCAAAAAAGGCAAGCATGTTCTGATAGTAGCCCATTGCTGCAGTCTTCGAGGGATTGTCAGACATCTTGAAAGTCTGTCTGAAGAAGCAATCATGGAGCTGAATCTGCCCACTGGCATTCTCATTGTGTATGAGTTGGACAAGAATCTGGAGCCCATCAAGTCCATGCAGTTCCTTGGGCATGAAGAGACGGTGCGCAAAGCCACGGAAGCTGTGGCAGCCCCAGGCAAGGCCAAGAAGTGAATTCAGGCTACCAGCGTGTGTCAGCAGTAGCCAGGGCCTTCCCTTCTCCCTGCCCCACCACATCTCTCCCCTGCCTGCTCCACACACCTTAGGGATCACAACACATGAGTACAGGTGGGGGACTTATGGTTCCTTTTCTCATTTCCTCCCTATTTCAGGCCAGTTCTTTTCTCTCTTGTTGCCTTTCCCTTCAGCCACATTAGTTAGAATGCCTCCTGAGTGGTTTGGCTCAGTAGGGGTCTGGTTAGGGATTAGAGATGGGGACATAGTAAGAAGTGACCAATATGGGGAGTTGGAAGAAGCGATTGGTCCAGTTATTCCTGTGAACCAGTCGTACTCTTAGGGGCTGCTGTAGGAAGTTACCTATAACCCGAGGGGTCAATTTAGCAAATCATGAAAGTCTTACTTCCTCCCTTATCGAAGAAAAATGGATCTGGGAGATTGAGATTATGTTCTAATGTTTACTTGTATTTCCTTTCACAAAAATCCCTTCTAGGCTGATTATTAGTGGCTTTTGAAATTAAAGTGTCCCACTTGGTAGTCATCCGAGATCTCAAGCCCAGTCAGAGAAGGAAAGCTTGATGACTACAGGTTGGATGAATACATCCCATTGTGTGTTTTATAGCCCCTGCTCTGTTCTCCATCTTATGCCCAGCCACCTGGGTCCTCATGAGTTTTAGCATAACTATACCAACCCTGCCCCTTTTTGTTCATTATAAAAAAGGAGTGATGTGCAATAAAAAGAAAAAAAGGGAAGAAGGCTGAGCTTATCCTAATAAAATAAAATGAAGACTATTATGGAAGGCTTTTGCAAAATGACATATATATAACCTGCATTGAATTGCTTGCCTTCTTAGTGGGGATGGGTGGGGAGGGAAGGAGGGAGAGAAGTTGAAATTCAAAGTGTTAGAAACAAATGTTGAGAGTTGCTATTGCGTATAACTGGGAAATAAGAAATACAGGTCATGGGTTATAGAAGTTTATCTTGCCCAACAGGAAAAGAGAGAAGATGGGGATAAGGGAAGGGTGGGGTGTGATAGAAGGAGGATACATTGAGGGAAGGGATAAGAAGAATGCGAGGTGTTATGGGGTGGGGGAGGGGAGAGTTGGGGAGAAAAATTGGAACTCAAAATTTTGTGGAAACGAGTGTCAAAATCTAAAAATAAATAAAACTATTTATTTTTTATTGTCTTTTTTTAATTTAAATAAATTTATTTAACTTTTTACATTCATTTTCACAAGATTTTGGGTTCCAAAATTTTCTCCCCATTTGTCCCCTCCTCCCTCCCCAATACACTGGACATTCTAATTGCCCATATCACCAATCTGCCCTCTCTTCTATCATCCCTCCCTTCCCTTACCCCATCTTCTCTTTTGTCTTGTAGGGCCAGATAACTTTCTATTCCCCATTACCTGTATTTCTTATTTCCTAGTAGCAAGAACAACACTCAACAGTTGATCTCCTTGACAATTTCATGAAGGATGATGTCTAGGCTCTGTTTTTGATCATGGCTTTCAGGTAGTCCCATAATT
>CM053771.1:309466807-309637939 GCA_028658325.1 Potorous gilbertii | reverse complement strand
GAGGGATGATAGAAGAGAGGGCAGATTGGTGATAGGGGAAATTAGAATGCTCAGTGTACTGGGGTGGGGGAGGGGACAAATGGGGAGAAAATTTTGGAACCCAAAATCTTGTGGAAATGAATGTAAAAAGTTAAATAAATTTTTATTAAAAAAAATAAAAACAAAAAAAAATCACTATAGTATTTCATCCTTAACCCCCAAGGAATTTGCTCTGACCTTGGACTGACTGGGGCTAGAATTTGATTGACCCCTAGTCCTATCCTGCCAGTCTAAAGGGAGGTAGATAGTAGAAATTGTATAAGAGCCAAGGGAACATGATAGAAACCAAAGGAAAAAACATATAGAGGAGAGTTACCTTAGAGTAGCCACAGCAAATGCTGGGATGGGAGATTGGTGGAGTAGAAGTCTTTGACAGCATTGCTGTGGAGGCAGGAGCTAAGCACAACTCTACAAGTAGCTCCATTACTAATGAAGTGACCTGACCAAAGTTGAAAGAAAGCTCAGGTATGCATGTGCCTGGTGATGAAAGAAATGCCTGATGTTGTAAAAATTAAAACTGCATAGGAACCTAGAATGTAAGATCTCTGAACCAAGCAAGGAGATGGAAAGATTAAACATCAACATCTTGGGTATCAGTAAATTTAAATGGACAGGAATAGGTAAGTTTAATTTAAATGATCACTACATATGCTACTGTGGGCAAGAATCTCTTAGAAGAAATAGAGTAGCTTTCATATTCAATAAAAGGGTAAGAAAAGCAGTACTGGAGTCAAGGATGACCAAATAATATCTGGTCGAATCCAAGGCAAACCATTCAACATCACAGGAGAGTAAATCTATGCTCCAACCATTGATGTTAAGGATGCCAAAGCATATGGATGTACTCTGCTTATGCATAAAGCAGAGTTTTATTTTTTCCCACTACTAATTTTATATTTTCCAATTACACATAAAGATAGCTTTCAGCATTCACTATTATAAGATTTTGAGTTTCAGGTATTTTTTCTCCCTCCTTCCCTTCCTTTCTCCCCACGATGGCAAGTAATTTGGTATAGGTTATACTTGTATGATCATATTAAACATATTTCTACGTTTGTCATATTGTGAAAGAAGAATAACAAAAGGGAAAAACCATGAGAAAGAAAAAAATTCAACCGAAAAAAAAGAGAAAATAGTATGCTTTGATCTTCAGTCAGACTCCATACTTCTTTCTTTGAATGTGGATAACATTTTTCTATCATGAGTCTTTTGGAATTATTTTAGATCACTATATTGCTGAGAAGAGGTAAATCTATCCAAGTTGGTCATCATACCATATTGCTGTTACTATGTACAATGTTTTCCTGGTTCTGCTTACTTCACTCAGCATCAGTTAGTGCAGCTCTTTCCAGGTTTTTCTGAAATCTGCCTGTTCATTATTTCTTATAGCACAATAATATTGCATTATGTTCATATACTGCAACTTGTCCAGTCATTCCCCAATTAATAGACATCCTCTTAATTACCAATTATTTGCTATCACAAAAAAGAACTGCTATAAATATTTTTGTACATCTGGGTACTTTTCCTGTTTTTATGCTGTCTTTGGGATACAAACCTTGTCGTGGTATTGCTGGATATGCGCAGTTTTATAGCCCTTTGGGTATACTTCCAAATTTCTTGCCAGAATGGTTAGATCAGTTCACAACTTCACCAACAATGCATTAGTGTTCCAATTTTCCCCCATCTTTTCCAACATGTATTATTTTCCTTTTTTGTTATATTAGTCAGTTGGATAAGTGTGAGCTGGTGCCTCAGAGTTGTTTTAATTTGTATTTTTCTAATCACTGGTGATTTAGAACACTTCTTCATATGACTATAGATTACTCTAATTTCTTCATCCGTAAACTGCCTGTGTATGTCCTTTGACCATTTATCAGTTAGGGAATGACTAGCATTCTTGTAAATTTGACTCAGTTTTCTATATATTTTAGAAATGAGGTCTTTATCAGAGACCTGTAAAAAATTATTTCCCAGCTTTCTGCTTTCCTTCTAATCTTGGTTACATTGGCTTTGTTTATGTACAACCTTTTTAATTTAATGTAATCAAAATTATTCCTTTTGCATTTCATAATGTTCTGTATCTCTTGTTTGGTCATAAATTATTCCATTCTCCATAGATCTGACAGGTAAACTATTCCTTGCTCTCCTAATTTGCTTATGTTATCAGCCTTTAATATCTAAATCATATACTCATTTTGACCTTACCTTGGTATACATTGTAAGATGTTGGTCTGTGCCTGGTTTCTGCCATACTATTTTCTAGTTTTCTCAGTAGTTGTTGTCACATAATGAGTTCTTATTTCAGAAAGTGGAGTCTTTGGATTTATCAAACAGCAGATTACCATAGTCATTGACTACTGTGTCTTGTGTATCTGACCTGTTTCACTGATCCACCACTCTGTTTCTTAGGCAATACCAAGTAGTTTTTATGAGTGCTTCTTTATAATGTAATTTAAGATCTAGTATGGCAAGGCCACTTTCACTTGTATTTCTTTTCAGTAATTTCCTTGATATTCAGCATCTTTTGTTCTTTCAGGTGAATTTTGTTAATTGTTTTTTCTGAATCTGTAAAATGATATTTTGGCAGTTTGGTATGGCACTGAATAAGTAAATTAATTTAGGTGGAATTGTCATTTTTATTATATTAACTTAGTCTACCCATGAACAACTGATATTTTTCCAGTTATTTAGATCAGATTTTATTTGTGTGAAAAATGTTTTGTAATTGCGTTCATGTAGTTCCTGGGTTTATCTGGGCAGATAGACTCCCAGATATCTTGTGTTTACAAGTTATTTAAAAGAAAATTTCTTTGTTTTTTGCATCTGGGCTTTACTTTTATATGCTTCTCATAGCACCTTTGCCCTCCGGAATATCATATTCCAAGTCTACCAGTCCTTTAATGTAGAAGTTGTTAAATCTTGTGTAATCCTGACTGTGACTCCACAGCATTTGAACTATTTCTTTCTGGATGCTTGAAGCATTTTCTCCTTGACAGTTATACTATTCCTGGGAGTTTTCATTTTGCTATCTCTTTTTAGGTGACTGGTATATTTTTTCAATTTCCATTTTTTAATTTTTCATTTGAAGAGAAAAATTTTCTGTTTTCAAGAGAAATTTTTCCATTTCTCTAGATCTAGATCAGGGTAGGGAACCTTTGGCTTTGTGGCCACATGCCTTTTAGGTCTTCAAGTTTGGTGGCCCTTTGGCTGAATCTGAACTTCACAGAACAAATCCCCTTTTCTTCTCCACACTTGATCTAGACAATGGGACAGTTTTCCTTGATAATTTCTTGAAAGATGATATCTTGGCTCTTTTTTTTCTTTTTTTGCAGCTTTTAGGCTGCTTAGTAACTCTTAAATTATCTCTCCTTAGTCTGTTTTCTAGCTCTTATTTTTTCCATGAGATATTTGACATTTTCATTTATTTTTTCATTCTTTTGATTTTATTTGATTGTTTCTTGATACCTCACGGAGTTATTAGCTTCCACTTGCTCCACTCAGATGTTTAAGGAATTATTTTCTTCTGTGAGCTTTTGTACCTTTTTTTTCCTTTTGGCCAATTCTACTTTTTAAGGAGTTCTCCAATGAGATTTTGTACATGGAAACGTGGCTACATGGAAAAAGATGTACACTTCTGTTGTATAAAATAATTAAATAAAAATCATGGAGACCACTGAGGTTTAAAAAAAGCAACATTTCATATTGCTCCTTCTTCAAAACTATTTACAGCCCTGTCTTTTGCAATTAACTTTTTTCATTTCTATGGAAGATTATTCTAGCTGTAATGTGAGGAATGGACAAGAACTCAAGCTAAGAAGCAATTGCAGCAATCCTTGGATTTCATAAAAGTTTAGTCTTTGGTTTTGGCTGTAAAAATGGAGAATGAGTATAAAAACAAATTCAGTGTTGTAAATCTAGGTCTCTGGACAGGTGATAGTAGCTATCAAAGGTGAAATAAACATTTTAACAGGAATAAAATGAAGAGGTCATTTTTGAACACAACTTAAAGGTAAAGGGTAGGAATTAAATTAAAATTTTAAAATACTATTAATGATGATGATGATGATGATGATGATGGTGCATTTATATAGCACCTACTGTGTGCCAGGAACTATACCAAGTGCTTTGCAAATATCTCATTTAATCCTTCCAACAACCCTGAGAAGTAGCTACTATTGTTATCATCCCCATTTTTACAGATGAGGAAACTGAGACCAACACAGGGTAAGCAACCTGCTTAAGGTCACCCTGCTAGTATCTGTGACTGAATTAGAATTCTAGACCCAGTGCTTGGTCCACAACATCATCTTTGTCTTTTTACATGTTAGTCTTAAATGTCAGTGAGATATCCACACAAATAAGCTACATGGTTGGTAGATAGGTGGCCCTGAAATCAGGAGTACTAAGGTTCAACTTCAGGCCTTGGGCATGTCACACTTTAATTTGTAAACACCTTGATGATCTCCATTGTTGAAAAAGATTTCTATGCTGAGAGTTCTACATGTAGATGAAATCATAGATCAATAACCACCTTCACCAATTCTCTCCTCCTCTCACCAAAAAAAAGCAGTAGGACATTGACATAGAATTGATCTTTATTATTAAATTCTTTGGAAATTATACGCTTTTTGAATAGCCTTTGAGAAACCTTAATTTGCTCCCTCAAAATTAGTTCTAGAATGGCTTGTAAGGTTGAGATAAAGAACAAAACCTTAGAACATGTGCTTCCTGTAGAGACGGATCTTGAAAGACTGAGTCATGTTTATTTTGTTCTTTGCGTACTCATTTTTGCTACAGAAAAGAAAAGTTTATATTCATGAGTTTTTTCTGCTTTCTTTTATATTTTGGAATAGTATATGTTACGACTGAATCAAAAACAAATGCAATCTATATTACGTTTTGCTGTCTGTAGTAGGAAAAACAAGATTGTGTTTCTCTTTAAAGCCCGTATTTAAATGGTATATGTTATATACTATCTTCAGTGTGCTAGAGTTACTGTTAGTAGGTATATTTTGATTATATTTTGAAATTACTAGCAATGAATTTGATATGATTTTCCTCATCTCCATTTCTTTTTCCTCATCTCGTTTACTTTCTCTTTTCCCCACATCCACATATTCTTCTCCTCCCTTTGTATCTTCTTTTTTTTATTATATTTATTTTGTTAAATATTTCCCAATTACATTAAACATTTTATTAAAATTCATTTTTAAAAAATTTTGAATTTTAAATTCTTTTCCTTTCTCGCACCCCTCTTCAGCCTCCTGAGAAGGCAGGCATATTTCAATTTGTGTTCATCTTTTTTAAGAGCATCAAAACCTAATAAAACTATTCCCAGGCTTTCTAATGATTCTTGATTAGACTCTTGATTGTTCAGAAGGGACAAATGTGTCAACTCCACACAGTGAAATGTAAACAGTTTATCCTTGTTTAGCTTTTTATGTTCAGTCATATTTGCCTTTTTTTTTTTTGAGTTAACAGTTGTATTTAAACTTGTGTATAGCTCTGGTCATTTTATGAGGAAAGCTTGAAAAACTGTTTCATTAAAGATCCAATCCTTAGGATTAGTCAATAGTCAGTGAACATTCTAAGGGCTTTGTAAAGCACTAAGGGCCTGCTGTGTGCCAGATATTGTGTTAAAATGCTGGAAATACAAGGAAGAAAAGAAAAGCAGTCCCTGCCCTCCAAAGTTCTTACAATCTAAAGGGGATGGGCTGGGGAAGCGGGGTTCAGTACGTAAAAGAAAGCTGAGCAGATAGTGGGAAATCTTAGAAGGAAAGGTTTGGGAGGAGACAGATAGTACAGAGGAGATTGTTGTTTTTCCTTCGGTTTTTGGAGACCAGTGACATTGGAAATGAGTGATTGATTAACAAAGCTGAAGAAATCTCCATGATTATGAAATCTGAGGTGATTTCCAGAGAAGGCATGGTATTTGTAGAGTTGAAAACTGAGTAGAGCGCCTAATGGGAAAGGAAGAGTAAGCTAGGAATTCAGAGCGCTTCATAAAGGGAAACTTTGGGATTAGACTCATTTTTGCCAGAGTTATTCTTGGTTTTAAGCTTTTTATCCCTTGCCTTCTTAAATATCCTATTCTAAGTTCTGCTCCTTGTTAGTGGTAGCTGCTAATTCACAACTATGAGTTCTTGGTACTTGAATTCTTTTTTCCTTTCCGACTGATGATAATAGTTTGAGTTTTTTTTTTTGTTTGTTTGTTTTTGACCTGGAAGATCTGAATTTGGCTTTAATATTTCTGGGAATTTTCATTTTAAAGGTTACTTTCAGGACGTTTCTGTTTTGTCCTCTACTTCTAAGAGATCTGGGCTATTTTTGTTAAAGATTTCTTTCAATATAGATTTCTAGGCCCTTTTTAGTCTTCTAACTTT
Source organism: Potorous gilbertii (assembly GCA_028658325.1). Taxonomy (NCBI): domain Eukaryota; kingdom Metazoa; phylum Chordata; class Mammalia; order Diprotodontia; family Potoroidae; genus Potorous; species Potorous gilbertii. Next base: position 309,631,514 of record CM053771.1, on the reverse strand, counting down.
TTTCTTCTGTTGCTCTTATTTCTTGTCCCAATTTTTTCTTTCTATCATTTATTTTATTTGTAAAAATATTTTTAAAACTTTTCTTCATTTTTTCCTCCAGGAATTCATTTAATTCTTTTTTTTTTCTTGAGACTTTGTTTTTTGCAGGGGAATGGGGAGACTTTGGAGATGTTTTGGAGAATTATATTCTTCTGGGTTTGTATCTTAAGCCATCCCTGTCACCATAATTGATCTTTCAGGTGGAATTCTTTTTTCATTCACTCTTTCTTCTATCCTGCTTTCTGACTAGACTTTATGTTAGAGGCAGTCTCAGTTTACTTATGGAGAAAATGTCTAGATTGGTCCTGTTGCTGTTTTCTTGGTCAATTTGTTTTGGGTTTACTTAACCATAAAATGGTTGGTCGTTGTCCTTCATTCTTGAGAAGGACCAAAATGACATCACCATGATAAAGTGAAGCTTCAACATGTCTGACGGTGGTTGATTAGACCAATATGAGCTCGGAATGCTCTACCACACATTGTCTGTGTGAACATTAGGGGTGGTTACTCCAAATTTGCTCATCCTATGTTTCCTTTGTGCTGTCTCAATTCTGCTTTGGTCATAGAGGACAGTACCTTTTCTGATGTGGGCACGCTATGCTGAACGGTCCTGTGTCAGTGTCTCCCATGTCCCACAATCGAATCCAAAGTTCTTGAGAGAGACCTTAAGAGTGTCATCGTATTGCTTCTTCTGACCACCATGTGAGTTCTCCATAAAATAGTCTTTTTGGCAAGCGTACATTTTGCATTCTCACAGTGTGGCCAGCCTATCAAGAGTTGTGCTCTCTGAAGCATAGTTTGAATGCTTGGCAGTTTAGTGCAAGCAAGGACCTCAGTATCTGGTACCTTATCCTGCCAGGTGTTCTTCAGAATCTTCCTAAGACAGTTCAAATGGAAGTGATGCAGTCTCCTGGCATGACACTGGTAGACTGTCCATGTTTCGCAGGCATACAACAATGAAGTCTGCACAACGGCTCTGTAGACCTTCAGTTTCGTAGTCAGTCTAATACCTCTTCTCTCCCAAACTTTTCTTCGGAGCCTCCCAAACACACTCTGGCAAGTTTCATCATGTTTTGTAAAACTGGAGATAATGTCTGTAGAGCCTTCACAATGTGAGGCTCAAATGAGATGAGGTAGGCAAAGTCTAATGCAAGTTTGAAAGCATTATATAAGTTCCAATTATTATTGTACTGTCCTTTCCTCTTGGGGGAAGTTCTACAAGGAGGAATGGACACTCTACTCCAGAATAGAGAGCTCCAATTTTTAATTTATGGCTGTGTTGATACTGTAATAATTTAAGTCCAAATTGTCATCCTTCAAATTTTATGTTTAATGATGCCTGAGCACACAGACATAACAAGTAGCAATTGAGTTGGTGAAAATAAAGGCTTTGCGCATGAAACAGTATTGAAAAATGCTGAGAGAATATCATTGGAGCAATAAAATAAAGAAAATTTGTTGTAATCAGAGAATCCTCCTGGCCCTGGGATGCAGGGGAGATTTCTTTTCTATTCCTTCCCTGATATTCATTCTCTGTCTGATCTTTACAAGTCACTTGAGGTTTCTGGACCTCATTTTTCTTTGGCCTATTGAATGCATGGGATTAGATGACCTTGAACATCCTTTCTAGTGCTAATATTCTATGATACCATGACATTTTAATTTAATTTTAGTTGCTTAACTTTCTCTTATATAACATCAACTTTGGAAATGCTACTCAATGTTTTTTGGAAGTCATACCAGACAACCATATGGAATTATCTGTAGTTTAAAAAATGTAGTCATTGCCAAATTTAGCATGCAGGCCTTCAGAAATGGTTACTCAGTTATTTTAAATGCCACTTTATACCATGTATTGGGCCAAATTATGGAAATATAAAGACAAAAATAGAACAGCTCCTGTCCTCAAGGAGCTTAGAGCCCATTTAGGGAGAGAATACATAAAAATTTAAGTGTCTTCAAAAATAAATGCATCATAAATGTTGAGAACTACTGGTCGGATCAAGAAGGGTAGAGACATTAAAGCAAAGAAGAAATCTTTCTAGAAAGAGCTTCAGATCTTATTTTTGAGTCATCTACATTTAATCTCACTTAATCCTTCTCCTGACCCCTCCCAGAGAGACATCTCTTGTAATACAGAATTTTTAAAAGCAGAAGAAAAAAAGTTCAGTGAAAATAACCAACATGAAAAACGTCTGATATTACAGTGTTCCCCAGTTATGGTGTACATCTTGTATAAAGATATGGAGGGACATTGCTTTTCACTTGTCTCCTTGGCGCCAAGTTTGTTCATTATAATTTGATAGCAGTTTAAATTGTTTTGTTGTTTTTGTTTTCATTTACATTACTGTCAGCATGTATATTGTTTTATATAAATTTTATATTAATTTTCCATGTTTCTGGGTTTTCAGTATCTCCAAATCACTATGTTGATAGTTTCTTATAGCACTTTGACATTTTAATCACATTTTTGACATAATTCCAGAATGGTTTGTAGTACCAATTCACAACTGTACTAGTAAAATACTGGTGGTCAGCCTTGACTATTCCCATTTTATGGCATCTTTGCCATTTCTCTGGGTGTGAGGTAAAACTTGTGGATTGTTTTGTTTTGTATGTGTCTTACTAATAATTTGAAATATTCTTTTCCTATGGCTGTTTGCAGTTCTTTTGAGAAGTGTTTCTTCATATACTTTGACCACTAATCTAATGAGAATGAACTTCTGCTATTATATTATTTCACTACATATCTTGGATACTCATTAGAAAGAGAATATAGAAACATTTATTAAAAATATTGAGACTATAAGGAGTAATCATCCTTTTATTATTCACCTATGGTCCTCTCCCTCCTCTCTACTCATTCATCTACCTTCTGACAACGCCTCCCTCGCCCCCACCTTTTTTATCTTCAAAAACAAAATACTTTGATTTGCCTTTAGGAGGATTGTGGGGTTTAGGCCATGATGCTTGTGTTCTACTTTTACCTTAACTTCTACTATTTAATCAAAACCAAGAAAAACAAAACAAAAATATCTGCTTACATCTTTACCCTTTGTGGTTTCTAAAATCTGTTGATGATCCCATTTTTTTTTTAACTTTTTTCTTTCACTTTTAAACATAACTTCTGAATATTTTATTACTTAGTCCAGGGAAGTGGCTTTCTATGTCCTTGGGTGTAGCCTTTTGATTGAGTCCAGTTTTTACAAAACAAATCCTTTTATTAAGGGGATTTGTTCTATGAAATTTGGATTCAGTTAGAGGTCTGCACTTGAGGACCTAGAGGGCCACATATGGCCTTGTGACCAGTTTCCTCACCCCTGAAGTCTTTCCTTTGCAAATTTACTGACCTAATTATCTCTCTTAAGTTTCTGCAGTTTGTAGTTTTTACACATAAAATATTCTGCTCATCTTTTTCCCCCCTTCAGGAATATTTGCTCAAATCCCTCTCTTTGGTTGAGCATCCATCTTTTCTCACTGCCTAGACTTAGATGGTCAATTTTGATTGCTGCTTGAGCTCCTTTGCTTTTTGGAACATATAATTTCATTCCCTTTTGCAATTTCTAGTGAATGCAGAAACCCTTGTGTTATAATTTCTTTCCTTTTGTATTTGAAGACCTTTTGGTCATTTCCAGAATTTTTTGTTCATCATCATTAGTATTATCAAATTGAATTGCTATGTGTCTTGGAGTTTGCAGCACAGGATTTTTTTTTCCTGGAGGCTTCTATGAATTCTTTCTCTTTTGATTCATTCTGGAATTTTTTCTTGTTGTCATATGTAGTCGTAGAGTTTCACAGGATGTTTTAGTTCATCAGGCATTGATTGAATCACTTTCCTTTGTGTTCTGATATTTACAGAGAACTGTGTAATCTCTTGGAGGATTCAGTAATATTCATCCTTTCTGGTTTCAGGATCCACCTTTCTGATTTATCTGTTTCTGCTGTATTGTTCTCATGAAATCTTTCACATTAACTTTTCCCCCTTATGATACCACTTCATTGTTCACTTTGACTCCTCATTTACTGGTGTGCATACCCCTGGAGTTGAAGAAGAAAGGGGGTTTACTAATCATTGAGTCCACCTTAAGAGGTCACTCCCAAGGCATCAAGCTATTTATTGTCCTGTGCATGTGTGTGGAGTGGATAAGAAGTGGAAATTGAGCAACATGCCAAATATAAACATCTCTTTTTAACATCTAAACTCCTTCACAACCTGACTCCAACCTATCTTCTCAGGCTCATTATGCATTAGTTCTCTTCATATACTAGACAAAATTCACCTTCTTGCTGTTCCTCAGTTGTAATATTCCAGTGACCATCTCCATGTTTTTGCACAGATTTTTTTCCATGCCTGGAATGCCCTCCTCTTTTCTTTCAAAGCTGGGCTCAAATGATTTCTAAGGTTTACAGGAAGTGTTTCTTTTTTTAAAAAGTTATTTTACTTGCTTTAACTTTAGTTTTCTACAATCATTTCTAGATGTCTAAGATTTTTTCCCCTCCCTCCCTGAGAGGTTGTGCATTCTTATATGGGTTCTACACATACATTCTTATTAAATACATTTTTACCTTAGTCATGTTGCATAGAAGAATTAAAATGAATGGGGGAAACTATAAAACAAAACATAACATAAGAGAAAATGGTCTGCTTCATTCTGCATTCCGTTTCAATAGTTCTTTGGATGTGGAAGGCGTTTTACCTGAAGTCTATTGGGAATTTTTTAGGTCCTTGCATTGCTGTGAAAGGCTACGTCTACTAGAAAAATGCCTTGCTGCTCACTGTGGTAGTTGCTGTGTACAAAGTTCTCTTGGTTCTGTTCCTTTCACTCAGCATCAGTTCATATAAGTCCTTTCAGGCCTCTATGAAGTCTTCCTGTTCTTCGTTTGTTATAGCACAATAGTATTCCATTACATCCATATAGCACAACTTGTTCAGCCATTCCCCAATTGACGGGCATCCCCTCAATTTCCAGTTCTTGGGCACCACAAAGAGAGCTGCTATGTACATTTTTATGATCTCTTTGGGATACAGTACTAGAAGCGATTATTGCTGGGTCATGGGGTATGCACATTTTTGTAGTCCTTTGGGCATAGTTCTAAATTACTCTCCAGAATGATTGGATCAGCTCATAGCTCCACCAACAATGAATTAGTGGTTCCAATTCTGCCACATCTAGTGTTTCTTGATCTACCCTCTACCCTCATTACCTTGTTTCTGCTTTGTATTTTATTTTGTATATACATGTATATGCACATGTTTTTCACCCCAAGACAATGTAAGTTCCTTGAGGGTAGGGACTTTTTGCTTTTCTCCTTGTATACATAATATCTGGCCCAGAGTAGTCACTTAAAAATGCTTATTGATTGATGATAGATTTAGGCAAGACATCAATTTTCCAGTATGTTTATTAATTTTCTTGCCACAATTCCCTCTTTGGAATTGAGAATTAAAAGTAGGACTTCATTTAGTCTAGTGGTTCTCAATATATCCAATCACCAGCAGCTCCTGAACACTGGCCCCCATCCCTCCAAAAAGAATTTTAGAATTTCTACATTTCCATGCTTTGGTAAAAATAGAGCATTCTGGCAATAAACTTTTTTTTTTCAAATGGGAGAAATGGGTTTAAACAGAGGTTGACAGTTGTCATTTTTACAAGGCACATAAAAGAATACATTGTTTATTAAAATAAATGTCTGTGGTTGTTTAATAACAGTAAAGGATAATTGGCCAGTGAGACAGACAACTTGAGTGGAAAAAGACATAAAAGAAAATTCTTTTTTGTAGAGTCACTTTGTCACCAGGTGTATTGATAGTGCATTTTTTGTTTTAGTATAATCAAATGCCTTTCCTTGAATAATATGATTAAAGATTTTCTTCACCCATTAATGGACCTGGAAAGATTTGTAGGAAGGCTCACGCCTTTTGTTGATGAGGCACTGGTTCTCAAGAGTTATGCTGCTCTCTGGCTCTAAAAAACATACAAGTACTCTGAGGTGAGCTTATATTTTGGGGCTTAGTTTTTGGAAGAAGCTTTGTGTGCCAGAGGAGACTCTGGGAAGCCACTGAGCAGCCTCCCACCTTTGAAAACCCAGATGTTGGTGGATGTATGGTCAGGCACTTGTATCTGTCTGTTGATTTTGTGCTGTATATATTGCTTGCTTTTAGATAGTTTGGAAGCACTGTTGGTTTAGATTTTTCTGTATTTTCTCTGAAGTTCAGGGTGCTGACTTTTTCCCCTGAACTAAGTGAATGATACATGTGCTTGATTAATGTGGTTGTTGACCCCTCAAAAGTTGCCTTTCCTTTTATAAATGCAGAACTAAGAACCTATGGTAGAAGGCCCCTGTGTGTGCTTACTGTTAACACCAGCATTAAACAGGCATGGTTAACAACCTTCTTAAACAGCTTCTCTTGATAGCCTTCCTTTAGATTGACAGTATAGGTGAAGACCTAAATTCATCTTCATCCTCTTACTTTTTAATGGTCTACAGATATTTATGCTTTTGTCCACATCTGCCCCCTGGGAATAGGGAGGTTAACTGGTCAGAGTAATTTTGTGGATGTCAAGGTTAGAGTGCACTTGTCTAGATTCTTTCCCCTTGTGTTACCCAAGTACCTAACGTGGACAAGTTTGGATTTGAGAAACGTTTTGTGTTACGATTTGCAGTTTGAAAATGACTTTCTTCTCTTCTGATTCTTCCTTTTCAGGAAACACATGAAATTGTGGCAATCAAGAAATTCAAGGACAGTGAAGGTATGTTTTCCTATATATTAAAGTTTTTATATGATGTTTATACAACAGATATGCCTTATCAAGCAAAAACCTTAGAAGCAACTTAGATTTTTAAAATAATAGCCTTGAAAGATGGAGCAATACTCCTTTTCTAGGACTTTGATTTGGAATATTAAGTCAATTTTATGGAAATAACTGAAAATCACCATCATTAGCTGTTAGAAAATCCATTTATAGTTAAAGATTTGATCACTGATGAGGAAAATGTTTTATAAAGTCTAGGTAGAAAGAATGATTTTTAACTTGACCCTGGTCAAGGTAAATTTGCTCACTGGTATGAGCAAATTGTATAATTTGAATTATGTATTTCTGTACTTTCACATATGCTTGTAAATTGCTATATTAGAGCTTTTGGCATCACCTATTGTAATTTTTATTTCATAGGCAAAGTTAGAAATTTAAGGTAGGGTGAGCTTGGTGTGTCATATAAAGTTGTCTCCAACTTAAAACAATTTAAAATTCTTTTTGAAAAAAACAAACTTATCAAGGAATAATAGGTACTATGCTTAGAGACTTTGTCATATGCATAATTTTAGTTCTCAAGATGCACATTCCATTGAAATATTACAGAATGTTTTAAGTGGAGTATTGAAACCAATCTATGTTGATCAAGAGTGATAAAACATAATATAGCTCACTTGAACTTCATCATATAAAATCCGTGCATTAGTTGAGAATGAAGCAAGAGCTGAGATCAGAAAAGCATGAATTTTGAAGTTTGATAGATGGCGTGTGTTTAAAGAAAGCCATTTTAAGACTAAATGGGAGTTCTCCAAAATAGCAGAAATCTTGGATTATCAACGTACATTTATTAAGCACCATGAGACTTGTCACTAAGTTAAAATGAACAACAATTTTATTAGATTAACCATGAAGTCTAATTAACATTAAGTGCTTCAACAGAATCCGACAAAGAGGTCTTAGTCAACGTGAAATTCTTTGGTTTCTTATCCTCTTCTGGCAAGCCTTATGTATGCAGTAAGTGAATTACAGCAGGATACCCAAACAACTATTACATGGGCAGCCAAAGAAAGGGAGGCCAAAATAATTGCTTTCAAGATACTCTGAAAATAGTTTCAATTAAAGGAGAAAAAACAAACAATGAATTCAGATGTTACACAAACTATTTGTAATAATGGGAAAAGAAATTCTTCTGCTCTCACAGATATGAATGTGGTCACGGTATTTAAGCTGGGAAGAGAGGAAATATTTTAAAGTTCTAGATTAATATTCTTAATGGACATTGAAGTAAAAATTTTAAATAAAATATTGACAAATCAACGACAGAAATTAGGAAAATTATATGCTGTGACAAGGTTGGATTTATAACAGGAATGCAGGACTGGTTCAAAATCAATACACTAAATGATGTTAATGACAAAAATAATAAAACACAGTATTATAGCAATAGGTGCTGAAAAGGATTTTAACAAAATCTAACGTTTACCTCTATTAAAAAAACTCAACAACCAAAGCTGCTAGAAGACATAGGAATAAGTGGATCTTTCTTTAATATAGTAAGTAATATTTACCCAAAGGCAGGAGCAACTGTTATCTGTGATTGAAAAAAAAATAGAAGCTTTTCCAGTAAAATGAGGGGCAAAGCAAAGATGTCCAATATTACCACTACTATTTAACCAAGTTCTAGAAATGCTAGCTATAGCTGTGAAAGAGAAATTGAGAAGAAGCAAAGTGAAAACAAAATTGCTGCTTTTTCAAATTATATGTTTCACCTTGTAAACATCAATAAAAATTTAATTGAAAAAATTAATTGAAACAAAACCTCTAAGTTGCAGGATGTAAAATATATTCACATAAATCATTATCATATTCTTATGTTATCAAGAAAACCAGAAATCTGAATGTAAAAATATGAAGATAGAGAAATTCTACTTAAAATAACAATTAGAAGGTATGAGGTATTTGATAATGTTTCTACCAAGATAAAACCAGAAACTATATAAATACAACTATGAAATACTTTTTGCAAAAATAAAGACAGATCTAAGTAATTGGAAAAGTATTCCTAGGTCATTGATATAATAAATATGATATAAAGATGAAATTTTTTATAATAATATATGGTACAATATAATAAAAATGACAATGCTACCTACCAAACTACCAGAAGATTATTTTATAGAGCCAGAAAAAATAACATTCATCTCTAAGAGCAGATTTAGTCAAGAATCTCAAAAGTAAAAATGAAAAAAGCAAACAGCAACAGTGAGGCTCTTTTGGTACCAGAGCTTAAACTATACTACAAAGTAATAATTATTAAAACAGAGAAGTCAGTCAGTAAAACAAATTAGGTACACAGTTTATATAAGCAAGTGAGCATGGCATGGTGTTTGATGAACTTAAAGAGTGTACTTCCTAGGTTAGGGACTCACTATTTGACAAAAACTCTTGAGAAAGCTATAAAACAATTTGATAGACACCGACATCTTACGCTGTATGCCGACATAAAATCCAGGTGTGTATATGACTTAGATATAAAAGGTGATTGTCATAAATCAGAAGATCAAGGAAGAAATAATTTTTTAGATCTATAGATAGGGGAAAGTTCATATCTAAAGCAATAGAGAGGATCACAGAAAGTAAAACGAACAATTTGGACTATATAAAATGGAAAAATTTTGGCCTAAATTAATCTTATGCCATCAAAATTAGATGGGAGACAGAAACTAGAAAAAACAAATATTTTCTCTGATAAAGGTCTCACATTCAAGATATATAAAGAACTGAATAAAATTTACAAGACTAAGAACGATTCCCAAATAGGTAAATGAATTAATCATTAAATATTTTAAAAGGCTTACTATGTTCCAGGCACTGGTCAAAACATATGAATAGGCAGTTTTCAAAGCATGAAATCCAAACTTTAAATACTGTATGAAAAGTGCTCCAAACTACTAATAATTAGAGAAATGCAAATTAAAATAATAATGAGTTCCATTTCACACACGTTTGGATTGGGTAAAAATGACAAAAGAGAAAAATCACAAATATGGGAGGAGGTATGCAAAAACAGGTACTCTAGTATACTGTAGAGCTGTGAATTAATTGGTCTAGACCAAGGATTCTTAAAAACTTTTTCCACTTGCAACCCCTTTAGCTCTTCTTGAACCCATATGGAGTTCATGACCCACAGTTTAAGAATCACTGGGACATTCTAGAATGCACTGCCTACTCAAGAAAGGTCTAAACTGTACATACCTTTAACCCAGCTATACCACCACTGTATACCAAAGAAATTAAGAAAAGGGGAAAGGATTTCTGTGTACAAATTTATTTATAGGAACTCTTTTTGTGATAGCTCCAAATTAGAAACTAAGGATATGTCTGATCTTTCTCTTGGGGAATGGTTAAGCAAATTGTGGTATGTCAATGTAATGGAATGTTATTTGACCATAAGAAATGATAAAATCTAAAGTTTTGGAAGAAACTGGGGGATTTCATGACCTGATTCAGAGTGAAGGTGAACAGAACTGGGAAAAAAGTTTGTCAGCATTATCATAGAGAAAAACAACTTTGAAAGACTTTTGAACTGATGAATAGAATCATAAACTTCAGGATCAGAGGACCAAAGATAAACTATTCCACCTGTCTCCTGCCCAGACAGGTGATTGATTTAAAATCCAGAATGAGATTTACATTTTTGTATATGGCCGTTATGGGAATTTGTTTTGCTGGACTTTGCAAGTTTGGGTGTGTATTGTGTGTGTGTGTGTGTGTGTGTGTGTGTGTGTGTGTGTGTGTGTGTTGTATTGTTCATTCAGGGTGAGAGTGTCATGGATGGGAGAGAGAATGATTTTTAAAAAATATTTTCAAACAAATAAATCAAGCAGTGTAAAAACAAATTAGCGAACTTATAGGAAACAGTAGCAGTAGCAAGACCAATCTGATATGGTAAGTCTTAAAGAAGGTAGTTTTCTTATAAACAAGAATTTTGGACTGCATAAGAGTCCATAACACAGTATAATAAGTGGTTGGGGATTTTTAAAATAATGCCTGTAGCTACAAATTTAAAAATAGCTTTCACAGGTGCATGCTTATAAATGACTTTTGTCTGTGCATTGTTGTTGTAAACCATACCAGTAAATGCCATTAACAGTCAGTGTCAATAGGATCATCTTTGAATACAAAATTGAGCAATATAGCTTAGGCCATATATATATACACACACATATTTAAAATACATGCATGATAGATATGAAAACTGACATCAAAAGCAAATTAGAGGGTCAAGGGAGACTTGCTTACTTTTAAAAATACTACACTCTTCTAATATGTTAATATCAAATACAATCTTTAACATTTTAATATTTCTAACTATAAATTATAGATTTGTACATGATATCTTTTACTTTTGGTCATCCTTTAGCACTGCTCTCACTAATATGTGTTATCCTTCCTAATAGCTGAGGAAAATTATTTGACCTGCTCATATTTCAAGAAATTCCATGAACTGCCTTCTCATTTCCCATACATACCAGATATTGTACACACAAACCCATTTCACAATCATGACTGACACAAACATACACACACACGGGTCTCTGTAGAAAAAGTGTTTATTAAATGCTTACTATGTTTCAGGCACTATGATAAGTGCTAGGGATACAAAGAAAGGCAAAACATAGTCTGTGCCCTCAAGGAGCTCACATTATCTTGGGGAAGAAAATATGCCAGCAAGATTTATATAAAGTAAATTGAAAGTAATTTTAGAAAGAGAGTCCCACCTCTGGAAAGCACTTGCAGGGTGGGGCAAGATCTTTTGTAGAAGTTTTGTAGAAAACACAGTTTGAGCTAGGTCTAGTTTCCTGGAAGGAAGCAGGAGAAGAGAGAACTTTTTAGGCATGAGAGGCCTGTTCTAGGCCTGTGAAAAGACCTTTTTAGACATTCCCAAATTACCACAATCTTGAAGATACACCCAAGCATATTTTAGTTTTCATTTCAGCCATGTGTCAGTTAATAAACCTATCAGACTCATGAATCCACTATTGTCTTTTCAAGTAGCAAGTTTTTTCCCCCAATCTTACTATTTATAATACTAATAATTTCATTTATGTAGCACTTGAACATTTACAAAACTCTTTCCTGATTATATGAGGTAAGTAGTAAAAGTATTTTATCCACTTCTTGAAGATAAAGAAACTCAACTCAGGTTGTTATCTGATTTCTTTCACATAGCTAGTCACATTTGGGATTTGAGCACAGGTGGCCTAATTTCAGGCCCTATGCTCTTGTCACTTCGATGTGCTGAGATTGTATGATGCTGAGCTTTTGTTCCCTCTTAACTTGATGTGCTACCCAGTTAAAGAAAAGGAAAGTGTTTTATTTATTTCTAATTTTAGAAGTCTTCCAAGTGCCAGAAGATAGATAAATGAGAAACTATCTCTGTCCATGTGAAGCTTATTAGGTCATGTACAAATTTATTTAAAAACTTTTAACTGCTCTTATCTTCAGATTGTATCCAGTCAGTAAACTTTTATTAAATGTCTCCTGTGTGGCAGGCACTGTGTTAAAGGAGTGGGATGGGGTAGGAGGATGCCAAAAGGCAAAAGATAATTTCTGCCCTCCAGGACCATACAATCTCATGAGGGAGACAGCAAGCATACAAATTTATACAAGTAAGCTATATACAGGATAAATAAGAAATGATTAATAAAGGGAAGACACTAGAATTAAGAGATGTTGGGAAAGGCTTATTACAGCAGATGGGATTTCTACATTTTTAAACTAAATTTTTAGTTTACTAAGAGTACTGAGAGGGAGGGAAAATGTAAGGTATAAGAACACTGGAAGGATAGGAAGGGACTTGGTTATGAAAGACTTTGAAAAGCCCTTTTATTTTTGATTCTGAAGGGTGCCAGTAGAGTTTATTGAGTATGGGGGTGATACAATTAGACCTTCACTTTAGGAAAATCACTGACAGATGAATAGAGGATGGGCTGGTGTGGGGAGAGATTTGTGGCAAGCAGACTTACCAGCAATTCATTGAAATAGTCTGCCATACCTGGCTGGAAACAGCATTGTAGGAGAAAAGAGGATATGTTTGAAAGACAATACAAAGGTCAAAAATCTACAGACCTTTATAGCTGATTGAACATGGGGGGTGAAAGATAGTGAGACATCCAGAATGACTCCTAGGTTGTGAGCCTGAGGGACTAGGAGAATGGTTTAGTCCTCTACATTAATGGGGAAGTTTGGAAGGGAGAGAGGCATTTGGGAGAGAAAGATAATGAAATCGTGTTTTGACATGCTGAGTTTAAAGTCTACTAGACGCCCAGCTTGAGATGTCTCAAAGGCAACTAGAGGTGTGACTGGAGGTCAGAATAAGGTAAGATAGGAAGGTTTGAGAATCTCTAGAATACATATAACTAAATCCATGGGTACTAATGAGGTCACCAAATGAAATAGTATGTCAGAAGAAGAGAAGAGAAGCCTGACTTAGATGAGGATCCAACTATGGAGACTGAACAGTTGAGTCACATAGTTAGGAGAACCCAGGAGAGAGTGGTGTCCCAAAAACCCAGAGAAAAGAGAGTGATTGACCCTATCAAAGGCTGCAGAGAGGTCAAGGAGTATGAGGATTGAGAAAATTGCCATTGAATTTGGCATGTAAGAGATCAGTGGTAACTCTGAAAAGAGCAATTTCGATGGAATAGTGAAGTCGGAAGCCAGATTTTAGAAGGTTAAGAAGAAAGAGGAGGGAAGATGAGGCCTTCTTCAGGAGCAGAAGACTATCCTGAAAGAGCAGAAGACATGCTGATTATTAGCAAGGATGAAAGGATCGAGTGAGAATTTGTTGAGGCTAGGGGAGACATGGTAGGGAAGGAAGTCAGTAAATAGAGTTTGAAAAATAAGACAGTGTGGGTGACAGAGGGGCAATCTGTTGGAGGAGACAAGATCAGATGGGGTCACTTGTAAAAGTAGAGGGGTTTCCTGTGAGAAGCAGTAGGCTAGCCCTTTTTCAGTGGAGGGGATAGTATCAGAAAGCATGAATGATGAAATGGGGAGAAGAAGAAGCTCTCAGCAAATAACTTTGATTTTTTTTTCAATAAAATATGAGGCAAGCTGCTGCACTCTTCTAGCCCTCATCAGTGCAGTAGTAAATCCTTTATTAGCAGTGATCCTCCTAATCATCAGAACTCTCCACTAGCTAATAGCTTTGCTTAGCATCTGACTTTTAACAGAAAGAGACAAATGGTGATAAATCAGGATTTTATTCACAAAAAAAAGCCATTGCCTGGATATGTCTAGAATCAGTACAGATGCAGCTTAATACCTTCACTATATTGTATTTACTAAGGAAGGAAATTTTTAATAGCAAGGGTTGGGGAAGAGAAGGACTTCCTTTTAAAACTTTTCTTAGCAAAATAATCTGGAAATTACTTGGGGACCATTAAAGAATTCCAAGAAATGAAGTAGCCTAGGGACCATGGATTTTAAAGGGGTGTGTGTGTGTCTGTGTGTATGTGTATGTTAAAGAACACAGTAGTTTTGGATGAACTCATGAGCCCACTAGAGTTGATTCCAGAGCTACTATGATTTAGCAGAAAGAATCCTTCTTCTGAGGCACTTAGCTGGTACAGAGGGATAGAGCTCTGGGGCTGGAATCAGTAAGACTTGACTTCGAATGCATTCTCGGATAATGACCAGCTGTGGGACCACTTATCCTCTGTCTGCCTCAATTTCTTCATCTATAATGAGGGTGATAATAGCATCTGCCTCCTAGGGTTGTTGTAAAGATCAAATATTATAATTAGAAAGTGTAGTGTGGTACCATTAAGCACTGTATCATCGTTTCTGTGTCAAGATGACCTGAGTAATGGACCTGGATTCACTATTTAATAAAAATTTGATAGTTTAGATTGTTGTGTTATGATGCTGGACTTCTCTAGACTTGGTTTTCTCATCTCTACTAAGAGAAGGTTGGATTAGATACTGTCTGAAGCACTTTCTAGTTCTTGTCATCAGAAAGGCCTGTTAATTTTACCTTCATTATGTCTTTCACATACACTGTGGTCTCTGTCTTCCTCAGATGCTGCCACCACCCTAATCCAGACCCTTATCACCTCACCCCCTGAACTACTGAAATAGCCTATTGGTTAGTGTGCCTGGCACAAGTAATACTTTGTCCTCTACTCAGCTGTTAAAATGATCTTCCTAAAAGCTAAGTCTGAACATCACATTTACCTATTCAGTAAACTCCAACGGCTCCCTCTCACCCTAAGGATCAAGAGCCTGGCACCTTTCTGCCTTTCTCTTCTTTGTATGTCTTAATATCTCCCGTCTCGCTTCCTCCAAGTATCCTGCAATTCAGTGATATTGGCTTCTTAAATAAATTACTTCATCTCCCAATTTCAGGCATTTTCATAGGCTGTTCCCCATGCTTGGGAAGTTCTCCCTCTTTATCTCCTCCAGGAATCCGTGGCTTACTTCAAGTGCCTGATAAAATCCCACCTTCTGCCTCATATTTCTCTTGAATCTTATATGTCAAATCTTCTATTAAGTTCAGGGTTTGGGGTTGGTTTGCTTTTTATTTTAACAAAATCCTGAAAGTCTGGCAATTCATTGAATATCCATTATTTATTTATTTATTTATTTAGGATTATGCTTGACTTTGCTTCGTATGATATTTTTGGCTTCAACCCACATTCTTTTGTTCTTCAGTATATAGTGTTCCCAGACCTATGGTCTTTTAGGGTTGTTGCTGCTAGATCTTGTGTGATTCTAATTGTGTCACTGCCATATTTAAGGTTTTTTTCTTAATATTTTATTTTTGAACTTGGGGTTTTGGAGTTGTACTGTAATATTTCTCATCTGTAAAGTGACCTGTAGAAGAAAATGGCAAGCCAGCACCTTTGCCAAGAAAACTCAAAGATTCAGACAAGACTGAAAAATGCCTGAATAACAAGTGCCATCTCCTCCACAAAGCCTTGGACTGTGCCACAGTTGTTACTACTCTCTCCTTCCTTAAGTTACCTTATATTTTTTTCCCCTCTCTATCTGTCTTCTGTTCCCCAGTGGGAAGGAAGGAAATAAGCATTTATTATATCCCTACTATGTGCTGGGCACTATACTAAGTGCTTTGTAAATATTATCTCATTTAAGCCTCACAATAACAATGAGAGGTAGGTACTATTATCCCTGTTTTATATATGAAGAAACTATGGCAAATACTGGTTCAGTTACTTGCTCAGGGTCGCAAAGCTAGTGTCTGAGGCCTGATTTGAATTGAGATCTTCGTAACTGTATTCTATCCAGTATGCTACCTTAGTAGGTTATAATGCCTATAAATGTTTAGCTTTTAGAGACTATTATACTTTGGTCTTTTTCTTTCAAGTTCTTTGCACATAGTAGGAGCTTAATAAATAGTTGTTGAATGAATGATCCTCTCTTATCCTATCCATTAATTTCTGAATGCTTCCTCTCCAGTTTTGGCAGAGAGTACAAGCAATCATTAATAGCAACTCAAAAGCCCTCAAATGGGTCCTCTCTATATAGTTTTGTGGTAGAAATAAGTATCTGCTGAGAGGACAGTTCATTGAGATGTTCATTAATAAATTTTTGGATAGTTATAATAAACTGTGGAAACAATTGAAGAGAGGGGAAAAAGGTGTTTGATTCAATTTAGCAAAATGCATGGTGTTGTCAGTGATTCCAAGATGCTCAGACTCAAAAACATATATACATATGTGTGTGTGTGTACATATATATATATATATATCAATGATGTGCTAATTATGATATTTGGCAAGAAGTCATGAAACCCCACAGTGTTGGAAGAATCAGTCAGCAATGAAGAGATTTGTAGTATGTATAAGTAGGCTGTAACATGTTCCTAAGGATTGCTTGTATGCAGGAAATTACACTAGGAAAATAAGTGCATTTTAAAGGGAAAAATGTTGAATATACCAGAAATTGAACATATTGCTTATGGAAAGCTTGGTTTGGTGAATTGCACCTGAATTCAGGGTTCTTATGAATGGTATACTTTTGGAGAGTCAAGATGAATTTTCTAAATGTGGTGATTTTTGGCATTATGATCTTGAGAGATTTTGTTTGGGAACAGACAAGAAAATCCTAAATCCTAGCTACTTTAACTACTCACCAGCACATCTCTAGGCCTCAATTTTGTACTTTACAAAATGAAAGGTTTGGGCAATATCATGGCCAATATTCTATAATTCAGATTACAGGTGAGACGAAAATAAAATGAAGCAAATACGGAAGTGCATCTCAACAAATTTGGGAGAAAGTAATTACATGAGAAAATTAAAGGTTTCCTTTCTTGATCCTGAGGCTTGAGACCTCAATATGAGAGGTAGGACCGTATCACAGAGGCCCTCGAATGTTAGAATTAAGTTTTGGGAATTAATCCTCTTAGCAATGGGGACTCATTGTGGCCTTTTAATTTAAGGGAGCAATAATAGACTGACAGTGTTTAAAGGAAAATTTTCATTTGGTCTTTGACAGACATTATTTGTATTAAGCAAAGGCTGTCTATAAACCTGTATAGCGTTATGCTCATTTTGAGGTTTGGGTCCCTAATATTAAGGTATTATATGTCATTTAGCATTTTATAGTCTTGAGCATTTAATTATATACTGTGGCTAGTGGGCTGATAGACTGAGTTTACCTTTATATACGGTGAACTTGGTCATTTGAGTTGCAGAATCAGTAAAATGTTCACGATAAGATTATTTGGCCATGTTACCTGTTGTATCTCTTAGCTGTGAAACAGCTTTGCCAGGTTATGAGAAGAAATACTCGGAGACTCAGAGGCAAAACCCTATTTTGGCGCAGTCACTTCTTTCACAAGTGGCAAAGAGTCATCTTAGTTTCAATTAAGAAAGAAATTGTGATTCAATTTATTGAGTGCCTCTATTGCAATAATCATTTATATACTGCTCTTGGGTATCTTAGGAATGTTCAGTGATATTAACCATGTCTCTGGTTTCTCCTTTACTTCTACATGTTGTCAGTTGTTTGGCCTTTCCATTCATTATTACCACATTTTTTAGAGGACAACTGGGAGTAATGGTGAACAGGTATAACTCAATTAATTCCATTTTGATGCCTGTTAGCTGCTTTTTCAAAGGCTCTTAGGGAAAGAAATTGAAACCACAATTCTCAAAAATGATATTATAGTCTATCTGTAGTTTTCATTTACCTTTATTGTCATTTCTTTTACCCTAAATAAAAAATTGAGATGATTTCTACTCACGTGTTTCTACTCTGGAAAGCAGTGGAACATATGAGTATTAAATGTTTTTGCCCACTGCTTAGCACAATGCTTTGCCCAATTTAAGCACTGAAAAATGTTGATTGAGTTAAATTATATGTCACAGTTTTGCTTCTTCAAATACTACTGGATATGTGTTGAGATTTATAAGTAGTTTTGTCTCTAGATAGAATATTGGAACACGGACTGAAGATATGTGTAGATGTAACTGGACGGTTGAGGAACAACTATAGACAACCAATCATTGTCCTGGGCAACTCTACAGAACAAAACCACTTCTCTTGCTACAGCTTTTTGTGAATTATTTGCACCCAGTTGCAAATGGCTGTGGTTCCTGGAAACAGAATAGACTTCCAGGATGCTCAATGTAATAGTAACTGAGGCCAGTCTTCCACAGGCTTCTTAACTCTATCTACATATACATACACTAATCCACCATTAAGTAAGATTATCTTCAGATGTAAAAACATGTATGTAATATTCAAGGAGCAGTGACTGGAAGTTGCAGAGGGAGGTTTTCATTTAAAGGACGAAGAAAATACATTCCCAAAATAGAACTATTCCAAAGTAGCACTAGCCACCTCAGAAGTCATGAAGTCTTCAAGTAACAGGTAGAAGATTGGGGCCTCAACTGAAAGAATTACTGTTCAGGAACTCATTGGACTGGGTAATCTCCGAGGTCTTTCTAACTCAAAAATTCTATGATTTGGAGTCTGTTGATATGCATATTTGTTTCACATATATATGGATATTTGCATTTTTTTAAAAACTACAGATGGAAACCTTTAATTATTCCTGGAACCAAGAACCATCCTTTTCCTTGAGTGAAGAACTCTTTTGTTAGAGAGTATCTAGAGTGCTGGACCTGGACTCAGGGACCCTTAAATCACCTCTGACATTTCCTAGCAGTATAACCGTTGCAAAGTCATTTAATTTCTCTGCAGCCTAGTTTGTTCATTTGTCAAATGAGAAGGGCCAGATTAGATGGCTTCTGAAGACACTCCCAGCTTTCAACACTCTGATCCTATGATTTGAAAGGGACTAGAATTTACTTTTTTCTGGTTATTTTAAAAATATGAAATGTCATAATAATAACTGACATATGTAGCACCGTAATATTTGCAGATGATTCTACATTCCTTGCATCATTTCATCTACAAAAAAATATTGTGAAGTGAGTAGTACTATATATGTTATTATCCCCATTTTATAGATAAGGAAACTGAATCTGAGAAAGGATAAATGACATATCATAGGATCCTAGATTCAGAGTTAGAATGGACTTTGTACTGTGGAGTTCAGCCCCTCCATTTTACAGATGAGGAAACTGAGGCATAGATATTTTGGATGACTTGTCCAGGGTCACACAGCTGTTAAGTGACTGAGGTAGCATTTCAGTCCAAGTCTCTCTGATGCCAAGTTTGGTGCCCTGGAAGTCATGTAGCACACTGCTGGATGTAGAGGCAGGAAGACCTGAGTTCAAATTGACTTCAGATACTTACTAGTTGTGAAACTCTTTGTAAACCTCTCAACTTCTGTCTGCCTCAGTTTCCTCAATAATGGCAATCATGTCCCAGGATTGTTGTGAGGATTAAATGAGATAATACTTGTAAAGTCACACTACCAGGTCATAATAGGTACTGAATAAATGCTTAATCTTTTCTCCCTCCTTATCCTTTATGCCATATTGCCTCTCATTTACCCAGAGCCATACAAATAGAGTCTGAGGTGCAATTTGAACTCATCTCTTCTTGTTTTCAAGTATAGACCTTTATCCATCACACCACAACCATATGCCATTTAATAATCTGTTTCAGGGCTTTCATGAATACGTTTTGTTAAATAGAAGCCATAGTTTTAACTATTTCATTAGATTGGGACTTATTTTGGTGAATGTGCATGTTTTTCTTCACTTGTCTAGAAGTGTTTTGGTTAGATATGAAAACTTTAATTTTCCTCTCCTTATCATTGTTTGGATTTTAGAAAATGAAGAAGTCAAGGAAACAACTTTACGAGAGCTTAAAATGCTTCGAACTCTAAAACAAGAAAATATAGTGGAACTGAAGGAAGCTTTCAGAAGAAGAGGGAAATTGTACTTGGTGTTTGAATATGTGGAAAAAGTAAGTAACATTCTGTACCCAAGATCTTCTAGTTAGAATGAATTCTAAAATTATTGAAGAAGCTGTTGCTCTCTACTGTGACTGTCAGTTATTGTTGTCATGTACATTTGGTTTAAGCATTTTAATGTGAAGATATTGTTATTCATAATACTAATATAAGTACTATGAAAAATTATTGAACTATGCACATTTTTATGAAATTGACATTTTAATGAAATTTCATGTGATGTTTTTTAGAATTTAAATGGTATTACTAATTTAGATTTCTAGCCCATAGCATCTGGTAAATGTATTGTCATCGTTTTTTATACCATATTTATTTTGAAGTAAACCTGCTGTAAGCCTCTGAAGATGTCTGCGAAAGGATATACCTTAAGTAATTTATTCTTATCATAATCCTGTATTTAAAGCTTACTAAATATTAAAGTATTAAACAGTTACAAATACTAAGAATTATGTCTAGATACATTTGTTTCCTACATGTAGATTTTTTCATTTTAATGTTTCTAAATGTTAAATTTAACAGATATTATTAAATGTCTGCTTTTTGTCTGGTATTATACCATTTTCTGTGCTAGAGACAGAATTATAGTTTTAGATAGTAGAATGGACCTTCATAGTTAATATTTTTTCAGCTAGGTAAGGTAGTTTTCAATTTTACAGATGAGTCAGTGAAAACATAGAGTTTGTCACTTTTGTAAGTTCACATATATAGTAAGAAGCAAAAGGAAAATTTAAATCTTAGAATCCAGATCTCCTGCTTCTTAATAATGTTCTTTCTACTACGTTATGCTGTATTGGAAGCAAGACATTGTGTCTAACTTTGAGGAGATTTCAGGCTCATTGAGAGAGACTGAAATAGGGGTTGGAACTTTGATTTCAGTGCTATAGAGAACCCTGAATGAGGAAATTCTTTCTACCAATATAGAACAAGAGAATATTACAAATGATCATTTGCCAAAATGTGTTGGTTGCAGACAGTGATTTTTATGGATGTGCAATATATTCAGAGAAATCACTGGGAATTAATAGAGTTAGAAAAAGCATAGTAGAGGGAAGTGAGATTCCCTAAGACAGGTCTCTAATGGATCAAGTTCAGACCTTTGACACAGGCCCTCCAAAAAGTGGTCTTAATACACTTGATCTCAGCAAAAGTCTTGAGACTGCATGACTCTACTTTTCACTTGTGCTCACTTTCTCCAAATCCTCCCATGAATGCTTGTGTTATAATCTTTCCCCTTATGTAGAACAAATGAAATGGGATGCCCAATAAGTCAGATCAATTAGTGGGCAAATTTGGGGCTTGGATCCAGGCAAAGTTTTTCCCTTCATTTCTTCTACCTAAATTTTGTCCCATAGAGCTCTTGGTGTTGGAATAGTAATAGGTGACCTCTCAGGCTGTCTTCTAGCTTCTATGATTGCATTCTCTCATTGTAAGAGATGTCAATGAAGCACCAACCACTTTGCAGTGTTAACTTGTTAAAAATGGCCTTATTTGTTGCAAAATCAACAGAGTAATTTTTGTCACCCTTTGATAATATTATCTCTATACTTTATACTAATGAAAAAGCAACTAAGACCCTGCATTAATTTATGATTATATATCCCTAAAATCAGGTATCTGATTCGACTGTTTAAAAAGCATTATTTGTTTTAGAAAATTTCATAATTCAATTTTTGAAAGTGAATAAGTTGTCCCTTTCTCTACCATCTAGAGAAGTATATTAGGTTATATCTGATAATATAAAGTGCTATTCCAAAATCACTAGTTCCCCCATGTAAAGACTAGGACTCTGTAGATTTAGTAGCACCTTTCATTTGAAGTATTGTGCTTTGATTATTTCAAAGAAATATCTCGCCTTAAACTAAAAACAGGCAAAATCTTTTTATGTAGAACTGAGACATATGGCCTTTCCTGTGACTGTGGTGAGACAAACTTGTAAATAAGGCAAGCTATATTCAATTTTCCCTTCTGTTACTACAGTATTGCTCCAAGTATGATCTTTCTACTTTAGGTGGGGAGTCTTTGAGAATTTCAGTCGTTGTGGATGCTAATTTGTATAGTCTTCCCTGAATCCACTGACCACATCCTTACCATGTTGACTGTCATTTTTTCCTAGCCATTTCATTTCTACTAGGATTCCTACCCTCCTCCCACTAGACACTTCTGTGTTCTCTCTCGTCTTAATATTCTTTAGATTAGCATTCTTAGATGAATATGGCATCATTTTCAAGATGAGGGAAAAAAGCTAAGATTCTTATTTTACTACCCTTCTCAGTGTCATAACAGTCTTTCAAAATTTGCAGGGAGAGAGAGAATACTGAATATCTGAGTATCTATATGTGACAAAATTCTCCTATCTTGAAGTGCTGGTAGATCTCTGTTACCTCCAGGATCAAATATAAGATCCTGTTTTTTGACTTAATAGCCCTTTTTGACCTGAACCTGTCCTATCTTTCCACTTTATAACACCTTCCATTACTCTGTGATCTAGTGACACTGGCCACCTTTCTCTTCCTTGCACACAGCATTCCATCTCTCTACTTCATGCATTTTCCTTAGTTGTCCCCCATGTCTGGAACAACACCCCTCCCCACCCCATGTCCAATTCCCAACTTTCTTGGCTTCCTTTGAGTCTCAGTTAATGTCCCACCTTCTTTAAGAAAGTTTTCCCTCTCTCCCTTAATCTTGGTGTCTACTCTCTTGAGATTACCTCTAATTTATCCTGTATCTCTCTTGTTTGTACATAGTTGTTTGCATATTTTCTCCCCTATTAGATTGTGGAGTTGCCTGAGAACAAAGACTGGTTTCTGCCTTTCTTTGCATCCCCAGTGTGTGGCACCAGCTCTGTGTAGTTACTTAATATATACTTGTTGATGACTAGATTTCACAATTGCTGTAATAATGGAAGTAGTTTGGTTAAAGTGAACTCAATGGTGTTTCAGGTTCTGTAGTTAAGCTGAAATCTATTACTTGATGAATCTGTTTGTTTCTAGAAATGAGAGGGTGGTCCTTTGATTTTTAGAATAACTACTATAATTTTAGCAGTGTTGCCATGAACCTGGTATATTCCTACCTACCCACTCCCAATTCTTTTCCTCCCACCAAGTCCCAGAACATTTTTTGATAATTCTCCTTCAGGTTTTCTCATTGCTACCACCCTCACCCTTTATGGAATATTACATTAGCCATCTTTCTAGTTTTTCTACTTTTAAGGCACTCTGTATAGCATCATCATAATAGCATTGATTTAGAGGTTGAAGTGACCTTGGAGAGATCATCAGCTGTGTGTCCCTTAGCTATCAGCATGACCAAAACAAGACTTATTATCTTTGCCCTCAAACCCCATCCTCTTCCTAGTTGCCCAGTTTCTCTTTATGGCCACCACTGATCTCTCAGTAAGTCTTAATCATTGAATAGGTTTTGCTTCAGTCAAACTGAGACCCCTTAAGGACCTTAGCTTGAAAAGTCCAAGGGATCCCCACTGCATCCTAGGCCATTTCTAGTTGCCCTGATCTACATCTGGCCACTGGACCCAGATGACCCTGCAGGTGAAAATGAGGCTGGTGACTTTCTGTAGCCCCCACTTACTTAAATCCAATTCACTTGCCTATCATGATGTCATGGTCCTCTTCGAGAAAGGACAAACAGCAACATGACTGTAACTAGAAACCTAAGAGTCATCTTGAACTTTTCCCTTCTACTCACGCCACATGTCCCGCCTCTTGTCTAAATCTTATTAATTCTACCTTGCCAGTATCTTTTCCATCTGTCTCCTTTCACACAGCTGCTATCCTAGTTCAAGGCCTTATCACATCGTGTTTCAGTTATTGCAGTGTATCTTAATTGGCCTTCCTGCTCCAGTTTCCACTTTCTGGTTCATCCTCAGCTCAGTCACCAAATTTATGTTCTTAAAGGACAAGTTTGGCCAGTGTCTTGTACATGTTGTTTTAGTTGTGTTCACCTCTTCATGGCCACGTTGGTGTTTTCTTGGCAAAGATACTGGAATGTTTTGCCATTTCCCACTCACTTTACAGATGAGAAAACTGAGATAAACAATGTTAAGTGACTTGTTCAGGGTCATACAACTGATAAATATCTGAGGCTGGATTTGACCTTAGATCTTCCTGAATCTAGGCTGGGCACTTCATCCATTGTACCACGTAGCTGTCCATCTTGTACAGAATAGTCACTTAATGCTTGTTAGTTACGTGATTATCTCTCACGTGCTCAAGGAACTCCAATGATTTCCTTTTGCTTTTAGGAAGAAATGAAGACTTTCCTCATTTCCCTCTCCTAAAAGGTATATCTTCCTTCAAAATCGTGGCACAGATCTGATGCCTGATAAATGATTATTGAGTTGAACTGAATTCATCCAACCACTTTGCAGGACATTCTGTGCTGTACTCTTATTATCTGATTAATCTTCCTAAAATACTGTATTTATCACATCATTTCCAATTTCTTTTATTTTTTAGTATTTATTTAGTTAGTTTTAGGTTTCAACATTCACTTTCAAAAAGTTTTGAGTTTTAAATTTTCTCCACCTCCTTCTTCTTTCCCCTCACCCAAATGGCATGCATTCTGATATAATCTATAGATGTACAATCATATTAAACATATTTCCACATTAATCATGTTGTAAAGAAGAATTAGAACCAAAGAGAAAAAACATGAGAAAGAAAAAAAAAAGAGAGAAAATACTATGTTTTAATCTGCATTCAGATTCCATAGTTTTTTTCTCTGAGTGTGAATAGTATTCTACATCATGAGTTTTTTGGAATTGTCTTAATTCATTGCACTGTTGAGAAGAGCTAAGTACATGAATGAGGGTCATCACACAGTATTGCTGTTACTGTGTATAGTGTTTTCTGGTTCTGCTCACCTCACTAAGCATCAATTTGTGCAAGTCTTTCCAGATTTTTCTGAAATCAAACTGCTCATCATTTTTTATGGAACAATAATATTCCATTACATTCATATATCATAACTTGTTCAGCCATTCCCCAATTGTTGGGCATCCCCTCAATTTCCAATTCCTTGCCACCTCAAAAAAGAGAGACTATAAATATTTTTGTACACATGGATCCTTTTTCCCTTTTTTATGATCTCTTTAGGATGTAGACCTTGTATAGGTATTGCTGAATCAAAGGATATGCACAGTTTTATAGCCCTTTGGGCATAGTTCCAAATTGCTTTCCAGAACAGTTGGATCAGTTCATCACTCGACCAACAATGCATTAGTGGAACTCAGGTTTTCTGACCCTCAATCCTAGCATGTCTTGGGCTGAGGAGAATGTATAAGAAATATGACATGTGTGAACAATTTTAGAGGCTTATAATGTAGTGGGGGAAATAAGCCATAGGTGTGAAGTACTCATGAAAGACATTGTATAACTGCCAAAATGATTGGCAATAAAATGAGACGTTGTCTAGTGCTTTAAGCTTTGTATTTCCCTTCCTAACTGTGCTTCTGACTTTCTTGACCTCAACACCATACCTGACCTTCAGTCTCACCTTGGAACTTCCCTCAGTGCTTGAGACCCTCTCACTCTCGAACATCCATCCTTACCTCCACTCTTCTCATCCTGGAACATCCCTCAACTATAATGACTCCCTTGTCCCAGAAGCTGGAGTCTTTGGGTTTAACAAACAGTAGATTACTATAATCATTTACTACTGTGACTTATGTCCCTAACCTATTCCACTGATCCACCACTCTATTTCTTAACCAGTACCAAGTAGTTTTTGATGATTGCTGCTTTATAATACAATTTTAGGTCTGGAATGGCTAGGAGAACCTTCCTTTGCATTTCTTTTCATCAATTCCCTTGATTTTCTGGATTTTTTGTTCTTCCAGACAAACTTTGCTATTATTTTTTTGGTAGTTTGATTGATATGACACCGAATAAGTAAATTAATTGATAAAATTGTCATTTTTATTAGCTCAGCCTGCCCATTTGCAACTAATATTTTTTTCTCATTATTTAGATTTGACTTTATTTGTTTGAAAAGTGTTTTGTAATTGTATTCATATAGTTCCTGGGTTTGTTTTAGCAAAAGACTCCCAAATATTTTATATTGTCTACATTTGCTTTAAATGGAATTTCTCTTATTTCTTGCTGTTGGGCTTTCTGATGATTTATGTGGATTTATTTTATATTCTGCAACTTTGTTGTTTCCCATTTCTAAAACCTTACATGGCTCTCAGTTGCTTGTAAGGTAAAGTCCAAATCCCTTAGGATACAATTCCTTAGTCTACATAGATCTTGTTTATCCTAATCTACACGTGCCACCTCACCTACTAACTAGTATAAGTCATGTCTTCCATCAAAATGGGGCTACTCACTGCATCCTGAAGGGGTCTTGTGTTCATATCTCTTGTTACACTGCCTTGCTTTCAGAAGGGAGTTAACACATCAACTTCCCTACTTTTCTGCCTTGCTGCCAGAACACTCTCTTACTTAAAAATTTTTAAGTATTTTATTTAACTACTAGTCACTGTAGGAAAATAAATATGTTAAAAACAAGCAAAGGGACAAAAAAATCTGGAAAGCTAACTGCTCATCCTGGTCTTCCATAGCAGTATACATGGAACTAGGTCTTATTTGTTTTTAAGTTTACTTTTACTAACTGCTTTATTCCTGATCTTGTCCCCAAAGTTAGCCAGTCTAGTCCCAAGTTAGTGCTGAAACAAGTACTAGAGTTTTTAGAACAGGTTGGCTTAGTTTGTCTTGTTAGAATCAGCAAACCATTTTAAGATATACTTAAGATTGTAGCAAATACACAAAAAGAGGATGTATGTGAAGGAGACTATCTTGATTTTAAAAAAAATGAATATATAAGTAATTTACACAGATACCTCTTTTTAAAAGTTGCCTGTTTATTTGACTGTTAATTTACCAAAGTATTGGATTCTTTTTTGTTTTATAATTGTTATCTGATTTAGGGTGTGAACTCTCAATGCCTTAAGTTGTTTCTTGATGATACTAGCAAGTAGGTCTGGGAATAAATTCTAAAGTTATTTTAAAAAAATTAGAGAAGATTCTGGGAAGTTGATGAGATAGGTTAGAAAATGCCAAACTCTCAAGATTTTTCCCCCACAAAAGAGGTAAAATAGTAATAGTAAAAGAGCCTAGAGCAGCAAAAATAAATAAGGGGCATAACAGGGGTCCTCCTGGGACAGTAGGACAAGACCTGAAGAATAATCTCAGGATGAAATTTGGTCCCTGTGAAAAATATACACCTCCAAGCTAGGTCCTAGATCCATTTAAACAACAACCAGCAAGTCCTGGGGTTAGCGGGATTGAGAGGCTGCCTTGACCCCAGCCACAGGAACTTTTACCTGTGGGATACTGAGGGGATTTGTGCCTCTGAGCCCAGGAAGATTGAGGGAACCTCTGCTAACAAGGAAGACCAGACTCAACTATTGCTGCAGAGATGCAGTGTGAGGAGAGAAGGAACCAGCACACAGGCCAGATAAGTACAGAAGCAGTGGGATAGGAAGAAGAACTGAAGATCTGAGGTCAGAGGCACCATTCCCCACACCTCAGGAGTTAGATGTGATTACAGAAATTAATCTACTACTAAAAAAAAAAATTGCACAGGCGAAGGAGAAAGAATTCAACCATGGAGAGTTGCTGTGGAAAGAGAAGACCAAAGTGTTCATCTTCAGAGGAGGATATTGAAGCAAAGAAACCGTCTTCTACTCCAAAGAGTAATGTCAAATGGTCACCTGGCCAAAAAGAATTTACAGAAGGAACTTAAAAAGAGTTTTAAAATCAAATGAGAGAGATGGAGGAAAAACTTTAAAAAACAAAGAGAATAATCCAAGAAAAACAAGATTTTGAAAAGAAAGTCAACCAAATAGAAAAGGAGATCCAAAATCTTAAGGAAGAAAATGACTCCTTGAAAATTAAAATTGGAAAAGGAGAAACCAGTGAAATTATAGGAGATCAAGAAATAATAAAACAAAATGTAAAGAATGAAAAAATTGAGAAAATGAAACATAAGAAAAACAACTGATCTCGAGAACAGATCAGAAAGAGAAAACATAAGAATAATTGGACTACCTGAAAGCTATGATTTAAAAAAAAGAATCTTGATACACTAATACAGGAAATAATTAAAGAAAATTGCCCTGAAGTATTAGAACAAGAAGGCAAACTATAAAAACTCCACCAATCACTTCCTGAAAGAGATTCTATGAGGAAAACCCATAGGAATAATACAGTCAAATTCTGAAACCCCCCAGCTCAAGAATAAAGTATTACAAGCAACAAGAAAAAAAACAATTTAAATAGTAGTGCAACAATTAGAATCAAACAAGACCTCACACTGGTGGCACTATATATTGAAGAGAAAGAGAACTGGGGCTCCGGCAGCAAATATCCCTACCCAGCAAGCTAAGCGTAATCCTGAATGAAAAAAAAATGACATTTAATGAACTGTCAAACTTTCAGGACTTTGTTTAAAAAAAAAATGAACATAATAGAAGATTTGACCTAAAAGATCCAAGAGAAATATAAGTTACGTACTGAAGACCAATTACAAAGGATTCAATAAGGACAGACTGTTCAGCTTTTATGTATGTAAAATGTATGTCTAGGCCTGTTATTAGTAAATTGGGTAGTTTGAAAGAAAGAAAGAAAGCTTTGGGTAGACCTGAGTATAACATAATTCTAAAAAGCAAACTGTTTAGGAATAGGTAAAAAGAGTGATCATCTCATACAAATGAGGTGCAAGAGGAAGAACAACAAAGAGGAGTGAGATCGCGGGGGTAGGGGAGGGAGCAAAAGGGCTCTTAGTTCTGGGAACCTACTTTAATTGGGAATGGGTTCTCTTATTTTATATTTAAGTTTATAATATATTTCCTTTTCTTTTCTCTATTGTGTATTTAAGTTTTGGTATTTGTCTACTAATCTACTAAATAGTATTTAATGCCTATTCTATACTTAGTACTGGGAATACCAAGCCAAAAATCAAACATTCCCTTACTTCAGCATTCTCCTATATAAGTTTACTTCCATAGGGGGCCTCTGTTTCCTCATCTGTATGATAGTGTAAGTTCAACACTGTATTCCTATACAAGAAAGTACTCTGCTTCTAATATGTGTAATTATCTTATTTCTCAAGAGACTTGATCTTTTTAATTTTTTTAACTATAGTTTCTTTGACCTATCTTAATTTTTCAAATATTATGCATATTATTTTTTAATTCAAGGGACTTTGAGGTCTTTTTGGATTTTTATTTTTTTAATTAAGTTTGTTTGTTTTCAGTTTTTTACTAATCACTTCGATATATCTTAGATTTTTTGCCCCTTCCTCCCCGAAATGGCATGCAATCTTATATAAGTTCTACACATATGTTCTTATTAAATACATTTTCACCTTAGTCGTGTTGCATAGAAGAATTAAAATGAATGGGACAGACCATAAAACAAAACGCAACACAAGAAAAAATGGCTTGCTTCATTCTGCAATCGAATTCCATAGTTCTTTCTCTGGATGTGGAAAGCATTTTGTATCGAGTCTGTTGGGAATTTTTTAGGTCCTTGCATTGCCGTGAAGGACTAAATCTACCAGAAAAATTCCTCATACGCTGTGGTTATTGCTGTGTACAGAGTTCTCCAGGTTCTGCTCCTTTCGTTCAGCATCAGTTCATAGAAGTCTTTCCAGGCCTCTCTGAAGTCTTCTTGTTCATTTTTTATAGCACAATAGTATTCTATTACATTCATATACTACAACTTGTTCAGCCTCCCCAGTTGATTAACATTCATTTGATTTCCAGTTTTTGGCCACCACAAAGAGAGCTGCTGTATTTTTGTACATGTGGGACCCTTTCCCATTTTTAATGATCTCTTTGGGATACAGTCATAGAAGCAATATTACTGGGTCACAGGGTATGCACATTTTTGTAGCCCTTTGGGCATAGTTCTAAATTGCTCTCCAGAATTGTTGGATCAGCTTATAGCTCCACCAATAATGAATTAGTGTTCCCACTCTCCCACATCTTCTCCAACATTTGTCATCTTCCTGTTTTATCATGTTAGCCAACCTGATAGGTGTGGTGTGATACCTCAGAGTTATTTTGACTTGCATCTCTCTAATCAATAGTGATTTAGAGCATTTTTTCATGACTCTAGATAGCTTTAATTTCTTCCTCTGAAAACTCCCTGTTCATATCCTTTGACCATTTATCAATTGGGAATTCTTTTTTAAAAGAAAGGTTTTTTTTTTCTTCAGATTCACAAGGATACCTGTGACTCTAGTCTATTCTAAAATCCTTATAAAGATGCATAAGGAATTGTCTTGAAATGACACATGTCCAATATATTATTACCTTATGTGTTAAAACATTTCATCTTTATATCCCTTTTCCATGGTAGATATTGTTAAGCTGTTTCTTTAGAGGTTTTGGTAAAAACATTTTCATAGCTATAGAAAAGAGAAAAGTACATGAGCATAAGGTTAATACTTGGACTAGTATTAGGGATTAATGGAATACAGAATATCATTTAAAAGAAACTCATAGTTTAATGTACAGTCTTGATTTAGTATGAAATATCTTCTAGAAAAAAAGATTTTTTTTAAAAAAATCATACGTGAAGTGAATACATTAGCATCTAGTAGAACTGTTCATACAAAATTTTTGAAAGTAGCTAATAATATCTATTTACTTGATGTTTAGAATATGCTTGAATTGCTGGAAGAAATGCCAAATGGTGTTCCACCTGAAAAAGTAAAAAGCTATATCTACCAGCTAATCAAGGCAATTCACTGGTGCCATAAGAACGATATTGTTCATCGAGGTGAGTGTGTAATTTTCTAAATTTAACGTATCTCTAGAAATAGCTGAAGAGAAAAAATTCCAAAAAGATGTTAACAACATAATGTGTGAATTTCTCTTGTCTTAAAAATATGCAGCTGTGGTGCACAGACATTTTCATTCCAACTAAATAATGTGAGAAATTTGTTTTTCCAATTAGCTACTCTATTACTAGATGTTTGTGATGCAGAAAATGATTAGAGGTGATGACATACATGCTTTGTTGCCTGAATTATTAGATCCTTTAACAGCTGTGACAACTTTTGGTGGGGAGGATCCTATGTATAAAGATTTTAAAGCTAGTTCGGGATAAAGGAACAAAGAGGAGATGCTCAGGAGCCCTTGGGAATAGCCTAAGGGCCATAATTGTACTCTGTAGGTGCTTTTTGTTAATCAGTTCTCAGCACTTGTTTAGATCTGACAATACTGGTAATGACAGTAGCTGAAGACACACATTTTGTGTGTGACCATTGTGGGCATTTATTTTATTTGACTACACGTATTTAGTCCAAGATCTTTTTTTTTCCCCCAAACAGGGAAAGAGAAAGCAGAAAAAATGCTTGGCAAATTGAAAAAAATTGAATTTTATCTCTGCATTGGTTCTTACTCTTTGTGCTGAATGTTTTTATGTATTAATACATAGCAGAGAATAAGAGAAAAGCAAACACAAAAAGTGGCTGGCATTTATATCATGCCAAGGTTTGCAAAGCATTTATTATGTCATTTAAGGCATGCAGTGAGCCTGTGGGGTAGATATTATATGTATTTATATATCCATTTTTTTCAGATGAGGAAACGGGCTCAGAAAGGTTATTACATCCTTTCTACCACCATTCCTCTCCCTGGATCGACATCTTTTAACTTGATATCGCTTCCTCCCTTCCTTTCCTACTCTCAACCTTGCGCTGTTTTCAGAACCTGACATCAGATAATTACGCTGAGGTCATAAAAGATTGTCCGGTTTGCTCATAGGCCATTAGTGTCAAAGAAAAGAGTAGTGAACTTTCAGACATAGTATTTTTCTTGTCCTTTACTACTGTAAGGGATGCTTACTGACAGTGAAAGGAAATTACTTGTTCTGACCTGCCTTCTTTCAGTCCCCTTCATCTCCTCTCACTCTCCAGTGGTAGATATAGCTAGACATTGATTGAAGCAACAGTGAATCAGGATTGCATAATTATCGGAGGATACAAATATTCTTTTAATTTCTTCTCATTCTAAAAAATCTCTAAACTGCGTTTTGTTTGAACTCTTCCAGTATAATAAGATATTATTATGATCAAGTTCAGTCAAGTCAATAAGCATTTATTGTGGGCCTCCTAAAACAATATATTTAAAGTGTTCTGCAAGCCTTAAAGTGCTATATAAATGTTAGCTATTAATATTTATTGTTAGTTAAAAAGTTAAAAAGGAAATAATTAAAAAGTATAGAGAATGTGAAAAATATTAGCCTTGGTTATTGTGAAATAAGAAGATATAATATATCGTGCACTTAAAGGTGTTTTTCTGTCTTCTTCATCACATTTGTTCTCTTCTATGAAAAATTGTCAAGATCAGCTGAGCTTTTAGTGACTTGTAATGATTAATTGCTAATAACATCTTGTCCTTTTGCATTGGTCTTGAGAACCTTGATAAAACGCCTGATTTAATCTCATTATACAGAGTGTAGAAGATAATGGAAACTGTTAGGTCAGTTACATGGCAGATGTGGATGGAAACCAACATTCACAACCCTTAGAACATTGTGCCTCATGCACATTTTCATACCTTTATCATGTGCTCTCGCTAATGTGTTCTCTAATATTTTACTGAACACTTGGTTTGATTAAACCTGTGAAACACTGTGGTTTGATTAAAAAATTTAAAAGCTTTGTGCATCTCAAGGGGGTATATTTAAACAATTTTTAATGGCCTCTTCCTCTATCCTCCTAGATTGTATTCTCTAGAATTTAGGATAAAAATCAGAGATGCTTTCTTCATTGTAGTTTATAATCAAGAATCATGGCAACTTGCTAAGTGATTTGTATATGTTACAGATTTGAGAACTATAACAATCTTGTTAGTTTCTATTTAATGAAAGCCTTCCACATTGTTTATACTGTATTGATTTTCTTATTCTTTGTCTTCCATCTTTAGAAATATGTAGTCATTTAGAAACATGTATACTAAGTCATTTTATAAAATTTATTTTTCTCTAAGCATTTGATGTTATCTGTTATATTTTTACTATGCTTTAGGGTTAATGTAACACCCTCAAGGTTAAAAGGGAAGAGGAACAGGGCAGTAACCAACAAAAGTGTTCTGAACTTGTAGTTTCCATGTTTTTTGAACAATAATTAATTGAAACATTGGCATATTTTGCATGAAACTTGTTTTCTTGATTTTTAACTTATTAAAATTATTTGGCTTCTTTTTAATTCAGCAATTAAAATGAATAAACATTTATCCGATGAAAATTGAAAGTAGTTTACCTTCTTAAAACAATTTGATATTCCAGATATAAAACCAGAAAATCTTTTAATCAGCCATAGTGACATCCTGAAGCTGTGTGATTTTGGTAAGTTGAAAAGAAGTTGAGTCACGTTCTTTATTGGAATGGTAAGGTAAATTGTTTTTCAAGATACATTAAACTGTCATTTATCAGTTGGACCTATTTAAGTTGAGAAACTTACTGTCATGTGTTCTGTTAAGAAATGTATTATAATAGGAGTATTCCTGCCTTTGTATTATGCAAAATAATTCTCATTGTTTTGTAGATTTATAGTGTTCAGTATTTTTTACAATTATTTCTCAGAAGTCACATAAATGAATACATATGTAAACCCAGTACCTCATAATGCTAATAATATATTTTCCCTAGGAACATAATGACAGATTTTTGAAAGGTGGTAATAATTGTGATGGAACTAATTTTTGTAAAAGAAGCCATTCTTATGCATATTCTTATCCGTATACAGATCTTTGTATATGCATGTAGGCCTAAGAGATTTTTTTTAAAAATCGGTTTTCATTTATTGCCTTACTACCTCTTCTAATTATTAGTTATATTACAAATAGAATACTAAAAATAATCCCTATGTGATTGGATAGTGCCATACTCAGGGTTTTGTGTTTAATTTTTACAACCGTGCAAGGGAGTAGAATATTATTTATGAAATCAGGTTCTCAGGTGGGGGCAGGGCCACCTCCCAGGCTCAGTTCCCTCAGGGGGTTTATGCAGAGACCTTTTGTAATGGAGCTGCTGCCGAGCTCCTGCCTGCTCCAGGAGTCTCTGGCTGCCTGCTGCCTCTGCCACGGCTGCCTGCTGCCTCTGCCGCTGCCTCCCAAGGGGGCCTGAGTCCCGGAGACACCCGTCTCTCTCACTGACCTATGAGTCTGTGGGTGGAGGGACCTTTGCGGCCGCTGGAGATGCCGTCCCTGAAGCCTGCTCAGATCTGCTGTCTCCTCTCAGTGCCACGCGGCCAGGGCAGGGCAGGGCTCCGCTCCTGTCCAGTGTGCGATGGACCTTTGGGATCAGTTTTTCAGGGCTTTCTGGAATGGAAATCTCCTTCACTGTGTTGCTGCGTGGCTTCCACTGTTCCAGAATTTGTTGGGAGTTCTTTGTAGAGGAAATCCATGGGCTGTGGGTTCGGAGCTAGCAAATGTGAGTCTTTCTACTCCACCATCTTGGCTTCGCCTCTAGAATATTATTTATTGAATAATCCTGCTGAGTAGAACATATTACTAGGTACTTTATAAATTCATGTTAAAATTATTTAGTGAAGTATATCCAAAACTATAAATTGGAGTCCCAGAGAAAACTTCTTTTATAAGGTAGGAAGTTTGACAAGCCCATGTACTGAACAAGATAAACTTTATTTTAAAGCTTCATGATATTTTCATTTATATAAAGTAATCAAAAATGAAAGTTGTTCCCAATGCCTAAATAAATGCAAAATTCCTTTAATAATTGTTTGAATAGAGAAGTGCTTAAGCAATGCATCTAATACTTTTGAAATGACAGTATTAAAAGGGTTTTCAGTCTGGTCTATAGGATCACTGCTTTCACTTGATGGGAACTAGAAGGGGAAAAAATGTCATTTTAATTTAATAATATTTTACAAGACATTAAGTATACGGAAATTTTTTTCAGCAAAAAATTGTCCTGTTGCTAAGTTAGTAAGTACATTTAGAAAGAATAGTTTCATGTTTAATGTCTTTCAAATTAGTCAACTTTTTGGAGAACCTGTTGTATTTTGCATTGTACTCATAATAGTAATAATGAAAACTCATATTTGTTTAGCGCCTTAGAAGTGACAAAGACTCCACTCACAACCATTCTGTGAACATAGGTAGTGTAGGGTATTCTCACCATTTTACAAGCAACTGAACAGGTACAGAGAAATGAAGGGACAGAGATATAGAGAGTAATTGTCTGAGCTGGATCTCCAACAAAGATCTTGTAACTCCAAGTTCTGTGTTCCTTGTGCTATACAGTACTTTTAGACAAGGTTATATGGTGGATGTGAAAGAAATAAAAGACTGAATGTAAGAGACAAAGGATTTTCTCTTGAATTTTCCCTGCATATACTTAGAATTTTAATTTTTAGAATCTTTATATTCCTAGCTGCCTTCTGACCCACAGGTGGGATTGTTGCCAACTGAACCTTTTTGAGGCTTTTTATATATATATATACATACATATATATATATATATATATATATACATACATATATATATATATATAATTATATATTATATAATATTATATATATTATTTATTGTGTATAGATGTTTGTGTGAGTTCATAATTTCTTTGAGGTCCAAGATGAGTGAAATTTCTGAAGAGAATTCTAAATGGAAAACATGCTTATAGATTCTCTAATAATAGGAAACAGTGTTCTATTCTAGCAATACTTTTTTAAATAAAAGACCATTTTAAAAGTAAAGCATTTCTTAAGTCACTTGCAGAAATATATGTTATGCCACACTGTCTGCCTGTAATAAACACTTTATTGAACTACAGTTAGCTTATCTTCCTACAGGGCCCAATCTTCCTTTTTATATTGTCAATCAAAAGGTTCTATTCAGAGACAGAAATAAATCTTAAGTCCTTCTGTCTTCCTACCATTGATAAATCTTTGCTTTATTAATATTGATATGCTAGTTAGGATATTCTTCCTGATGGATTTAGACACACTGATAGATTTTGACTTAGTTTCTATTGATTTTCGTTTATCATAGTACATTGGTAGTACAATAGCAACTATCAAAAATATATCAGCATTTCCTTTTTATTTTTCATCACAATCTTTATTTGGAAATATATGTTTGACTTGCTCAAGCTCCTCTTACGTTTCAAATCCTTTCTTGTTATTTGAAACTCTGGCTGTTGGGTAACTCAGCTTAGAATGATCACCTGAATTTATTTCAGCACTAAGGGCTTTTGCTGCTTCATAAACCTTTAAACATCATTATTTGGTCTGTAGTATAGATAAGATCCTGTTTTCCTACTGCTATACTCACATAATATTAAAATGGTCCTTTTATTTATTGGCATAAAGCAGATGGTACTCTGGTGATAACTATTTGCAAACAATAGGAAATTGAGTTGGGAAAGGACAGTGAGTATGTAAATGTTTTTTGTGTTTTAAAACTATAGACTCATAGGGGAAGCTTTGTCTTCTTATGACTGCATTTGAATGCAGTTAAGGTTGTCTTAATAAAATTTAACGTCTCAAAATATGATGTTGATATTTTATGTGTCTATCAAATATAAATTTTTGGTAAAGAATGCTTTAGCAGGTAAATACCACAGAGTAGCTATGATAAGAATTACTTGCAGAATATCAGTGATCAGGAAGAGGCTGGGTCTCAAGTTTTAGGATCATTTTATATTCTACTTTAGACTCACAAATTTTTAATTTTTTAACCTGGAGCTCAGATTAAGAGCTCCTGCTTTAGAACCTGGCTGATTATGTAATTGCTGTACCCTAGTTCTTAACCTCTCAATACTAGAACTGGTGACCTTAAAGTTACATTATCCTCTTCACCACCAGTCAGTTGACCCCTATACCATGTGTACTACCTATAAAATGACCAGGTCACCTAAGCTTAGTGTTAATAAACTTCAGTGGTATAGTGCACCACCTAGTAGAGCATTCCAAGGGAAACAAAGCTGATAAGTGAGTAAGTAATAATCAAAACTTTGTAACTTTCTTAGGTAATAAGATCTGAAGGCTCCATAAAATAATACCCAGTAGCCTTGAAAATAATATATTAAATTTGTTACATACTTAAAGTGAAAAAATAAACTATTACTCTTTTTTGATTCTGTTTTATATATAGGAATGCTTATCTTGTTTAGTGTTTAAGTTGAAAATTTCTTTTAAACTCTTTAGAAAAAGTAATTCACTACTTCACTTTGCCTTCCCTTTGAGCTGTCTGATGGCCTATCATTTTTTAACCCCTGCCAACCCAAATGTCAATAATTAAACATCTATAGCAATCAGTAAGAATCTATGCTAGGTACTATAGGGGATATAGAAATCTATAACATTTGGTATATTTTGATGCCAAAAAACTTTTAAGTGAACTGCGGAGACAAGAATAAGGGATACACAAGATAATACAAAAAATATAATAGTATATAATTAAGCACTAAATTATGTAGCAAAGATTACAACTGCTCTAGAAACTCTGTGTTTAAGGAGATCAGTGATTGCCAACGTATTCTCATTATAAAATACCACAAAATAATACTGAGCATTTTGAAAGATAATGTAAAATTTTATTTATTGTTCAGTGTACGGACAACCAAAGTACAGTGACTTCCTTTCAGTGATCTCTACATTTTATCCCGACTCTCATGCTTTAAA
Source organism: Potorous gilbertii (assembly GCA_028658325.1). Classification (NCBI taxonomy): domain Eukaryota; kingdom Metazoa; phylum Chordata; class Mammalia; order Diprotodontia; family Potoroidae; genus Potorous; species Potorous gilbertii. Next base: position 309,593,620 of record CM053771.1, on the reverse strand, counting down.
AAAAAGCTTTTAAGTAACAATAACAACTTTTATATAGCACTTTAAGATTTACTAGTTACTTTGCACAAATGGTCTAATTTTGACTCTCAGAAAAAGCCCATCAGGTTATTGAATTTATATCTCCATTTTACAAATGATGAAATGGAGGCAAAGAGAAAGAAACTACTTGCTAAAGGTTACACAGCTGCTAAATCTCAAAGACTGAATTTGAACCCAGGTCTTGTTTTTTTCCCGTTTTTTTTTTTTTTAATTTCTATTTTATTTTCAGTTTCAAATTCTCCCCTCCTCCTGCCCATTGAGAAGCAAGAAATAGAATACTCGCTCACTATATGTATGAAGTAGTGCAAAAAGGATCTCCATGTTAGCCTCTTTTGGAGGATGGGAGAAAAAAATATACTTTTGTTTGGACACTAAGTCCGTTAGTCCTTTGTATGGATAGTATATTTCATCATGAGTCTTTTGAAATTGTGGTGGATCATTGTATTGATCAGAGTAGTTAAGTCTTTCACAGTTAATTATCTTTTTTACTGTTATTGTGTAAATTGTTCTTCTGGTTCAGGTCACCTTATTTTGAAACAGTTTTTTCTGAAACCATCCCCTTCATCAGTATAGTAGTTTTCTTTCACATTCATATATCATAACTTGACCAATTGATGGGCATCCCCTCAATTTCCAGTTCTTTGCCACCACAAAAAGAGCTGCTATAAATATATATTATGTGATTCCTTTCCCTTTTTCTTTGATCTTTTTGAGGTGTATAGACCTAGTGGTGCTAGTGTTGTGTTAAAGGGTATGTACAGTTTTATAGCTTTTTGCACATAGTTCCAAATTTTCCAGAATTCTTGGCTTAGTTCATAGGTTCATCAATAGTGCATTAATATATATATTTTCCCATGTCACTTCTGGCATTTTTCTTTTTCCTTCCTTTTCATCTTAGCCAGTCTCATGAGTGTGAAATGGTACCTCAGAGATGTTTTAATTTGCATTTCTCTAATAGTGATATAGAAAATTTTAAAATTATGACTTCATAGCTTTGATCTTTTTACTTGAAAACTGCTTGTTCATATCCCTTAACCAATTTGTCAGTCGGGGTATGGCTCAGTTTCCTATGTTTTTGAGAAATGAGACCTTTGGAAACCGACTGCATACTACATGGGATGATTTCCACAGGCCCATCCCAGTGTATAGGTATTCTAATATAATATGTAAGTAAAAGTCAGTATAAATACAAGATAGCTAAATATAAGATAGTTCATAGAAAGAACATAGCAATCGAGGGGAATCAAGAAAGACTCTGTGTATTACATTGTACTTGAAGTGAAGGCATCTAGGAGTTAGAGGTGAGGAGGTAGTTCCTTCTAGGAATGGAGGACAGCCCTGCAAATCTACAGAGATAGAAGATAAAGTGCATTGGATGATGAAGAGAGAGAAAGCTAATTTTTTGACTGCATCTTAGAGTATATAATAAAGTTAAAAAGGTAAGTTTGAGCTGGTTTGTGAAGAAGTGCTGAGCATTTCCTATTTTGTCTATTATGATCTTTAGCCCTTTTTTCTCTCCGTAGTTGAATCAATCACACACACAAAAAAAGAATGGACAATTTCAGTTACAAAAACTTTTGTGTAGATTTTGCATTAGTACAATTGGGAAAGACCACTATTGGTTAGGTCAAATTCTTTGTATCACATAATTTTAGGAGTCAGATATCTATGATATACATAAGGAATTAACAAACATAAAAGAGTTATTCCCTAAAGGGTATAAGTAATCCAAGAATTCTCAAAGAAGAATTGCACACTGTTAACAAGTGAGGTAGAAGCCCAACTTCCTTGAGACAACATGGGCGGCACAAGTGGGGAAGGTAAGCCCAACTGAAACAATGCTTTATTCTTGTTCAGTAACTCTCCTTTTGATAGCTGTTAGATGGACTATGAGTACCTCATTTTGTTCTGTTTTTGAAACCAGACTGTTGGATTACTTTGAGGTGTGGTTTACTGCAACTATCATATGAAAGATTGCTCCATTATTACTCATAATAAGAGAAATGCAAATCCAGCAGAATCATGAAAGAGTATTAAAAAAATGGAAACAATGCTTAAAGGGACCATAGGAGCTATAGGGAACATAGGACTGTTGGACACAAGCTCACATTTATTTGCTTTATACTTCCATTTTTGAAAATAATTTGGAATGATTCAAAAAATAGTGACTAAAATAGCCATAACTCTTTACCTGAAAATCCCATTACTGGCCAAAAACAGAAAGGTCCCATGAATCCCAAAATATTTATAGTGGAATAATAGGAATGAGAGACCAAACATATGTCGATCAATTTTGGAATGACTAAAACTGTGGTAGTGTAATTGTAATAGAGTATTACTTCTAAAAGAAATGCTGAATATGAAAAGTTCAGAGAAACTTGGGAAGACGGACATGATCTCATACGAAGTGAAACAAACTTGTTTCAAGAATTATAATGACTACAGTTGCGTAAATGGGAAGAACAAGTACAACAATTTTGAAAAATGGAGCTCAATACCATACAGTTATGAAGACCAGTAAGCTGGTTCCTGGAGAATCATTGCAAAAATGAACTTTTGCCTCTTCTTTGTAGAAGTGGAGCCTTGTGACTTTGGAATAGTGAATATATTTTCAGACTTAGTTAATGTATTGGTGTGTTTTGCTGAATTGCTTTTTTTTCTTTTTAAATTTTTTGTTGCAAGGGATGACATACTGTGGGGCTATATTTGGAAATGAAGCTGAATTTTTTTTTTCACTTAGAAGATTCACCTTTTTTTTTTTGTACTTTTAAAATTTTATTTTAAACTCAAGGGCCAGAACACAAATACACAATAGAGAAAAGAGGAAAAAAAAACACATCCTAAACTTAAATACTTGAAAAAGCATATTGTAGGTCAAAGAGTATTGAATGAATGGAGGGCAGGACAGGATAGAGGGAAATATAGTTAGTCTTTAACAGCATCACTGTTATGGAAGTGTTTTGCATGACCACACCTGTATAAACTGTATCAAATTGCTTGCCTTCTCAATAATGGTGGGTGGGAAGAAGGGAAGGGAGAGAATGTGGAACTCAAAGCTTTAAAAATGAATGTTAGAGATTGTTTTTACATGCAAATAGGCAATAATATATATAATATAGGCAATAATATATATAAGCAATGGGATCTTACCCTCCAGGAAAATAGAAATGTTGGAGACAGGGGGAGGGTGATAGAAGGGAGGGCAGATTGGAGGAAAGGGCAAAAGAGCAGTCAGAATACACACTGTCCAGGAGTGGGGGAAGGAGGGAGATGAGGAGAAAATGTGAAATTCAAAATTTTGTGGAAGTGAATGTTGAAAATTTAAAATAAATAAATTTATATGAAAAAAAGCATGTCATGTGCATAGCAGAACATCAGGAAGGATTTGAAATATGTAACAGTAAATTTTCATTTCAAGAAAGCCTGTATGATAAATAATACACGTTGTGTTGAGAATTGTCCATCTTTTCTTTGCTTCCTTGTGAGTTTTCTTTTGTTCTGTGCTGTATACTTTTTGACATTGTTCTTTTTTTCCATAACCCCCCCCCAGAAGGCTACAATAAATTTTAGATGTTTCTGTACAGCAGTAGATATATACATACACACACACACACACACATATACATATATATATATATATATATATATGTATATATGTATACTTTCCCAAACATATTCTGCTCCTGATCTTTGTTTTTATGTTTGTGAATAAGTCTTGTTTCCTAACCCTCCTGCCTCCTCTACTTAACTTCTACCTGCTACCTTGCCCTCCTATTACTTGCCTTGCCTCCTCTAAGGATCCCTCCCCTATCCTCCCATTCTCGTAAATCTAAACACCATCTATACCCCACCTTTTACCTATTCCCTCGTTATCCCTGTCTAAGGATCCCTCCCTTGTCCTCTCCCTTCTCCCTATGCCCTTACCATTTTATTTCTTCTGATTTCAGAAGACTTTTTATACTCTTTTAAATATATACTTATATATGTATGTATGTGTTGTTCCCTCTCAAACCCATTCCTGATGAAAGTAGGTTACCAGAACTTCCAGTCCTCCTCCCACATCCTCTGTATGGATTCTTCCTCTTGCACCTCATTTGTATAAAATAATTACTCTTTTTAGCTGTTCCTAAATGGTTTCACTTTTCATATCATCCTCAGGTTTATCCCAATATTTCTTATGAGATACCCAATTATTAATACGAATATTAAGACATACATTTTACATATATAAAAAATGAACAGTGTGTCCTTATGAAGCCCTTATAATTAGTCTTAGTTATATACCTTATATTTTTCTTGATTCTTGTATGTCATCTGTTAAGTTCAGGATTTTTCTTTAACAAAGTCTTAAGTCTGAGAGTTTATCAGATGTCCATTTTTTTTATTCAGGATAATACTTAACTTTTCATACTATTAATATTTTCATCCAAAACCCCAGTTCTTTCTCTCTTCCATATATTGTGTTCCAAGACCTGATTCTGGATCTCCTTTTCTAATTGATTGACTTTCCTTTCCTATTCTTCTTGTTTTTCTTGAACTGTTTTTTTTTTTAAGTTTTTTCTCTGGCTCTGTCATTTGATTTTTAAAGTCTTTTTTTAAGATCTTTATGAATTCTTTTTGATCAGGTGACCACTTGACATTACTATTTGGGGTTTCTTTATTGAACCCCAGTCGTCTTGTATTCTTTCTCCTCTGCCTGTGCATTTTTTGTAGTAATAGCTTAATTTTGGTAATCACCTCTGGCGTGTGGGAGATGGTAGAGTATGGGAAATGGTGCCTTTTGCCCTAGATCTTCAATTCTCCTCTCTAGCGTGGAACCAAAGTCAAATCTCCAACCTCCTCTAAGTTCCTGCAGTCAGAGGCTTTCTGTCCCACTGCTTCTGCACTCATGGGGTGTGTGCTGATTCCTTCTCGCCCCCTCTAATCTTTGAAGCACAACTGGATCGGGTCTGGCATTCCTTATCTGCAGAGGGTCCCTCAATCTTCCTGGGTTCAAACGACCAACTCCACTCACTATGGGGGGTGGTGGTAGTGAAATTTCCTGTGTCTGAGTCCAAGGCAGCCTCTCTCACCAACTAACTCCAGGACTTTCTGCATGTTCTTTAAGGGCCTTGCAGTTTGTTGTTAAAAGGGAATGTAGCATGGAGGTGTTTACTGTTCACAGGGACCAAACCTGATTTTTCTTCTGATCTTCTGGAATTGTCCCCGGAAGACCCAGGTTGTGCCCCAGTTCTTATTTATCTCCACCCACACCTTGTGCACCCTAACGTGCTATTTAAGCTTCTTTGTGGGAGAAAATCTTGAGAACTTGAAATTTTCTGACCTATTCTGTCATCTTCCCAGAATCCTCTCATGAAGGTGAAATTAAAACAAAAGCTAGTAATTTTTGTAAAATGAAAGTTTATAGTTTTTAAAAATGGATTCTTACCCCACCATGGTTGTAAAAGGTACCAGATTTTGTTCTCTAATAATTTTTTTAATGATATATATCCATTATGAGGTTAGTGTCTGTTATATGTTAAAAGATTTTGATTTAAACTTAATTTCTAATAGTTTAAAAACTATTTTCTAGCAGTTTTTCTTTAAAAGAAACTAAAGGCCCTCCACTTAGTAACTTCTGTACTTGGATTGTTTATGTACTTGAGTTTGACAAACACTACATTCAGTTACTTCTGTTTCTCCCTATCTAATTTGTTTTAAGATTTGCTCTTCAGGGATAGAATATTCAAGCAAAGCATTTTAGGTAATACATTCATGTTTATATGTCAGTTTAAAGTGTGCAAAACACTTTTCTTTTAACAATCCTGTGAGGTCGGTAGTTGAAGCAGTATACTCATTTTGCAGTTGAAAAAGTTAAAGTTCCAAGGATTGAGATATTTTCTGTTTTCATATATACTGTAACCAGTAAATCACTGAGGCAGAATTTTAACCAATCTCAATTTCATGTTCAGCACTCTGCGTATTGCTTCTATATTAATCAACATGATTATAGATACTCATATAAAAACCCCAGAACCATTATAGGTTCATACTAAAAGAATTATATTTTCTCAGTGAATGTTTTTGCTTTTAGGTTTTGCTCGGAATTTATCAGAAGGCAACAATGCTAATTACACAGAGTATGTAGCCACCAGGTGGTACCGTTCCCCTGAACTATTACTTGGGTAAGTAATAATTTCTCACATTACAAAAAATAAGGCCTAAATCTTTTTTGATCACATATTATGAACCATTAAGAAAACTAAGCATTGCTTGAAGTTGATCAGAAACTGATTTTGATTGTTTCTGAGTTATTATTTGTGCACTTATGAATCATTGTCCAGTCAGATATTGGATAAATAGTTTGGGTTAAAATGCTCACTTACTTTTCATTAGCCCTTAAAAGTCATGATTTTAAAAGTCAAATTATATACAAAAACCACATTGTGTAATGTAAGGGCTCATTTGTGTCAGAAAGTGTGACCCAGTCCTCATTTCAAGTATTTTGACCTTTAGCCCTCAAAGCCATCTAAATATGCTAGAGATTCTAATATTTGGGCAAATAATAGTTGGGTAAAGCAAGTCAGTAAGCATTAAGACAAAAATACACATGTCAAAAGATTAAAAACCGCAAAACTATACTATAGTATAGTATACTATATATATATATATATATATATATATATATATATATATATATATACTATAGAAATAGAGATCATTTATGAAAATAAATATATCTTAGTTCATATTGTTTATCTTTCTTCATACATAGGATGCATGCCTGTGTCACTGAATGTTAACAAAAACATTTGCAGTAATAAGACCTCCTACTACTGTGCCATGTGTCCTGTCATAAAAACTTCATGCCATTGTGGCAGCAAGGCAGAGATATTTGACCATAATATGTTCTGATTGGTTTTAAAAATATGTTCACTATACCCATTAACCTAATACTGTAGAAAATCAGTGCTGCCCACATTATGCTGACATTTCTTTCAGTAGGTCCCCACCCCCTTTTGGTTATCCTAAAGAATCTGTATGTACCAAAATCTCATTATAACATTATTTACCACTAAGAAGAGTTCCTCATATATAGATAGACAGATATATAGATACGTAGATATCTCTCAGGTCTAGTATGCCTTTTGATGAATTCTTCTTGGTGTCAAGTGAGACACTGTGTTATGTATTTACTACTGATAGATTCTTTTGTTTCTAGTCTGTTGAAATAGAATAAATAGGCAGTAGAATTGTGTATGAGGAAAATAGGACATTTCTTGTAATCAATCGAGAGCTTCAGATTTTTAATTACATAGGATTTTGTTTATTTAAAAGACTTTAAAAAAACCCAGCAGGAGTTATGTACATATTAAGCATATAGTTGTATCCTAGTAAAAGATTTTGGAAACTTCATTCAAAAATGTCTAATAGTATGAACAACTCAGTCTGCCTCATAAATACTTCTGCCTACATATCAGGCAACTTTCCCCTTCCTAGAGCTATTTTGTTTTCCTCATATAGTCATATAATTCAGAGGTAAAGGAAAGATTGTTCTTCCTTTCCCTCATATCAACCATTACTTCTGTTGCTACTGAAATATTATTAGTTCAGCTTCTGAAAGCAATTTTCTGGTCATCGTTTAAGATACTTTATATTTGTGTAATGTGTTGAAATTGTTTTAATATTCTGTTTTTATGACATTCTTCATTCTCTCAATTTTTTCAAATCCTTCATTGTAGTTTTCCTTTCTTAAAACTTAAATTACTTTTGTTTGGAATTAAGGAAATTATGCTTTTTTTAGGACTTGTATGTTTTTCATTGTTTTCTAGGGATGGTTTGACAAACACAGGTGGTTTAAAACAAATACCAGGCTTGTTGCTTCTAGGCATTTGTGTAGATTTTAACATTGTAGTTACATTTTTATGTACTTCAAAAATTCCAAATTATTTCTCATCTATCTAACAGGAAGGTCTCACTTTCTCACTTTTTTCTCCCTCTAATGATCAACATTTTGATAATCTAAGCCATCTAGAACACAGTTGTGAACCTAAAAGCAAAAAAAGGCATTAGAGAAAATGTCTATCACAGAATTCATATGCTTTTCCAGAAGGAGGGAACTTGGAGCTAATCTATAGCTAGAGGAGGAGCTGGAATCATGTATATAACAACTGAGTAAAAGTGATGGAGGTGGAGGGATGGCAGTGCTAAGAACTGAAATGTTAACTTATAGCTGACATAGTAGCAGGATAGCAGACTCAGAGTAATCTATAGTCTGGGATCACTTAGTATAGGAACAGACAGCCCAAATTTCTCAGTAGTCACAAAGAAAATAATTTAATAAAATAATATTAAATTAGTTAAACATTAAATTAAATTGATATTAATAAATAATAATTCCCAAATGATTCCTTGATATAATTTAAATTACATTTCATTTTAAAGTCAGGAAAGTGTACCTGTTTCCCCACAAGAAGGTTGAAAATGAAAACACGTTTAAAGCTTGCATGGGATAAATTTCTTCCGGGAAAATAGAACAGCCAATTTCCCAGCAATGTAAGATGAATGATATGTTAGCTGAAGCAAAATGTATCTGTTTTCAACACAGATAAGGTTAAATACCTTTTATCAGACTATAATAAGCCTTTATTTAAGATTTTATATAATTATGAACAGTTTTCAGATCAGGAGGCTGGAGTGATTTCATTTTTGTCTTTTAAGTCCTAGCACCCAGCACAATTGCCTTGCACATGATAACCATTCAATAAATGTTTACTAAGTTAATTGAGTCAATGAGAATTACTAACTGCATAAACAGATCACAGAACATCTGTATTTTATGTGGCTGCATGCATTGGAGTTCTTATATGATATCTAACAAAAATGAATTTCTGTAATTTTCTACTTCAACTTTACCATATAGGCTTTCCCTTTCTACTTGGCACTTTTCTATTACCTTGAATTGATGCTATAAAATACTAATCTTTCATTTTTTAAACAAAACAGTTTGGAAATATGTATTACTTCATTAATTAGTGTGATAATTATTCCTTTTGCTTTTCAGAGCTCCCTATGGAAAATCTGTAGATATGTGGTCTGTGGGCTGTATTCTTGGGGAGCTTAGTGATGGGCAACCTTTATTTCCTGGAGAAAGTGAAATTGACCAACTTTTTACTATTCAGAAGGTGCTAGGACCACTTCCATCTGAGCAGATGAAGCTCTTCTACAGCAATCCTCGTTTCCATGGGCTTCGGGTAAGGAATTTTGCTGGGGAGGGAAAACCCATACTCTGGAATTTTAATCATTGTTCATTAGATATACATATACTAATCTATTTATTGAATTCCATTCCTTTTCCCATTAAAATATTTACAATTCCTTATGTAGTTTCTTAAATCTCATAAAGTATTCCTTAGTAACAGGAGAAAAAAATAGCTAGAATAATCATGGACAGTTCTCAAATTTGAGTATGTTCATAAGTGTACAAATTTCAGATTTCCAAACCTTTTTGTGGGCAAATCTAATGTATATTTATTTTTTTCTAAATATTTGAAAAAATTCTTATTACTTATATAGCATATTTTGGCAGGAATTAGAAATGTGAATGCTCTTGGTGAGAAAAGAACTGCCTCACTAATACAAATCATCATCTTCTCTACAACTTAGAGAGAATTTCCTAGGGGTCTCTTCTGGAGGTTTAAGGACTTACCCACAAGGCCACAGGTTTCAGTGGCTTTGAGCTCAGGTATTCCTGATTGAGGCCCACCCTCTCTCTGCCCTGCTATTCTGCTATTTAGGGATAGGAATAAGGATATAGACTAGACATTTAGGATAGAGGGGAGGAGAGCTGGTTTGGATTCATTTCCTAACTGTAAGTATGTGTGTGACTTGGGACAGATCACTTTACCTATAAGGTCCTTTCAGCACCTGTCTAAGATTCTAAATTGCAGAGAAGATGCATTTGTAGAGGGAGTTTCCTCACTTATGAATTCCCTATGTCAGTGAAATCATATGTTCAGTACTAATGTATAGCTATGTAAGTAGAAAATATGCGTGTAATGTATATGAATCTTTTTTAGCTAATTGATATAATATAAACCCCTTGAAGGGAAAAAGAGTTTTATTTTTGTCTTTGTTTGAGTGACTCATAAAGCTTTTAGTAAAAGCACTAGAAGGAGATTCTTAGGATGTTTAGCCACTCTTGAAGTTATCATGTACATTGAATTTCTGTGACAGATGGACCGTTAGTCAGTTGTACACTTTCTACCCCTTTTCCTTACCTCTCTTAAGACTAGTTTGGAGGATAACTAAGTTCTTCTGACATAAGATGCCACCTGGTAGCAGGCATGGAAAGTAATATGATTTCTCTTCCCCACAGCCCTATCTTCTCTTCCGGTGAATTGTTTATATTCTCTATTTCTTCTTTGACCATTTCCTTCATAACTTAATTAGTTTCATTTCATATAATCTTTGTCACACATACAAAGATCCTCTCAATTATTTCATTAGCTCACCTGGGCTCAATTATTTCTATGCAGATATCTCCTAAAGGTATTCAATCCTAGTCTCTCTCTTAAACTCCAGTCCTTTATCATCAGTGGCTTATTAAACATTTCCATCTGCCTGTCCCATAGACAATATGTTGAAAGGATTTCCAAGCCACCATCCACCCTCCCTCGAAAAAAAAAAAGAAATCCATTTTCTAACTCCCTGTTTCTGTAAGGTGAAGGAAAGGGAGAGAAAGTATACAACTGGCTAGCAATATCACATAAATTCAATGTATATAACTCCAGGAGTGTTTAAACTTTGTTCTTCTTCTTCTTCTTTTTTTTTGAAGCAGTTTGGATTAAGTGATTTGCCCAGGATCAGACAGCTAGTAAGTGTCTGAGGCCAGATTTGGACTCAGGTCCTCTCCTGACTCCAGCACCAGGATCCATTGCACCACCCAGATACCCCAAGTGTTTAAACTTTCTAAGAATCTCCTTCCAGTTCTTTTATAAAAAGCTTTATGAGTACTAAAAGCACTCACTAGATTCCATAACCTCTTTTATCTCTGTGTCCTTACTTAGCCAAAGTTCTTGAAAAAGCTGTCCATACTGTTTCCTGTGCTTCCTCTATTCTTCTTTTAAAACCTCTAAAATTTGGCTTTTTATCTCACCAGTCAAGAGAAAAGGTTTTCTCCTAAGATCTGGTGGTTTTCTTTCCAGTCCTCAGTCTTCTTGAACTCTACAGTATCTGACATTGCCAAATAGCTTTTCCTTCCAGGTACTGTCTCCTACCTATTTGGGATTAGACTTCTTCTGCTTTGTTCCAGAGGGCAGAACTAGCAACAATAAACTGAAATTACAAAGAGGCAAATTAATGCTTAATATAAAGAAAAATTTGGTAATAATTATAGCTATTCTGTGCACTGAGCCTCATTTTCACCATTTAGCTTTTCTTCAATTTTAGTGGATCATCATGGAATCCCAGCCCTCCCAAAGGGAAATGGACTTTAGTTCTCTTTCCATCGTGTGTTTTAGAACACATTTTATTAGGAAAGGGAATAAATGAAGAACCCTGACTTAAGTCTAGTTTTATTAGCTCTTACTAAATAAACTACCTTGGTTTCAGGAAACAGTCATTTTATTATCCAGTCTCTCCTAGAAAAGTTATTTTAGTAGTGGTAAGAGAGGGCATACCACACTAACTTCAGTTAACACCCAAGGGTTAGCTTTCAAGTTACCTGATACATACAACAAATAATTTAGTTAAGTACACAAAGCAAAATTACAAAAATAAATCAGTTATAGAAATAAAAGTATCAGGCAAGTTGTTATGTTGCAAGTTGTCATGAACTTCTTCATATAACTATCACTAGAAGATTTCACTCATTCCACAAATAATACTTTGGAGTTAATACTGTCTGATATACACAACTGAACTGAATTCTGAAGTCATATAATAATTCTTTGTGATCTTTATACAAAAGGATACTCACTGAGTCATTCCTGACAATCAAATCTTCTTAAATTGCCATCATCAAATAATCCACATTACAGACCTTAAAATTATAGATGAAGAAACCTTCCCCAGTTTTATCTATTTAAAGCCTACCCATGCTTGAACATGTCTTAAATCTGAGTTTCCTTATGAAGCCTTCTCTAAATAGTGTCATCCAACATTAACCTTTGCCCTTTCTGACTACTTATAAATATTTTTATATTTAATTTATTGCTTTATGTTAACATGTTCCATATTTTCCTAATTGACTCATGTAAGTCTTGTCTCTGAAATTAGATTCCAAGTAGGAAATAATGACATATACCTCTCTATATTTCTACCTTAGAACCTAGAACAGTTTTAGGCACAGAGCTTATGCTTAATAAATATTTTATATGATTTCGGGAGGTGGTGATAGATCTTTAACCACAGAAACACTCTAGGCTTAACTTCAACACTGTCTACCCCTCTCCAGTCTCTTCAGACCAGAACATCAAGTAGGGTGACTGAGTTTCTGTGACCTTGACCTTTGCCTAGAAATAGCACCCCTTTAAGACTTTAGCACCATGAGTGTTCACTATTACCTCAGTAATAATAGGCCAACCTACTCATGCCATCTATTATTTCCCTACCCCTGAGTTACCTGTGGCTATTTAGGAGCAAAATATCTCTGACTCCTTGCTGTTTTCTCATCCCATCTACTTTTACTCTATCCCAGTCATGTCCTACTACAATCCTATCCACCCTTTCCACTTTGTCTTCTGGAAAGAGGGAACAAATTTCCCTTTAGTCTGGACATCTTCCTCTCACATTTCTTCTATCTTTGTGTTCTCAGCAAAACCTAACTTCTCCATAAGACACTGCTTCTTTGTCCATCCTCTCCAGGACTGTCTTATCTTCACTTATAAATACCCTTCAACATAATGCTGTAGGGCAGAGCTGGAGAGGTATGGGAATCACAATATTCTTTGCTCTCTGATGACATTTCCAGACTCACTCTTTGCCTGAAATCACTTAACAATCTCTCCTTTGAATTTCATTCTTAAGGAGTTCAGCACCTAGTTCACCATCTTTCTCTCTTTCCTAACTCCTACTCTTGTATTAGAAAGCGAAGGGAATAAACCTTTATTTACTATGTGCCAGGCGCTGTATTAAGCATTTTTTACAAATATTATCTCATTTGATCATAACAACAATTCTGAGAAGTTGGTGATATTAATGTCTCCGTTTTGCAGTTGAGGAAATTTGAACTAAACAAAGGTGAAATGACTTGCCCAGGGTCCCACGCTACTGTTTATCTGAGGCTGGATTTGAGTTCAATTCTTCCTGACTCCAGGTCCAGCACTCTATCCACAGCTGCCTAGAGACTTTCACATTCATCTTCATGCTCCTCAAACTCCCTAACTTCCTAATTCCAAAGTTACTTCAAAACCTATTACCTATATACCACTTCAGACACATACAGGAATGGTCACACTCTGAGTTTTTACCATTAACAAAAGACATCCCTAACATTCCTCCATTTGATCATAGCCTTCTAGTATTTTATCTCTCCCTGTACCTCTTCCTTCTTAAACCTGCTTTCCCTCATTTTGACCTCTAATCCCTCTTCCCTGAAGTACTCTACTTTCTCAGGCCCTTAACTTACTCTGACCTCTCTCCTTTCCAATCTTGACCTTATAGTTCACACTGTCCTCTGTTTTTAAGTTTCTTACTTCCTTTTCCTATTATATTTCATACATTACTAAATCACAGCTTTGGCTTGCGTCCGCCATCTGTCTCCACCACCCTTACTTTTGTGTTGCCAGTCATCATTGGAGGAAGTCACCCAGCCATGCTGATTGGGTACATAGCACGTTATCCAATCTCAATCTGGCCTTCTTTGTAGCAAGGCAGTCTTTTATTTTATTCTAGATGATAGCCTGTCTCACTCCCCACTGAAGCTATTCCACACCTTTTCTTTTCAAACCTCCCATTTAGCAACAAATAACCAACAGAATACCCCAAATAAGCTCTTTAAAATAAAATGTCTCCCAATCAAATCTCAGACTCATTGTTTATTAACTTTTGGATAATAAACATCAGGTGGAGGCTTAAAACAAGGAGATATTTGCTTACCAAAAATATTAGCCACTATGATGGAAGAGTTTCAGAGCATAGTCTAGGTCCAAGATGGACTTCCTATGGCGGGTGAGGCCCTCCAGATGGTCTTTTGGAGGATGTTGGTTAAAAATTGTAACCTACTCATAGCCAACAAGTATCTTTCCATTGTTTTCTGTGTGAAGCTTATCTTTAGTTCCACAGAGACAGTGGTGTTCTAGTGCCATACTGCTATGGTAAAATGCCACCAAGATAAAATGTTTGTATTGAAAAAAAATAGGTCTTTTGTTATGAGAAGCTTGAGTAGTTTCTCAGAAATACTCCAGAGCACTTTCCTCCTCCTTCTCAACTTGATTTGTACTATCTGTCAGAATATATAATTTTGAGCAAGCTCTATAGGGTACTTATTAGAATGCATGTTGAAATATGTGCAGTTGACATTCCTCATCCATTTAGTCTTTCCTGTGTGGATGGAATGGCCAGACTCCTTGAAGTGATTAGAGATCTGTTCTAAAAAGCTCTGCAGTATGGTGCACATAATATAGTGTCACCTGCAAATAGAACCATCTGAGGGCCTTACTATCTACAAGGAATCCTTCCTCAACCTGGTCTCTCTCCTGATCTCCATCATAGTAGTAAATACTTTGAGTATCCATCTCCCTGTTTTATGCTTTGCCTAGTTTTATTTTCAGAGTTATTGAACACAGTTATTTCTATTTTCACATCTTCCAAGGAGTACTGGACAATATTGATCTCAGGACACCATTATAAAAAAGCCTGTAAAGTGGAGTTTTGTTCTTGTAATCAAACAAACAATAAGTGTGATAGGATCTTTGGTACAGCTTTCGTTCAGTTGTAAAGTGGTAACAATATGGTCAGTTACTGAATATTGCTTGGGAAAACCTTCTTGTTCTTTACAAATACTCATTAAGGATGTCCTGAATTCATATGTAGCTGACTCACATAAACATTTTCTATAAATAGGAGGGTAGACACATAATTCAGTAGTTATTAATGTTCTCTCCATCACTTAACTTTGGTACTAATAAGTTCCAAGATTTCTTCCACACCTTTATTAGTTTTCCTGTGTTCAGACACCACTTCTGTTAGTCCCTCAGTGTTCTTGTAATCTGTTGTCTCTGGAACAGATTTTCCCTAAATATACTTGATCCGATCTGCCTTCTTTTCCCCATATATGTTCTCTTTAGTGCCATAAATAAAAATAGTCAAAGCTGGCTTTTCTCACATTTTAAGGTTTGCAAAGCTCTTTACATTATTGTATTTAATTCTCACAAAAATTTTGTGAGACAAGAGCCACTGGCATTTTTATCCTCATTTTACTGATGCAGATACTGAAGCTAAGAAAGGGTAAATGACTTGCCCAGAGTCACATAGATAGTTAGTGTCTGAGGCAAGATCTGAATCCAGGTCTTTGTGACTCCAGGTCAAGTATTCTGTATACTATTCCACACTGCCTATCTTTAGAACCAAAAGGAATCTTTGAGATCTTTCAGTCTCACCTCTTCTTTTTATAAATGAGAAAACTAAGTTCTTATTGGGAAAAAGGTCACAATAGCTTATGTCTTCTGCCTCTAGGCACATCACACTTTCTGCCAGGAAGTGACCCACAGGACTTTGGTTACTTTCTCTAAGGAACAGAAGGGAAACCCTGCACTACCTCTTAATCTGTAGTCTCTTATCAGGAAAGTACTATTTCTCAGTAACTAGGATGCTAGGACTACATCCTTAGGACTATCCTTATTTTTTTGAGACAGTCTTTGCCTGCCTGTTCTCATGGCCATTGGTCTTTGCCCTCTCTCTCCCCCTTTCCCTCTCCATAACTTTTTTCTGTCTTCTCATTTACTGCTTCCTCACAAAAGTGAGTATCTCTTTTTCTTGTAGAACCTGTCCCTCAATTACTTTCAGTTACTCTGGAGAGCCCCCTAGTTAGGTATGATCTTACACGATAACAAAATTCATCCAAAAAGATGAGTTTAAAACACTGCCTATCAACAACAAACGGTGTTCCTGTAGCTTTTTAAAGGGTTCCCTGTATCACTGAAATAGTTTAATTTGTAAAATATACAATTTGGTTGGTAAGCAAAGAAAGTTATTAAGGGTTATTGATTTATAAATCTTTTGTATGCTGTTCTTTTTTAAAATTTTATTCATTTCTTTTTAATTTTCAGTATTCATTTCTGTAAGAGTTTTGAGTTCTAAATTTGCTCCCACTCCCTCTAACTCCCCTTTCACTAAGACAGCATGCAGTCTGATATAGGCTGCTGTATACTCTTCTTGGAGAACCTTGCCACACCTTTGTATTCATCTTTAGGTGACTGCTGTCACTTGCATTTCTGGTGTGTTGTCTGTGTGTGTGTGTGTGTGTGTATGTCTGTGTGTGTGTGCATGCATGTGTGCATGTGTGTAAACATACATAATAGTCCTTTATAATTTTAAGAGTTTTAACAACAAATAGTGCAGTACCTAGAACAACTCTTAAGCAATCATCATTTATTATCTGTATTGTATTACTGTGTCTCCTGAAACATCAACAAAACATACTTTGACTTACATAATTTTGAAAAAAACAATGAGTACTTGCACCATGGGCAATAAGATTGAAATGGTTAAGATATGTTATCTTTAAACTTTAGTTATTAAGCTCTAGATGTTAATATAAGTTAGGAAGAACCTTGAAGTCCAACTAGCCTAACTTCCTTAGTTTGCAAGTGCAGAAATTGAGATAACCAATTAAGTGAGTTCCTCAGGTCAGACAAGTAATTGAATGTCAGAATCAGGATTTGTGCCCATATCCTCTGACGCCACAGACTGAACTCTTTTCACTATGTCTTTCATGCTAAACTGATGCCTTTCATTTTGAAGAAATTTTAATCCTTTTTTTTAACACAATGAATTTGATTTGTTGCATTCTCATTCTGTTTAGTTTCCAGCATCTTGGCTTTTTAGTGAAACTGTAATGCTTTATTACCTCAATATGTTGCCATAGAATTTAGTCTCATATTCAGTACTACTTGAGGAATTTTAAGTTGAGCATTTTCAAGAAAATTAGGCCTTTTAAGTACTGATTTTTTTGTTTGGGATCTGTGATTTCATTCCTTTGGAAATTCTTGGTGAGGAAATTCTTCACCAATGGATGTCAGCAACTGCTTTGCAACTTTGTCTTAGAAAGTTGCCTGGGGCACAGAGGGGCTCAATGGCTTGCCTAGGGTCAAGCAGTCAGTCTGTGTCAGAGACAGGAGTTTGATCTAGATCTTCTTAACATCCAGGCCAGTTCTCTTTACACTTTGCCTTAGCTGCTGATGGAAAAACAGTACATTATAAACGTACATTAGAATTCTCAGCTTAATATTGACTTACCTCTGGAAAAAAATAGTTGCTTCTGGCATTCAAGGTCCCTGGATTATACAGTTGATAGTTGACTTAAGTAAAATATGTTTGTTAATTAAAAACTATACATGACTAATGATTGAATATGTGGGGTGAGTGAGAGTAAGGAGTTTGGAATTATACCAAAGTTGCGATCCTGGATGACTGGAAGAATAGTGATGCCCGTGGCAGAAATTAGGAAGTTTGGAAGAAGAGTTGGGGGTAGGAGGGTGGGGAAGGTAGCAAATACTGTTTTGAACATGCTGAATTTGAGCTAATTGTAGGACTTTCAGTTTGAAATGTCCATAGGCAATTGCCAGTGAGTCACGTGTTGGTCACGTGTTGTATTTCTAGTCAGCTGGTCTTATCTTTTCTACCGCTGTGGCTTCTCTTATATATGCCCCTTACATAGAGTCACTGCTCTAATTCAGGACTTCACTTTTCACCTGGTCTATCACTCTCCGTGTCTCAGATCTCTCCTCATTCTAATACATATTTCACATTGCTACCAAAGTGATTTTCCTAAAGCACAGGTTTGACAGTGTCACTTTAGTTCAGTTTATATGTGTTCAGTGCCCTCCTCTCCCCAGCTGAAGAGGTATTACATTTGTATTACCCATGCTGATATTCTCACCATTAGTATTGGGATTAAAGAGCTGATAGTGTACAGTTAAGTACCAATTAGTGTGAATGATAGATCTCAGTATCATTCAGATGCATATTTTCATTGGGTAGAATTACTATATAAATTCCTCAGGAAATGATTTCAGATTATTGTGTTTTACACCAATATTTTCTACTTATTTTTACACTTAGTTCATTTACAATATTTCTTTCACATTTTTGTCATCTTTCTTCTGGGATCCTTTTAACACAATTCCCACTACAGAAAAACTACTTCTGCTAATCCCTCTGCTCCCTGTCATTTTTATAGATCTTAAAAGTGATACACATGTAGAATAATGTCAGTGATGTGGTTGTTTTGTGGTGCTGTGTCATCTGCCTTCCACAACACATCTACAGTT
Organism: Potorous gilbertii; assembly: GCA_028658325.1. NCBI lineage: Eukaryota > Metazoa > Chordata > Mammalia > Diprotodontia > Potoroidae > Potorous > Potorous gilbertii. Next base: position 309,575,108 of record CM053771.1, on the reverse strand, counting down.
TCACTCCCTGAACACTAATAATTACCCTTATGTTATATTTGCAGTTCCCAGCTGTTAATCACCCCCAGTCTTTGGAGAGAAGATATCTAGGAATTTTAAGTGGTGTTCTGCTTGACTTAATGAAGGTAGGATATTGTGCTTTCTTTCTTCATATATAATATTCTTCGATTTTTATTTTGCTTGTCTCTGTGTAAGAATATGCTGTGAATCATTTTGTGAGTTGTTCTATATTAATAGATAAGAGATTTGCCAAAGAGTATTGTGGAGAATGAATTGTAAATTGCATGGGTAATCTATTAAGTTACAATGAAGTTCTTGTGTTTTAACATTTTATATATACAATGCAGAGTATTTGCATAAATATTTGTTGACTACTCACAGGCCTTTAATAAGTATTTATTTGATTTTTATTATATGGCTAGTAGGCCAATCAATATTAATTGATTACACTGTATTTGGAGCCCAGTTAATAAGCATATTAGAAAAATACAAGGAATTTATAAAATGAAAATTGTATCCCTTCATCATTGATGATGTTCATATGTTAGTTACTTCCTAAAGTATCTACCAAGCTTATTTGATTAACTTATTAGAATAAATGCAATTTTTAATTTTTTTTCCATCTTAGTCATTTACCTTACTTTTGAACCTGGAACTAAAAAGAATAAGAATATTTCTCTTTTGAGAAGTGCATTCTGAGTAGACACTGCTTGATGCCATTGTGCTAATGTTGGCTATGTTTGTATGTTTAAATTGACTGTATCATAATTCAGCTGGCCATGGTAATAGTAATATGGATCTGTTATGTGGCTGATTCAGTCAAGAATGATTGCTAGCCAGTATGAAGAGAAGTACAACAGTTGAATCAGTTGTGCTATAGGGGAATGGCCACTAGGTCCTTTTTCTTATTGGTGTTGAAGTTTGAGATAATCATCTAGTTATTTACTGGCTACTTAGTAGTTTCATGAAGGAATTTGTAAACCAGAAGTTTTATAACTAATATATACAGTATTTTCTACCAATAACATTTAGATACCATATTTCAGTGTAAAATTAGAACATTAAAATAGAACTGACTTACAGAAATCTGGTTTCTCCAAATCCATCTACTTTAAAATACTATTTTTGGACAAAGAGCCTTTATACTTATTTTTAGCTGATGCCTTTTAAAACTACAGTCATTGTAATGCTAATAACAGAATCTAAACCAGAATCTTTCTGTGCCTACCCGTACAAGGTGGCCTTTGTTCTCCAGTTAGTAAAAGAAAAGGAGTTGTGCAGCATTTAGAGCTTTGTTTGAATCAATATTAATGCAAAAAAATCACTTGCTTAGAATCAGTGGTTTAAGTTTCTGAACAAAAGCACTTTGACCAAAAAAGTGAATATTTTCATTTCCATTGAAACTATTGAACTCCAAATCTTAGCCTGGCTCTTGGGCATGGTGCTAGAGGGACATGAGACTGAGTAGCAAAGATCCAGAGTCCTGGATAAATTTAGTTCTGGTGAAATGCTTCTCTTTTTTGTTGGTAGTTACCAGCTTATCAGAGGATTTTGGCTACTGAATATTTAAAATAATCCAATTTAAACCATATTCATTTAGCATTATTATATTCTAAAGATGACATAGCTTCGTAGGACTAGAAGGAACCTAAGTCCAGAATGGCTAAATAACCTGCCCATATTTTCATAGTCAGCTGGTTAACAGCATCTCTTAGAATCCAGTTGCACCACCTCTCAGTCCTATGCTTTATTTTTAACTTACTTTAACTTTATTTCTTTATTTGACATTATTTCTATATCCTTTTGTTTTTGCTTCACTTTTTTATTTCTTAATATACCCTTTCCCCCCATCCCACAAGCAATTTTTTATAATATTAAGAATGAAAGAGTGAAAAAATAGTTCAGCAAAACCAACTACTACTGTCAACTCTGACAATATATGCAGTATTCAACATTTCTGTAGTTGCCTGTCTCTGCAAAGAACAGTGGAGATGGAATTCACTCAGGTTTTCTTGAGGGTCAAGATTTGTTACTATTAATCAAATATCCTTCCTTTTCTTTTAGGTTTTTTCCATTCACATTGTTATAGTCATTGTGTGTGATGTTTTCCTGGTCTGGTTCCTTTCTAGTGCTTTTATTTAAACTTGCTTAATTGAAAAAATAAAGACTGGTTTGATTTGTTAACGTTTTAAAGTTGAAATGTTGACTGATTGGGAGTGGGGAACGTTTTAAAAATTGACTTGATTTAAATTTTTTAGAGTTTTAAAAGTTAGATGAATTTTTGTCCACTTAAATTTATATTATTTTTCCAAATCCTTGGTTTTTTTCCTTTAAGAATTTGCTGAAGTTGGATCCAGCAGACAGATACTTGACAGAACAGTGTTTGAACCATCCTTCATTTCAAACCCAGAGACTCTTGGATCGTTGTGGAACTTCACCTTCACGATCAGCAAAGAGAAAACCATACCATGTTGAAAGCAACACATTATCTAATAGGTAAATATTTCTTTCTAAGGCAGTAGAAAGCAGAACTGACCTCATAAGCAGATAAAGTAGGTGAGTGCTCATGTGTAGTGACTGGTGGAACAAGGCCCCCCAGCAGCCTATTACATGAAATCAGGCCATATTTGAAATCCTGTAGTGAGCAGCAGCACTTTCCTTTATGTCTTGGTTGTTTACTCTGTTTGTCTTGTATGAAGATGCAATTATCCTTGAAAGGGTGACACATAAAGTCTTACCAACTAGCACAGTTTCTAGTCACGACAGCTCATAGATAGAGTAAGGCCTTGTGGGAATGAAGCATAGTACGTGACAGGGCAAAGAGGTGCCATGATGAGTGGGGGTTGGTGGGATGAATGATGTGAGAAGCACCTGTTTACCATTTTGCCAAGGATTAGCCTTCTGCAAATGTGTTTTAATTAAATCTGAGTTACAGAATTAAATTTTTGGCAAAATAGCAATTATATATAGAGGACACCTGTTTGATGGTATAAATCTAAACTAACAATTTCATCATTGGTCATTCTTTCAACATGCCCCAAAAGGCTGTTGCTTATATACTGTTGGCTCTATATGTATTGCCTTTAGCTGACCAGAATGGATACTAAAACAAATCCCAGAAAGCTGAGAATGTGATTCTGTGCTACATTTAATTTGTGGAAAGCATGAATTAACTTCCTCATCCACCATTGTTAAAGAAGCGAAAAGCAATCATTCTCATAATAAACTTTCATTAGAACATTCCATTTTCCTATAATAGTGATGATTTTAAAAGCTTAAAACAGATTTCTTTACCTCATCTGTAATAACATCCTATTAAGTGGTAATTATATTTTGTTAGTTTCTCCTGTTAACAGAATATTGATAGCATTTCACAATTGTTGATAACTCTTTTGGAGACTTATGGCTTCATTTAATTTTTTTGCCTTTTTCAGAATATTCTTAGCTGAAATTTCTTTAATAATTTTAAAATATATCTTACTGATTTGATTCCAGGAAATTTTGATCCATTGAATCAAGGACTTAAGATATATTAGTTGGTTGTTTATCTTGAGTTTAAGAATTTCATATCTGCTCAGTCCTGTGCATTTCTGTGATAACTTGTAGTTTGTTTCCTTTTACTTTTTTTCTACTGTATCATTTGGAAAGACATATTGTGGTGGGATTTGGGGCCAGTTAATCACAATTAGTAAACATTTATTAAACTCCTACTTTGTGCCAGCACTGTGATAAGCTCTGGGGTTACAAAGAGATGAAAGAGTCTGCCATCAAGGACCTATCTAATGGAGGAGACAGCATGCAAACAAATTTGTACAAACAAGCCGTGTAAAGGATGATGAATAAAAGAAATCATTATGGGAGACATGAGAATTAAGAGGAATTAGAAAAGGCTTTTTGTAGAAGATGGGATTTTAGTTGGGACTTAAAGGAAGTTTGGGAAGTTAATAGTTGGAGAGGAGGAGAGAGAGTATTCCAGGCATGGAGGAGAGCCAGAGAAAAATAACTGGAGCCAACAGGTGGAGAGTCTTGTTTGTGGAACTAGTAGGAGACTAATGTCACTGGATTAAAGATGACATGGTAGAGAGTATAAGATGTAAGCAGACTGGAAAGGAGGAGTAGGCTAACATATAAAGGGCTTAGGATGCTAAACAGGGCATTTTGTATTTGATCTTAGAAGCAATTGGGAGCCATTGGAGTTTATTGAATAGGGTGTGACATGGTCAGATGTGTATTCTAAGAAAATCACTGATGATTGAATGGAAGCTGGTTTGGAGTGGGGAGAAACTGGAGACAAACAGCAGTTGTCTAGGCATGAGGTGGTAAGGGCCTGCAGTAGAGTTGTGACAGTGTCAGAGAAGAGAATGGGGCATGTGTGAGGGATGTGAAAAGATGGGATTGACAGGCCTTGTCAACAGCATAGCTAAGGGGGATGAGAGGTAGTGATGAACCCAAGATGACTTCTAGTTTGTGAGACAAGAACTGAGGCAATGGTTTAGGGAAATTAGCATCGGGAGGAGGGGGTGCGGTTTAGGGAAAAGGTTAAATGAGTTTAAAATCTTATTCAAAATGTCTGAAAGGCAGGTGGAAATGTGATACTGGAAACCAGCAGAGGTTAGGGCAAGGTAAGTAGATTTAGAGAGAGTAATTAAATCCATGGGAGCTGATGAGATCACCAAGTGAAGAAGGAGAGTAGGGCCTAGGACAAAACTCTGTGAGACACTTACAGTTTGAGAGTCTGATATGAATGAAGATCCCAATAAAGAGGCTGAGAAAGAGTGGTCAGATAGGAGTCAAACCACAAGAGAATGGTGCCCCCGAACCCTGGAGACAGATATTAAGAAGAGTGATCAATAGTGTCAAAGACCACAGAGAGCTAAGGGAGAATAAGGATTAAGAAAAAGATAATGGATTTATCAACTAAAAGATCATTGGTAACTTGAGACAGAGCAGATTCAGTGGAATGATAAGGTCAGAAACTAGATTATAAGGGGTAAGAAGAGATAATGGAGGTACCTATTGTGTGGATAGCCTTTTTAAGGAGGTTAGCCACAAAATATGAACTTTAGTTCACTACATTCCAGAGCTCCAGAGCTCATGCAGCCTATCAACTTCATTCTCCCTAGTAGTTGAACTTACAGGTATGTACCACCAAGCCTGTCTTTTATCTACTTGAAAAAGGTGCTCTCTCTAGAGAAGATTAACACCATACATGTTTCCTTAAGTAGAAATAAAGTTTCTATCAGTTTTTGTACCAAAGAGATTTATTTTATCTTTGAGGAGACAGTATTTCTTACTTTGGCAGAGTTCATATGTGAACAGAAACATGAATAACCTATCTGTTTAAGAAACTATGTACAAGACTTGCTAGCCTTCTTTTGGGAGTCTGCAGATCTATTTAGAGCCAGGGGTGGGGACCCTGCAACCTTGAGGCCACTTGTGGCCCTCTAGGTCCTCAACTGTGGCCCTTTGACTGAATGCAAACTTCACAGAATAAATCCCCTGAATGAAAGAATTTGTTCTGTAGAGAGGGCCACATGTGGCTGCAAGGCCACAGGTTCCCCAACCCGATTTAGGCCATTACACTTTGATAAACTAAAATACCTCCAATCTAGCTTTAATTTATTAACTTTGAATATTTAAAGTAGCTAATGTTCCATTGCTAAAAATATATTTTCCCAAGATATGTCTCTAGATGTGAGTTCAGTGTTTAGGTAAGCATTACCAAAAGTTTCAAAGAATTGGCAGTTCCTCAAATTTATGTGACCAGCTTTATTTCTCTATAGGTTTATTATGAGTCTGGGTCAGATTGATTATGATGTCATCTATCCTCCTGACTTCTGTAGAGAGAATGTAAACGTAAAATATTGTAGTATTCCTTTTTATGGAAACATCAACACAAGCAAAATTTCTCAGGGAATTCTATTCAGACAAAATTATAGTTTTGCTAGCTTTCAACACATTCTCCCTCTTATAGAATAGTGCTATAATGCCTCATCACAAATAAAATGGAGTACATGCTCCATCTGGCAATACCAACCTAGAATGACTTTTAGGATGTATTGAGTGGCTCTTTTGTCTTTTGTTATCTGAATATTAGCCTATTCATGTTGAGAGAGCCCATTGCCAGAAGATTGGCTACCAAGGGATTAATTTTTTTTTTGGCCATAATTCCTTTAACCACCTATTAAGGAGTGAAGAGACGACTCTCTTTGTCAGTAAGAGTTGTCAAGTCTTCGTGTGTTATTTAAAGTAGCATAATAAATATTTGCTACAAATGTTTCAAGCCCCTGATCAACCAACAAGGATTTATTTTGTGTTTACTATGTGCCAGGTACTGTACTAAGCATGAGAAGATAAAAAGGCAAAAGCACAAAAGAATTTAAGCCCTTCAAGGAGCTTAAATATCAATGGAGACACATATGAGATGAATACTGAATATAATGACAGCAAACTTATAGTGGAAGCCTTAAGTGGCTGGTGGGGGACTGGGAAGGACTCTAGAAGATGGGATTTGTGCTGAGTCTTAAAAGAAACCAACCTATGTCAAGAGGAGGAGATGAGGAAAGAGGGCATTCTAGACTTGGGGAAGACTTAGTGCAAAGGTGGTAGTAAATGGAATGGTCCAGTGCTAGGAGCAAACAGCAAGTATAACAAGAATAAAAGTGTGAGAAGACTCTAGAAATGAGCTAGGTTGTGAAGAGCCCCAAGTGCCAAAGTGATTACCTCTAATGTAATTGTGGAGGTAATAGGAAGCCGGTGGAGTTTATTGAGAGACAGAGACATGGTCAGAAAGAATAATTAGAAATGACAAGATGACTGAGTATTGTGGGGTGGGTGAAAGGGTGGAATCAGAGAGGACATTAAGTTTGCAAACCTGTTAGATGGGGAGGATGATAGAGTCCTCCACAGAAATAGGAAAATTCAAAGGATGGGGGTTGACTCTGAGGGGAAATAAAATGAGTTCAGTTTTCAAACTGAATGTAATGGACATGTTGAGATTGAGACATCCACTTTGAAATGTCCATTGGATATTTAGAGGTTTAGGATTGGAGTTCAGAAGAGAGATAAAGACTGGATGTATAGATGCGAGAATCATTTTGTATAGAAATGATCATTTAAAGCCATAGGAAGTGAAAAGATCACCAAAGGAGGTTATAGAGAGAGAACAGAAAAGAATGCTTAGGACAAAATCTTGGGCAATCAGTTACCATTATGAGGGTATGTCAAGGATGAAGTTCTTATAATAGAGACCGAGACAAGTAGGGGGAGAACCAAAAGAGAGCAGTGTCATGAAAACCCCTAGAAGAGAGAGTACCAAGCAGGAGGTGATCAGCAGTGTCAGATGCTGTAAAGCATTCAAGAAAGATGAAAACTGATAAAAGGACATTCAAATGCCAGTTAAGAGATTACTGCCAGCTTGGAAAGAACAGTTTTCAGTTAAACGATGAGGTCATAAAACAAAGTAGTAAAAAGTAAGGAAAAAGTGGAGGTCCTAAGTAACTTTGACTTTTTCAAGGAGTTAGGAGAGAAGTTGCAGTGAGACTGTAGGTAATGGGAATAAATAAATGATAGAGATAGATAAATAATGATCTTTTTAAAAGGTTGAATGAGCCTTGGTTATGTTTGTATTAGCAGGAAAGTTAGCAAGGAAGAGCCGATACATTGGAACACAATACAATTGAATATCAGAAAGACAACAGGGATTGTGATAGGAGCAGCTTCTGGAAATATGGGAGGGACTGGGACCACAGATGCATGTAGATGGACTGGCCTTCACATGGGAAGAGCCACCTCCTCATCAGTGACTGAAATGAAGGGATAGAGCATGCAAAATTATGTTAGTGAAAATATATGAGGAGAGAGGAGGGAGCCTCAGGTTTTTTCAGTATATATGACCTGTGATCCTCAGCTGAGAGAGTGGGATATATGGATCCCATGGGAGACTTGAGGAGAGACAAGGTTTGGAACAGGCAACTGTATTGAATGGGATAGAAAATCAGAGAGGAGTAGAATTGCTTTGCTTATAGTGTGGATCTGGCTGAAATTAGATAACATAAATTTGTAGTGAACCCAGTTATCTTGATTTTGTGATTTCCTCCAACTCTTTTTGGCATCTGAATAAGAGTGAAGGAAATGGATGAGGGAATAATCTGAGGTCAGGGTTTGGCAAGGCATGACAAAGGGGCAAAGGGTTGGAACAGATCAAGAGGAAGGGAGTCAGGAGTGAAGCATGGTGTAGAATTGAACTAGTTCACAAAGTGGTTGAGATTAAGAAGGGAAGAGTTTTATTGATAAGATTTATTTGAATACCATTTTGGTATTTGAGTACCTTATCTTAACTGTGCATTTTAAATACTTTCTATAGAACTTGTATAATTTTTAAATTAGATTATCTCTGCTAAATGCCCACTATTTTACTTAGGTTTGTATCTAAGTCATTCAGTGTTACAATTAAGAGACATTTGTGGGAGTATTACAGACATTTTGGGAGATTAAAAGTCTCCATGATGAACCCTCTTCCAGCTCATAATGTAAAGGAGAAAACAGTATGTCAAAAACAAAAAGTGGATCATCACAAGCTTAATTCTTGTCACGGTTGAAAGTCTTTGTTTTTGGTGTGGCTTTATCTTTGTAGCTTCAATGAAAAAGGATCTAAAGTACTTCAACTAATGGTATACAGTTGTAATTCAGTTCAACAAGGTATCATACACCTACTACAGCACCTACTATGGGCCAGATACTGTGCTACATGTTAGGGATACAAATATAAAAATGAAACCATCCCTGGCTTTCAAGGAGCATTCACTGATGGCAGGTGAGTTGGGGTAGATATAACATGTACACAAACAGATGTATCTGGGAAGACTTCCATGGGAAGGTTATTCTTAGCCAGGTCTTTGAAAAAAGTCAAATATCTTAAGGTGTAGAAATGAGGAGAAAGTGTATTCTGAATGAGACATAATATGTGCAAAGACAAGGAGAAAAGAGAAATTGTGTTGAGTTGAGGGAACAGGTAGTAGTTAGGTTTGGTGGAACTTGGAAATAATGAAACAGTAGTGTGAGATAAGGCTGGAGCAACAGGTACATAGGACCCCCTTAATGGAGGGTTTACATTTTATCCTAATTGCATTGGAGTGCTACTGGATATTTTTCAACAAGAAAGCAACATGGTCAGACCAGTACCTTTGAAAAGGAGACACTGAAAATAAGGAGATCCATTAGTCAGGCTGTTGTTGTAGGCAAGAAAGGGGTGATGAGGTCCTGAACCAAAGGGGTATTTGGAAGTGTTTTGTGGAAGTAAAATCAACAAGCCTTGGTGGGGTTAGAAAGAGAGAGAAAGGCAAGGAAGATTATAAAGTTGTGAACTCAAATTACCAGAATGAGAGTGGTTTCCTCAAAGAAAATAGGAACAAACAATAAGTTCTTTTTGATTTCTGAAGGACAAACAGCAGCAGCAGTGGTTTAGAACCTAGTCTTTTCATGAGGGAGAACATCCTTGAGAGATTCTATTGCTGTCATATGCAAAAAGAATGCAAAAAGGGAGAAATATTTTTCCACATCTGAAACTTATTATTTATTTAGTTAATAGTTTTTAATTAAGGTAGGGTCTTGGGGAAATGGAGAGGATTGGTTTTTGTTTTTAATAATGTGACTCTTGGGGCCTAGCTGGAAGCTTTTAATGAAATATGTTTTGGAGAAGAGACATTTAGCATTGCTTCAGGCTTCCTTAATGTCAGCCTTTAGAACAGCTTCTCAAATACTTTTTGGCAGAGATCACCATCTGAGAAGTAGGAGGACAGGAAGAAACCCCTCATTTATGATGCATGAGCATACATACTGATGAGGAAAATTTGAAGGCTTATTTTCACAGATTACCATATTGCTGAGAAAAATGTGACATTTCTTTCATTGCAGCATAAAGAAAATAAAATCATCCCTAATCAAACCATCCCTGACAGTAGCTATATTTGAAGCAAGATTTTCCTGAATACTTGGAAAGAACAGAGAATCATTTGTTTCTTTTTCAAAAACCTGTCCATCCCCAAACTACAGATAAAATGAAATAATCTTGTTAAGACATCAGAGTTCCACTTTTCATAATGAAGTTTTATTTTGCAATAATATTTTATTTTGTTTTCAAATTTAAATATGAAATAAACTTCTAAATTTTAGAGAAAATCCCTGTCAATTTGGAATGTTGGTATGTGAGACAATATCTATTTTAAACAACAGTGAAAGCCTTGAAGGAATCTGATCTTGCAATGAGAACTCCTCCATTCTGTAATTGCTCCCAGTTTGTGGTACAAAGTAAAAACTGCACAATTATTACTTTTCTAGAATGTGAGTACAGACCTTATTCTGTTTAAAATCTCACAGGACACTGCATAGAAAGACAAAACCAAGCTAATACCACCTCGGAGGAGAAGTGGAGTGAGTAGGGAAGGTCTAACTCTGAAGAGAGCTGTGATAGAACACATGAAATAAGAAATTCTATGAACTAAGAGGATAGTGATAATTATCTTCTCTTAGTTCATAAATATATAGAACACAAGTATCTTTAAATGTATCTTATCCTTTTCTTTTTTTCGAAGCTCTTAGATTTTTGTGTATATATGTGTGCTTATGGAGAGAGAGGTTTGCTTTGTAATTGAAGTGGCTTTTCCTCACTGGGGTGTTTTGGATATTTGAAATGAGATAAAATGAAAAAACTGAAGGTGAAATGTTGTTTACTGGTATCCAGGAAAAACAAAGGAACTCTGAAGAGTTTAGCTACTGCTCATATCTCTTCTTTTCCATAGATGTTCTATTATAAAATCATTTTTCTTCATGAGAGATGATTATTTCATAGACAGGACCTAAACAAAATATTAGTTGCACTAAAATATTAATTATAGAGAATTTGTTGGAACAATATCAATAGGAAAATGATTTCTGTGGACCATTCATAGGATGTGACAGGAAAATACTATTGCAAAAATCTTTGTTGTGATTCTTTTTGCAATGTGATTTTACCTATAGTTTACTACAAGGTAGACATGTTATTTTTAGAAGTTAGCATTTCTGTTCATTGAGAAATCTTTATTATCTGATCTTTTAAAACACATTTTTATATATGTCTCTGTGAGGAGAGTTCATATGTTAATGCTTCTTTTGTTTTTAATGTAGAAATCCAGCAAGCAAAAATACTGCTTTGCAGGCGCATCACAGATCTAACAGCAAGGATATACAGAACCTGAGTGTTGGACTTCCACGGAACGAAGATGTTCTTCCAGCAAGTGAAAGCTTCCTCAATGGAAATCTTTCTGGAGCTTCTCATAGTCCCATGCACACCAAACCCTATCAAGCAAGTAACCCACCTGGATCTGCAAACAAAGATCTCACCAATAACAACATTCCACATCTTCTTAGCCCCAAAGAATCAAAATCAAAAACAGAATTTGATTTCAGTATTGACCAAAAGGCTTCTGAGGGCCCAGGCACAAAATATCTTAAGTCAAACAGTAGGTCTCAGCAGAACCGACACTCATTTATGGAAAGTTCCCAAAACAAAACTGGAACATTACAGCCTGGTGAAAAGCATGGACGACATAGCTATATAGACACTATCCCCCAATCCTCTAAGAGTCCTTCTTATAGGGCAAAGGCCAAAAGTCATGGGGTTCTGACTGATTCCAAATCTGTGAGCAACCTTTCTGAAGCCAGAGTTCAGATTTCTGATCCCAATAGCAGCAGATATTTTCCATCTAGCTGCCTAGATTTGAACTCTCCCACCAGCCCAACCCCTCCCAGGCACAGTGATAGTAGAACTTTGCTTAGTCCTTCTGGGAGAACTAACCGAAGTGAGGGCACGCTGGACTCACGGCGAACAACAGCAAGGCATTCTAAAACAATGGAGGAGTTGAAATTGCCCGACCACATGGATGGAAGCCATTCACACTCACTATCTGCACCACATGAATCATTTTCCTATGGTCTAGGCTATACCAGTCCTTTCTCTTCCCAGCAGCGGCCTCATAGGCATTCCATGTACGTGACTCGGGACAAAGTGAGAGCGAAAGGCTCAGATGGAGGCTTGAACATAGGGCAAGGGATGGCAACCAGAGCCAACAGCCTTCAGCTGTTATCACCACAGGTACAACTTAGGCTATTCACCAGATCTGTTGGCACATCACGGGAAGATGGTGCAGAGGATTTGAATAGGGTCAGTCTGAAATTTTGCCTGTTGTAGGCTATCTTAAGGATACGACAATAGGGGTAGTTTCTAAACACTTTAAAAGAAAAAAAAGTGAATCAATACTATCTGTTAAAAATAATAATAAAAATAAAACAATAATAATGCTGAATCTGAGTCATTAATAATTGGGCAGTAGGGAGGATTCCCCAGTTCTCTAAAAATTCTTTTGATTCTTTTGTTAAGTTTTACATTACATTTTTTCAATAAAATTTCATTTTGAATTAGTAATGAAATCCACCAGGTTTTTTCCCCCCATAACTTTTTGCTCTGAGGGTGAATTCACAGGCATATTCTTCCATCTCACCAACCCACATACTCTTAGTACATTTTTTACTGACTGCTTTCCTGACTTGGTTTCCTAACTCAAGTCAAAAGTTTTTAAGTGACTGCAGATACCGCTTAGATTCTAAGTTGCATTTTTATATATTTTAAACCGTAGGAAAATGTCTGTAAACAATAAAAAATGTCTATAAACAACCAAAAGATAGGAAAATGAAAGTTTGGAGACATCTCAATGTTTTTCAGAGTCCAGATATGATTCCTCCTAGTTTAAAATTGATAATACCTTTGAAGGTACACAACAGTGTGCTTTGAAATTACATTTTTATAAAATTACACATTCACCCAGATTAAGGAGAAATGAGGTGAGATTTCTCTTTGGTTGGAAAATGTTTTAAAGGGAAATCATTTAACCACTACCCTTCTAGAAGTCTATTTTATGCCAAGTATATTTATTTGATCAGGATAGTAGCAGTAAAAATTACTCACATTGACATGGCCTTTGAAGTTTCTGAAGCACTATCCTCACAGTCTTGTGGGGTACATAACACCAGCATTATTTATCGACACCATTTTACAGATTAGGAAATTGAGGTTCATGGATTCCCAGACATCTGACACAGGTAGGAAGAGACATAATTAGGATACAACCCTAGGTCTTATGACTTCTCTAAATTAGCATGTGCCATCATACCTGGAGAATAGAAATGAAACCTATGACCACCCCTTGTATACAGAGAATAATGAGATAACAGATTAAAACATTCCGAAGGATAAGATTATCAGTGACCAGTCACTCAGTTCTTTCTATGTTTTTAGCGTGGTGTGGATGCTATGTGGGAAACATAAAAAAAAATATGTTCTGTGCCCTTATAAATTTGCAAAAATGCCATATGAAACAGAGAACCATAAGGAAAATAGTAGTGGAAGATGGAGCTGTTGGAGAATGCTTTCATGAAGGAGAAAGATTTTAGCTAAGTCTTAAAGATGGTAAGATTCAGATGAATGAGAAGAAAGATTTCAGAGTTGTAGGGTGGACTACATAAGCAAATACAAAAAGACATAAATGTTCAAATGGAAATGAAGGGAGTGGTCTGTTGGATCAGACTGCTATTTTAGAAAGTAATAAGAAATAAGTTTGAATAAGGAGATTGAGGGTGGGAACAAGAATATAGAGGAACATGTAGGAGACCTTGGACTTAATTCTTTAGGCTCCATTCCCAAGCAAGGTAAAAGAAAAATTAAGTCAAAGAAGCACTCTAGAAAATTGTCTGGCTGTGGTATTAATACAGAATAAATTGGAAAGGGAGAGACTTAGTAACAGGCCAACCAAGGAATTTTCAGTAAGTAAAGCAGAAGATCATGATGGCCTAGGCTAAGACAAAGCCATTGAGAATAAAGGGAGCACAAATCAGAGAAATCCTTTGACGAAAGAAAAAAATGATGGAAGAGATTAGATATGGGAAATTAGAAGAATCAAAGATGTCTCCAAGACTTTTATTTGATGGATTAAAATGAGCATAATATTGCTGACAGACGTAAGCCAGCTGAGAAGAAAACTTGGCTTCGTAAAATCAGAGAATTATATATCTAGTGGGGCATTCAAGATCATCCAGTGATACTTTTTGATTTGGTAGCATAATTGAAGTTCAAAGAGTTTTAGTGGTATTGACCTAATAGTAGCACAGCAGGTTTGGTATCAAGATCTCTTTTTTCCCCAGTTGAGTGCTTATTCCACTATACTCTGTTGTTTAAAATTTGTTGAGTTTGAGGTGACCATGGACCACTCATTAGAGATATTCTGTGGACCATTGGAAATAAAGGATCAAAACACAGATGACAGAGAGGATAGGAGATTTAGATTTGACAGTCTTTTGAATACAGAAAATAAGTTATCTTCCTAGGAAGTTAATGGAAAGAAAAAAGCTTTGGGTTATTATTTTACTTTAGAATTTAAAACAATTGATAAGTTAGAAAGAGGGTTTTTCACTTTTCTTGGGTGATGAATCCCTCTTGGCAGTCTGGTGAAGTCTTTGAGCCCCTTTTCAAAATGATTTTTTTTAAACTTAAACTAAATTACATAGAATTGCTAAGGAAACCAACTGTATTGAAATATAGTCACCAAATTGTTTGAAAAAGAAAAACAAGTTGATGGACCTTGGGTTAAGAACCCCTGATTACAGAGCAGTCAAAAATAAATTACTAGCATTTAAACACAAACAATTAGGGAACAAGAGCAAATCATACAAAATAAGGTTGAAAATGATTGACAACCTATGAATATTGGCAGAAGAAGTATTAGTAGACCTTTTGGATGACCAGTTGAACAGACATCAACAATACTGTACTCAGCACAGGTCAGACTGCCTTACAGACTGTCCACTTCTGGACCAAACAGCTTTAAAGGAACAATATAGGAACTGGAGGATGGTGTTCAAGCTAAGAGGTAAAATAAAGATGACAATAATTTGGAAAATAACTAAAACTCTCATGGTAAAAATAAGTAAAGTATGGTGGTAGCCACTAAAGTCCTATTTAGATGATTTATCATAGTATAGAAGTGACTCTAGATTTTCAGAGAATGACAGACCCTACCAACCAATATAGGCAAGTGATATGTATGTCTGTTTCTGGAAGAACAACATCAGATGGTTCAGAGAGCCTCATTGCCAAGTTGACCTCAGGGTGTTTACATTTTACATTCTTTGTTCTTGTTCATTCATTTCAGTCAAGTTCAACTCTTTGCTGAAACCCCTTTGGGGTTTTCTTGGCAAGAATATTGGAGTGGTTTGCCATTTCCTTCCCCAGTTCATTTTACAGATGAGAAAGCTTGAGGCAAACAGGGTTAAATGACTTGCCCAGGGTCACACAGATAGGATTTGAGACTGGATTTGAATTCAGGTCCAGTTCTATTCACTGCACCACCTACCTATTCGTTCGCCTATTCATTCTAGTAATTCCCAGGTAAGAGAGGAGATTGCTGTCTACCTCAGCTAAGGGAGTACCCACACTAATGAAATCCTAGATTCTTGAAATATGGTGACCATATAAAAGGAAGATAAAATTTGGTTTAAGCTATCCCATGAAGAATTTGGACTAGGCATATACAATAATTTCCTGACAGTGAGGGTTGTTCAAAGTGACATGATTTGTTGAGGGGTGTTTTGAAATCTCCTTCCCCTGGAGATTTTTATAAATGGGCTAGGTCCTTGTTTTCAAAACAGTTTAAATGTGATATAAGCAGAAGGTAGAAGGATAGACAAACTAAGATGACTTATCAAACCCCGTAAGTAAATTTAAGCTTAAGAAAATAAATGCTAAAAAAATAAAAAAATAAAAAAAAATAAATGCTTTGACATTTTCAAGAAAACAATTGTTATTTTGAACCTCAGATAGTGCCCATCCATAAGCTATAAATAAATACCAAAGAAAATCATCCACCAGATTTATTTTTTAAATTCCCTTAAGAAATTATTGACTTCCTCTTAGTCTTCTTTTTTGAGTAGAGAAGATGTTGCTTTTCCCCCTTGTATATGATTATGACTGGTAGTGGTTGGGGAGAATTTGGAGGAAGTTCAGAGAAGAGCAATAAAATGAATATGAGTAATGAAATGTGTTAAACAATGGATAATATCCCAAAGAAAATTAGGAGATAGTGAAGAACCTAGACAACATTTAGTTATGAAATATTTAAATATTAAAGCTATTGAGTATGTGTGCCTTCTTGGTTTTGTAAACATTTGTCATCTTCTGAATCCATGAGCAACTTCTCTGTTACCAGTCTCCAACTGTTTTTCTCATGAAAAATAATCCTAGACTTTTCTAGTTCTTATTTAAAAATTCAACCCAAAAGTACTAGAGATTTCACCAAAAAACTAGTTATTTTCTTAGATCTAGAATTTCAAGAACTATGGATGGAGTCAAACTTTTATTCATTATATCACATAGAAATTTTAAAATTACAAAATTCTTTGTATATTAATCATTTAAACTGTTGATGAGCTAATTTCTTCCCTGCTAATCCTAACTTTAATAATATGACTTTCATTATTTATGTAATTTGACTTTTTTCTCTTTTTTTTGACTTTCACTTTCATGAAATAGATGCAGATTTGTTTCATAAATTTCACCTATGTCATCAAATACCACATGCATTTTTTTCTTTCATATATACAAAATGTTGATTAGGTTAAATGAGAGCATCCTAATTTTAAATGATTTTAGTTGCTAGGTGTATCAATATTGCAAGTGTCCATGTTTACATTTTTGTCTATTTCCAGCCAGGAGAACAGATCCCCACAGAGCTAAGTGTATCACGGTCTTCAGCTAAAGAAACCTCTCGAGAAGGCACATCTTCATTTCACTCACGGCAAAAATCTGAGGTTTGACTTATTTAATAATTATTATATTTTTAACATGTGTTTCAGAAATACTGCCCCTTCCCCTCTCAAAGTAAATCATTTTTGTCTTAGGAAATGTAATTCTGGTCTTTTTTTGAAAAAGATAAAAGAAATTGTAATTGTCTTCAGCACCGTAACAGAAATTCTACCTAAAAGCAGGGGTTCTGAATCTTTTTTGGTCATGGACCCCTGTTCCTTTAGGTCTATTCTCAGAATTACATTTGTTGCTTGCATTCATAATTGATGGAAATGCTAAATTTCACTTAGAGATTAAAATAGCGATAAAATATTTTTTTACTATCCAAGTTAACGGAGTATCTGAAGTCTATCCATAGACTTCAGGTTAAAACTCTGAGCTAAAGTGAACTTGAATCTGTTTGATTAATTTTTAAAAATACTCTACATTTCCTTAGGGTGGAGTCTATCATGACCCCCACTCAGATGATGGAGCAGCCACAAAAGAAAACAGACATCTATATAATGATCCTGTTCCAAGAAGAGTTGGTAGTTTTTACAGAGGTAATTTTACAAGGGGATACACTTGTGCAAGTTCAGGATGCAGTTTGATATTTGATGTATGTCAGAATGAAATTACTTTAGAATTGTACAGGTTACACAGAGTTAATGTAGTAAATATAGTAATGTTGTAAAGACTATCTAGTTTAGTTGCTCTATTACATATTCTAAGCTTATAGATGCCTACTCTCCCTGGACAAACCAAAATAAAGACATGAGTGCAGTAGGTTGAGACATCTCATTTTTCCCAGTTACCCACTGGGGACCTCAGAGTCCCTTAAATTTAAGCTCATCTTATCCTTATTAACAATAATTCATGATTATATAGCATGTTATAGTTTGCAAAATTTCACTTGTCATCATTTGCAAGTATCAGCCATCTCTATTGTTAAAGTTAAGGGTTCTGAGGCATGAAGTATATAAGTGACTTGTATTGTGTCACATAGCTAGGAAGTACTAGAAAGAGTGCAGACTTGGAATGAGGAGAGGCTTGAGATAAGGAAACTAATTGGTTGACTATTGTTGTAGTTCAGGTGAAGGGTAATGAGGGCCTGAATTAATAGTAGTGGTTCTGTGAAAAAGAGAAATATTTGAGTGATAATGGAGAAACAGAAAAGAGACAGACAAGATTTGACAATTCATATATTGGCTGAGAGAGAGTAAGGAATCAAGGATGATGCCAAGGTTGTAAGCCTGGGAGGCTAGAAGGATAGTAGTACCATTGATAGAAATATAGAAGTTTAGAGAAGAGGATGATTTGGTGAAAGAGATAGTGAGTTTAGTTGTGGACTTGTTAGAGATGCCTAAGTGATATCCAATTTGAAATATCCGATAGGTAGTTGATGATGTGAATGATGAAGCTCAGGAGAAGAGACTTAAGGCTAGATAGAACAACACTTCCATTATGTAAACTGGAACTGCACAAATTATTTGTAGCTTAGAACTAAATGAAGACTTTGGGGACATCCTTGTGTCACTCAATACGTCATCTGTGTAGAGATGATAATTGGACCCATGGGCCCAAATAAGATCAAGGAAGAAAAAAAGGAAAAAAGAAAGCCAAGTACAGAGCATTATATATACTCGTCTATCGAAAGTTGTCGTGACATGGATGATGATCCAGGAGAATTACAAGTGGGTAAACAAACTGGAGGGGAACTGACCTAGAAAGGAAGAGAATAGTCATAGAGTCATTGCTAGAAGGAACGTTAGCAGCCATAGAACCCAACCCTTTTATTTTACAGAAAACTGAGGCATAGAAACTCTACGTAATGTGCCCAGGGTCACACAATCAATAAATGTCTGAAGTAGGTTTTAAACACAGATATTTCTACCTCCAACTCCAGTGCCTATCAGTTCTATCATGTTGGTTTTTGTAAGTTTGTTCTTGTCACATAATTTTGTTCTCCTGTTATGATGTATGTAATACTGTCTTTCTAAAAGAGATAAGGTTGTTCCTTGATGTTAAAAGTTAATTTAAAGGGGTTAACTGGAACCCTGAATTAATGAATTAGTCTTTGGCCTCTGGAAATTTGGATTTAAAACTTGTCTTTGTTTACAAGTAAATTAAGTCAAATATGTCCATCTCAGGATTTGGCAGAAAGGGCACTATGTAAGTTCCAGTCTAGAAACAGACAGGCAGATAAAAATTCCATGGTATTAATGAAACTAAGCAAGTTGAGCTAGTACATGTTTAAATGAATATTCCTCCCTTCCCTTTTCATGGAGGCAGCAGGATTCAGTGGAAGAAGATTTAGACAAGGCCTGAGGGGCTTTCAGGGAAGGTCCTCCACCACCCAGAACATCCACTGTAAAATGAAGGGGCTGGACTAGCATATCCCTTCCACTTCCAAACCTGAGATGCTGCAAATTACCAGTCACAGGGCATAATTAAATCACAGCTTAGTTATAGGATCCTGTAGTTGGAAGGGATTTCAGAGATCACTAGTCTAAACTCTAACCAAATGGATGAATCTCCTCCATGACATCATCATAACACAGAGCATCTTGCCTCAGGAGGACCTCTGTTCCATTTTTGGATAATTTCATTTGT
Source organism: Potorous gilbertii (assembly GCA_028658325.1). Classification (NCBI taxonomy): domain Eukaryota; kingdom Metazoa; phylum Chordata; class Mammalia; order Diprotodontia; family Potoroidae; genus Potorous; species Potorous gilbertii. The sequence goes on along the minus strand of CM053771.1, from coordinate 309,555,625 downwards.
TTGAAAATTCTTCCTTATATTGAACCTTAATCTCCTTTATAATGTCTGTCTATTTCTGTGTAAATCTAATTCCTTTTGCATATGACAACTTTTCAAATAATTAAAAGCATCTCTGATGTCTCCCAACCCCACATTCTCTAAGCTAAACATTTCCATTTCCACCAACTCTTCATGTGATGTGGTTTTTTGAGTCCCCTCACTAACCTGGCTACCCTCCTCTACTGAATAGAAAGTAAGGTGTCATTTACCTTTATTTGCCTGTTTTTTTTTTCTGTTTTCTGTTAAATTAAAATTAGCATTCTTTTTAATGCTAAATTTAGAAATTGATGAGGGCATGGGGAAATTGAAGACAGGGCATTGGCTCACTTTTGTTACAATTTATTTTATGTGTCTTTTGTTCTACGATGGAAAACCCTGGGAAAGTTATCTTTCATCAGGGGAGACAATGTTTATTTCCATATGTAGAATATTCTATATTTTGTACAGAAAACTCGGCAATATAGTTATGTTATCTTATGTTCATATTGAGATCATGTTTGATATTTGAAATATTGGATCCCATGTTTTTTATTTTTGTTTTTCCAAAAGCTATATCAAGAAATAGAAAAAAAATTAAATTCATGCTTACATATTTTTAATATCCTATAGGGTTTTTTTAAGTGAACAAGTCAGTTCAATTAAGCTGAAACAAGTCAATTTTGTGCCAAAGGTACCTAATATTGAGTCACATTACAAATAATAGAAAGTATTAGAAAATAATAGAAAAATAGAAAAAGTATAAATTTTGAGTCACAGTTATGTCAAATGTCCAAAGCATATAGGGGCAAAGTTTGCATTCTGTTTTCCCTTTTTTGGTGAAAGATAAAGGAGATTGACATACAATGACATAGCAAATCAAATTTGACAAAAAGAGCTTTCTGAGTAACTCTGGACTCCTTTTTATTTAGTTCCATCTCCACGTCCGGATAATTCATTCCATGAAAATAATGTGCCATCCAGAGTTGCTTCCCTGCCATCAGAGAGCAGCTCTGGGACAAACCACTCAAAAAGACAAACAACATTTGATCCATGGTAAGTATTCCATTTCACTTTAGATTTTTCTTAAAACAGAGATCTGAAAATTGTAATGTAAAGAGGTGCTGGCAAACCCTGGAGAAACTCTTCACAGGCGTATTCCTTGCCATGATAAATCCCCTTTTTCTAGTGAGTTACTTGATAAAGAGATGTGATTTATTATCTCTTGATAGAAGTAAAGTTTGGCGCCTAAATGTTACGTGAAAGAAGACTCTCTTTGGAAGAGTCTCCCTTATGAATCTTCCCTTACGCTCTTCTGACTTAGACTAGAAGTAGATCTTGGTATTGCTGTCTCCCTCTGGCCAGTCTCCATAAACAAGATCTGTATCTCTCAAGGCAATTCCCAGGAACAGTAGAATTTTATAATAAAGATCAACTGCTAATTGCCAGTGGCCTGGGCTCCAAGTATTATTAACAGGTTTTCTTATTTTTGTCTCTTCGTTCCTGTCATTTGCAGTGAAGATGAAAAAAGGTCCCTGGATACTCTCTGACCAAACTAAGCTCCTTGACAGGCAGTTCCAACTCTGTACTCTAGAACCCCTTGCCTCTCACCTATTGCTCATTGCAAACTATAACTCTTATTTCTTCCACAGTCTGCAGCCTTGTTTCTATCAAAGTGATACTGCCTGAAGCAAGTGAATAACATGAAACAGTAAAGATTGGGACCATTACAAAATTAAGTTATCTGAGCCAAAGTGGGTCCCATTTGCAACAAGGCAGTGATGTTTCACTTTCCTCTAATAGATTCTCCCTTCTACTGATACAGGCCTTCCTACCTCTCCTCAAGCAGTACCCCACACCTGACCCCTCTTCATGTTCCACTAAAAAAATTGACACCACACCAAGGGTCCTCCTTTTCTCCTTGTCATCTCACATTGCTCAGACACTTCCCTTTATTGTCTCCCTTTTTACTCCTATTTCTGACAAGCAGGAGACCTTCTTGCCTGCTATATGTATCCTTGATCTCAACCCCTCCAGCCTTGTCTGACAGATTATCCTCCCTCCTGCAACATGTTCAATCTTTAATCTTCAATCTCTCCCTTGCTAATGGATCCATCCCTGCTGCCTATAGACACACCTGTCTCCTTCATTCTTAAAGTGCTCTCACTTGATTTGACCACTCCCACCAGCTATCATCCTATTTCTCTCCTTTTTGTGACAAAGCTGTCTATACTAAACACTTCCATTTCCTCTTTATTTACTCACTTGTTAACACTGAAATCTGGCTTCCAACCTTGTCAGTCAGTTGAACTGACTTTCTCCAGTGTTACCAATGATCTCTTAAATTGCCAAATAGTGAGAAAAGCAAGCATTGATTCTGTATTTGATTTTACTCTGTAATTGATTTTGTCCTGTAATTGCCTAAGTCATGCTTCTTTGTTTCTGAACTTGATTCAGAAATTCTGCTGGCCTACAATGAATTATGTTTGGAAATCCAGTTCTTCCGCTAACCACTGTTATATTCTTGTCTCAAGGAAATCTGCTATTCTTAAGCCATACAGGTGGCCACTAGGGAGTCTGGTCTAGTATCTTTACACCATTGAGCTATCCTTCAAGATTATCTGGTCTACTATGTCTGACCTTGCAGGTGAATTTGAACAATGAATTTTTCTTAGTCACAAGAGTGACAGAGGGAGGATGTTACCAGCCATTCATTCCTACTTTCCAACCTTTTCCGTATTATCCCCACCCTCAACTTTGTAACTAGTCATGTTGTCTTTACCCTCAAGATACTGTCAACCCTGTTACCAATTGTAAAATTTCCTTACCCATCCTGTTCTGTTCTTTGTTCCATGCTTTAAAAAAGGACTTACATCCTTATCTTTTGCTTAAACTTGTCGTTGGCCCTCTTCTCCTCTCTCACTATATTATCTCATTTGCCAATCCCATGAGCTCTTATGGGTTCAGTTATCATTTCTATTAAGATAGTAATTTCTTTTTGTAAAAAAAATTACTTTATTTTCAGTTCACAGAACAAAATAAGCACTTCCCTAACACTTAAAATAAAAAAGATGATTGCACATGAAACTGTAAATCTACCATGTGCAGCTTGCTATTCCCTCCATATATACAACAAAGTTAAAATGTAAATTTCTCTTTTTTCCTCTTTTTCTCTCCTCCACTCCGTGCCCTAGAGATGGCTGCCATTAGATACAAATAGGCGTAAATATGTAAAATTACTGTAAGGAGGAGAGAACAATGCAAGGGGTTGAGAGATTAAACTGCATATTCACACAGGACCACAAGAATTAAGTGAAATGGAAATCAAATCAGACAATAATCAGTATTAGTAATGTACTTTTTCAATATTTTAATAATTATTTTGACTACATCCATCATTAACTTAGCATTGGTAAGTAAACATTTCAGTTCTTTAAGATTTTGTTGGAATCAATCCTTACTCCACTGAGACAGTTCACTACCTGCTACACCTTAGTAGATGGTCTTCATGAATTGCTGTGACCAAGATGTTCATCACCTTTCACCTAAATCATGAATTTCTCAAAGTTGGTCCTTGGATAATAAACTTATAATCCATACCTGGAGACTTGAAGCCTTTTTAGCTTGGTCAAACTTGCCAGAATCTGTTGAGAGGAACCACCATGCCATAAAGAGGCATAGGAGTAGAACTATAGTAGAGGAAGTATAGAAAAGCTTGGTAAAAATGTTTGTGAAAATAAGAAGTAGAGAGGCAGGGAGGGAAAGGGAGGCGGAGTTGGCAGGCTACTAATAGTTTTTTAAGAATTACATCTACAGATGGTATTGCTATGGGATTTGTATGACTTCCACCAATATATTGTTGAGATTCCTAATCAATTTCTTCACATAAAGTCATAAAATAACAATGACTCATTCAGAATTTTTTTTTCTGTTTTCTTGAACGATGTCTATAATTTGTTCACTGTATTTTGTACATGTGCTTGGAGGAAACGTAGTTTGATAACTTGTTTTAAAAACACAATTCACAATTGACTGATTTATTACTTGCTTGTTTCATGCTATAACTGTAGAATATTTCTTACTAATGTTAAACTTTCTTTTTGATTATGTTGCATTTTTTAGTAAGCACATATTACACTAGTACCTCACTTATCTAGAAATCGTTTATGCAGCAGTCTCAACTATCCATATCACAGTTATGAACTTAGAAGCCTGAAAGGCCTTTGAACAGCCCACATAAATGTCATAAAACTAATGCATTTTACTCGAAGTCCCTGAGGCCCTTCCTCAGAATTTACTCTTATTTTGGTTAAAAAAATTATATATTATTGTTCATCCTTCATTCTCAAGGGAGACCAGTGTCATCAGGAGGGTGATGTCGCAAATGAATTGGATTTAAATGAGGCAGGGCTGTGCAAAGTCTCTCCTTCAGAGTCATCAAAGCCCAATGGCAAGTTATGGGTCAGGAAGACTAAAGATGACCCCAGATGCAGTGGCAAACCTTGGTCTTTTTAAGCGAAGGTCTTTCCCAGGTCTCAGTTTGCCTGATGCAATATTCATTCAGTGATTTAAGCTTTAAAGTAAAACTTTCAAACATATAAATTTAAAGCTGTATAAACTTATAAATCATAGAAGACTTGGACCATTTTGCATAGATGCACACAACCCCATATACTTGATTAACCCTGGAAAGGTACCCTGTATAATTCTATACTATATTACTACTATATTGATGTTGATAATAACTATACTCAAGGCACCAATAAAAGGTTAAACTGCATTCAGTAAACTGGGTCCTTTAAGAAGGAGGAATGGAGTAATGTTTTTCATTTTACATAAATATCCATCAAAAGTAGACTGACTAAGTGTTGGAGATTAAAGGAGTAAGCTTTAGCTTATCTAGACAATTCACTTAAGTAGAGCAACTCTTTGCTAGGTAAATAAGACATTACTGTAATTGACTTGCATGGTCTCAGTTTCTTCTCATGTAGAATTGCAAGTGTAGTGGTATTCATAGTGGCTTGTCACCAACAGCCTATATAGATTTTTAACAGGTTAACTTTTGTTTTCATTTTATTCATTTTTTAAAAATCTATATTTTCTGTGATATTACTAACCACAGAGTTCACAAGTTTTCTAAATTTCCAACTATTAAAAGCCTAATATTTAGGAATTTGCCTTTTTTGGTTTTATGGTTATCAATTGTCCCAAGAACTTTTTTCTGATTCTCAAATTGAGGAATCTTTATTCAGATCCAGCAGTTCTGTCTCTGACTCTATTAATTCTCTAATTAGCCATTCTGATGAAACAAAAATTTTTGCAATTTAATTAAAAAAACCTTTCTTCTTTATTTATCAAGTGTGTAAACTCCTTGAGGGCAGAGGCAGTGCTTCATACTTTTGGATACTAACCATCCTTCAGAAACTCCTACATCTTCATATCCCCTTGTAATGTTAATGAGAGTTGCTTGATTAGGGGAGGTTTGTTTGTAGGAAGGCAAAGATTTTCCCCACCCATTAATAAGCCTCATGCCCCATTGAGGGAGAAGCTTATTTAAAGGGAAAGTTTGCTTACTGGGGAGGTTTGCTTGCATGAAAGCTTTCACACTTTTTGTTAATAAGGCACTGAAGCATGAGGGTTGTGATGCCTCTGAAAAGTGTATGTATACACTGAAATGAGGTTTTGCTTGGGGATTTAACTCTTTGGAAGAAAGTTCATGCACCAGATGAGACTCTGGGTAGCTGTTAAGGAACTTCCAGCTTTGAAAACCCAGATGTTGGTGCTTCTCTCTCTGGTAACTATGTAGGTATGCATGTAATCGTCAGACAGTTGGATGTGTCTGTTGATCTATGATGTATGTATTGCTTATGGTCAGACAGTTAGAAACTGTTGGGCTTTATTTCTCTGCTTGTCTTTTCTCTGTTGGTATATGTGATTAAAGAAGATTGTTGACCACTCAGAAGTTTCCTTTAGAAAAACAGATCTAAAAACCTATGCCCGCAGGCCATCCTGGATTTGTCAGGGTGCTTTTTGCTACACCTTCACTACTTCCTAGCACAGTACACAATAAGTTCTTATTAGGTTTATTAATGAGTGAATGAATTTCCCTCCTTAATAAAGAGTTCATATGTTTATTATGTTTTGCTTCCTGTATTTATTCTCAGATTTAGTTTAATCATTTGATTTTTGTCTTCCCTCTTTCCTTTCTCCCTCATTAAAGTAGTTCATGTTCTAATAATGGATGCACATATCAAATGTAGCGTAGGACAGACAGAATGGAAACACTTTCCTCCACCAATATAATTTTACACACACACACACACACACACTCTGTGGTTGAGGGTTTTTTTGTTTCCTTCCTTGCTATCTAACAACTCTTTTTTTTTTTCTGCCTGTGTGCCTGCTCCTGGTAAAAACTGCTCTGTAATTTGTGGTTACTCATTTCTTTTCAGTGTGCCCACATCAGCTTTGCTGTGGAGCTACTGTCATCAAATGGACTGCTCTTCAACAGAAAGTTCCATGAACCAACTCCCCATTACTTGTTATTTGACAGTCTTCTCTTCTGAAGACTTAGCTCCAAGACCTGTGTTGTGCTTTCCTCTACTGTTCACTGCATTCTAACATTTACATATGTTATTTCTGTGCATGTTTATTCCACAGTGTGAAAGGATCACAAGGCACAAACTGCATGCTGATTAAGCAGATAATAGATAGTTTTCATGTTATTCATAGCACAGGGGAAAATATGAGTTCAGTCTCTTCTTAGATCTCCCTATTTCATTCATTCAGTAAATGTTGAGTACCATCTATCTAAAAAGCAGACACCAGCTCTTATAACCCCAGTTTTGGAGATCATGCTCCTTATTTTCTTACCTCTAAGGAAAAACTAAACTCTCTGTGTTTTGGAAGAAGAGTGGGGGAAGATTGGAAAACTTTGTGGGGTTTTTAATCATAAGATAAAAGTGGCTTCAGGTGTCCTAGTCTGAACTCTTATCCCTCTAGCTTCATATTGAAAATTCTTTGTACAGAATAGAATAGAACCCCAAATTAACTGATATGCCATTATTTCTTCCTGCTTGTGGAAATATTTCAACTTTTCTTCTATTTTAGGGACATAATATTAGGCTCATATTCTCTTGGTTTCCGGTATGTCCTAAATTCCCTTCCCTAAGCTATTTTATCTTGTTTATTAATTATTGCCCCTACTCTTCATGTCTCTTGTCAGGCCATCCTAGTTTCTTTCTCTTTGAATTTCATTTAAAAAGACTTAGGAAATATTTTTTTGGTAATAAGTACAAGCTAAACCCATTGAAATTTTGTTAAAGTGTTATATCAGTTGATGGAATCTATTTTTAAGAATTCTTCTGTGATCCTGAGGCATAGATGACTGCTTATTTTTTTTTTATCAAGACAGGAAAATTGATATTCACATTTGCATATTTTACAAATAGAACAAGAATGGTAATATGAAGGGCTCCATTACATTGTTGTTTCTGTACTGGAGCCTCTATAATTTTGCCATGAAATACAGTCTAGCATAAAATCTTTGATCCCTATCAAAGGGGGATTTCATTATTGGTATTTCACGAAGGGTGCCTCAGTAGGAGGCATGAAGTTTCAATAATTTAATGATCTACTTATTGTGTTTGAGGTACCTAGCCATCTCCTTAGTAACACCTCAAAGAATCATTTCATGTAGTTGTTATCATTGAAGAATCTTCAATTCTCCCTATTCCTTCATGTTTGAAAATTTCCATTCTCTGATACATATTAAGGGCCATCAATCTGAATTGACTATCAAAAGTATTTTTTTGCTTAAAAACATTTGTTTCAAGAGGTAGAACATTGTTTTACTTCTTGTATTATTTTGGAATAATTTGGGGAGAAATGTTGTGAAGAAAATGCTTACAGGCACTTGGAAAGTTTTCATAAGGGAAATTATATTTCCTTAGAATATTCTTTTCAGTTTCACATATTACTAAAGGAGTTTTAGGCCCCAAACACACAAAAAAACAGTGTTATATGTTAGTCATTTTTGCTGCTGCTAGCAATTCTCATTTTTTCCATCTGTTCCCCCTGCCCTTGATTTTGGTGTCCTATTGTTATAAATTGACTTTACCCTGATCCTTTTCATCGTTCTTTCCACTTGTGATATTATTTAGCCAAATTAAGGCATACTTGTGAATATGTCCTTGTTTCTTTCAATCCATAAATCACTGTAATGTGTTCTTAAAGACACAAATTTAGATTTAACTGCAATTGCTTAAATTGTCTCATTGAGTAAAAGCTTTTTAAAAATTTTCTGCACCTGGTCTGCTTTAGGTGTTAAGTATGAAAGAATAAAACTCTTGTCATGGGAAAAAAATAACATTTTATATTATTTGCAGTTATAATTTTTCATTGTTTTATAAAAGCAGGTTTTTCATATTTAAAAATCTCACATTGATGCAAGATTTCTACTTCTAGAATAATTATAGTTCAACTACTTTAAAAATATTAATAGTTTACATTTATATAGGTATTTGTCCAACTACTTTTACATCATTTATCTCATTTGATCTTCACAATAACCTTGTGAAAAATATTTAAACTAAGTGATGCAATGCTCTTTAGCATTAAGGTAGATGAGTTATTGTTAATATTATCTATTGTCTAACTTTCTAATTTTTCATTAAAATAATATTTATCAGTGCCATTAGATATGTTATATCAGTAGTTCAACTCTAAACCTTTTTTTCTCCTTAATATTACTTGGTGATAAAACATCTATTGTATGTAATTCCCCTTCTCCTATTTACTATTTTTCTTAATTGAGTTTTAAAGGAAACCTAGTTTTTAAATCTTTGACTTTTTTTTTTTACAATGACTTCAGTAGAAATACTATTTTTATGCTTAATTACTTTGCTAATAGCAAAATCATTGATCCGATGGTTGGTTGAGTGCAGTTCTACTTTGTGGATGATCAATCCTTTAAGTCACATATTCAAAATCTTGAAAATCAAGGGTTCTAATCAGCATAGTATCATTCTTGTAATGTCTACTAAGGTAATAGATTAGTTCCATTAACACTGACTAGAATCATTGTTACCTGCAATCTTACCATGCTTAGTTACCATGTTTTTGCAGTTTTTTTCTTAGTTCTTTATATAACTCTTTTTATGCCTAAAGTCATACATTTTGAATAGTAACATTTTTTTTGTTACATGAAAAATTATTAAAAGTGTATTAACATGATTAAACTCTTTTTCCATTTAGGAAAAGTCCTGAAAATATTAGTCATGCTGAACAACTCAAGGAGAAGGAGAAGCAGGGCTTTTTTAGATCCATGAAAAAGAAAAAGAAGAAATCTCAAACAGTAAGCAAAGCATTGACTTTTTTTATACTGTGGTGTGAGTTCTGAGTTATTCTATGGTTAGCATTATAAATGGTCTAAGTTGGTAATATTGGATATGTTATCCATCTGCATCCTTGTCTTAAATTCTATGTGGGCATCATAGTTAGCATCAAATTTATTTTTTTCCTCATTTGAAATTCTGTATAGAAACATTTTTATTTTGTCACATTAGAAATTCTTGTTCCTATTCTAATGGACACATGTATCCTCTGCTTACTGGAGTATCACAGATTCATCTACAGAATCTCCAGCAACAGAAAAGACACAATGAACTTTAATTGAAATTCATTTTCAAGCTTTTTTATCTCTCTGTAGTTCATTTGAGAAATAAACTCATTTAAATTCACAGAGCCTACATGGAAGTAAATACTATTCTTTCTGGCTCCCAGGTTTATTACCTTGTCATTATCCTAGCTTCTTCACTCTCCCTTTTTCTATATAACCAGTCAGTTGTCAAATTTTGCCTTTTTCACCCCTATAATATCTCTCATCCTTTCTCTGCCCACATAGCTACCACCATAATTCAGGCCCATATTGCCTCTTGCACAGGCTGTTGCAGCAATCTCAAAGTTATTCTTCCTGGCTCAAGTTTTTTCACACTTTATTCTCCATTCAGCTGCCAAAGTGATTTTTCTTACGTGCACATCTGATCTCGTTACTCTCTTATTCAATAAACTCCAGTGGTCTCCTATTGCTGCTGTGATAAAATGTAAATTCCTTTATTTAATTTATAAAACTTTTCACAACCCGACTTGAACCTGTTTTTCTGATAAGTTCATACATATTCCCTTTGCTGCATCCTATAATTCAAAAACTGGCCTTCTTGCTATCTCTCACATATGGCACCCCATCTCCCATCTCTCTTTTATACATCCCTGGCATTCACTCCTTTTTCATTTCTTCCTTAGAGTTAAAACAGTCATTTAGTAAGAATGTACTATATATCTGACATTGTGCTAAGTGTTAGAGTTACAAAGAAAAACAAAACCCACCCTTGTCCTCAAGGAGTTTATGATCTAACTGGGGAGATAGCAAGGAGACCACTATATAGAAACAAAATATGTAAAAAATAAATTGGAGGTAATCTCAGAGGACATTTGCATTGAGAGGAACTGGGAAAGACTTCTTTGCAGAAGGTGAGGTTTTAGCTGAGCCTTGAGGAAAGGAGTTCTAGACGTAAAGAACAACTCTGAGATTGGTGTTCCTGAACTACAGGGTATGTAGAAGGAAGTAGGGCATAAGATGACAGGGCAGGTAGGAAGCAGCCAAGTTATGATGGACTTTAAAAGCATCCTTCTTTTCCTTCAAGGCATAACTCAAGACTCATCTTCTACCTGCAGCCTTTTCTGATCCCACCAGTTTTTTGTACCCCAACTCCCTTGGATTTATTATCTTTATATTTATTCTTCTTATATCTATATCAACCCATATTGCTTCTTCAGTAGAATGTAAGTTCCTTGAGAGTATTATAGCATCGAAGTCTGTACTTGGCACTAGTAGACACTTAATAGTTGTTTATTGCCTCTTCCAAATTACTTTGAACTTGACTACTTTGTATTAAATTATATTTGTTCTGAATAGAATTATAGATTTACTTCTTTTTTCCTCCCTCTGATTTTTTTTTTCTGATTAATCATTTCTGACTTGGAGTGCCATTTCCTTCTTCATCTCATTTTACAGATGAGAAAATGGAAGCAAACAAGGTTAAGTGACTAGTCCAGGGTCATATAGCCAGGAAGTATCTGAGTCAAGATTTAAATTTTAGTCTTCCTGACTCTAGGACTGGTACTACACCCACTGCGCCACTTTACTGCCCCTTTCCTGCAAGTAGGGATTGTTTTGTTTTTCATATTTGTATATCCAGTACCTACCTCAATGCCTGGCAGATAGAAGGCTAGATAGAAGGCTCTAGCTGCCTCTTAGACATCTCAAATTGGATTCCTATAACCATCTCAAACTCAACATATCTACAACAGATCTCATTATTCTCCACCCATCTTCTGACTGTATTTCTTTTGAAATCATCATCCAGCTGCCTAGGTTCACAGCCTCAGTTTATCTTCAACTCCTAACTCACCTTTATCCCATATTACAATCAGTTTCCAAATCGTAATTGATTCTTTGTGCACTTCTGTCCCATTCTCTGCACTAATACAGTCAACACTCCAATCCAGTTAGTATAAAAGAAAGTATCATATATCAAGGAAATGAAAATATATAGTGTGCCATGTTTCACTTTTGACACTTGAGGTCCTTGTGGATTTTTTAACCAGTATTAAACTTAAGGTACCTAATGCAGTTATGGCCTATAATTGTTTCATTTGAACAAGCATATAATAAATTTCAGGTGAGTAGAATGTATTTTAACCAGACAGTGAAATATGAAGATCATCAGATCATTGCTTTAGAACTAGAAGGGACCTTAGCTGTCATCTGGTCCAGTCCCCTCATTTTATGGTGACTTGTCCAAGGTTGTACAGATAGCAAGGAACAGGTACTGTGACATCAAATTTAGTACTGTTTTCATTGTGATAATAGGCCTTTCCTCAAAGATATTGCCATTTAGTTCAAGAAATGATATATACAATATAATAGAAAATAAATGATTGATTTTATTATGTTATTTTGGTATTCAGTATCTGATTCAAATAGCAAATCTCTGATTAGCATTTATATTAAAGAGATGGCTAACCTTCCTTGCTGGGAAAATTTGACCCAGTACAAAGTTTTCCATGAGTCATTTGGCATTTACTTTTAATTTTGTAATACCAATTAATTTATTTTTGTTGATTCCATTTGAATTTTTAAAATTTAATAATAAAACATAGCTGTAAAAAGCTTAGCTCCTTAAGAAACAGCATGATATAGAAGGCTTAGAAGACCAGACAATCTACTTAGAGTCACAAGACCTTGGTCTGAAGCATAAAGTACTTCCTTGATGTCTCATGATTGGCAAATCCCTTAACCTCCTCATATATAAATATGAGGATGTATAACACACTAACTTCCTCGTAAGATTGTTGAAAGATGTTCAGCAAGTGTTGTAAATGTTACCTACTTTTTGTGAGGTGTCGCTATTACTGCTAATAATAATCTCACATTCAAGATTTTGTGTTTTAAATTTTTATTTAGCCTAATTCTGTGTTTTCATTGGTTAGAAAATTATGTTTGGAAACTCTTTCCACCAATGAAGAACAGCCATCAACTTACAATGTTTGAATTGAATTGAAAGTGAATTGAAAGCATAAGCAACTTTGCCCATATTTACACAGATAACAGGTTTCAAAGGCAGAACTTGAAACCAGGTCTTTCTGACTCTACTACATCAGCCTACCTCTCTTTTCCAAATTTATTTTAAAAAATATTTTATATTGCTGTTCTGGTTTACTGACCAAATTAAAAAGGATATTAATGCTGAAGAAAAAATTCTGTAGGTTACTTGAATTAACCTGCTAAATTATAGTAAGTCAAATCATTGTCGTAATTTTAAGTGCCGACTCATTGTGAGGCATCATCATGGGTACTGAGGTTACAAAGAAAGGTAAAAGACAGTTTCTGTTCCCAAGGAGCCCACAAGCCAATATGGTCTTAAGTCAGGTACTTGTATTAACTCTACCAAGAATAAGCAAATGGGCATCATTAGGCTACTGGGCTTTATATCTGGAAGCATAAACTGCTAGAATCCGGATACATTTTCCCCATTGGGGCAATGCACAAAATTCAAGCAGATGAAGGTGCTGATGCACATGGAGATGATTATAGACCACCTTTAGAGCACCTCTGTTTTTAGAATCCTATATTTGCATATTCAGCCATATAAGGGACATAGGACGTGTGTATGGGGGAGGAGGGGGGTCAATACACCACTTACAGTTTAAACGTGAAAATCTCTGTGATAGTCTTACCTTCATTTGCAATCTCAAAGATGCCTCTGCTGCCCTTTCACACATTTTTCTAAGTGTGATGATGAAGATATTCCAAAGAAAGTGCAATCCTGCATCAATCAAATGAGTCAATCTGGAAACTACTTTTAGACATGTGGCTTCTGTTGCATAGAGAGAAAACATTCACCAAGCCCTCCTAGCATATGCTCATTTGATTAGCTTTATCATCACATACCAGTGATTTGTTATCTTGACTAATTAGAATATTTGGCTTTGAATATTGTTTTTAAAAATAAAGGACTAGAGGAAATACAGTCATCTGAATTGGGTCAGGTATTTTTCCACTAAGTAAATATTTATGGGCATAAAAACGAGGAATGACTTACACATTATTAGTAAATGGCATGATTTGGTAGATGATATTTTAGTGTTTAAGTGGTAGAACTATTATAGTATATCTTTTTCTTTTACCCATTCTGCCAATGGTCGATTGTTTCTAAGTGTTACATTTTTATCTTTTAAGGGGGTTCAGAAAACGGTCAAGTTTGTCTAGAAGTATATATAAGCAGTTCTTTTTATAATCATATTTTTGCTATTGAATACAAATTTTATAAACTTATTGGATATTTAATCTGGATGCTCCTCTTACAGTTTTATGTTGCCATTATATAATTAGAAAAGATTCCTTGATACCCTGAACTTCCATTATAGGCATCCTTATTCACAAAAGAAATAAAATCGATCTTCTCTTGAAAGCATAATGTGAGAATTATGACACTATTAACATTAAAATACATATTTGCACAAATGCTTTCAAAGACAAGGTCATTTTGCATAAAGCACTATTTTTGCAATTAGTTTATTTGTATCTTATGTTGCAGACAGACTCCACCAACGGGGAGAATCCAAGCATCAAGAAATCCCTCTTTCCTCTTTTTAATTCAAAGAATCCTTTAAAGCATAGTTCTTCTTTGAAAAAGCTTCCTGTAGTCACTCTACCTATGGTATCCATTTTTAAGTACTGTAGCACTGAAACCTGCTCCAGTAAACTTGTTTTACTGATGTCAACAGCATGTATTTTATTTTCATGGGATCATATTCTCTTTATGCTAGTTAAGTATTTTGAGCCAGTTCCATAAATTCACTGGATCCAAATTATTGAGCACTGTTTCATGTTCAAATAAGTGTAATAAGGAGGATAAAGGTTAAATCTAAAGATCATCAAAAAACAATATGAAAACAAGTTGATAAGAAATGCTGGAAGACAGTAATCATAAGATCATTTATCTCCTGTTAAAAGTTAGGTCAGTATTCCCAATACATAATTATTTTGGGGACTTCTGGACATGGTCTATTAATACTTGGTTTGCAGTTTTTTGCCCTAAAATAACGTTTAATGGATAAAATGGAGAAGAATTGAGGGCTTCCTGAAAAACAAGTTTTTGGTAGTTCTGTGCTCATTTCCTGGCTTGCTCCAGTTTTTGCCAGTGGTACTTTTAGTGCCAGGGTATTTACTCTGAATTTGACAGTAGTCATTCTCCATTCTTTAAATTGTTGAGAAAAACAAATCTTAGTTTTTTGGAATTAGTGAAAGAAATCTCCAGTTTCTTCATTGTCCTCATGGTACCCCATGGAGGAATACTTTGACCAGTACTTACTGGGGTATGGTTCTTTCCCACTTTGGCAATAATAACAGCCAAAACTAGACTCCTCTGCCTTCCTAAAATTTAGTGTTTTGCTTCATTTCCTACCAGGCCAATGACTTGGTTTTATTGAACTGGTTCATAACCTAACTACAGTATGGAATGCTATTGAATGAGGATAATACGTTGTAATTTTTTGTGTAGATTGATTTAACTGCTCTCTCTTACAGTGACTAAACTAACAGCATGGGAATGCTTTAAGGGTAGAGGTTTTAACAAAAACTGCATGACATCTGCTAGTTTTTCCTTATGGAGGGGTAACTAAGTTAAGAGGGCAGTCTCAATTATAGTGAGCACATCTGTAAAAAATAAACACACACTCATATATATGTTCATATATATGCATATATTCGTGTGTACATATGCAAACACCCACACATTGCAATAATATTTTGAATTTTAGCTTTGGATTGTTGGGGTTTAGTTTTTTAGGGGGAGGGAGCTCCTTAGGAATGGTCAATCACATAGCTTAGATACAGTGTAATAAGCTAGATCTCCTCCTGTATTCCTTTGTAGGTGCCCAATACAGATGGTCAGGATCTTCTGGCATTACAGAAAGCCATTCATTCAACTAATCACCAAAGCAGCCGACCGAAGGAGTGGCATCCCGAGAAAATCTCAGATCTTCAAGTTCATGTAAGTGAATGATGCCCATATATATATGTGCTACGTCTGAAAATGGTTCACAGTCTTATATTGGGAAGAGGTGTGTGTGTTAAGGTGCCGGAGTTGGGCAGGGATACACCAATATGGAAGCAGCAACATTCCAGTCTGGTAAAGAATCTCTGACTATGAACAGATAGTTTTCAAGTGAATTAAATCCAAGTTATCAGCAACCATATGAAAAAACGTTCCAAATTATTATTAATGAGTGGCACAAATTAAAGCAACTCTGAGGATTTACCTCACACCCATTAGATTGTCCAGGAAACAGAAAGGAAAATGACAATTGTACCAGGATCTGTAGCAAAGCAGAAAAAGTAATATACTATTAGAGGAGCTGTAAATTGGTCCAGCCATTTTGAAAAGCAGTTTCTTTTCATGGCCCAAAAGTCACTAAATTCTGCATGTTCTTTGACCTAGTTGTACCATTACTAGATCTTTGCCTCCAAAGAGATCAAAGAAAAACTGAAAGGACCTACATGTCTGAAAATATAGCAGCTCTTTTTGATAGAGCAAAGAACTGGAAACTAAGATGGTACCCATCAATTGGGAATGACTGAGCAAATTATGATAAATAAATGTAATTGAATATTACTGTATTATAACAAAGAGACTGTTTCAGAAAATCCTGAGAAGACTTGTGAACTAATGCAGTGACATGAACAGAACCAGGAGAACAATTGATTCAGTAACAATATCTTTTTTTATAATACTTTTGAAAGATTTAAGAACTTAAGGCAATGCAATGACCAACCACTATTCCAGAGGACAAATGGTAAAGCATGCTACCCACCCCCTAACAGAGGAGATAGAGTCAAGATGCAGAATAAGACATATATTTTTGGACATGGCCAATTTTGACTGTTCATATTTGTTTCAAGGATTCTGTTTTGTTTTCCAGTGAAAGAGGAGGATCAGGGATATAATAGCTCCTACCGCCCCCCCTGCCCCTAAAAAAGAAGAGAAACCTAAATAGACAGATAAATGCCAGAGTTTTGAACAAAATCCATGAAGGCAGTCAGTGGGTACGGTTACTTCTGTTCAACGAAGTGTCTGCTCTGTCCCAGACACTGTCATGGAGACCCTAAGGATATATCACAGTCCTGGTTCTCTAGCGGGGGGGAGGGGTGTGTGTGTGTGTGTGTGTGCGTGTGTGTGTGTGTGTGTGTGTGTGTGTGTGTGTAGGGGTTTTTTTGGGGGGGGAGTGAGACAAAACATACACAGATATGTACCAGCCAACCTCCGAAAAGGACTTGGAGACTCCATTCTGGAAGCTGAACAAGACCTTGCATTAATTTATTTTGTCTTTAGATTTTTCTGTCTTGATTTCCCTTGGTTTAATAAAGCCCACTCTTTAAAACTGTGTCTCAAAGAGCCATTGTCAGATTTTGTAGAATCAGGTTTCAAGCCAATTGTTAAAGACTGGATAAAGATACCTTTTTGGTTTGTTGGGGTTTTTCGTGGAATTGTTATGAAATTGTTAGAAGAAAAGTAAGAGCTTGGACCTTCTTCCTTTTCTTGCATGTGTATCCTTATAATGGATCTCAAAAGAAGAACAATACCTTTCATGCTTTTTTTTTATACTAGGATGGATGTGCAACTGAGTTGCCTCCCATCTTTAGAATGTCCACCATATCCAATACCCAGTTCTCTTTCTTTCAGAGTCAGCCATTAAAATCACTCCGTAAGCTGTTACATCTCTCTTCCACTTCAAACCATCCCACTTCCTCGGATCCCCGGTTTCAGGCCTTACCAAGTCAGCAAGCCAAAAGTTCCTTTTCAGAAGTGCGGATTCACCCCATGAGCCAAGCCTCTAGCAGCAGCAGCGGCAGCAACGTCCGAGCTGAGGCCACTCCAAAGACCAGGCCAACGCTTCAGCTGCCAGGTCAGATAGACCCAGGCTGGCATGTATCCCCTGTGAGCAGGAGTGCTAATGAGGGGCCTTCCTACTCTGAACAGCTGGGTTCTAAGAGTGGGCCAAATGGGCCCACATATAACAGAACAAATCGATCACGGATGCCAAATCTGAATGATTTAAAAGAGACAGCCTTGTAATTATGCTCCAAGGGATGAGGGAGAAGGCCAGCTCCCTTGAGAGAGGGGTGGGGAGGAAGGGATGGGGGTAGACAGGGCCAGGGGTGATAAACCAGTATTTTCAGCCTTTTGAAGGTGTGCAATATTGTATATGTGGAGCTGTGTTGTCGAGCACCACATTAGTTGTCAGGGATCATATAGTAAAATTGAGCTGAATTATTGATTGCCAGTTACCAGAAATCTCCATTGATGATGGAGTCCAGGAGGAAGTTGCCTGGTTCTATCCCCCTGCCCCTGCCCTTCCCTCACATTCCAGCTTTAGCGTGCTCCCTGATGAAGCTGGGAAGCTAAAGCATGCCTTGGTACTTCAAGGGATGGAAAAATGAAGTTTCTCAATCTATGTCCTTACCACATACTTTCTGCCTAGTTGAAATGTGGGATTTATGTAATCCAAGCCTATCCCTTTCAAGGGTCAGAAGTCCAATTGTATGTCTTAAATGTGGGGTTTTTTTTAACTTCCATATTTGATAGGTTTGTAACATTTATTTATGATTAACTAATATTGTACTGTTATAATCATACCTTTTATGTTATAAAGTTATTTTGAGCTGTTTGAAACATTGTGAAGCAGTGCGACAGCTACAGTAGTTTCTATAAAAACTAAACAGTAACATTTATATATTGCATCAGGAGTATTCTATATATAAATATATATATATATGGTAAATACTTGTCTGTTTTATAAATATCTTCATTTAAAGAAAGTATTGTTATGACACTATCTGCCATATTTTTATACATTTGTGATATAAAGTGCAGTATTATACTTCTAATAAAAGGGAGTTGAATTGTGGCCATGTGTGACTGTAACAGAATCCAGCTCACCTGTAAGAATGCATCCCTCAAGGAATGATCAGTAGCAGCAAAGCGTGTGCCATCTATTTCTAACTCTGTTAGAATTTAAAGAAAAAAAGCAAAGGATGAGGGACTGCCCACCTGGTGCATTGTAATGAAGACCTCAGGCTGTTTTTTCGGTCCATTCATGATTAGCTCCCCTCTATGTTTGGTATCACTTACATTTCTCGATACAGAGAAAGTGCCCCTTGAAAACCACAACTAAAAATAGATGCTCTTCCATGAAATATTATGGGGTATAGAC
This sequence comes from Potorous gilbertii, assembly GCA_028658325.1. Taxonomy (NCBI): domain Eukaryota; kingdom Metazoa; phylum Chordata; class Mammalia; order Diprotodontia; family Potoroidae; genus Potorous; species Potorous gilbertii. The sequence goes on along the minus strand of CM053771.1, from coordinate 309,536,773 downwards.
CAAAGAAATCAAACATGATTTGTAAGTGGAATTTTGAAGTTGTGAATTTACATAAGGTAGACTGCAAATCATGGCATATCAGGTTAATGCTTAGGTATATTATTCATTTGCTTTGTTTTGGGTAACTAGACAGAGTACATTCATGTAGTATTCTGATTAAAAATGCTGCTGTACTTTTTTGATCGCTATTTTTGAACATATTTTAATGCTTCAGAAGCAGTGGAATCTAGTTGTAGAGAAAATTGTCACATGCCCCATTTTCCTCTAAGGTCTCCTTAGAGTACCATTTCCAGTAAGGTTACCATTGACACTGGCTTCAGGGATTTTTGCAAATTTCCTACAATATGGTGGTGTTTAAGTATAACAAATATAGTGTCAGAACAATACCACTTTTTCATTCATCTCCCTTCATTCCCAAGTTGCTCACAGATGTCATTGAGGCCTTTGACCCTTGTGTGACAGTAGCCAGTGATTGTGCTTTATGTGTATTTTGTCCTGCCCGACCTAAACACATTCACCTGTCCACAGTCCTCAGTTTTGGAAGTACCCAGTTGACAGCCCTTTTGAAAATTTTCCCCTCACACACACACGCACGCACACACACACACACATTTCCCCTCCCACAGAGTTCACTTTTAAAGAGAAGATGGTATGTTTGTCTCTCCCCTCTCCCCCAAAAGGGTGTGGTTTTGTCAGGGTTTGTTCCCACCAGAGTCCAAGTGCATCAGATCCCAAATCAGCTGTGACAGATGAAAAATGTAATAAATCGAACTACTATGGCCACAGTTTTCCTTAGGATTTTGAAAAATCACAAACCCTAATGATTATGCAGAGTACAAAAAAGGAGATTCCATTTTTCCACAGTCTCTCTGAAATGTTAGATTGTGTGTATATTGCATTCTTATTTATATTATGATTTCGTGTGTATAGACTCTGTAGAACTCATTGGTGCTTTTTGTTTCATTTTCAATAAATATATTGGACACTAAAGAAAAACTTAAGGTGGGCTTGATATTATCATTGAAGCTATTTGGTTTGAAATCCATTAATGATCTAGCAAGCTGTACTTTTCCTTTATTTTTTAATTACTAGATTTTCTCTCTTCCTCCAATTCAGGACATTTCAGCTGGCTCTGCAGTGTCTTGAATGGAATTTTTCCTTCAGAACTACTCTTGTCTTAAGTGAGAGTTAAAAACCTAACAGCATTTATTTGAGTGCATATGACACTGGAAACTTGGATGTTCAACACTTTGACAATAGGGCTACTGCCCTTCCTCCCACCTTCCTTAAATGTTAGTAAATCCATTTTCATCATAGAAGGCATAGTAGAAGTGCCTTTGGCACTTGGATTGGGGAGAAAGCCATTTCCTGTTCACCCATATACTACATATGTCTCATATATGGGAACATTTATATTGATTGTTTTCTGAAGCAGGATCTTAAGTTGTCAAAGCAGTCAATCTTCCAGCTGCAAGTAATAAGTGGCTAAAAGTACTTGTGATATATTTCTAAATCAGGACCAGAAAACAGGTACACTATTAATAGTTTATAATTAATAGAGTATAATTGGAGTTAGATCTTTAGCCTGTCTTCCCATCTTTGAAATTTTTCATTGATCCTGGATGTAATCTCTAAATTGAATTGATGGCTTATAATTTTCTTCCTACTCACAGAAGAGATAAGTCAAGTTTTGTCACTCATATGTTTAGTTTCACACATGTCATCTTAGTTTGGAGCTGTTACTTTTCCCAGATTCTGGTACGTTTTTCCTTCTCTCAGAGACTTCCTTCTGGGTCAACAGTGACCTGTTATTCCTGAAAAACTATGTTAGAGAGAGAACTACAGAAGTTGGTTAGTTTGATGTGAGAGAGTGTGTGGCATGCATACGTTTACTAGATACTGTAGACTTTCTAAGGGTGAACTAACTTAATTAAGACGTAAAGGAAGTATTTAGACTTGTTTACACAATCTGAGCTGTCTAGATCCATTGAAGTTTAAAGTCACTGATACAGTTTTCAGAGTTACTTTTCATATTAGGGACAATAAGTTCTTAGGCACTTATGGAATCCTTTCTCTTCTCATTTATTTTTAACCACCATTACCAATTTTCTCTGTGAGAGGCTCAAATTGCACTTCACACTTGGATCTTTGAGACATTTACCAGGGCTTGTTGGACAACACTTGGAACCTGAGAGCTCCACATAAGGTGTTGTGCTTACAAAGTGCATTGACTCTGGTGTTCCCAAGTCACTTGGAGCAGCCCACAGACCAGATTTGCCAAGTTGACCCTCTCACTTGGAGCAGCCCACAGACCAGATTTGCCAAGTTGACCCTCTTTCCCAAGTTAGGGAATTGATTATATGAGTTTAAGGGGCTAACTGTCTTTCCAGTTGAATCTTTGGATAAAGCCCCAACTTTTACATCTCAATGCTGTTTTCTGCTTGTTGAAGGATAATTTTGAAAGAGATGCACCTCAGTGACTTCCAACTTATTTTTTAAGCTTGAAATTTCAGATTAGTTCTTCCAGAAAGCTTTTCATGCAGCCAGCTGATTTGAGAGCAAACAGCAACTTGGAAGTTTGGGTTAATTTGCATCTGCCACTATGAGGGACCTGTAGAATTTAGCAGAAATTTACAAAACTCAATGGTCTTAGTTATTCATACTGCTTGCTAGGAAAGAAATGTCATATGCCAGGCAAACTTGGAACCTAAAGTGTACTGGTGGTATTTGTACCTGTATTTGTCATGGTGAAGTCTTTGTAAAAAATGCTCTGGGGTCTAATTCCTTACAGTCTAGCAGAATATTCTGAGCTCAGAGTTTCGCTGGTTAGTTTATAGTAACAAATATAATGGAAAAATTATGTCCTGGTAGTACAAACTCAGGATAGCTGATTCAGTGTCTTCATAATTTGAAAATAAGTAGTTTCTTCTAGGGGGAGAAGGTTTCTCAATCTTCCTACTTAACATTACTTATTTAATATCATGGTATCTACTGTTCAGTAATGTAAAAAAATCTTCTAGCCACATATAGATTATTCCAGATACAACTTTCTGAAAAATAATGTTAAGAATTATTTTCAAGTTTTCGGAAAGATCTAATTTTAGCCCTCAAAATTCTGCTGGTAACTATATACCAGAATCCTTAAAGGAAGAGATAGTGGCAACTTTCTTAGAGCTGTTCCTATAATTCTAATACAACAAAATCTATGTATTCTTCTGGTCCAAATACACTCCTGAAACTACCAGTTTTATATCTGGAGGGCCATCATCTCCAGCATGGGTGGGTTTACATTACTAAACTACACAAAAACCCATACTCCTTTATGACATGAGAACTTGACATAGTAGATACAAAGATGAGCCTACATATACTAGACTATTTTCATGTGCATTCACACTTTTTTTTTTTCTGCATGAGGGCAAAGGGAGTTCTCCTGTGATATGAACTTCTCTCTGATGTAAAAAAAAAAAAAAGGAATGTGGATGCTACAGTGGGGCTGTTTATACAGCTCTATAGATCAGTGTGTCTCTGAGGGGATGGGTAGTTAGTTTATTTTAAGAGTATCCACTTCTCCAGTGGTAGTCCTGGAAATCCTGGTGCTGACTCTCAAAAAGTTCTGGTCCAGACATGATGCGCAAATGCAAAAAATACCAGGTTATAACTGGGTCACTTGTCTTTCTAGGTACAACTATGATCGATTAGAAGTGCATTGAATTTGTTTTTATTTTTCATTGTTTCTTTTTACTATAATTCTAAAGGTCCTGGGCTCATGGACATGCGTGGAACAACAACCAGTCACTACATAAATACCTTTTCTCTAAAACTTTATTATTTGGTGAGACATTGAAGGTGATAGTGAGACTCATTTCTGATGTGTTTAGTTTCCGTAAGTCAGTTAGTTTACTTGTGTGTTTGCTATAGAATATATAGTATCATCAAAATGTGGATTGTTTTTCCCATAGATTTGCTTGGTTAGGTTTGGGATTTTTGTTTTATTTGCTGGAAAAGATTTACCACTTTAGATTTTCAGGGCAAATAGAACTGAGCTGTATTAATATGATACTGTATTAATTTCCATGTAAGAGGGGCCCCTCCTTGTCTTTTCTGCCAGGTTTGGAGTTCTTTCTCTTTAACCTAATTTGGTCATTGTGTCAATCAATGTAAGATCATCTCGCACCTTAAAATCAGTCTCAAAAGTTTTCAGATTTAAAGTTGCCTTGTTTGCTTCTATTCTAACACAATGCATCCAGGAGAAAGAGGCCTTATGTGTTCCTCTATCTACCCTATTTGTTGTACCTGTAGACCGTTGTATTAAGATTTTCTCAGGACTTCCTTTGGTTTAGTTAATCACACTTCTTCGGGAAGTAATGACTAGTTTCATTTCAGCAGAAGGACCACCTTGTCATGGGGCTTTGCTTCATTTCAAATAAAAAGAGCCTTAGGAATACAGAGGTAGGTGAGACGGTATTTATAAACATACAGGATGATTTTGCCTGGTTTACCAGAGGGTCCAGCTTCTCAAATCTATCAGAATCACAAGGACTGAGAAAATGTTCACTTCTGCAGAATAAAGCTCTCAATGTAAACTTAGAAGATACGCCAAAAAATGGATAGCAAAGTTTTTGTCTTTCTTTGAAATAGTTTTCATTAAAGATATAAAATCCCTTGTGGTCAGTTCATTATATTTCTCTTCCCCTGGCCTTTTTTTAATTGGGTGGTTGTAGTTTGTTTGTTTTTTTTTGAGGGGTGGGGGTCAGTTAGTAATCTTAGTTGAGTCAGTCTGATGGAATGAAGGAATTTTTCACCTATAAAACTGGATTAAATTCGGAACAAGTAAACCCAACTAAGATAGACATCCAAAAATACTGTCTTTAAGAATTGCTTTATGCCATTGCGAGTTTCAGAATAGTTATTTTATATTTAGAAGAAATTTCAGAACTTTTTCAGTCCCCAATAGGAGTAGTATAATGTCTGTGGGAAATAATATAGCTCAGAGTGAACTTGAGAACTTAGTTTTGTTTGTTTGTTTGTTTTGTTTTTAACCAAACAAGAAGATAAGACTAAGCCAAAATGATGTGATATAACTTCCAAATTTATGGGTAAAAAATTACTAGAAATTCTTAAATGCACATACTTTATAATCATAACTATATACTTTTTATTGTGGAAAGGAGGTGATGGGGTATTAATCTTTTTAATCCGTGAGTTCAAACTAACTTTAACATGTTGAATATTAAAATACTTCACAAGTTAATAAACCATTTGTAAAGTGTTTATAAAACTTTGTATCATGTGTTGGTACACCTTATCAAGTTTTCTTTCTGGCATGTATTCCATTCTAACTTCTGTAAAATTTCTATTGTTGCTGTAAATATTATAAAAATATTTATCCCATGGTAACCTTAATTATCAGCATGAAAATGGTTAATTTTTACTGAGCACAGTGTATTTTTGAATGGACCTTCCAAAAATACGTCTTTAATAAAATGCAGATTTTGCACTAGAAAAGCAGTGTTGTCCAGATTGCTGTAACTCCAAAGCCTTGCAAGCAATGGAATTCCTTCTTATGATAGCATGTGACATTTTTATTTCTTCCTTGAAAAGTAGTTCATTTGAATTCAAACCATTATGACAAAGGAAAATATGCCCTTGAAGGGTAAATCAATTCAAGGGGCAGAAATTAATCTCAGTGAATGCAAAAAAAAATCCGATATTGGTAGTATGTTTTCATTTCATTCATTCATAATGTTTTCATTTTCAGAACACCTCCCCACCCCAGAAGCTGGAGGAGATTTGGCATACTTTAAGTTGACAAATATGAGTATGATAGACTTGAAAATTAGTAAATATTCAAGCACCTGAGCCTCCTACTGATTTGAATTAGCTAGAACAGGTACCAACCCAATGCCATTGCTAATACCAGACCTCTCCTGTGAACCACTGGTTCCTGAGAACTTCAGAGATGAGGGAAAGGTGACCCAGGGCAGTTCTTTTCAGAACCTATGCTTTCCTTCTCACCTTAAGGACTTTCAGAGTTTGTTGCTTCTTGAGGTAGAAGGGCCTGGGGAAGGTGAGTCATGGCTTAGAATAAGTTTGTGCCTGTTTTTTTGTTTACTAACATAGCAGAATGGATACTGACCCCCTTTAATACTACAAAACAAAAAACATTATGGTCTAAACCCAATTCACCATAGTATTTTCAACCCAATTCTCAATATTAAAGATAATGGTTAAAATTAATCTTATGACTATGTTGTATTTGGATAAGCTAACATGCCATCATAAATTACTCACATCAAATGCAGTTTTGAGAGAGGGAAGAAGTTAATTCAGAATGTTTGGTTTTGAAGACAAAATTATGCAGAATAGTTCACTGAGTCTAATGTAGGACATAGGCAATTACAACAGCTCTCCTTGAAGTATAGTTTGGTATGTGTAACAGTTAGACATTTATGTAATATTTTATCTATATTAATTTATACTGACAGCACATGTTAACCAAAAACACAGATTTTCCCATTTGCTTTACACAAAGGTGTGTGCAAAGGTTTCGAGTATAGAAACAAACGTAACTTAGCACATAGCTGAGAGGTAAGAATGAAGAAGGAAGTAAGTACTGTATTAGAAAGAAAATGATATTGACTTAAATAGAGTGTAGTCAGATTAAATTGTAGCTATTAGCATAGTCACTTCAAATATCTATAATACCTTTTCTTCTCAGATGCTTAAAGGGTTTCACATTCTCTCTGTTCTAGAAATGGAGGTGACAGACTATTGTTTGAGAATATTTTGTTTGTTAAGAAACAAGCTACTCTTCTGGAAATATGACAAAAGTGGAACTTGGAACTCTGGGAAAGAATAGGATGGGAAGGTTAATGAACAATGGACATGCAAACCTTAACTACGAGCCACAGCTAAAATAGTAGTCCTCCTTTCTTTTCTTCCCCATTTATTTCTTTAAAACATCATTACCCTAGACAGCTGCCTCTGGTGGGTTTGCATCAACTTAAAGTCTCACTTCAAGTTTCTCGGGATTCAGAACTATGTGCTAATTAGCACAATGCGAATTACATGCATCCATATTACATGCATGTGTAAAAACATGCATAGGAAAATGGGAAACAGCAATAGTAGAAGCCTTTCTGCTTTAGCATTTGCATAGGCTTTTGGTGAATAATTTTATTGGGAAGGCATAGGAGTACCTCAAATGTGACATTTTTCATGTAATAGCTAAATTTTTGTTTTTTGTAAATTTAGACTTGGGATCAAATAGTATTTCTAAAAATGAAAGGAAACATGGTAACCTAAAATGAAGACAGTTTCTTTTTTTAAGTAATTGTTTAAAATGAAGAGCTTCTCCGACAAAAAAGATGGAAAGAATTAGAAATTAAAATCATAGGTATATTTCTTGTAATAGCTATATGTTCACATGCACATACACGTAAATGATATTTCAGTACTCTCCTAGACCAGATTTTATTACTTAAAAGTATGTGTTTTGGTTATGTTTTAAAATTACTCATGACTGTGTTGTATTTGGATAAGCTAACATGCCATCGTAAATTACTCACCAAAAAAAGGCTTTTAAAAATTTCTATGCAATTTCCATTATTTACTATTAAATCCCCAAATAGCTTGGAATGTTAACTACAGATAATTACAGAATTGGGATCTCAGAAATGAAAGTAACCTTAGGGCCACCACCTACGGCAGAAAACAACCTCCATTCAGGTTTTGTGGGAACGCTTTGACCTTGTACTCTTACCTGGTTTTTTTTCCTCACATAAAATTATGAATTTGTCTGTGTGTCTGATGAAAAGATTGCTCTAGTCATTCCTCCACAAGATGACAGGAGTGGTTTAAGTGATCTCTAAGGCCTCTTTTCAGACCTTAAAAAATACTGAATAGAATTCTGTATGTCAGATACAATTTCAGTTCCCTTTTCTAATAAGTTTTGTCAGTCATGTTGTCTGAAATGGTGCACATTTGTCCAGTTGCACTAAAGCCAGAGATGGATTTAAGCAACCCTCTGTAAGAGGAGACTGAAGTCTCTTGAGTGGAGAAATCCTGACACCCAATTCAAATGAACAGCGACTGTAATTAGAAGACAATTATAATACATATAGGGAATCTAGGCAGTGCAGTGGGTAGAAGGCTAAGCCTGGAGTCAGAAAGACTCATCTTCCTGAGTCCAAATCTGACCTTAGACATTTACCAGCTGTGTGACCCAGTTTGCCTCAGTTTCCTCATCTGAAATGAGTTGGAGAAGGAAATGAGCAAGCCATTCTAGTATCTTTGCCAAGAAAATCCCAAATGGCATTGTGAAGTCAGACACAGCTGAGAAACGACTAAACAAAAAAATAATATAAGCTTAAAAACATTGTTAGAGTTATTAAGCAATAGGTACAATGGTAAAAGAAGAAGGTACCTGAGGAAGAAGGGATAGTATGATCTTATAGCAAAGCCAAAACCACTTCATTTTGAGTCATAGGACTATGTGTTCTATATGACCCTCAACCTCTCTGAGCCTCCTTCTTCTGATCTGTCAAATGAGGGCTTAAAGCATGGATCCTTTTAGGGATTTGTTCTTGAAGTTTGGATTCAGTCAAAGGGCCATAGCTGAGGACTTAGAGAGCCAAATGTGGCCTCAAGATCACCACTTCCCCACCCTCGGCTTAGAGACTCAGTGGCTTTTAAAGTTCTTCCTTTAATGATTTCAAGGTATTGTTCATGTCTCTGATCTTATGTCCTCTTCCTTTTTATCCTTTGGAAAAGAATATATTTAAAGTAGATAAATTTAGCATGAATCAATTGGCCAAGAGTCCAGTCCCCTTCTTTTGTAGATAAGGAAACTAAAGTCTAGAGCAAATAGGACCAGGATTGAAACCTGGATTTTCAAACTCTAAAGCTGGTTTTCTCTTCTAATGTGCCATGCTACTCAGCCTTGTCATTTCTGACTAGGAAAAGGCAGAACTTTATCGAGGGCCAGTCCTAGCTAAAACAATGAAATGGGTAAAACTGTATAATTTTGAGAGGAAATACTTTCCAAGGGCAGTGCTGCCTTGACAGGCATTATGGAATCATGGATAGGACATTGGATTTGATATTAGGAGCACCTGGATACTAACTATCACCCTGGGTTTACATAACTTCTGTGCCTCAGTTTCCTCATCTGTAAAATAAAGGAATTAGATTTGATGACCTCTAAGGTACCTGCTAGCCTTAAAACCATTATGGTCTTATGATCACGATCTCTGAATTCACCCCAAGGGGGTATTTATTGACTCCTCAAATTGCAAAGAAGATTCTGCCAGTGTGCAGAGTATATCTATCATCAGTTAAAGGTGGTTGTTGCTATTGTTGTCACGTCCTGCTCTTTGGTGATCTCATTTGGGGTTTCTTGGAAAAGCTATTGGAGTGGTTTGCCATTTCCTTCTCCAGCTTATTTTACAAATGAGGAAACTGAGGCAAAAGGGTCACACTACTAGTAAATGTCTAAGGTCAGATTTGAACTCATGAAGATGAGTGTTCCTGATTCCAGGCGTGGCACTCTATCTGTCAGGCCACCCAGCTGCCTAATTAAAGGTCATTTAAAGTTGAAGTAACTTATAAAAAGACACTTCCTACATGAGGACAGGTAGTCTACCTTGACCCAACATTTTTTTTGTCGTTGGTGAATCACAACATGAGTTACCAGGCTAGAGAAAAGTCCTCATTTCAGGTATGTACCAGTCTAAGCAGAGCAGCAGACTAAGGGAGGTCCATGATCTTGGGATGATTCCCTGTGTAACCGAATGAAGAACTACTATCAGCATTGTGGTGCAAATTGGGTTGTCAACGGAGAGTGAGCCCTCATTTGATTTATCCACTCAGGAAAGCCAAGCAAAAGAATGGTCAGATTCTGAGTCAAGAAACAGGGCCAAATTCTTTATTTCACAGAACTACAGGTATGAATGGGACATTATTTGTTCACACACATATCTATGCCATCAAATCCTGATCACTGTTCACCTAAAATGTCACTGCATACACTCTGAGACTAAGTAGTTTTAGACCACAACTCAAGAAAAAGTAATAGCCCTTGCTCAGTAGATAACCATGAGACAAATGGATAGAGTGCCCTCCTACCACCATAACCTAAACTCCTGTTCGCATTTGTGCTGGTTTTAATTTGTTAGTTTATTAATAGAAAGCCTACACCTTCAGTGTGACTTATGATCCCTCTGGCATTACACCTTTCTTCAGATTACTGACACTCAATGAAAGATTTCAACAGATAAACTGTTAATGTATCCTTTCCTCAAGAAACTGGCTTTGGGCGAAGTGCTTTCCTACATATTTTGGTAGGTCCTGATTGCAGGAGACAGGTGTCTTATGAAATCTAAATCACATGTAAAATGTTGTTTCTTTATTGTTATTCAAGGTGAAAAGTTCAAAAGGTTTAGGCAAGGGGTTTTGATATCTGAAAGGCTTTGCAAAATTCAACACTTCTACCTAACTGTACTACTCATTTTTCTTCTGAAAGACCATTTTTGATCTGTCTAATCCTATCCTACATTGCTCCTTTGCATTGCTAAACACATTTACCCATGCACTCCAACAGCTCCATCCTGATGGCAATTCGCACATGCCAGCCCAAGGGAATTAAACGGATGTAACGGGAAACAATAGGAGGTCTTAAGAGATTCTGGACAGAGGATGTTCTGTCTGAGTTTCCGTAGAACACCTGAAACAAGTGGGGAGAAATCAAATGGAGATTAGCTCACATAGCCACATCAAAGGAAATGAAGAGTAGTTTGGGCCTGGATATGGCCTGAATTTCTTCTTCCTTTTTATCAGAGTTAAGTGACTTGCCCAGGGTCACAGCTAATTTCAAGTGTCTGAGGTAACATTTGAACTCAGGTCCTCCTGACTCCAGGGCTAGTGCTCTATCCATTGTGCCACCTAGCTATCCCTCACCTGACTTTCTAAATGCTTACTGCAGAACCAGATGTGAGGATCTGTTTGAAGGCTTATGGTAATGCCAAAGCCCAATCCTAGAAACTTACCAAAGTTTTCTCTTGATGAAAGCACAGACATAGCAGTAATGCTTGTGAGAATCACTGTGTAGAGACAGTCACAATGTTCCCTAAGGCTCTTTTTCTGTTTTGTGTTTGGGTTTTTTGCACGGTAAACAAGTTGCTTTACAGAAATCACTTTCTGGTCTGTGTCTGCGCACAAAGTGTAACAAAAGTAGGCCCAATCCTGAGAAAGTTGTTTTTGTGGTTTTGGATAGAAAAAAACTTTGTCCTGGCCTAGATACAAATAACAATTTGGCATCTTCAAAAAAAACTTTTAAAAGGGGCAGAAAAAAAAAACTACAGTGAAGTACCTTAAGTGTTTCATTTATTCAAATTCATACTACTCAAAGCTGTAGCTATACCTTCCACATTGTAATGTTCCTCATTGCAGTTTTGGGGGTTTGACATGCAAGTCTTATGCAGGTCAGCATAGGAAATTAAATGGTAATATTTGGAGAGTTTTGCAGAAGCCACAAACATGAGAAGGCCAGCAGATAACACAGAAAGTTTAGAAACTCAGAAATGCATAAAGTATATGTGTAGTATTGTAAACACCCCATAAAAGAAAAAGGAAAAATTCAGATCTCTTTTTCTGATAATAAGAAATTTTATATGGATTTTACAGCTTGCAAGGGCACCGTGCCCCAAACCCTCAATGTGGAAAAGATAACCGTTATTGTGTGAAATATGGTCACTACTTCTCCTCTTCAGATTCCAATAATGAGGTCACTTCAAGGGAATTCATTATCTGTACTAATAGAACTTTGCTGTACATGCAGAGACTAGAGGTAACAGTATGAGAAGTAGAAATAAGAGCTTTTCATTTTGACATGAGATATGTAGAAATGAATAAGTTGGAGTGGATTTTGAGAGTATTTCAGAGCAACCTTCCTCTTGAATCTTTTCCAACATGTGGGTTTTGCCCAGTGTTGCAGGGAAACCCCTATTAGTTGTTCCAGTTTATATCAACCTACCTCAGGAATCATACACATGAATACAGAGGTCTTTGCTAGTTAATGACCTTTATAGTTTTCTTTGTCGTGTGACAAAGTCTTCTGTCTCTGAAATATAATTAATAATAGCTAATGTTGCAGAGCTCTTTCATTCAGGCAGCCAATAAGCATTTATTATTTGTCACCTCCTTTGATCCTCAACAAACCTCTGAGTTTGTTAATTAATTAATTGCTATTATCATCAAGGCAAAGGGAAGTTAAGTGACTTGCCCAGGGTCCCACAGTTGCTAAGGGTCTGAGGCAGGATTCAAATGCAGGTTATCTGACTTCAAGGTTCAGGTTACCACTTAGATATCTATTTGGTCCTGGGCCTACTTCATTCACGAGGATTAGGCTAACAATGAGATTGGTGTAGGCTCCTTTGAACTCTACAAGTTCATACTATTCTCAAAGTAAAGAAATATGATGGTCTATTAATATCCTTAGGAACCTTGAGAGGTTTTAAGTATGTCTGAAAACAGTGAAATGAGCCCAAAATGAATGATGGATACATAATGTTCAAATTCATTATATCATGTTACCCTAATAATGGATCATATTGCATCCAGTTTCTTCAGAAATCATAAGATATCCATGTTAAAACACATGTAGGTGGGGCTGTGGCCAAGAGGACTGGACAAGGCAAACTGCTCAATTAGGAGGCTACCAGTCAGCTTTGCTAACGAGCTATGTGATTAATTAATTTTAATTTTAACTTAATTTAATTTTAACTTAATTTTATAGGTCTTGGGTTAGCACAATGCCTGGCATATAGTAGGTATCTATTGACTTAAAATTTGTTGATTCCTTTAAAATGAGGCAGGAGAGGGCCGGATGATTTTTAAGATTCTTTCTAGCCCTAAAAACATCTATGAAACTAGCTTCTTATATGAGATAACGACCAGATAGAAATTTATTCTAGTTATTTCTGGCAGATTCAAAAATCAGCAAAATATTCTGAAACTATAGTAGAATGACTGTGTGTGTATATGCATCATAACAGGTACTGATCGTTCTGTTGAGAGCCTTTGCTTAAAGTCTTCAAACAATAACAATATTTCGTGTTACTAGAGCAAAGTATATTTTATGATTTGGAGAAACAACTCCCAGTTGCAAATGCATTTTGAAATAATTTCATTTAACAGGCTTTTAAAATTACTTAAACCAAGATATTGAAGCAGCTAGGTGGCACAGTAAATAGAGTGCTGGACCTAGAGTCAGGAAGGCTCATCTTCCTCAAATTTGGCCTTAGACACTTGCTAGCTGTGTGACCTCTGATCTCACAACAACTCCATTTTACAGTTGGGGGAGTCAAAAAGAGGTTAAGTGACTTGCCTAGAGTCACACAACTAGTATGTGTCTGACTCTGGATTTAAACTCAGGTGTATCCTGAGGACAGGAGGATCCCTTTTAAAAACCGTTAAAGGCATCCTACTCTGAATCATACTACTACATACTACTACAATGATACACATTAATCTTCAGAAGCAGCGCAGATGGCATATGACCCATGTGCTCCTATTATTTTCATGTGTCCAAGCTTGAAGCTGAGAGTTAGGAATATATTCAAATGAATTTGAAACTGTTCAAACTGTTCAAGTGATGATGCAGTAATAGAACATAGGATAAATAGTTCTTTTGTTCCTTGAGAGAATTTTAAAAATTTCAAGCATGTATGACTGTCACTCACTCGATTGTTGCCAGTCTGATCCTTGTAATAAACCCAGTTTGAGCCCTCATCAGTCCGGTATTGTACACTGTATTTAGTCATCCACTCATCAGCATCACAGCGTCCCTGTGTGAGGATCCCCGAAATCACCTTGATTTCTTTCAAGTCTATCTGTAACCACTGATTGCTGTCTTGATATTTGGAGAGCCATGCACACCTATGGAAAGGATGGCAACCGCATTACTCCTGGAAACTAGTCTATGAGAACGTTAGTTATACAGCAAGCAAATAATTTTGTGAAAACACTCCAAAAAAAAAACCAAAACAAAACACTAGAAAGCAGAGACTTAGAAAGCTTTGAAGGAATTCAACTCCACTTTGTAACTGGCATGCAGAATTGCCACTGAGAATTCCCAGATATTTAGCAAGAAAACAAATCCATATCATCCCTTCCTGTACCTCCATTTCACTAAGAAAATAGTTTCAGAATTAAATTAACTATATCATCAGAAAAGCACTTAAGAGTTGTAATTTAGATTTCTTTTGAAGTGTACTGCACTCATAGGATTATACAGCTAGAACTAAAAGGAACTTATATTCTAAGTCCTAGCACCTCATTTTTATAAACAAGGAAATTGAGGCCCAGGAATTATAAAAAGTCCCTCAGGTAGTAAGCATCAGAAGTGGAATGAAGAAAATTCTTTAGAACCCAGTGTGATGCTGCACAATATCTTATATTCTACCTATCTACATATTTGATGCTAAGTCACAGACACATAAAACGTTTTTTCAAAGCACCTTCCTGACAATCCTGGAAGGGTCTATATGAGTACAATTACTTTCATTTTATAGGTAGATTGTGCAGTTTGCCCTTCATTCTTGAAGAGGATTGTGACATCAGGGAGATGATGACATGACTTGCAGTTGACTGATTTGAGTGAGGGAGGGCTGTGCAAAATCACCAGCCCCTTTCTCCTCCAGAGCCATCTGGGTCTAGTAGGTAGTATGTTATTACCTTCAATTTATAAAGGAGCTAAGAAACTTACTCAGAATCACAGAGTTAGTAAATGTTAGAACCAGGAGCCAAACCCAAGGTCCAAGAGATACAACTCCAAGGCCAAAAGATCTTCCTATTGAACTGCATTACCTCTTTGTGGGGGCAGCAGATAACGTGCCAGACCTAGAGTCAGGAAGACGGATCTGGTCTGAGACCCTCACTAGCTGTGTGACCCTGGGTAAGTCCCTTAATCCTATTGGCTTCAGTTTCCTCATCTGTAAAATGAGCTGGAGAAGGAAATGGCAAAACCACTACCGGAATCTCTGCCAAGAAAACCCCAAATGAAGAGTCAGACAAGACTGAGCAACAAAAACCTCTTCATGGGTGGATTAGAACATTCCCTTTCATTCATCTCTCTTGCTGTTTCAATTTTTTCTTCCTAGATCTTTCTTCTAGACCTTATTCTTGGAAAAATTCCTTATGCCAAGGTATTTAACATCAAAATCAATGAATATTTATTGATTTTCTACTCCATGCTAAATATTGTGATGTATGAAATTTGTCTGTAAGTTGTTTGAAAAGCTCATAGCATCATAAAAATTTGAGTAGACAGAACTGAAAAAGCCTGTTGTTGTTTTTTTTTTTTTTGGCCTAGATGTGATTTTATTGCCTTACAGGATTCCCAGGGTAGAGATTCCTTCCACTCATGCAGATCAGCATGATCTTATAGAACGTATTGTATGAAAGAGCTATGTGACGCCCTGAAAGACTATAGTATGGCTACCCTATGTCAGAGGCAGACCTTGAACCCATTGTGGGGCAAGTAGGTGGTGTATTGGATAGAATGACAGACTTGCAGTCCCACCTCAGACACTAATTTTTGTGTGACTGGACAAGTGAGTTCATCTCTGTGTATCTCAGTTTCTCCATTTGTAAAATGGGGGATGATAATAGAAAGGGGAGAATAAAATGGGAAATTTGTAAAGTACTTTGCAAAACTTAAAACATTGTATACAAGACTGGCCCTGTATCTATATGATTTCAGAAGAGATCTTAAAAATCAATAAAATCCAACCACCTCACTTGGGGTGAGGCCCTGAGAGGTGAATGATTGCCACAAGGCCATTCTGTTACTGAATGACCAGGACAGAATTTAAATCCAGGTCCTTTCATTCCAAATTCAGTGATCTTTTTCCTCCTCCAGGCTGCCTTCCAAGTGGGATTGTTTCATTTTATTCTAGATAGGTCCCTCTTAGATTATACACATTTCCTCTTTTGCCCTTTATACTCTTTCACTATATCAAGTATCAATATTTATTAATCTCCTTTCTTTTGCTCCACTGATGTTGGCAGAGGGATGAAAGATAATTTTTGATGACACACAAAACCCTCTTTGGCTTACCCATAGCCTTGGCTATTGAGACGCGCCTTGTTTGCTGTCCATGAAGAATACCATCCTATATACTGTTCTGGATTGGAGCAACTGATTTGGTCTGGAGTAACAACTCCAGATTCAAAGCCCAAAGGTTTATGGTATGGGCATTCTGGAGTGGGGGAAAAAGAGTCAAATAAAAACATTCATATATATTAGTCAACAAACACAAAAGATGTAAGAAATGTCCAAACTCATGATCTCATTTCCGATCACTTTTTTATTTGTCTTTGTGCTTGATGATGAGTAGAAGAGGGCCTTCTCAGGGAGAGAACAGAAATTACTTAAAAGGATAATTGACAAATGTTGGAAGGGATGTAGAAAAATTGAAACATATTCACTGTTGGTAAAACTGTGAACTGATCCAACTATTTTGGAGAGATAAACAGAAGTATGTATAGAATGGTTTTACATATTTGTGTCTAATGGAAGCCATTTCTGGGGTGAGGAGGGGAGAGAAAGAGAAGAAAAAAGGGGAAAAAGAAACAAAGAAAATTACATGATAAATTTATTATATATTTAAAAGCAACAGCAAGTTATACATAATAGATTTTCAATTTCATGTACCATCATCTTTTCTCTATTCTATCATTGTTATAAGAATGCTTGTTTTATTTCTTAAATTCAGAATAAAATAAATAAAATTTTTAAGAGATAAAAGGATTGCCATAGTGAGTACTGAACTCATTGCCTTTAAAGGGAGGAGAGTGGAATTATTATGTGTGGGTTTTTTGTGGTTTTTTTTTTTTTTTTTTACAATTAGGAACTTAAGCAATTGCCTCCTTCCATCTTAAGCCTATATTTATAAATATTTAAAGGATTAAATATTTAACAGTCCAACCCAGCAACCCATCTATATAGTGCTTTAATATTTATATAGCACTTTTTCCACACCAACCCAGTGAGGTAGAGAGTGCAGGAATTATCTAGAGGCAGCTACTTGCCTCAGGGATAGAGCACTGGACCTGGAGTCAGGAAGACCTGAGTTCAGATGTGACCCACATACTAGCCATGTGACCTTGCCTCAGTTTCCTCATCTTTAAAACGGGGAGATTCATAGCACCTACCTCTCAGGGTTGTTGTGAGGATAAAATGAGATAATATTTGTAAAGTTATTTTCATTTTTCCAATCAGCAACCAGTCCAAGTGATACACCGGCCGATTTACTAGTACTCAGGTCATACGTGATAGCAAATTAAAAAGCAGTGACTACTGCATCTAATAAGATCCAGTCTATTTCCCGTTTGTACATATCAAGTCTTTTTGAGAATATATTCCTGCCAGCATAGAGCCATTTTAGAGTAGCTCATTCAAGAAGGGAACAGGGACATGTAGTTTTCAAGCATCAGATGGCCAAAGAAGGTCCTTGACAAAGAGACTGAAGGTATCTATTATTCATATGCTGCTATTCTTTTTCTTGGACTCTAAGAGAAAGGCTTGGTTATATATAGGGGGAAAATGACAAAATTATACAAGTACATTTCTTTCTAAACTGTCAGTCAACAGTGCTGAACACTGAAAATGCGAAAAAAAAAAACAAAACCAAAGAGTCTCTGTCTTCAAGAAGCTTACATCCCAATGACAAAGACAAGTCATAAATAATTAGGAGTGGATAGAATGCCAGGTCTGGGAGACTCATCTTCCTGAGTTGAAATCCAGCTTCATTGTCTTATTAGCTGTGTGACCCTGGGCAAGTCACTAAACCCTGTTTGCCTCAGTTTCTTCCTCTGTAAAGTGAGCTAGAGAAGGAAATGGCAAACCACTCTCCTACTTTGCCAAGAAAACCCTAAAAGAGTTGGACATGGCTGAAAATATCTGAACAACAGAAAGGAAGGCAGTAGCAGGTATAGATGGGGGCGAGAGGGAGAATAAATCAGTGAGCTGGATTTATTAAGTTCCTACTATGTGCCAGGCACTAGCCTCCACCCCTCCCCCCACCAAAAAAATGATTGTCCCTACTCTCAAGGAATTCATAGCCTAAAGAAGGAAAGAACATGCAATCAACTATGTATAAACAAAGAATAAATTGGAGGTCAGACACTAAGGGAAGATACTAAGAATCAGGAAAAAGAGAACAGGAAAACTTGCCTCCTGCAGAAAATAGGATATGAGCTGAGTCCTGAAAGAAGCCAGGTAGGCAGAGTTGATGGGCATGGGATGGGGGAAGAGACAATGAAAAGGCATGGAGACTAGAGACAGAGTGCCATCTTCAGCAACCAGGCAAGTATTCCAGTCATAACACTGGGCTTTTGACTGTAGAATTATCTATTGTGCCACTACTTTTGAAAGTAAAACCTTTGCAAGGAATTGCTTTTCAAGGTGTTCCCAGACAATGACTGATCAGTGCGTCAGGAGCTCATGATCTGGTTTGCATAAGAGAAAAATTCCTAGTGGGAACTGCGTAAGGTTGGTGTTGGGGTAGACAACCAACCACAATGATGTGTTTACAGGGGACATTGGAAAGGCTCTGCTACCCCAAAACAGTTCTCAAATATATAAATATCTAGTATTCTGTAATTAGAACTTCATTTCTTTAGCTTAAATCTTCCTTGGACCTCATAGAATGTCAGTTGGTGAGAGAGTCTTTCCTTCACCCTAACACATCTGTGTGTTGTTGTTTTAACTTGAAAGTAACAAGTATATTTGCTCATTCCTCAAGAGAAAGTTTTCATGGAGGGTGAGGGAGTGAGTAGGGAAGGGAGGTAGGGGGCAAAAAAGACACTAGAGAAAATGCTGTCACTGTGGAAGGAAAATGGAAGGTGCCAGGTGATACTCTCCCACACAAACTTTTTCTGTTTCATAATTTTGTCAACCCAGGAGCCACAACTAATTTTTCAGTCACAGGCATCCACACAGGTGAGAGGCATTAGGGAAAATAAGATATTTCCCCTATCTCTGATGCTCAGTTTTCTCCCTATTTTTTCTTTTCCTCACTACTCTCCCCATTTTTTCCTCTCCAATTAATACATCTGATGTTTGAGCTGAGGTAAGGGATCAGGAGAGAAGCAGTGACTTCTCCAGTCAGCAGCCATGGAGGCTTGTATGAACTTGTCTAGTACTGGTAAATTTATTACGGAAAAAAGGTTGTAGCTGTCCAGACACTGATTATCCCATCATGGGAGGTCACAGGGGACCTTCTTAGGCTGTGCATAAATGACAAACTGCATCCAGGGTAAAGGACAAATGGGAGCCTTGGGATGAATTGGTTGAAGCTGAATGACATCAACTGATATCTCTGGCACATGTGGGGTATGTGTGTCTGTTGGGGAGGGGTCCTTATTCTAGTACAATTTCATTTTCCCACCACTCTATGTAGCATGAAAACAAAATTTGGGCAAGATGGAAAAATGAAAGCACCAACCAAGTACTTAAATACTGATGATAAGTAGACAAGACATAAAAAAATGCACAGACTCTTTGGTCTCCAAATATGTGTGTATGTAAATATATGTGTGCATATATACATACATATACATAATATATATTTTTATGTGTGGGAAGAAAGGAGTCAACCTTGTTTTGATATTATTTTTGCTCCTGAAAAACCAAACAAATCTTAAGTGTTTGTAAGGAACGTGGTTTGAGAGATTTTCCTCCTCTCCTTCCCCATTAAATAAACTTCCCTTTCACCTCCAGGATCAAATACTAATCCTCTATTTGTCATTCACAGCCCGTTATGACCTGCCCCTGTCTCACCTTTCCATTCTTAACATTTTATACTCCCACGTACTGACCCAGTGACATTGGCCTCCTTGCTGTTGCTCCAACAAGACTCCATTCTCCAACTCCAAGCATTTTGGAATGCTCTCCTTTCTCATCTCTGCCTTCTGGGTTCCTTGACTCCCTTTAAAGTCTCTGCTAAAATCCCACCTTCTAAAAGAAACCTTTGCCAATCTCCCTTAATGCTAGTAACTTCTCTCTGATGATTATCTTCAACTTAGCCTGTGTATAGATTGTTGTATGTAGCTATTTACATGTTGTCTCCCAATGAGACTGTGAGCTCTGGGAGAGCAAGGTTATTTGATGGTTGAGTTTTTTAGAGTGGGGGTAGGGAAATGTCTTGTTGACCAAAGATTGTTATAAGTGCAATTATATTGTTATGTTTCTCTATTAATTTGTTCTGCCTTGCTTTGTTCCATTCATTTGTGACAGAGCATCTATTCTCAAAGGCCATAAGAAAAAAATATATACAAAGATGGTCACATAAGCACACACCCACCCCAGACAGAATCCAAGGCTCAAATAAGGATTGAATAGAAAGAACAGTTTTTGGGAAGCAGCTGTTTGCTGGTAACTGGCATGCATGCACACACACACACACACACACACACACACACACACACACACACCCCTCCTTCTGCCAAAAGATTTAATAGAAATAGCTCTTCACCTTGGCAGCAGTTTGGGGTAGGCTTATCTCAGCTTTAGAAAAGGCCTGCATTTGAGTACTCTAATATTAAGGTGAAGATTAAGTGGCCATAATGCAATTACCAGGTCACCTTAGGCTCCCTGTGGAACTTTGACACAGGCCATTAGCAAGCAGATGTCTAAAGGCTTCTCGGTAGGCAAGTTACTTGTGCAGTTAGCATTCATCTTAAGGAAACCCCATCCAGGCCATCTGTGCTGATGGTGGGGCATGTCCACCTTTCTTTTCTCAGCACCCTCTTCTTCCTCATGTTCTGCCAAATCATAGGTTTTTAGAGTTGGAGGCACAGTGCATAGAGTGCCTGACCTGGAATTAGGAAGACTCATCTCCCTGGGTTCAAATCTGGCCTTAGATATTTACTAGCTGTATGACCCTGGGCAGGTCACTTAACCCGGTTTTGCCTCAGTTTCCTCACCTGCAAAATGAACTGCAGAAGGAAATGGGAAATCACTCCAGTATTTCTGACAAGAAAACCTCAAATGGGGTGACAAAGGGTCAGATATGACTAAAATGACCGAATAACAATCCAACTTCATTTTACAGATGTGGAAATCAAGACCCAGAGAAAGAAAGTAACATTGGCTCACAAGATTTGAGCTGGAAAGGGCCTACAAAACAACCAAGTCCAACTGCCCTCCCTCTTACCTTACAGATGAGGAAACTGGGACCTAAAGGGATTAAATGACTTCCCCAGGGTCACATAGCTCACAAGCATGTGAGCAGAGAATTGAACCTATGTCTTCCTGACTCTAAGTTCAGCCCTCCACTACTCCATGCTGAATCCACATGCTTAAGGTTGCCCAATCATGTTACATCGGGACCTCTAGAACTAGGGAAAAGTAAGTTGATAAATTAATTTATGTTAAGGTATTAGAAAGTAGTAATACTTCTGTAGAGAAAAGGGCAACATGTAAAACAAAGGAATTAATTAATCCCTGATGAAAATCTGGGATCTTTTGAAAATGTTTGGAACAACATTCAGTTTTAAAAAACTGTGAATCAGAAGCACTTTTCAGACATCCCACAATCAATCCTCAGAGTACTCCAGGGAGGGGGATAGTTAAACTCCATTTTTCTGTTTTATAGGACATTAAGTAGTGCCTTTACCATACAAACCTCCATAATGCTGCTGGCTATATTGATTGGATAATTCATTTCTTAGCAATCCTAGCAGAAGAGCCTTTAAAGCAATGCACATTATGAGATATTAAATTCAGATGTAATTTGAAGAAAGCCTTGCTTTCAGCATAGCAGCCATTCAAGATAATTCCCTTTTACTGGATTAAGAACAAGTGAAAATGGTCACATATTCCAATAGCTATTCTCAAAGGATATCCCATTGCCAAATGCACAACAACAGAAATAAACACTTACCTGGCATACAGCCTAAGCTGGTTGCTCCAGCTGACCATACTGAATTCAAACTGCCTTGACAATCACATTTGCAGGCTTTATTATACCAAGGCTCTTCTCCATCATCCTATCATAACAGAGAGGACCAGAAAAAGAAGAATCACAGAATCTCAAAGAAAAAATGGACCTCAGAGGTAACCCAATCTCATCTCTACCTGAACAGGAATTCCATCCATATCAGTCCTGCCAAAGCAGGGCTTCTGCTCCGTGACCATGATTTACTTGATACTTCTCAAGGTGGCCCAGCTTTGTATTGAAGTACAATTATAAATACCGTGAGCACTGGAAAAGCCTATATTCAATACTAGACTCACTATTTCCCCTCTCTATGTTAGGCAATATAGAGCAGTGGAAAGAATGAAAGATCTGGAGTCAGCTCCTCCTTACTCTGTCACTAGCTATCTCTGTCACTTTGGGCAAACTATTTAAATTCTCTGGTGACATCCAAATAAATCTAGGATCTCAAAATCTTAAAGGCCTATAAATTCACCTCTGGCCTTAATAGTTATGATGTGATCCTTTATCTATGTCTGATTCAGAGAAAAGACTAACTGAATTGAATACAGTAGGGATGTTTGATTCATACTAGCCAATGTATACTAGCATATTTATTGGTGGTATTTAGCTAAAGATAAAAGGTTATTGGCTAAAGTTTGGGTTGTTTCTTCCATTGGTTTATTTCCTTGGTTTCTTTCTGTGTAACTTAGAAAAGGTAACAGAATTTGAGATACCTTTAGAATCAAAAGGCCTGGGTTCAGATCTAGCTCTGTGACTGTACATGACTGTAGGCAAGTCCAAACCACTTGGTGATTCAGTTTACTCCATATAATATTAACGGATTTGATTACAGGATTCCTGAAGTTCCTTTCAACACTAATGATTTATAACTTAAGAGATGGTTTGTTTTATTCTAAACCATTGAAATTAAAATCTTTTTAAAAAAAATAATAGTGCTAGCAAGCTACATAAGCACTGTTGGTGCTTCTCTCTCTGGTAACGATGTATGTATTGTCTATGGTCAGATAGTTGGAAACCCTGTCTATTGGTCTTTCTGTGTGTCATTTCTGATTGTAATTTCTGTTTGTATTTTCTCTGTTGGTGAGTATAATTAAAGTAAATTGTTGACCCCTCAAAAGTTGCTTGTTGACCCTTCAAAAGTTGCTTTCCTTTTAGAAAAGATATAAGAACCTGTGTGTGTGCATGCATGTATATATATATATTTCTATATATACATATACACACATAAATATACATATATATGTATATTATTAGGATAAGCCAAATATAGGGTTAAAATGTGAAGAAAAATATCCCATGAACTATATTGCTAAGAAAATCTATGAAAACACAACATTGAACTAAATGTCAATGCTATTAGCATACCTACCTCAGTAGATGATAATGCCAGTGTGACTGAACAAGAGAAATAATTGAGAATAGCAGAGAAAAATAGAAAAGGGAAATGTAGTAAATTAGTAATTATTACTTAAAATTACCCATTAGACATACCAAAAGGAAAGAAAAATTTCCTCCTGAAAGAAATGAGAAGAATAAACATTAACTCAGAAAAACTTCTATTGATAGGAAGAAAAAAGAGAATAAGAAATGCTTTAGAGGGAGGCATCTTTATTTCTAATATGAGCAGAATATCAAATCACAATCAAAATACAAAGAACCAAATGGCAAAAACAATTTAAATCACACGTGCACAAAATACATACTTTAAACTTGAGCCTAAAACTAGTTGTGTTGTTTTTTTGTTTTGGGTTGTTTGTTTGTTTTTTTTTTAGTAGTGGAGATGATATATAGTTTGTTACAGAAAAGTATTGTACAAAATTATATTGTCTGATACTTTTAACTACTAAATTCCTACTTTCTGGTTTTGAAAGTGAATTTAATATATACTGAAAAGTGTCAGATTTTATTTTTTAGGAAATAAAGGACTAGAGAGCTTTGTCATCACCTTTCAGAAACCTATTTATTATCTTAAAAATATCTTCATGGTCCCTCCCACATTTAAATTTGACATAAATGACTGATGACACCAGGACTGAGTGAGGTCATCTTTATGTCTTATTACATATGTGTGGTTTTATACATAGACATATGAGAAAGAGAGAGAGAGAGAGGGAGAGAGGGAGGGAGGGAAGGAGGGAGCGATAGAGAGACAGAGAGACAGAAAGGAGAAAGAATGTAGTACAGTGAATAGGAATTAGGCAGTTTTGAGAATATCCCTTTCCCATCCTTTCCCCCAGCTCTTCACTCCAGTTCATTGTTCCCCCTCTTCTCAAAATTCATCTTAAGTTATACAAGAAATAATAGCCAAGATGACCTACACAAGAATTAAGAACTATAGGAAAAACAGAGATGTCTTTTCAGTTGACCTGTAATCAGAGAAGCAATGAACTGTCAGTTTCTTTAGACAGTTTCTTTAGAGCAGACAGAGATTAAAAACAAAGCAAAGCAAAATCTAAGAGAGATCTGGAAACATGAAAACCATTTGGTGACCTAGGAGACTGAAACTGAAGAAATGTTGCTATTTGAAGATAATAAGGCTGGATAAGGAAGCTGTCTTTGGAGTCAGGAAAAACCTTCTCTGAAGTATCTTGGCAGGGGACCCTGAACAAGTTACTTAACGTCTTAGTTCTTGAGGAAACTCTCTAAGGCTCTAATTTGCAGAATGGCAAGATATCTGCATTGGGACAGAGAGATTCCTCAATGAGAGTTCACCATAAAAAGTCTGTAACAGGGACAGGAGTTCAGTAGCATCTGATGAGCACCTATAAACTAAATAAAATACAAACTATATTACCAAATAATTTCAGGATTGCTAATAACTTGGACTTACAGGCTGGGGATTAGACAAGGCCTTCAAATAGTCATGGGGAATGAAGAAACCACCAAAAAAAGCATTCAAATAGCTACGAAACCAGAAAGTAAAGAAAGTCATGTTACATTATCTATCTATTATGCGTATGTATACATATACACATGTAAATATATATGTCTATATGTATGTAATATAAACATATGTATGTCTATACCCACTAGCAATATTTATGAGATATATACTGTCTTTGAGAGAACACTAACATCTAAATTAGGCAAATATATGTGTGTGTATGTGTGTGTGTGTATACCAACCACTGGCAATTTATGAGAGATACTCTCTTTGAGAGAATATTGGCATCTAAGTTAGGCACAAATGTTATGTGTATGTAAAAGGACAAGGATGATAGAAGGCATGTCGTTCTTGTGTTCAGGAAAAAAAGAAGTTAAAACAGATGCCTAATACATGTTTGACAGTGATCTCTCAAAGACATCATGTCTCTCATAAGTGTTGCTAGTGGGTTTTGTGGAGAAGGGTTCATCAAAGGTATCTAGGAGGTAGCCCAGTGATGTGGGTCAGTCGCTAAATGTCTCACAGCCTGACTCTCCCCGTTAGTAAAATGTGGAGTTTGGACTTAAATGGTCTCTAGAGCTGGCTAGGATTCTACCATTGGTACTACTTAGGGTTGTTGGAAGGAGAATGCTCAGTGCATTACAAGGTATATATTTATAATAAGCTGCTCTTGGGGATGTTAGGACTTTCAAAGCCCAGGAGAATGCAAAAGCAAAATGGTATTTAGCAAATGTTGCTCCAGAGCCCACAGTGGGAAATAAATCAATCCTTCAGAAGGTAGCCAAGAATAGGACTGTGCAGTCATGCAGTGACCTGTCAGAGAAGCTGAAGGAGCAAAGAGCCTTAACTTTTGATTGATGGATTAGAAGGTTCCTAGAGGTCACCTGGACCTGAAAATCTCCCTGAGCTGCCCGTTTGTCTCAACTTTGAGGTAAAATTAGCTAAGAGGAATCAGCTAAGGCCCAGCTGTCACCATCCCCTAAAGCAGCAATTCTCTAAAGGTAGTCCAGGGACCCTGAGGGCCTCCTCTAAACACTTTCAGTGAGTCCACAAGGTTAAAACTACCTTCCTAATGATAGGCTATTTTAGCTGCTAACATGATAAATATCAATGGATAAAACTCTTTGTGTGGGAGTGAGTCCTCAATAATTTTTAAAAGTCGTTTCAGACCTGAATGACCCTCTGTGGCGGACAGGCCAGGAACCGAGAGATCCCTTTCCACCAGTCACGTTGGCAATGAACTTGACAAGAAGGAAAAGGAATCTTTTATGAAGGATCTATTTGGGGGCCCAGAATTTGCAATCAAGACACTCTTGAAGCAAAAAGAATGCACTAAACCCACTCTTTTTACCCCAATTTCTTGCCCCCAGCAGCTTTGCTTGTAAAGTGTCATTTTGTTTTTTAGGCTTTAAAAAATAGTAGGAAGAAAAGGCTGGAGTTTAAAAATAAGGTCATTTCAAAATGACAAAACTGTTTAAAGTAAAGAACATTTCAGATACTTTGTCTTTGTTTCCACATTTTAAAACGTTCTAAAGGAATGTCCATACATGTACATGCAAGTTCTGCATTGAATTGGCCCTCATCTTTAAATGTTTCTTTCCCATTCAAATTGAAGCCTAAAAACCCAAACAAACTATAAACAACAAAAACCCTGCATGTTTCCATGATAATGTTTCAATTTCCCAGGAGAAGAAACTAGACACAGGATAATATTCTTAATCAGAGAGACAAAAGACTTAATTACATAAGACATAGCTGTCACAGTTAACAATACTGCGTAATCAAGGTCGCTGCCAATCCAGACTGCAGGTGGCATTTGAGCCTTGGCTCAGGCATTTTGTGCTTTTTTGAGGGGCTGGCAAAAAAACTGGTTTTACATCATCATCACCAACACTACCGATATGTATATAGTGTTTACTATGTGCCAGGCACTGTGCTGAGTGCCTTATAATTATTCTCTCACTTTTATGTATATGTATGTATGTGTGTATGTATACATGTATATGTGTGCATGCATGCATGCATACATACATACATATACATACCCACTTGTGAAGCTTGTGCTTCAACCCCCATCCTGCCATTTACCAGGACCTACAGCCTACCTAGTCCAGAATCTTACCATGGACCATTGAAAGTCATGGCTAGTAAATGTTTAAAACCCAGTTTGTTTTTTTAATGTATGCAAAACATACTTTTAAGTTTAACCAAGTTCTGATTTGTAGTGTTTACTGATTTGCAAGGTTTAACAAAGCTTGCACTAAAAATTTAACAATCAGCTCTCCTGAGTCAGTTTAAGCTGGCTCCAGTACACCCCCATCATCCACAGGGGAATGTTGTACCCAGGAAAGGGAATTTTGGACTGCTCAATCACACCCACTGCCCTACAACTGCACTTATAACCCCTGTGACACTGTTCCCCTGTATGTGTTGTATCCACTTATTAGAACAGAAATTTCTTGAGGGAAGGTAAGGACTGCCTATTTTTTGTATCCATGATCTCTAGCACAATGGTTAGTATATAATAATAAATAATATTAAATATTATTAATATCAATCAAATGAGAACATATTAACTTATAATATTAAAAATTGAAATAAAAAATTAAATGCTTACTGCTTTATTGATTAGTCTCGGTTATGGGGAACTGTGTCATCTGAGCTTATTTACTGAGAAAGCAAATTGACAAAAGGTGGTTAAAGGAAAACTCTAAAATCTTTGAGAGGTTTTGATCTGGTCTTGGCATGAAAGATAGGCAAACATAAACAGCAGTCTGGATTGAAGACCTAACAGGTCTTATTGTAGAGAGGTTTTAAAGAGAACTTATTCCTTCCTAATCTTTGGGATCATGTTACCATCAGAAGTTTTCATGTCCATTTATTACTTATACCAATATGCCTGCTCTGATGAGCAGCTGAAGAAAGAGACACCAAAGATGGGCTAGCACTTCCAGCAACTGATTTCAGATGTCTCTTGATTTCAGGGTGGGCTACTGCCTAAATCATCAGTTCTGCCCTCTCAAATACTGCCCTCCCCTTTTAACCTAGAAGAGAATGTCACAGTGAGAGAACCCTGGAGGGGGCGGGCTAGAGACAATTGTGCTGCCCAGGTGTTACTAAAGCTAGATTCTCATGCCAAACATGCCAGTTATTTTTCCATTCTGTAAAACAAAATATGTCTTCTAACCCTTACCAGGGTGATTCTATTCAAAGAAATAAGAGCTCAGCTCTCTCCACAGTATATCTGTTCTTTTTTCCAGGAGTGTGATTTCAACCCTGTGGAAATGAATGCCAAATCATAAACTCATTGCACAGCTGGCATGATAAATATTTATAACATATAAAAGGCATTTAGTGAAAAGAGTGGGGAGAAAAGAGAATCTAACATAAACCAACACAGAAGCAGCGATGAAATTGAACAGGTATCAGTGGCAAAAATGAGTACAGTCTCAGGAGGGACCTCCCTCCAGCATCTATAAATCCCACGGGTCCTAATTATAGCTCTTCTTCAAATGTCCAAATTCCTTCCATTTGGCTGAGATCCTCAACTCCCCCAAAATGTCTCCCTGTCGTATTGTTATATTAAAAAGATGGATATACTGTGTTGTATTGTGTTTTAAAAAAAAAAGATCCTTTTTTCTCCTTCCTTCTTGGTTACCAAAGTTTCATTTCCTATAGCCCTTGTCCCTACAGATTACCAAGAAGGGCTTAAGAAGTCAAAGTTTTTTATTTTTTTCTGCACGTTATAGATCTGAGTTTTCTCACTTGTATAAGAGAGTTCATGAGATGGCTTCTAAGGTCTACAGGTTCTAGCTGTAGGTCTATGGTTAAGATTAAGATGTGAGTTTTGGATGTACTATGAGACATGGACTCAAAAGGAATATTTTGTGGTTTTATGCCACCATCAGAGTTACTTCTATCTCTGAAGTCTTCAGGCATAGGAATTTTGGTTGTACT
The DNA here is from genome assembly GCA_028658325.1 of Potorous gilbertii. Taxonomy (NCBI): domain Eukaryota; kingdom Metazoa; phylum Chordata; class Mammalia; order Diprotodontia; family Potoroidae; genus Potorous; species Potorous gilbertii. The sequence continues at coordinate 309,507,925 of CM053771.1, read as the reverse complement.
ATGTTTCTGTGTATATATTATTTATTTAAATAGGGTAATTCTTATAAACATTTTGAGATCATGATATCTTTTGGGCTACATAGAAAGATTTGCTTTTCTCTGCTTTCTATTAATACTATTCAAATTGTATTATTTCCTGTGTAATGTTTTATAAAGTTTCAAATGAATATGTTATATGTATAATCATTAGTCAACAAATATATAATATTGTATAATAGACTTTTTTCCCTCAGGTAATGCCAAAATATGCAAATGTTCCATCCTCCCCAAGCTAAATGACATTCCTATAAGAAAACCCGCATATTCCCACAACCAGAAATGAACATATTACTTTGACTGGAAAACAAAATGAAAGAAACTGTATGTATAAAATGAGATGGCAATGATTTCAGTGATAAATCCAACAAATCACCTGTCCAGTAATTAAATCAACTGTCACAGACCTCTCCTAATATTTCAGGATTTGTGATTCTTCCATCTCTTTAGGAAGTTTGGAATTTCTACTGTATTATTACTCCCAGAGTTTGAAAAATTAATGTAACTGATACACTGAAGCTTAGGAGAGCTGGTAAGGTATTCAGTGCCCTAGGAATAGATGTGGGCTACAAATCTACACTATTGTTCAGTTGTTTCAGTCACGTCAGACTGTGATCCCATTTGGAGTTTTCTTGGCAAAGTGGCTTGTCATTTCCTTTTTCAACTCATTTTACAGATGAGGAAACTGGGGCAAACAGGGTTAAGAGACATAGCAGTTCAAGGGGGAAAAGAAGACACAGGCAATGAGTGGCAATGGAGTGGGTGGAGAGGGCCCTTGCTTTTTCTAGGAGGTAGAATTAGATGCAGCAAACTGGTGGTTAGGTCATGGTGCAAATTCTAGCTCAGTGACCATAGGCAAGTCACTTGAATTTCTCAGTGCCTCAAACTCCTCATCTGTAAAACAAGGGTGTATACAACCTTTAGTTTGGAAAGACAATTGGGGTTTGGTGACAGAAGTTCTGGGTTTTGAATCACAGCTTTAACTAGCAACACTTCCAGCAAATTCTGTTGGGGGAAGGAACACAGCGGTGATGAAGAGGACAGTCCTACAATGAGTCTTGTCACATAGACAGGGGTAAGCTTATCCCTCAGAGAAGAATGCCCCAGTGTGGTGTGTGTGTGTGTGTGTGTGTGTGTGTGTGTGTGTGTGGTGTGTATGTATGTGGTATGTATGTATGTGGTCTGCGTGTGGTCTGTGTGTGGTTGTGTATCAGGCCTAAGACGAGAATGTTACAGTGAGAGAACCCTGCAGGGGGCAGGCTAGAAATAATTATGCTGCCCAGAGACCTAGAGGAGGCTGAAGTCACAGAAAGGAGGAAGCCTGCCACATGAATGTTGGTGCCCTGGGACAAATGCCTCTTCTGCCTATTCTAGTTATAGTTCGGTTTGACTTCTAGTTGTGCTACTAACTGTTCAGCGCCCTTAGGAATAAGTATGGACTACAAATCCATGCTGTGCTACTTACTGATTATTTCTTTATGAAATTCAAAATATGAGGGGAAAAAAAACCATAGCTAGTTGGTTTAAACTTTGGTTAAATGGTCTGCCATGACTGATTTCCAAGAAAAACTGAGGTCATTGAGGTGTACTTTCTTAAAGTTTTTGTGACTTAACCCCCTCGGTCTCAATTTCCTTGTGTGTAAAATGAAGAGCTTTCGATTAGGTCGTATCTAGGTTCCCTATTAGCTTTAAATCTGATGAGTTCACCTCCTTGGGTTGTGCAAGGAAAAAGCTCTATTCATTCTCTATGCTGAACCAAACCACTCATCCTTATTTTCTTTTTCTTTCTCCCTCCCCAACCTTTTCACCCCAGAAAATCTGCAGACCATCAAGGGTTTGAAAGCCCTAGGCTTTGAATTTATGGGAGGAGGAAAAAGAAGGAACAAGTAAAGGCTTTCCAGGCGGTGCTGTCATATAAAATAGCCAGCTCCTATTTTGTGGTTGGTTGGTTGCTTGCTTTTTTAAATACAGCATCACATGATCTAATCACAGGAAATAACTAGAGCAGGAGGAAAAAAGCAAAAGCCTTCTTGGGGAAAAGAAGTTAAAATTATAGCACAGTTGTTTTAGTAAGAAGTAGGGAAAACTTGTCAACACACCCAAAAAACATGGTGTCCTCAAGGATCATGAATTTTAAAGCAGGATACAGGTGCATAGAAGATACAGAAAAAGTAGAGTCTGGTGACTTTGTTGAGCTTTCTTCCTGGACAGATGCTGCCCCTTTTTTTCTCTCCATGTTACATATTTTTTAAAGACATGTATGGTACCTACCACTTACCAGGCCTGGCACATATTTAACAAAAGTTACTTTACTGACCTACCCAAAAGGTGTAATTTAAGGAGAATACTGAAAGAAATGTAACCTACTAAGAAAAGTCATTATATATAAAATACCTCATATCTGAAAATGCAACCTGCGTGTCTATGACGCAGTTAAGTAATGTAAGGGATAAAGCACTGTTAGGGTGACCTGATTTCAAATCTAGCCTCAGACACTTACTAGCTGTGGGTCTCTGGGCAAGTCACTTAACATTCTGTTTGCCTCAGTTTCCTCAACTGTAAAATAAGGGTAATAACAACAACTACCTCCCAGGGTTGTTGAGAGTTTCAAATGAGATAAAATTTGTCATGTGCTCAGCACAATGTCTGGCACATCGTAGGCCCTTAATGAATTATTTCTTCCCTCTTTCTCTTCCTGCCTTCCTTTCCTTTTCTCTTTTGTTCCTCTCTTTTCCTCCCCTTCTCCTTTCTTCTTTCCCTTTCTCCTTCCCTCCCTCACTCCTTTCCTTCCTTCTTCCTTCCTAGCACTCTGTAGAAAGAGTGCTAGATTGAGTCAGAGGATCTAGCTCATTGGTCTGTTCCTGACAGCCTATGTGACCTTGGGCATTTAAATCACTTCCTATGTCAATAAATTTCATTTAATAGTATTAACAGTTCACATTTACCTGATCCACACACAAATCGTTTTTTGCAATCATTTCACACAAAATGAGCAAATAATGTCTACAGTACTGAGGAAAGGATAGCTACTCACTACACTTCAACACTGGATAAAAAAAAGTCTGTCTGGTGACAGGCTAACAAAGAGGGCTATTTGCATTGTATAGTTAGCTCATGTAGTACTCCTTGAAGGAAATTCAATTAATTAATTGAGTTAAAATTCATCTATTAATTAATCAGTAGGTGTCACATGCCTGCTATGGGCTCAGCTCTAAAACAGATTCAATTTTGGATCCAAAATAAGACTAAGGTACAAGCAGTGCCATGTTATTAATCACAATCACTTTGAAGAGGTGTTTTCAGATGTCCAGTGGAAATGTCCATTAGAAATTTTATTTGCTACCATAAAGTAAAATGTATCAATCTTGTCTCTAACTGGATTATAAAATTCCTGAGAGCACTACTTGTACGTTAATCTTGTTTTGGATCTACCATTGAATCTAGTTTAGGGCTAAACCCATAGCAGGCATGTAACCCCTACTGATAAATTTAAACTCAATTAATTAATTGGATTTCCTCCTAGGAGTATTATATGGGCTGACCTTTTATGTGTGGTTAGAAGGAAACCTCAATCTAAACATTTCTTTTTTTAATAAAAACCAATTTTTGCTCTTATTGTTTGCCCAAGCACCAAGTTCAAGACATTTTAAAAATTAGATTTTTATACTGCTGTAGGCTATCAGTGTGTAGGGGAGAGAGGGGGAAGGGAACAAGCATTTATTAGGCAACACCTACATTCCAGGCACTCTGCCAATTTTTTTTTTTTTACAAATATTATTTCATTTAAAAGATAAGGAGATAAAGAGGCACTAAGAAGCCATCTAGCTGTAAATTTCATTGAAAGCTGTCCCAATCAGATCCTGACCCAAGATGACCGTTAGAACAAGCCCAGCTGGGAATAATGCTACCTGCCATGGTTGGTGAACCATCTTAGGAGGTATGCTGGGAGTCTATACCGAAGACATTTGAACTTAATTCATAGAATTGATCTACTAGAATATTCTTGGTGAATGAAGATGAGGAGATGGGTAACTTATTTATTTATTAAACATTTTAAATAATTAAGAGTTACTAGGACAAGGTGATAAAATAATGAATAACACAAAAGACAACATAGCATTTGAGTAACTGTTATGGTGAAGTCCTGAGTGGGACAGCTGACTCTGGACAGTGACCTTGGTAAAGAATGCCTCCTGCCTTTGGGAAGGGAGGTGGAGGACTAGAGGTACAGAATGAGGAATATAGTTTTTAAAACAAGGCTAATCCGTTTTGCTTGCCTATGCTGATTCATTTCAAGGGAGGGTCCTGCTGGCCAAGGAATAGGAGTGGGTTTGTGTTTGTCCTTAATTCTCAAAGAGGACGATGACATCAAGATGATGACCTAACTTGCAGTTGACTTTGATCTGAGTGAGGGACGGAGGTCACCAACCTCACTTTCTTCTCCAGAGTCATCTGGGCCCAGTGTGGCCTGATATTCATCAGGATGACTAGAGAAGGCCCAAGATACAAAGTGAGACCCTGGCCCTTTCAGGCTAAGGTCTTACCCCATTATCACTTTCAGTGAGATACATGCTTTCAATGAATAGGCTTCTTTAAATAGTTACTCAAGGGATGACAGCTTTAATCAAAAGAAAAAAAAATCAACCTGGGAGGGGGAAACCTTCAGGGTTCCTTGATAAAAGAGAAACAGTTACTATTTGCCAATTAGAGGGCTAGTCAATAGGGATATGTCAGAGATGTTAAAGAAAAGGAAAAAATAAAGAAAAAAAATCATTAAAATATTATATTTAAAAGACAAAAAAAGTAGTGACCATGGGGTAGAGTTTTCAGGAAACCATTTTTCCATGCCAACATATTTTGTGATGAAAGGAAAGTATAATACCAGTAGAACACATTGGTGTGGTAGGGGTGAAAAGATTTAATCTTAAGAATTCTGACTGTACTGCTACCATTTAGTCATCTTCATCATGTAAAATCAACAAGACAGTGATGAAACCAGAGGTGCCCTTCATGTCCTATAAAGAACCTAAGTACAAAATAAGCAATCACTAGAATCGCAAATCCAAGCAGCCTCTAATGTCTGAAGTAAACTGATGAAGTAAACTTGTTTTGAGAAGAGAGGTACTTTCTACCTTCAACAGTTTGAAGGTATGTGATTGAATTCAGAAGGAATATACATATATATATATATATATATATATATATATATATATATATATAGTAATAATTTAAAATTTGAGTTTATCCTTTAACTTTCTCTCTTTAAATGTATGTCTCCTGATGGTACCATACAGACACACATATACACAAATATCTTGGCTCTTTGGGTCTCCTTTGGAAAATCTCCGAATCTTTGACAAAGGAGACTGTGTAGAAAGCATATTGTAAACCTGACATCAATATATAGCATAAGCTACTACTATTATCTGTTTTTTTACTTCCATTGTTAGACTACAAAGGTGACAACACTTTCAATAAACCAATAATCAGACTTTTTAAGAAAATCAAAGTTGAAGTCTTGTTCTTTAGTGCTATTTGTTGAATATTTAATGTAACTATGAGAATTTTTCTTTTCTTCACTTTTCCTAAATTCCACTGGTTCTAGAATAGGCTACACAGACATCAGAAGGCACATCACCAAGACCTTGAGAGCTGTTGGATTATAAAGGAAGGTGTCCATGACAGAAGAAATATCCACACACAACTAATACAGCATCCAAATAAAGAGTGCCTACCATACCTTCACAGCCGAAAAGTAGAAAGAATAAGATGGTTTCTATCTTGAACTGCATTTTTCCTGTGTATTCTTAGAGCAGCTCCTCACTTACTGATGTGGAGAGCTTCCCAAGCAGGAGGGGAGATTAACTTGGGCATTTGCCTTCATAAGCATCTTATTTCAGTGAGTACTTATGGTTTTTGCCAGGCACCCATCAAGCTATTCTTCAGAGTTACTGTCCTCAATAGCAGCAGGTCTTAGCAGTGTTAACTGGGATGAGATTAGTGGAGGCAGATATTACATGTCTTTTTGCTTTTAAATGTAAAGAAAGTGATACAAATGAGTAAGCTCTATTTGCCAGTGACTACATTGAACCCCATCCAATTTCAATTCAGTATTTAAGTATATATTTGGTAAATGCCCTCTGTGTGCCAGTGGTCTATGACTATTGTCAGTGCTCGTGATGCAAACACAAAATAAATAACTGAGGTATCTTAACTAAAACTATGAAGGCCAGTCTATTTTAAGATGAGAGGACTTTCTACTTTTAACAATTCAAAGATTCATGATTAGATTTAGGAGGAAAAAATGGTATAGGGATTTCTTGAAATGTGAGTTTTCCAATACTTTTTCCCTTCCAAGTATATATCTTAAGTCCCTGCCCTCAATAAGCTTATAATCTATTGGGATAAAATAACATACATATATTGATATGATAAACAAATACAAAATGCATGAAAAGTAATTTCCAGGGGGAGGGTACATATCTAATTTGAAGGACAGTTCATTAATAACTGAATAGGGTTCTAGAGGGTACAATGAAAGGGTAGGATTAAGAGGAAGAGAGCCATCATGGATAGTTATGAGGGAGTAGGAAAGGGAATATGGGTGTTGGCAACCTACAATTTAAAAGCACAAGGATACTGAGTGAAGCCATGGGGTATTATGTCATGCAAAGTAGCATGATAGCACAGTAGCAAAGATAATGTTAATGTGTTTGTCAGTTCCTGAGAACGTAGCTGAAGGTGGTGGGGGGGAAGAGATACTTGCTTGGAACAGGCCACATATCCAGTACTTGGTCCTGCCTGATGGTCAGTGAAAAGGTTCCCTACATTCCTGAGCCCCAGGTTATTACGAAGAGGTGAGAAATGTCTGAGACCAGCAGCCAAGTCTTCTCTTCCCCAAAGGAATCACATGAATACATGTTGTTGTTGACAGTCATGTCTGACTCTTTGTGAACCCATTTGGGGTTTTCTTGGTGAAGATACTCAAGTGGTTTGCCATTTTCTTCTCCAGCTGACTCTACATCTGTAACAGTAAGCACCCCAACATACACGGGGCTGGGGGGGGGGGGCGGGGCCCTGCTATCACAGGTTCTTTGTTCTGCTTCTCTAAAAGGAAAGGCAACTTTTGAGGGATTAACAATCACTTTAATAAAGCACATGTATCATTCAGTTAGTTCAGGGAAAAAAGTTAACATCCTGAACTTCAGAGAAAATACAGAGAAATCTAAATTAGAAGACAGCACTTCCAACTGTCTAACAACTAAGCAATAAATACATCACAATTCAACAGACAGGTCCAACTGTATGACCACAGTTACCAGAGAGGGAAGCATCTGGGTTTTCAAAGCTGGGGGGCTGCTTATCAGCTTCCCAGAGTCTCATATGCATTACAACCCTCCTTCTCAAAACTAAGCCCCAAAAGTATATACTCCTCTGTTTGATATTTTGAACTCTTCACAACCTGATCCCTTCCTATCTTTCCAGTCCTCTTACGCATTACTCCCCTTCTCTTATAAGAGAAGTTTAGTCATTCTGACTTACTCACTGTTCCATCCCCCATCTCCACTTTCCCCAGTAGAAGGCAAGGTTCTTGAGGGCAAGGACTGTTTTTGCCCTTCTTTGTAACCCTGAGTGTTTAGCCAAATGCCTGGCACATAGTATTTTGCAAATTCGTATTAACTGATTGATCAGAGGTATGGTGATGCATTGCAGGACATGAATTTCCATTCCTTCCTCCTGGCAAAGCATGGAAAGGAAATTCTCTCACTTCCCTCTGAATTTTCCCCAATTCCTGGGGAACTCTGAGTCCTAACATTGCTATGGTCCAGAGAGTGCCTTCCACCTTCACTCGAATGAGAAAAGGTTGTGTGAATGCCTTCTTCCCAACTTTAGCCAAAATTTAGCCAGCACTGAGACATGGGAATTTCTCTCAAATTAACAAGGGATTTTATGCTCAGAGGATTAGTTAATTATTATATTGAATTAATAAGCTCAGTTAGTATGGAAACCGTTTACTACGTTGGATGGAAACCATTATTTAAGATAGTGGGAAGTCACTAGGAGGATTTGAGGAGACAGAACATTCTTGACACAGGATATTGGATGTAACTTTTTTTAAAGTGAAAGAGTTGGAAAGGATGACACACTTTAGGAATTTAATAATGTTAGGGAATAATGTTTGGGAATAGGTTTCTTATTTGTAAAATGAGTGTCAGTCCTTCTCACGCTAACGTTCTGGGACTTAATTCTCCCTCCCTAGGTAAAACAGTAAATCCAGTCAAAATATTAATCCTTAAAAGTTGATTGTCATGTGTTACAAACACAAAGTGATAGAAAAGAAAATTAGATATGCAGAAGAGCCATCTCTATGGGATTAAAAAAAATGATCATTTCTGAGCCTTTCATAAATGTAGATTTACACCTCTAAATTTGCATGGAAGAGAGTCTAACAAACCCCAAGACTATTATAACCAATTATTTGCAATAGAATATTACTAACTTATTTTCCATGTAACATAATTTTGGTGATTAATGAAAAATGTGATAATTGCTCAGTAGACTTCAGTACCAAGTCCCTAGGAGGGCATGTTCCTTTCCTTTCCCACCCCCTTTCTTAGAGAGTATAGTTCCTTTTGGGCTGAGACTTGGGTTTTTTGTTGTTGCTGTTGCTCATATTTTTATCTCTGGCATTCAGCACAGTGCCTGGCACAAAGTTAAATGTAAATGCTTGTTGCTCACCTGAACTGTATCTTTTTGGCTATTCAACTCCAATTAATGATTGGGTGGGGCAGGGGTATAGGAGTGGTCCCAGAGTAACAGAATGTAGGACCGGACTTGAGTTCCTCTCCTCCCATTTCTACTTAAGCAGAAATCTCCATGATAACATCCAAACATCCAACAAAGGAACTTGGATTTGACTCTCTTCTCTGCTGTCTGGGTAATCTCTGGGAGATTACACCACCCCTCTGGGCCCCAACTGAAATGAGACATTCTACTAAAGGATCATTAAGGTTCCTTTTAGCTCTAGATCCCATAAGATTTGACAAATGGGAAGCTTCCTACCTACTGAGGCAATCCATTGTATTTTTGATCAGCTAAAATTATTGGAAAGTTTTTCTTCTGTTGGGTCAAAATCTAGGCTAATAAATTGTGGGCTGCTGAGCAAATCTAAACCATTTATCATAAAACAGCCTTTTCAACAACCAATTCTCAGATGGCTAACTAACTAAACTAATATTAATTTATTAATCACTATGCTTTGGGTCTGTTAATTCAAAGGGAGGAAATAAGTATTTGTTAAGAGCTTACTGTGTACCAGGCAGTCCCCTAAGTGCTGTACAATTATCTCCTTTGATCCTCACAGCTCTGGGAGAGAGATGCTATGCTTGGCATACCATGCAAATATATACACATCTATAGGTGCACACATATTATGTATAAAGACATGTGTATGTATTTACATGCAAGAATTTTGTAGGTCTCATTGTTCCATATTTTGAAAAACTAAATTTCTTCTCCTTCTTCTTCCTCCTTCCTCTCTTCTTCCTTCTCCATATTTTCTTGTTTCTAGTCCTGTAGCATTCCTCTAATGCTCACTCTTTTCAAAGATGAACTACTTCTCTCAGTCCTGGAGAGTGTATTTCATGTGTCTGTGTATGTATACACAGTCATATATTTTCCTCCCTCCCTGAACCCAACCCTCAGGGGATGTCCCCATACACTAATCTTCTTGGAAAAACAATAGATATCTGGGCAGGAGACTTGGGTTCAAATAGGACCCTGTGGCTTTGAACCAAGAATTTACTCTTTCTGGGGTCTTACCCTTCTGCCTGACAAAAGGGTTGGACTAAGTATTCTTTACAATCATATCCAGCTCTATGATCTTAAACTTCATTATTAGCTTTTATCCCCCTTTAACTATTTATTGACAAAAATCAAGTTACTTTTCCTGGCACAAAGTAGTAGCACAAGCATGCTTAATTCCATCAGTAATATTTCATTTTTCTAATCAGAAAATCTAATCCAGAATTTAGCATAGTATCTGGCACACAGTAGGTAATGTACAGTAAATGCTTGTAGACTTTATACTTGTGTATTCGGCAAATCTAACCTATCAGAAAGCCTTTTCCAATTCCTCTTAATTCCAGTGTCCACCCTCTATTAATTATCTCCTACTTCTCCTGTAAATAGCTTGATTGTATAAAATTTCTGCAAGTTGTTTCTCTCCCACATCCTTCCTCTTTAGATTGTGAGGTCCTCTAGAGCAAAGATGGTCTATTTGTCTTTCTTTGATTCCCAGCATTGGCACAAAGTAGCCACTTAATGTTTACTGTCTGATTTAGTAAATTCCTTACTGACAAAAAATGAGGGCTTTGAATTAGATAATCTTTAAAGTCTCTCTTAGAAATCTATGTCTATTTCTAAGTTTTTACCTTCAATATAAGAATGAGCTAGTCTCCTAAGTATTAAAATTGTTTCCTCTGATTAGGGCTCAAGGATCCTAGATTTGGAGTTCATGTGATTAATGAATGGACTGATCAGACTCCAGAGGATCCATGATGTACCTCCTGAAAGGCTGCTGGACCTAAGATGCAGAATGAGACATATATTTTTTTTGACATCAACTATGTGGGGATTTGCATCTATATAATTATTATATTCTATTGATTACAAGGGTTTTATTTTCTTTTTTTCACTGGGAGAATAAAGGACGGGTTTCTCCCCAACTCCCCCAAAAGAGATCAGGAGGAATATCAGCAAGAACCAACGACGGGGCTGGGCAGATTTGAAGTTGTATGTATATATGTATGATATATTTAAAAAGAAAAGCAACCTCTACGTAACGAGATTCCCCATTTCGTGGGGAACTCCTTTCCTTCTTCTCTACCACGTATATAAAAACATTCGTTTTCTTTGTTGTTTATTTATTTTGTATACAGCGAATATGAATCTTATACAAATAAAAATTTTTATTTTCACAATAAAGTGAACATGAAAAAAAATTCTTAGGCTCGAATGTTGACTCCTCCACTTGCTTGCCTGTCCCTCTCTGGGCCTCAGTTTCCCAAGCTGTACAGTGGGGGGGTGAGCCTGGGAAGCTTCCAAGTCCTACAGGGGACCCGACAGAACCCTTACGCTCCCGCCTTTGTGACCCGCTGCGCTGCGGGGGCAGAGGACGGAGCGGCCCTTCCACCTGCTCCCCGTGACGCTGACGCCCAGCGCCCCAGGGGGTGTCCCACCACTTCACGGGGGTGCCGACGTTTGGGGGCTCCCGCTCCAACGCATCAGACGGACGCCGGCCAACGGCCAGGGGCGCTGGAGGGTTATTCCCCTCGGTGGGGGTCTTTTCCCCAGCCCCCCATCAGGGCATCGCTGCGGGCTACGGGAGGAAGCCGCTTTATCTTTTAGCACCAGTCTGGTCCGAACATCCAGGAGATGGGTGACCCGGACGTGATCCCTGCGGGGGCCCCTTCCCGCAGCTAGGGAGCCTGGATCTGCCCGAATTTGCGTAGGCGCCTCCGGGGGTGGCCTCTCGGGGAGTCTCGTGACGGGAAACTCCGGTCTAAGTTATCTAATTAAAATAATAAAAAATGGATTGGGGGGGCGGGGAGGAAATGAAGTAAGGTGGAGAAAGGAGGAATAAAGAGAGAAGACGAAGGAGAAAAAAAAAAAAAAAAAAGCACCGCTCTGGTTCCACTGGGGCTCGAACCCAGGGCCTTCTGCGTGTAAAGCAGACGTGATAACCACTACACTATGGAACCATCACATAACACAACCGCCTTGGTTACTGCCTTTATAAAGATGTCAGAAACCACGCCCCCTCCTCTTCCGCGTCACCAGCTCTGGGCTTCAGGCGGGAGCTGCCTCGCAGCGAGGCCACCCCCGCCCTGCTCCTGACGCAACAGGGCGCTTCTCGCCCACGTGGGCCAGCCTCCGCTCCGGGCCGGCGTGGGGGATGGGGCGGTGACCGCACCCTCCCTCCCCTCCCCCCCAGTTCCCCTGCGCGCAGGCGCGCTCCCTCCTCCGCGCTCTCAGCTTGGAAGCCCGTAGGCGGAGATTGAGGCCTGGAACTCTCTCCTGCAGCGGCCCCGCCCCAGGACGTCGGGCTCCAGCTCGCGGAGGTCTGGCCGGGGCGCGGGTCATCCCCCAAAATGGATTTTAAAAAGTCCTATTTAAATGATGATTCGTATTAATATTTTATGATTTCCCATCACCCATTTTCCCGTGTATTCCTCACTCCCAAAACTATCCTTTTTGTTACGTCAAAGAATTGTGTGTATGTATGGAGGGGGACGGGGAGCCTCAGGAAAACCAATCCACGCCACGAAGGAAAATCTAAGCATACGTGCGGTGGACCCCCCCTGCCCCCCTCGGCCTCCGGCCTGGCGTGTACCAGCGTGTACGTCCGAGGCCGAGCTGCAGCATTCGTGTTAGTCACCCTTAAGGTTGTTTTTTATTTGAAAATTAATGTTCTTTTCTCCTGCCCTTCCTCTTTCTCCCTTCCCCCTCCGGCCTCCCTGCGGCTGTTGGTTTCTTTAGTTTTGGCTCCCAAGGGCTCCGCCGAGGGGCAAAGAAAAAGCAAACTGTTCCTTTTTTTCCCCTCCCCCTCCCCCCCCTTCCCGTCCGGGCTGGGAGCGGCGCATCGAGCTTCCCGGGGCCTCGGCCTTAGCCTGGCACGTGGCGCGAGGGTGGGCGGGAGCGCCCCGCCCCCTCGGGATGCTCCGTGGACACTAAGGGCTGCCCAGAATCCTGCCGCGTAGAGTCCCCTTCCCCCGCAGAAACCAGGCTAAGGGTAAAAAGCCGGTTAAGCTCCTGCTCCTAGCCAGACCCCGCACCTAGTGCTGGAGAGGAGGGAAGAGACCGCCCCTGGCTCGGAAGGAGCTGCTGCTCCAAGCCTGTCCTGCAAACGATCGACGTATCAGATCCATGTTTACGTGCTGGTCCCCCTGATTTCTGCAGGGCTTGGGTGTCTCCTCTAGTCAGCTGCAGTCGTGAAGTTACTAAAACCCTGTGCAGTCGAGGCATCCCGCCCCTTTGGTCTGGGGTTGATGAGAGCTGAATTCTGGGCTGGGGCTTCTAGGGTGCGTCGATGTAAGGGAGGAGCAAGGCAAAGAGCTGGATGACTGAACAAAGTACAGAACTTCAGGTTCCCTCTAACCCACTTGATCTCACCATCAGAAGGACCTGGTCCGGACTGTGGAAGAGAGGGTTGGGTGCAGGAGGAACTCTTTAGAATTCCTTTTGCCCCACCTTGATGGGGAATAGTGGGGACCGGTCATGGTGACTTAGGCTTCCCTTTCCCTCTTTAGTTTTGGCTTCAAAACTCTCTTTTCCCTCTATCCTGAAACACACACTTAGAGAATATTGGAGGAAAGGACCATAAGGTGACTGTGACCAGGTTTAGGGGTGTTGGGGACCCCAAAATACCGACAGTCTGGGTGTGCTCCAATGAATTCCACTTAAGCCTTCTTAAAGCCAAAGAAAACAAAATTTATTAAAAAGAGAATCCCAGGAGAATCAAAGGCTGATAACAGCTGGAGGCAATCAAGAGACATCAGACTAGGGAGCCCCTAGGTGGGAAGCAGGTGGGACAATCAAGAGGTAACAGACAATGAGTATGAAAAGCAAGATTCTGTGGGGAGATACTAGGAGAGCTCAATTTGAGTATGAAAAGCTAGGATCAGTGGGGAGATTCTAGGAAAATTCAAGGAAGTTCCCAGATTCTGAACATCAACTGGATCTTATAAAAGGATGGAGGAAGGTTGGTGGTTGAGTTCATGGTAAATAATAGTGGTAGGTGGTCCTTCTCGGAAAAGATAAGAGAGAAGATGAGATTGGTGGTTTGATGGTTAGACCTTCTTCCTCTCACAGAAGGTGAGAAAAGAAGGAAAGAGTTGGTCCCAGGGGGACTGGGCTTCCTATCTCTCAACAGATAAAAGGAAGACCCAGCTTATGGGTAGTAATTAGACTTTCTAGAAAATAATTAGACCCTGTTCCTGCCCAGCAAGGGGCAACCAAGAGGCACCCTCACACTCTGCTCTTCCTTTCTAAGATGGACAAATTGACACATGGTCAGGGCAAACAGCACTCAAAACCCTCCCTCCTGACTACCTTCCCAGGGCTGAGGAGCCCTTCTCTTTCTCAGGAAACAACCTTCATCCCTAAAGCCAAATTGGAAAGGGTTCCCCTTACTATTGTTTCCTGCCCTTGTGGGAGACCTCGGTGAAGAAGACCATATGTAAACACGCCAAGTGTTATTGAGAGGACAAGAGGGGAGGGACCAACTACAATCCCACTCACTATTCCTTTCACCCTGGCAGCTTCCATTTGCTTTTATGGGTGTTTGTTGACTTTCTGACTACATCCTCTTGAAGAATTTTTCAGTCTAATCCAATAAACATTCCTACAATGTTTTCTGTTTTTACAATGTATTCCTATAATACATCCAATCCAAACACTCCTACAATGTGCCAGGCCACAGTACTAAATGCAGGGTATTTAACTAACCAAAAGAAATACAATCTCTACCTTCAAGGAGCTAACAATCTATAGATGTGAAGTGGACATTATTCCTCCCTGGGCCCCTAGGTTGAGGGATATCTGTTAGGTGGCTGGGCAAGGTTGCATAACCTGCCTAGCAACAGGCTTTTGTTGGGCCCCCGTCAAAACGTTATTTCCCACCGGCCCCCCCTCCCCCCCACCGCCGCTGCTGCAGCCCTGGGTTGTGAAATATCTGTTGAGTTAACAACAGCCATTTTCCTGTTGAGTCCCGTTGCATGGCAACAGTTGGGCCCTCCCTTGCCAGAACTATTCCTATTAGACCCCTTTGCCAGGCAACTACCTTCCGCTGGGCACCACACCCCCTTGCTGACAACCACTTTTTGTTGGGTGACAATCATTCTCTGATTGGGTCCCTTTCCTGGCACCTATTTTCTGTTGGGGTTCCTTGCCTAGCTGCACCCTGACAACCACTTTCTGTTTGGGGGCTCTTGTCTAGCAGCAAGCCCCCCCCCACCCCGACCCCACCCTGTCAGAACTATGTTTGTTGTAGAAACTGCAAGGCTGTGCTGAGAAGCACCGCAGTGCTTAAAATGCACACACCCACCTTAGTTCGGGGCTGTCTCCTCTGGGTTTCTCTAAGAGGCAGCTGCCAGCCTGGCTAATAAATGATATTCTTGAAATTCCTAATTGACTCTTACCTGTGCATTACTCACTCCATCCATTTCACAGGGAGTTAACATACAAAAAGAGGTAGGAAAGATGGGAGAGGCCGAGGAACTAATGGTGTTCAGACTGG
Organism: Potorous gilbertii; assembly: GCA_028658325.1. NCBI lineage: Eukaryota > Metazoa > Chordata > Mammalia > Diprotodontia > Potoroidae > Potorous > Potorous gilbertii. Next base: position 309,492,591 of record CM053771.1, on the reverse strand, counting down.
GTACTTCCTTGAATTCTCTTTGAATCTCCACACTTAACCTAGCTTTACATACTCAAATGGAATTCTCCTTGAATCCCCCCACTTAACCTGGCCTTTCATACTCAAATCTGATTGCCCCATCTGCTTCCCACCCAAACCCTCCATTGTCCGATATCTCCTGATTGCCTCCAGCTATTTCCAGCCTTTGACCCTCCTTGGATTCCCTCCTTGGACTTCTCCACAAGACCCTCCCTAAACCCCTCCTCCCATCACCCTGGACTATCAGACCATCCCCAGATACCTCCTGTAGTCTTTTCTGTATTTAGTTCCATCTCCCCACTGTGAAGGCACTCAGCTCGGACTTTGTCTAGCTAAGATTCTATCTGGCCCTCTTTGCAATACAAGCATTACAAATGATTAGGCTCCTTAAGAGCCAACTCCAATTTGGAGAATCTTTAATAAACTTTGTTTTCTTTGGCTTTAAGAAGGCTTGAGTAGAATTCATTCAAACAGGACCCAGACTGTTGGTATTTTGGGGTCCCCAGCACCCCTCAACCTCATCAGAACCAAGGAGTATCTTGTCAGGAGTTGAAACCAGAAAGAGGAGCAGATGCAAAGTTCAGCTCTCCTGAGCTCTTTCTACTCTTTATTTCTGAAACCACAGATTCTCTCAAAGCTTCCAGTTTTGTTTTTAAGCACAACTCCCACAGTAGCAGCTTCTGGAGACTCCAGCTGTAGTGGTGGTGGAGTATCAGGAAGAGTTGTTCACATGCATGGGTTATTTATGAAATGCAATCTTCAGTAACCATCCCTTTAATAACATATTCAAAAGTTTGGTCAGGAATTGAACTTGAGTTCGATGACCAGAAGTTTGAAAACTGCACTCTTCCCTGCCTTGAGGTGCCTAGAGTGCTGGGCCTGGACTCAGGATCTGAATTCAAAATAGGCCCCAGAAACTGACTGTGGGACTCTGGGCAAGTCACTGAACCACTGTTTGCATCATTTCTTCAAGTGTAAAATGGGTGTAATAAAACAACACCCAATTCTCAGGGTTAAAGTGAGGATCAAATGATGTAATATTTGCTTAATTCAATACCATTTTCTCATCTTAAAGAGTTACCTAGAGCCCTGACAGGTTTAAATGACTTGCTGTCACACCAATCAGCATAAGATAGAGGTAGAATTTGCCTCTTCTTGTCCAGCTTTCTGTCTTCACTGCAGAAAATAGTCAATAAATAAACTGAGTGCCTATTGTGTGCCAGGCAGTCTGCTAAGAGGTAGTAATATAAATACAAAAAAGAAGTCTCCATCTAATAAAGAAAGAAAACATACAGAAAGGAAAATGAAAAGGTGGTGGGAAGAAGAAGAAAGCATCTCCTTTCCAGGCATGATGGAAAAGTCCAAAGGGAAATGCAACAAACCTGAAGCAAGTAGAAAGAAATGGGGCAAAAAGAAAGAAGTACAATAATTGAGTAATTATGCCATAGAGGCCCCCAGGCAGTGAAGTGGGTAGAGTTTGGACCTGGAGTGAAGAAGACTCATCTTTCTAATGTCAGTTCCAGCCTCAGACTCTTACTAGCTGGGTGACCCTGGGCAAGTCACATACCTCAGTTTCCTCATGTGTAAAATGAACTAGAGGAGGAAATGACAAGTTAGTATCTTTACCAAGAAAACCCTAAATTAGGTCATGACAAGTTGGGCACAACAGTTATACCTTATCTCTTTCCCTATTATTATTTTCCCATCCAGCCTGAGAAACTGTCCTTCCTTTCTTTTATCCTCCTACTTTTCCTTATTTAGTTGAATTCCCCCCCCCTTTTTTTTGCTGGGGTTAGTATTCCTGTCAACCTCAGCTCAATCTGAGCTTCCTGACACTATTCTTAGAGGACTGAGTCACTCATTTGTATTCATCCACCATTACTTGCTCTTGCTTCTGCTAATCAGCAGGTTCCCTTTGCCTCTACACAGATCTCTTTGGAAGATTCTCCCTCCCCTCCATCATTTGTACAATTCAGAAATTTCATTCTTGAGAACTTTCCATCTTTCTTGGGTTGACTCCTCTTGTACCACTGGACCCCACTTATCCTTTCCTGGTACCTATCTATTCTTCCAAAATCAAGGGTTTAAAAAGTTTTCATTTGTTTCAGCCATGTCTGACTCTGTGCCCCAATTTGGGGTATTCTTGGCAAAGAGACTGAAGAGGTTTGCGGTTTCCTTCTCCAGCTTATTTTTCAGATGAGGAAACAGATGCAAACAGTTAAGAAATTTGTGCAGGGTTCACTCATCTAGTAATCAGAGGTATATGTCAAAATAATCGGGGCTTTCACAAATTCTAAGATGGCCATTTTCCCTCAAGGTTCCCATCATTTCTACTTCACAGCTGGTCCTCACTTATTGGTCAGAATCAGGTTCAGAATAACAGTTCACTTTGTCATTTCTTTGACCCTTGAAAGGATGAAATTATTATTAAGGTAAGGAGAATTGGAAATCTCCCCTTAGGCTACAATTTCTATTGGCTTGCTGTAGCAGTGGAGAAAGGACTCTGGAGTCTAATGAGTCCTAAATTTAGCCTCAGCTCCCTCCTGTCCAGGGAGTAGGTAGTTTTTATACTTTAGAACAAACACATTTTAGGATTAAGTGACTTGCTCAGGATTTGAATTCAGATCTTCCTGACTGCAGAGCTAATGCTCTATCCACTTGAAACATTTTAATCTCCATTTCCCACATGAGGAAACAAATGGAGAACAAGTGGTTCATTAAGAGTCTTGCCCATGGTATAATAGAGAACACTCCCACTCTCAGTCCCTTGGCCTGTACTTTCCCAAAATAGAACAATCCTGGTATTCATTGGCAGTTCATCTTTTTTGCACAAATGTGTCAGGAAGACTCCTGAGAATGGAACAATTTACAAGGTATGCCATCAGATGAATATGATGGCACATATTCCTGGATGATGAAGGTGATTCTGACTACCTAGGATGCAATTAAACAATAAGCAAAAATGATGAGTGTGGCCCAAAACAGCAAATACGAGATCATGCTTGTTTTTCAAGCAATTATCCATATGAAATGAGGCAACCAAGGATAAGGAGCTTAAAATTAGACTCACCAGCTGAGTTTTATTATGTGGACATGTGTCTCCATGTGATGGTTGCCCCACTGCTGGCTCTTTGGTTGCTAGCAATGTGCTGGTCAGCAGAGGCCATTCAGACCTGTTTCCACACCCATGCTACATGAAGAAAAAGAGCTGCAAAAGGAGAGTATTCACATATACCACTGATTAACCACACACTTATTTCTGTCCTTTTTTGCACAGATGTTGGCAGCTTAACTTCACTTTCATTCTACTTGGGAAAGACGGATTTTGCTAAGTTGCAGTCATGATATTTTGGGAGGTTATTGGCAAGCAGCATCCAACTTTTTAGAACTTTAGTTTTGTCATTTTAAAAATGGTGGTATTACATGCCTTAACCTGCCATAGTCCTTTCTTGGGAAGGGTGCTGATGAGAATTCAGTCTTTTCCAAGTGGAAGGAGGGACTGTGGAAGCCAGCCTGGATTCTCAGGAATTTTGGAGCCCCAGAGTGTGGATGCCAATATAGGAAGGTTTTCCCAAAAAGAAAGGGAGCTGCTGTCTTGAAATGAATGAGATCATGAGCAAGTGAAGCCTTATCTGACTTGCTCAAGGAGTGACCTGTCTGAACAGAATTTGCTGCCATGCTGAAACCTGGTGAATTTATGTGCACTTCAGTTTTTCCTACTCCTTTCCTTCCCCAGTGCTGGGCAAATAGACATTATTTATGCTCAGGAGTTTCCTGCTCCCTTTCAAAATTTTGCTTATTTACTATGTGTACTTTCTTAGTGTGTCATGTTTCCAGATACAGATAGGATAAACTTGAATGGAAACAGATTTAGTGAAGACTTCTCAGGAATATGGAGCCTTCTCCCTGGAGTGGAGGAGACCTTAGGTCCAGGTTTCCATTCCTCCTGAGTCAGGTGATTTCCATGTAAGCTATGTATTACACTAGGATCTATGATTGGATATGACTCACAAACTCAATACCTAATTTGCATATACACATGCAGTCTGCAGTCCACACACAGGTCCACCTGATTTTCACGAGACGTCAACGCTTTATTTGCATATATTTTCAATGCATAATTTGCATATAATGACGTGTTTTCGAGGGCTTTGAAAAGTCTGGGAGTGGGAAACTTGAACCAGTTTCCGAAATGAATTGGTTAGATTTCGCACCTGGAACGAAAGACCGTGCTTCTCAGACAATGAGCATAATGGTCAGCTGTGGGAGGGGGATTTCCGAGTCAGGGTCTATATAAATTGCCATTCTGCTTCCGTAAGGCGCCTCCTTACCCCAGCTTTACTGGCCAAGGGACTGCTGGCTTCTCAGAGAACTCAATAAAGGAGATTTTCTGTTTTTACTTTGAGACACCTCTGAGCAGTTAATTTGAGTTAAGGGGGAGTTCATGCTTCCCCCCACACACAAACTGATTTTTAAATTGCCTCCTCAGTGGTTGTTGTAAATGAGTGGGCCACATTGGAGAAAAGACAAAGGAGAAAATCCTTGTACTAAAACCTGAAACTTAAGGGGAAACCTTATAGATATCTGAGCTCTTTTATACTTATGTTTTAGACCTGGTTTCTTTCTTTTTTTCTTTTTCCGTAAGTGAAACTCCACATACCAGTACAAATAAGCACATCATCTGCAGTTTAGACTAACCTGGGGTCACACAACCTGGTCAAATTTGACCCCAGGTCTTCTTGATTTCTATGCTGGCTGCCCTAACAATAGCTAGGATTTAAATAGCACTTTAACATTTACAAAGTACTTTTCAAATATTTTCTAACTTGAACCCGTAACAGCACTGGGAGGTAGGTACTATCCTTCATCCCCATTTTACAAAGGAAGAAACTGAAACAAATAGAAGTTAAGTGACTTGCCCAGGATCACACAGCTAGTAAGTGTCTGAGGTCACATTTGAATTCAGGTCTTTCTGACTCTAGGATGAGTACTCTATCTACTATATCACCCAGATGCCTGTTGTCTATGCCTGGTACTATTTCAAACATATTCTTCCCAATCGCTCAGGTTGAACTGACTGAGGAACACATTTTGTAAACTGTAAAAATTTAGTTTGGCACACCTCTGTCCTCCAAGGGCACTTAACAAGTAATCAATACATATTTATGGAATGATTGATTGAGGAACACATTTTGTAAACAATCCAAATGTTATTATTTAATTGAGACCACTATCTCCTTAAATCAGGGAGTAGTTTTATTTTATTCTTTTCTTTAAAAAGGTTTCATTTAGTATTTTATTTTTCCCCAGTTACATGTAAAAACAATTTTTAACATTCAGTTTTAAAACGTTGAGTTCCAAATTCCCTCCCTTCCTCCCTTCCCCCCACCCATTAAGAAGGCAAGCAATTCCATATAGATTTTACATGTTATACATAGTCATGTTGTGAAAGAAAACATAGACAAGGAAAAAACCTCAAGAATAATAAAGTTAAAAAAAAGTATGCTTCCATCTGTATTCAGACACCAACAGTTCTTTCTTTGGCAATGGATAGCATTTTTCATCCTAAGTCCTTTAGAGTTGTCTTGAATCATTGTGTTGCTGGGAGTAGCTAAGTCATACACAGCTAATCATCTTATTATTGCCATTACTTTGTACATAGTACATTTCACTTTGCCTTAGCTCAGGCAAGTCTTTCCAGGTTTTTCTGAGACCATCCTGCTCATCATTTCTTAAACTATAATAGTATTCCATCATAATTACATATAAAAATTTGTTTAGCCATTCACCAATTGATGGGTATCCTCTCAACTTCTAATTCTTTACCCCTAGAAAAGAGGGGCTATAAATATTTTTGTATATATAGATCTTTTCCTTTTTTCAAAAAAATTTTTTGGGGATACAGACCTAGTAGTGGTAGGTCAAATATTGTTTTATAACCCTTTGGGCATAGTTCTACAGAATGGTTGAATCAGTTCACAATTCTACCAACAATGCATTAAAGTATTATTTTTCCTGCATTCTGTCCAACACTTGTCATTTATCTTTTCTGTCCTATTAGTCAATGTAACAGGTATGAGGTAGTACCTCAGAATTGTTTTAATTTGCATTTCTTCAGTCAATAGTGAGTTGAGTATTTTTCACATGGCTATAGATAGCTTTTATTACTTCATCTAAAACTGACCATATCTTTTAATCATTTATCAGTTGGGGAATGGCTCTTATTTTATATAAATTCGACTTAGTCTCTATATGCTTGAAAAATGAGGCCTTTATCACTGCTTTAAATTTTTTCACAGTTATTATTGCTAATTGTATTTCCCCTTCATCCTATACCCACCATTTATTCTCTTCTCTCTTCTTTTACCTTGTCCCGCCTCAAGTGTTTTGCTTCTGACTACCTCCCTCACCCAATCTGCCCTTCCATCACACCTCTCTCTTTCCCCACCTTTCTTTTATCCCCTTCCCCTCCTGCTTTCCTTCTGTAGGGTAAGATAGGTTTATATACCCAATTAAATGTATTATTCTCTTTTTAGCCAATTCTTATAAGAGTAAGGTTCACTCACTCCCCCTCACCTTCTCCCTCTTCCCTTCCATGGCAAAACTTTTTCTTGCCTCTTTTATGTGAGATAGTTTACCTCGTTCTACCTCTCCCTTTCTCCCAGTACATTCCTCTCTTACCATTAATTTTATTTTTTAGATATCATCCTATCATATTCAACTCATACTTGTGCCCTTTATCTATATATGCTTGGTCTAACTCTCCTAATAATCCAAAAGGTCTTAGGAGTTACAAATATCATCTTTCCATGTAGGAATGTAAACAGTTTAAACTTATTGAGTCCCTTATGATTTTCCTTTCCTGTTTACCTTTTTATGCTTCCCTTGAGTCTTGTATTTAAAGCTCAGATTTTCTGTTCAGCTCTGGTCTTTTTATCCAGAATGCTTATATGTCCTCTATCTCACTGACAATCTATTTTCCTTGCATGGATTATGTTCAATTATATTTGACTGTAATCCTTACTCCTTTGCCCTCTAGAATACCCTATTTCAAGACCACTGATCCTTTAATGTAGAAGCTGCTGAAACTTGTGTTATCCTTACCGTGGCTCCATGATATGTGAATTATTTCTTTATGATTGCTTGCAATATTTTCTCCTTGACCTAGAAACTCTGGAATTTGGCTATAATATTCCTGGCAGTTTTCATTTTTGAATCTTTCAGGATGGGATCCAGGGATTCTTTCAATTTCTATTTTACCTTCTGGTATTAGATTATCAGGGCAGTTTTCCTGGATAATTTCTTGAAAGATGATGTCTGGGCTCTTTTTTTTATCGTGGCTTTCAGGCTTTTCATAATTTTAAAATTTTCTTTCCTGGATCTATTTTCTAGGTTAGTTGATTTTCCAATGAGATACTTCAGAGATCACTGTTTCCCATAACATATAGATCATCCTCTTACATCAGCATTTGGCTAGGAATACAATGAAATCAAGCTCACTGGCCTGTAGTTTGCAGACTGTACCCTTTTTCCTTTAATAAAAACAGGGACAACATTTGGACTTTTACAAGTTACCACCACCACTTGCCTCTTCAGAATTTTTCCTCCTCCTCAGAATAACTTCTACTTGTAACTTCAGAATATCATTTCTAAATGTTTTCCGATTGACCTTGGGCTGATTTCTCCCATAAAATAAAAGGTCATTAATTCTTACTTATCCTTTATCTCAGGGGTTCTTAGCCTTTGTACTGTGTTTCATGTAACCCTAGAGCAATGTGGTGAGATGTGTGGACCCCTTCTCAGAATATCATTTTAGATGCATACAAAAAATACATGAGATTATGGAGGAAAGTGATTATAGTGAAATACACGCACACACATACACACATGTGCATGCATGCTTGTGCACAATCTATCCATGCATCCATTCATCTATTTACATATACATACAACATACACTTATTCACACTATATATATATATACACATACCTATCTGTCTGCATGTATACATAGTTGTTTTAATTGTTTTCACTTGAGGTGACTATTACTCCACTTGAGTTTTTTTTTCACAAAGACTGGTATGATTTGTTATTTCATTCTACAGTTCATTTCACAGATGAGGAAGCTGAGGTAAACAGGGTTAAGTCACAAGTAATTGTCTCAGACTGGATTTGAACTCTAGGTCTGGTACTCTATCCAATGCATCACTTGTGTGTGTGTGTCTGTGTATACAGACGCACACATATATACATATACACACATGTATCTCAACCTTTTTTTATCTATTTTGTTCCTTTTGAATAAGGGTAACCTTCTAGAACCAAAATCCAATTATGAATCCCATTGAATAAAGGCTCATTCCTTTCCCTATACCATCAAGTGTCAAGGTTAAATTTACCTTGGATCTCTTATCACAAAGATCAATGAATCATGTTTCTGGGCTGCTAAGTGCTTAATGCTTTTTGACTGACTGAGAATTTCCAAAGAATTATTACAAATGATGACTGCTACCCATTTTTGATGATTCATGTCAGAAAAGTTATACCACTGGACTAGGAGTTCTGAACCTTTTTTTTTTATCATGGACCTTTATGGCCATCTGCAGACAGCCATGGACCTCTTCCTGGAATGATGCTTGCTGTCCACATCCATAACTGAAGAAAATGATAAATTTTAGTAAGAGGTTAATGAAAATAAAGATGCATTTTTTTTCTCATCCAAATGCAAAGACCTCTTGAATTCTATCCACAGATCTCTTGGGAATCTTTGGGCCCCAAATCAAAAACCCTTGCAATAGAAGGACCCTAGAAAACATTGCTAAGGAAATGAAGTGCTAAGCAGGAAACTGAAGACTTTGGAAGTGCTGGTAGTATTTTTATTAATACCAGTGATCTCAGGTAGGGAATTCAGTACAAAACAAAACAAAAACAGTTTTGGGAAGGGAACAGCTGACTAAGAAAATGGCATCTGAGAACAGGATCTGTATTCCTGGACCATGACTTAAAATATAGAATTACAGATTTAGAGCTGGAAGAGATATTAGAGGTCATCTAGTTCATCCTCCTTTTACTGATGATAAAAATGAGACTCAGAAAGTTTGCATGACTTGCCCAAGGTCACCTTGGTTCATACTTTTTGTGAGTCTTAAGTTGTTCATTTGTGTGATCAAGAGAACATTTGTGCTTTACAGACATCTAAGGTCATGCGTTTTTTTTTCAAGGATAAGGGATTATTCCACTTTATCTTTCTTTTGCTAGCACCCAACATAGTGCCTGATATCTTCTAGAGGCATTTATTAAAAATGCTTGTTGTTTGATTGCTGGTCCTCTTCTTGTTTCACAAGTTATTGCTACTCATCAGTTATTCCTTCTGCTATGTTGAACCTGTCTCTTCTAATGATGATAGCCAACCTCCCTAGCTTATTTTAAACTAGAACCTCCTCTTTTACTGGAAGTCTTTCCCAACTCCCCTTAATTCTAGTGCCCTCCCTTTTGTTTAGTTTTTTTCAGTCATATCTGACTCTTGATGACCCATTTGGGGTTTTCTTGACAAAGATACTGGAGTGGTTTGCCAATTCCTTCTCTAGTAGATTAGGCAAGCAGAGGTTAAGTGACTTACCCAAGGTCACACAGTGAGTATCTGAGGCTGAACTCAGGTCTTCCTGACTCCAGGCCCAGTCAATGCTCTATCAACTGAGCCATCTAGCTCCCTTGTGAGTTCTAGAGGCTTAGAATTCCAGGGTACCTCAGTCAGTGCTGGCTGCACTGTGTGAGGTGACCCTTGCAGCTACTACAATGCTTCTTGCAGGAAAAGATGACCACCAACAGCAAGATGAGCCTAAGCCCTGGCCTGGCTTGCAAGAAAAAAATTGAACTTGAGGAATTTGTTCAGATAGTGAAGAACTGAGATAAAGGGGAGATAAATGTTTAACAGCATCACCCTACAGGTTTCCTCTTTTGATTACTTACTAACCTACCAGAGGAGTATAATGGGAGCTATGGACTGTTGTGTCATGTTTCAAGCTTTTATCATAAATGAGAATTTTTGAGTTGTTGGAACTTAATTCAGAAGTGAGACTCCTTGCCCTTGGGTTACTGCTTCTCCAATTAATAATAATAGTAATGTGCCAAGTGCGTCATTCTTTGCATACATGCTCTCATTGATGCTCACAAGAACCCTGGGAGATGAGTGCTGTTACTCTCATTTTTACAGATGAGAAAACTAGGTGAACAGAATTGACTTGCTCAGGGGTTGCACAGCTAGGAAGGCAGGCAGGAAACAAGCATTTATAGAGCACCTACTATGTTCCAGGCACTGGGCTTAGTCATTTTTACAAATATTTATCTTAAGGAACTATGGGAATCAGAACACAGAGTGAAGCAGACTATTTTCTCTTCTGTTTTGTTTTTTCTCATGGTTTCTCCCATTCGTCTTAATTCTTCTATTCAACATGACTAATGTGAAATTGTGTTTAATAAGAATGTATCTGTAGAACACATATAAGATTGCAAGTCATCTCAGAGAGGGAGAGGGAAGGGTGGGGGAAAAAATTAAAACTTGTGGAAGTGATTGTTGAAAACTGAAAACAAATTAATTAATTGAAAAAAACAAATTTTTGTCTTATTTTATTCTTATAGCAACTCTGTGACGTAAGTGTTGCTATCATCCCCATTTTACAGTTGGGGAAACTGAGGCAAACTGAGGTTTAAGTGATTTGCTCAGGGTCCCACAGCTAATAAATGACTGGGGCCAGATTTTAACTCAAATCTTCCTGACTCCAAGTCTTTCCACTGCATCACTTAAGCTGCCCCTATGCAAAGATAAATTTAGCGTGAAATGAAGTAACATAGATCAGAAACAGCTTTCAGAGTTTAAACTTGAAGCCAGTTTGGTTTGTGTAAGACATAAAAAGCTCGTATTTCTGTACTTTGTAAGTGTTCTTGTATTTCCTGCCTTTCTGATACTTGACAAAATGATACGTTGAACAATCTCAAATTATCTAAAGCAAATCATGATTAAGGGCTATCTGGTCTTACCTTGGGAACTGGAGGGGAAAAAAGCTTGCTCATTCCAAATTCAGTGATGTTTCTGCTGCCTCTAATGTGGTGCATTGCAGATGTAGGAATCATTATGGAAATGGAATTTGACAGGACTTGGATGTTAGCTGAATTTGTTATTGACGGAAAGCAAGATTTTGAGCCTAGATAATTGGAGACAGTATGAGAATGACTAGAATATGATTAATTACATATGATAGTTGACATTCAACCAACATTCTATAATAAAGAATTCCTCTTTTTATCAATGGTGTCAGACCTGTGATTTCATCAGTACAGGAAGCTCAAAGGAAATGATTAACAATGAAGTTAGACTCTTTTTCTGAAAGTTACTTTTAGAGACACACCTGGGCAACTTGAAAGGTTATATGACTTGACCACACCTATATGGAAGCAGTATGTATTGTAGGTGGGACTTAGCCCAGCTCTCTATCTACGATTCCACATTGCCATTCTGTCAACCAGGTAACTGAACACAGTCTTTAAGAGCATATTTTAGCACTTCTTGCTAGGCAGACTAGAGTGAGGTGGCAAGGGCTTGCTCAACAACCAAATATTCGGTTTACTCTTCTTCAAGATGATAACACTAGAAGTCTTTAGCTTCAAACATTATTTATTTTATGTGTTTTTCGTTTGCAATGACTACAATACAGACCAAAGGAAAAAAATCAGGCAATACTACTTGAAAGAAGTATCTGTAATATTCTTCTGATTATGAATTTTTATGACAGAATAGACAAATTATTTCTAAAATGTAAGTACTTGAGGGTTAGACAAGGAAAGATTCAGGTATTTACCCTCCCTATAAGACATAAATAAAAAGAGAAACAACAGTGGCAACAAAAAACCATAATAAGTTGGAAAAAACTATCATGATTTTTAAGTATTTAAGTTTTTAAATCACAGATATCATATAAATAAAAATAAATCGTTAACCTTCCTATATATGGCCAAGAAGAGTTAGAAAGAGAAATTCCATTCAAAGTTAACAATGGAAGTAGTTGGGAGAATTATCTTTCAAGATTTGCCAAAGGTCTTTATGAATTTAACTCTAACACTCTTTATAGAAACAAAAACAGATCTAAAAAAAATAGAGAAACTTAGTTTTTCATAAATACATTCAGTCAATATGATAAAAATAAAAATACCATATAAATTAATCTGCATATTTAGAGCTGTACCAAACTCCCAGAAGAATAACAATAAAATTTATATGGAGGAACAAAAGATCTTAAGAATAATAATGAAAAAATGGAAAGGAAAGGTTTTATCGGTACCGCATCTCAAGCTGAACTATGAAATGGTTGGTAATCATTAAAAAAATACTATTTGGTACTTTAAAAAATGGAGTGATCAATCAGTGAAATACCATACACAGAAGTAAACAAATATAGTAGCATAGTATGGCCTTTGGTAAATTCCCAAGATGTCAGTTACTAGGGGAAGAACTATTTGACAAAAACTGCTGACAAAATTGTAATGCACTCTGGCAGAAATTGGGTTTAGATCATCACCTCACATCATATATTGATATAAGCTCCAAATAGATATCTGATTGAAATATGAAAAGTCATATCATAAACAAATTTGAAAAACAAGGAAAAAATTACTTTTTGGATCTAGAGTTGAAGAAGAGTTCATGAATAAATAAATGTTACAGTAAATCATATAAGATAAAATGGATAATTCTGATTATATAAAATTTAAGAAAAGGTTTTGTACAAATAAGTCTAATTATAAAAATTAGGAGGGAAACAGGTACCTAGGAAAAAAATCTTTGCACAAGTTTCTCTAATAAAGGTTTTATTTCCAAAAATACATAAAGAACTGATTAAAATTTATAAGAGGAGGAATTTACTTCCAAAAATACATAAAGAACTGATTAAAATTTATATATAAAATTTATAAAGAACTGAATAAAATTTATAAAATTTACCAATAGATAAATGGTCAAAGGATATGAACAGGCAGTTTTCAAAGAATGAAATCCAAGCTGTCATATTACCAATCATATGAAAAGATGAGTCCAAAAGAATAAAGATGAAACATACCACTCACCTCCTAACAAAAAGGTGATGAATTTGAAATTTAGAAACAGATATGAGGGGATTTGTTTTAACAGATTGTGCAGATATATATTGAGTAATCTGTCTGTCATATTTGTTTGTTTTTAAAAAATTTCTCAGTGTAAGAGGAGAATAATGGAAGGGACCAATTAATTTTAAAAATTGAAAAGTAAAAATAATAAGTTAATATTTTTTGAAAAAGAATCCAAAACTGTCATATAAAATGTAGAGGCAGTTGTGGGTTTGTTAAGGCTAGGAGAGCAGAGTGCACACTCAGGTTCTAGCAATCTGGAAAGAAATACTTTGGTACTTCATCCTGATCTTCTGACGCACAGCCTAGCAAACTTCTGAGAAGCTCAGGTGGTGATTTTTTTTTTTTGCCACAACTGCTTGTTAATTAAACTAATCTATTCAGATATATAGGAGGTTGTAGTCTCTATTAGTGGAAAAAACATAGAAATTGGTGAAATCATAGCTTCTTGAAGTATTGAATGTTATCATGGAGAACAGCACATCACAAAATAAAATATATGTCACATGTAAGAGAACTGTGATTGGTTAGTGCACAATTTTGAATATGGATTAAAAAAAAGGTTTCTGTTATCTTGACATTAGATGAGAAGGAGGGGAATGGAGAGAAATCTTACATCAAACCTCAGATTCTGCTTTGAAGATTATTGTAATGTACTGTCTTTTAATAGTTAAGGAGTGATTAGAACTTTCCCTAAGGTCATAATTATGCATAATCATGCATATTTACATAATGATGAAATTTCTAATTAAAACATAGTATAATTCCTAGGTAATGGATTCAAACCGTATGTCTGTCTGAGTAATAAAAGTCTAGAGCAACAAAATTTGTGAATGCTTCCAAACCTAAGGACAATTCATATATCAAATACATACTAGAACATGAAAGACAGAATACTGTTATAATACAGAAATGCATATTTCAGTGACCATTTATTTAGCATTTACTATGTGCCATAAGCTGGATACAGTGCTAGGAGTATGAAGAAACTGACATTTTACTGGGAGGACACAGCATATATATAAATTAATTAATACAAAATATATAAAAAGTGAATACAAAATATATTTAGAAATGAAAAAACTAATAATTTGGAGGATGGTCAGTTGGAGGAATCACCTAAGTAGAACTTTGAAAGGGCTTAGGGATTCTTAGTGGTGGAAATGAGGAGAGAGAACGTTTCAGAAATAGAGGATGGCCTGCACAACAGCATAGAAATGGAAGACTGAATGTGATGTGTGGGGAAAAAGCAAGAAGCCGAGTTTGTCTAGATTCCAGAACACAGAGGGTGTTTGTGCAGGAAGGTCATAGAAAAGCAGGGTGTTTCAGTTACTTGAGGATGTATCTTGCAGAGTAGTCACCTAGTGCTTATAGAAATGAATTTGCTAGTGGTTTTTCATTCCCATCAACCGAAAAAGAGTATTTAGTCTTCTATTTTATGTATGGTTATGTGGGGAGTCCTATGGAAGGGAACAGATGCAATCCCTTGCTTTAGAAATTTACAACACAGATGTAGATGCATTTCTAAAGGATTTTTTTTCCTGGACTGCACCTGTGATTTCACCACCATAACAACCTCCAATTAAGAAACTTTCTCTACCAAGGCTGGTCAGAACCTTCTCTGAAACTTAAAAGCATTACATGAGGGGAGAGAGGGCACTCAGAGTCATGCAGCTCATGTGCTTCAGAGGGAACACTCAAACCCAGGTCTTCCCTGATTCTAAGCCCAGCCCTCAAGATCTCCAGTAAACCACATTATATACTTATTATATATTTTATTATATATGTAGCAAATATGGATTACATATAGTAAAATAAAAACATTAAGTCTACAAGAAAGGGAAAAACATAAAATTCATGTAAAAGAGTTAAATATTGGGTCATGTGACCAACTTAATGAAGACATTTTCTTTGATTCTTAGGAACTCTAAAAATTTTCTGAGATAGGAATTATGTGCCAGAGATAAAGTAATTGTAGACCAAGATACCAAGAAGTCCAATGAGGGTACAAACAGAGGAACAAACAACAGAAGAGGAGGCTAATTCCTATTACAGTCACTCAGCATACTCTTCCCCACCAGACCCCAAGCTCTGGGAGGGTGGCACAATCACACCCACAGGTTGTCTTGTTGCTGTGGCGGTCTTTGCCAGCATATCCTGCCCTTGCCTTTACCCCATCATTTTTTGGCAACGAGCAGAAGACCTAAATTCCCTCCCTTTTTCCTTGAACTAAACGTTCCTGGACTTCAGTTTCTTAAAAGTAAAACGAGGATGATACTAATACTAATAAGGACATCAACACCAGTGCTAACGGTGGGGATTGGAAAGGAGTGGGTGAGAATCCTCCAAAGACCGGAATATCAGAGGCAGGTCAACCAGAGTGAATCCATGGACTCAAGCATTCTTGAGGTCAAGGGGTAAAGATTTATTATGCTTTTCAGCGGGCAAGAGTTCTTAGGGAATCTGTGATTTGAATGTGGTACAGGTAAAGTTTTCATAAGAAATTCTATGCTAAGACATGTGTCAAGTATGATGACAAGGTGATTTGGGGTAGGATTAGGGAATGGTTAAGGAGTGGTTAGTTTTTAAAAGAACATGCACTTTGGTATCTATTGCACAGCTACTTTACCCAGAGTTCATTGGGAAATAGCCCAAAAGGGCTGCATGGAGGTGTAGTTTTAGGCCTAAAATGTCACTAAGTCAACTAGTGGTTAGGGCTGACCCAGGAATACCAGGCCACTCTCTTCTCTTGCTGAGAGATGGTAAATGTGAAGCGGTATTCATATATCTAAGTTTAGGATACCTATGATTAGTCATTGAGTAGTAAATGTTGTTATGACCCAGTGCACAGTCAGTTCAGCCAGTACACAGCTGGTTCAGACTAAGAAGTTCTATAGGTATAGTTGGCTATTTTATCAGGAAGGGAGATAACAGTTGTTGCTGAGACAGGCTGTGTCCTTGGGCTAGGGAGAAACTGCCTGGGATAGGGAGAAATGTGATTTTTAAAGAGAAATGTGATTTTAGAATTGGGGCCCAAGCACAGGCACCTAAGCACTCCATCACTAACAGCGATAATACCAATACTATTACTAATACTAATATCAATATCAATGCTAGCACCAATACTATACAAATATCAATACTAATATTAATATAAATATTAATAACCATAAAATATGGACATCCATGTTAATACCACTACCAACACTAAATCCAATACTAATATTAATACCAACGTCAATACTAACGCCCGTGTTCATCCTTCATTTTCAAAGAAGATCATGACATCGGAGAAATGATGACGTGACTTGCACTTGACAGTTTTCAGTGAAGGAAAGCTGTGCAGGTCACCAGCTTCACTTTCTCCTCCTGAGATATCTGGATCCGGTGACCAAATATTCATCAGGATGACTGGAAATGGCTCAGGATGCAATGAGAGACCTTGGCCTTTTAGGCTAAGGCCTTTTCAGATACTCACTTAAAGTGAGGTAATGCCCATTCAGTGAATAGGCATCTTTAAAGTAGTCAGGAGGATGACCCCTTTAATAAGAAAAGAGAAAATAAATAGATAAATCATGCTGGGAGGGGCAGGAGCCTCAGGGTTGTTATTTTAAAGAGAAACTGTTACTATTGACATTCAGTCTAAGCCAGGAGGGTCTAACCCTAGTGACAATATACCTATACTACTACTATCACAAGTCATCAATACTAATACCAATGGTTTTCAGGGAGGATTAGAAGCCCTGGTGTGAGGATGTGCTGAGCCCTTTTCAGGGCTGCTTTCCACCTTTGGGGTTCACCTGTGACTCCAAGAAGCTGGAAAATTCCCAGCACCCACATCTGGGTAGTGAGGGTAACCAATGTCCATGAGTTAGGGGGTGTGAAGAACTTCCCCCAGAGGAATGGACAGGTGAGAACAGTTTGTTCCAGGAGCCATGAAGGTGGACAAAGAAGGTATCGTGGAGCACACAGAGCCTGGTCAGACGTCAAAGACACCAAGGACATCCACTGTATCCTAGGCCATCCCTAATCATCCTGACTTTTGTGTTGCTGCTGGACTTGGATGATTCTGGAAGAGCAAGTGAAGCTGAGGACTTCATGCAACTCTGCCTCACTTAAATCCAGTGTCATGGTAAGTCTCCTAACATCGTGATGTCATTGGTCCTTTTTGAAAACCAAGGATGAACTATTAATACTAACATTAATACCAATGCCAATGCTAATACCAATGCCAATATTGATAGAATGACTAATAACAATTCCTACATGATCAACCTCACACTGATTATAAAAGCATTTTATAAACCTTAAAAGTGCTATATAAATGTGAGATTTACACACAGTATATGTCAGAGTTGTGAGAATCAAATGATACAACATGTAAAATGCTTTGCAATCCCTTAAGTGCTATATAAATACTTGTTACCATTACCATCCCTCCCTTCGGTTCCCATTTGCCATACCAGTTTTTAGAAACACCAATTGTAAAAGTCATCATCATTTCTCTGTCACGATGCTCTTTGTAAACAAAGGATGAACACAACAACAATTGTAAAATCATTTGTGGAGTACTTTGGGTTATTTGGAGGGAAGAGATTATTAAAATGTGGGAAAAGAGACCGGACCTGTAATTTCATTGATATATGAGACTTTTGCATGAAGAAACTCCCCATACCAGTATTGGTCAATTCCTTCTTTGCAGCTTATAAAATTAGCTAGGCAGATTACTGAGGTTGAGTGACTTGCCCAGGCACGAGGAGCTGGTGAGTGACTTGCCCAGGCACCAGGAGCTGGTGAGTGTCAGATGTAGGACTTGGGTGGAGGACTTCATGGCTCTAGGATCTGCTCTTTATCTGTCATGTCACCCTTGTAAATAATAAATGCTCATAACAAAAAATACACTCTTGGATGACAGTATATTTTAGCATAGTCACTCTTAGTCACTTAGGAGTAATTATAAGGAGCATATTATATATTATATATCATATATATTTAAATTACATGGAATAAAAATATAATTACATGGAATAAAAATGTTAATGATCTGTTTCTTCCCCAGACCTTTTATCAATTAGTTGTAATCTGCTCCTTGAACAAACCTTCAAACAAAGTAGTCTGCAAAAATGGATTTAAGTTCTACTTTTCTTTACTTTCCACATTCACAGGCAGCAAAATGCCTGACTACAGGTAGCAAGAGCAGAAAGGAGAAATGAAGCATCTGGAAATTCATCCTTTGGACAAGCATAAAGTGATTAACCAAACCCATATTTTCAAGGAAGGCACTGCTATGTCTCCTTCTAACATTGTGGAGTTGCCAAGGTAACCCACTAAAGAACCATTCTAGAATTTATCTTCAGAAGATTCCAGAAAGGAGGCAGGAGGAAGTCTTTCCAATTAAGACCCATAAGTACTGCAATGGATTGGCCTGCTGGTCAGGCCAAAAGATTCAACAACAGTCAAAGTGGAGAGCTGGGAATCCATTTTTCTTGAACATAAGTGAGATTGATAAATCTTAGAGGGAAGGGTAAGACACTTACTGAATCAGATTACCTGAAAGAAACCAAAATCTGTATAGGAATAGAAACCATGCAGTAAAGTATTATGCCCGCTCCATCCTTAATTTGCTTAGATCATGCTTTGGTTCAACAATTAGAAGCTTTTGAGTTTTCTTGGTTTTATGCTATTTTGTTTGCTGTTTGTGTTACAAAAAATTCTCATTACAGGGTGCGATGGCTCTTTCCTTAGATTTAGTCCAAAGGGTGTTAGTATGTGAAATGTCAGAAATATGTTCAGATATAATAATAAATAAGCAACAGTTGTAAAACACATTCCTTGTAGCATAAGGGATGGCGGCTAGCCCTGTAGTTAAGAAGATATAGATTCAAACCTAGCTGTGTTACTATGGCCAGGTTTTTAAGACTAGATAAAGTTTAAGTTAGATCTGCATAAGGGGATGGGAGTTTTCCTCTTGAGAGTTGCCTGTGCTGATGAAATCACTGGTCTGGATAAAAACACCATCACCAACACCAAAAATATGGCGTCACCTGTTACACAGCCCCAAAAGCAGGGACTATGAAGACGACGCCAATGTATAAGGTCCTATATTTGTTTTTTAAAATGTACATTTCATTGACATTAACAACCAATAAGCATATGCATACTTCTTTTGTTTTGCATTGTTTTGGGTGATTGTTGTTGTTTTGGGTTGTAGCTCCTACACAAAGAGACTAAAAAATGAGAAACTGAGATTGGTCTGTCACCAGATAATGCCATGTGCTAAACTGAGATATGTGAAGAGTGAGAATACTGAAAAATTCAAGGAACGGATAGTAGCAGCATTAAAAAATACCACAAAAGCAAGAACAACGTGTAAGAAACTAACTGTTGTGAACCTGTGTGAAACACTGATGAAGTTGGAAATCTGATTTACATTTACAAGGTAAACAAATTCCAAGGACTAAATCTAATTACAATTATTTGTGTTTTAGGACAGAATGAACATTTAGCAAAGTATTAAGTCAAGAGTTTCACTGGTACTTTAATTTGCTTAGATTGTTCATGTGATAAAAATAAACTATCATGAATCTAGGGTATACATGAGGATACTTCTACCATAATCCTCATTCTAACAACTTTTAATTGCCTTTTGAAATGTAAGTGCTAGAGGTTGGAACTGTGATTTCAGGGGAATATGGAATATTTAGGTAAGAAAACTCCCTCTACCAATGTCAGTTAGCACTTTCTTTTTCATTTAGTTTTAGACAATTGGTTAGAGGGCTCAGGGTCAAGTGATTTGCCCAAGGTCACATATCCATTTTGCATGCTAGGTTTTTCTGGTTCTTTCTCTCTATAAAACTCAGTTTACAGTACCATTTTTAATCAAATCCTCCCTAAAATCTTGAGGGCATCCATAAGTTAGACTATGAGAAATGCTTAGTCTAAAGATGCAGAAACAACATACTTCTTGCCTATGTGGGAAAACCATTTAAAATCTCTGTTAGAACTGAATGTTATGAGTCAATGTACAATATATAATTTACAGTGTTATGCTTTGTGGAAAGGAATGTGATCCTTAAAAAACTAGTTTGTATCTGAACTAAGTTTGTTAGAACTCACAAATACATAAACACATAGAATATGTAAATATAAGGAAAATGCATTATGCAAGAAGGACAGGTAGGTCTAAAAAAACAGGTGAAATTGGAGAGGTTGGTGGTACAGGAATCTTATTTTGTTGAGAGAAGTTAGACACTCATTTTCACACATGGTAAAAAGGATGCATGACCTGTTTCTTTCCTCAAAGAGGAAGTAGAAAAGTTACCAAGGCCATCCCTTTATTTAGATCTCTTATGATAGCCAGGGAGTTAACTGCTGTGAAAGCAAGCCATTAATAGAAGAGAGAACAGCTATTTGCAATGACCCTAGCCACCAAGCCTCAAAGACCCAGTGGTGTAGCTTTAGTTGTGTAAGTGGGAACAGATTTGGTTTGTTGTTACTGGTAGGACTCTAGTCTTGGCCATGATTGATGCAAGACATATAAATAAAATGGCAAATCAAAAAGCAGGAAACAGAAGCCCATTTTGCAGACTTGGATGACTTAGGGTCCAAGGAAATCTCAACCAAAAGGCAGGTTTTTGCTAGCTAAGTGGGAAAAAAGTCTCAGAAAATACCTTGGATGAATGTGGAGATGATGAGGTTCCGAGGTGGTCCAGACAGTCCGGGTCGTGCTCGAATGAATTCGACTTAACTTTCTTAAAGCCAAAGGAAACAAAGTTTATTAGAGATTCACCAAATTGGGCTGCCTCTTAACGGGCCTAAGCATTTGTGACACTTGACAAGCAGGCCAGATAGAATCCCAGTTAGACAGAACCTGAGCTGGATTGAATCTGAGCACCTTCATGGAGGGGAGATGGAACTTAAATACAGAAAAGAGTATAGGTGGAATCTGGGGGGATGGTCTGGTAGTTCAGGGTGATGGAGGAGGGGTTTAGGAAGGGGCTTGAGGAGAAGTCCAAGGAGGGTCAAAGGCTGGAAACACCTGGAGTCTATCAGGAGATATCAGACAATGGAGGGTTTAGGTGGGAAGCAGGTGGGGCAATCCAGATATCTTGATCAGGGCAGTATGGGAGTGGATATAGATCTTGATGGGAGTGGTGGGCAACCTGGGCTTGGGGTTTTGATGGAATCAAGGGTGGGGAGTGTAACAGAGACCTGAAATGATAATGAAAAGCCCATGGGCTTCCTGAGACTGCCAGAACAAAAGGGAAGATTAGATTTGAGTTAAGAAAGACCACATTAAGTGGGAAGATTGAAGGGGAGCTCAAGGAGGCTCCCAGAGTCTGAACCCCATCAGAGAGAACAGTTCTGCTCTGACACCAAAACATGAAATATGATCTCCCTTTAACTGGAGGCTAACATGATCTAGTTTAGCTAACTGGCCTCAAGGTAAAGCTCACTTAACTTAGTAATGGCATTTATTCAAATGACTTGAAGAACAGTAATTACAAAGCATTCCCCCCTCATCAACTAGAAGTCATTCTTCCACAAATACTGAGCCTTCCCAGAAAGGAGGAAAACCCCAAGGCACTGACCAGTGTGCCCAGAGCCTATCTCTACCCTTCAAACTCTAGCTATATGATAGTGCCTAGTCCCCTGGGTAGAATCCTGAGACTGAGCCTCTGGGAATATTGCTTACCTACCTATCTCCTCATTCCTATATGATTAACAATCAGTTAGAGGTATCTCTCCGACTCAGTGAATCTAACACTGGACCTGGAGTCAGGAACCCGAGTTCAAAGGTGACCTCAGACATATACTAGCTGTGTGACCCTGGGTAAGTCACTCACACCTCTGTCTGCTTCAGTTTCTTCATCTGTAAAATGGGAATAATAGCATATATGATAATATAATAATAATTATATAGTATATATATAATAATATCACCTACCTCCCAGGGTAGTGAGGATAAAATTCAATAATTATCATATGGGGCCTTGCAAAGCTTAATGCACTATGTAAATGCTAGCTATTATTAACAGACTTCCATCCCATCCTATCTTCCCCATCCCAGTGATTCTGAGCCCCCTCTGTCTCTATTCAAACCTCTTTCTCCATCTCCCACTGCATGATCTCTTATTCTCATTCCCCTCAATTTTCCCCTGTGCTCTTGGGAATGCCTGCTCCATAGGTAACAATGTGTTTTCATCTTAAACCTGTGCATTTCCCACTCCTTCCATCTTCTTGGTCTCAGGAAGACCTGGCTCTCTCCTGATGATATCACTGCTTCCCTGACAACCCTTTCCTAGCACTGTCTAACTTTTACTTATACTTTACAACTTATTGGTTGAGGTGGGAAAGTTGGAACATTCCTTGCCCCCCATACCATTTCCAGGATCTTCCTCCTTTTCCAGTACTCAGTAATGTCTCCTTTTCTGAGATTCACTTGATCCATGTTTGCCCCCAATCAAGATTCTAGTAGCTGTTATCCTCTGGCCTCTAGGACACTCTTTTCCCCTCAGCTAGTTCAGTGCCCTCGTTCACAGACTTTCTCTCCTCCTCCTCAGCTCTTGTCCTCATATTGGAGGACTCCAACATACACACTGATACTCGCTCAAAACTGATGATTTTCAGATCTATTTATCCTGCATTACCTCTCTTCCTAACCTCTAGTCTTGAATCTCCAAATGTCTACTAGACATCTGGATGTCTCAAAGACATACTGAATTCAACAAGTTCAAAACTGAATTGTTGTCTTTCTTCCAAAACTTTCCTTTCTTTTTAACTTCCTTATTATTGTTCAAAGTATTATCATACTCCCAGCTATGCAGGCCTAACACCTATATCCTTCACTCCTCACTTATTCCTCACAACCCATTTCCAGTTTGTGGCCAAGTCTTGTCATTTCTATATTTGTGATGTCTCTCATATATACATACCCTCTACTCTCCTCTGCTATTTCTTCCATCACTTTCACGCAGGCCCACATCACTGGACTATTGCAATAACTTTCTGGTTGGCTAACCTGCCTCAAGTCTCACTTAGCTGTCATACTGTAGGTCTGGATATGTCCTACCAATCCCACACCCTCATTCAATAAATTCCAGTGGCTCCCTATTACCTCCAGAATCAAAACACAATCCTCTCTCTGGCTTTTCAAACCGTTTATAACTTGTACCCCTCCTACTTTTCCTTTCTTTTTGCATCCTATATCCCCAACTCTCCTATTTTGTGTTTCTGTGACACTGGCCTCCTTGCTCTATGAAAAAGGCACTCCATTTCTCAACTCCATGCATTTTCATATTCTCCACACCTAGAATTCTCTCCCTCCTCATCTCTTGTCTCCTGGCTTCCCTGGCTTCCTTCAGGCCCTAGCTAAAATGTTATTTACTGTAGGAGGTCTTTCCCAGTCAACCCACTACTAATTCCTTCCGTCTGAGATTAACTCCAATTTTTCCTGCATATGTCTTGTTCATAGTGTTTACATGCTGTCTGTCCTGTTGTAAACTCTTTGAAGGTAAGGATTCTTTTTTAACTGTCTTTGTATTCTCGGTGTGTAGCATAGTGCCTGGCATGTAGTAATCACTTAATAAATGCTTGTTGACTTGACTTGATATATGGGTTCCTTCCTCTTTCATTGATCTTTTTGATATATAAGCTTAGTTGTGGCATTACTGAGTCAAGAGGTATGCATAGTTCAATGAAACATATAAATGTTTGTTGACTGGTTTACAAGTGGGCTCAAACAGAACACTATGGTAGTGAGCCATACCTGTAGAATACATATTTGTCAGTCAACTCACAACTCCTGGCTGTGGAGCCTCGATGTTCCTCTCTCTTCATAAAGTTCTTTTGCTGAATTTTCAAGGCCTGTTCCTCTCTATAACCCAATTCTCAATTTCCAGGGGTCATGTTCCTTGAGGGGCAGTTAGGTGGTGTAGTTGATAAAGCTCTGGGTTAGGAGTCAGGAAGTTTAAATCTGGACTCAGACATTTATTGCTGTGTGATCTTGAGCAAGTTTCTTAACCCTGTTTGCCTCAGTTTCCTCATCTGTAAAAATGAGCTGGAGAAGGAAATGGAGAACCATTTCAGCATATTTTCAAGAAAACCTCAAATGGAGTCACAAAGAGTCAGAACTGAAACAACTGAAAAGCAACATCAACAAAATATTTTTAAGGCATCTTCCTTCCTCAGCTGACTGTCCTTTATCTTTGTCTGGAGTGTGTATGTCTGCTCACCACTGGATGCAGTTTCTTCTGCTAGTATGGTTGTTTTCCTTCAAAGCTACATTGTCAATGTGCTTTCTCTTTTCCCTTACCCATCCTATTTCTCCATCCCCTTCCCCTTTCCCTTTTTCTTTTTCTTGTAGACTCTAGGGTCTTGTCATAGACACTGGCTTGCAAAATCTTGGAACTCTTAAGATATTTTAAAAGATTTAGCTATGCTTGCTAACCTCAAATGTGGCTAGAATTGTCCCCTTCTTGATTTAATCAAAATGGTGTTCACACCTCTTAAAGGGCTCAGAGCATATATGATATTTTGTTTATCCATTAAAACCTTCTTCACATATGGCTGTATTCTGGATTACATTCCCTTTCTCCTACACACTGCTCATGTACAGATGTAACCATTGTGTAGAGGTGTCCCTTGGTGAGGCAAATTAATTATTGTGGATTGATTGAATATCTCTTTGGGAAACACAATCATGAACCATGAGTATCAGCTTAAATTCTTTTTTTCCAAGGAGACAATTCTCCAAACTTGTCTAAAGAAATTTAGGTGTATCAGTAACTCATCATAATCTATTTTTATGGACCATGTCATGAGATATCACTTTCAAAATAATTGAGTTAAACAATAAATGCCATATATGAATATATGAAACCCCATGCTGGGAGATGCAAAGACATAAACCAAACACGTCGTGTTTACATGCTACCTTATAATTTCTTTTTTTCTCTTTTTTGAGGCAAAGTGATTGCCCAGGGTCACACAGCTAGTAAGACCAAATTTGAGCTCAGGTGTTCCTGACTCCAGGGCCATACTCTATCCATCGCATATCCTAGTTGCCCTTTATCAATTCCCTTTTAATGAAACCTTTGATAATTGAGTCTCCTTTGATAGGTCTCAAGATGGACTAAATTCTTCTCTAGTAAGTAGTAAGGTTCCAGGGCAGATTTAATATGGTGCCAATTCACTTATTATTACAAAAGTGCAAAACTGCATTTGTTATTTTTAAAAATTGCAGCAAAATGAAGGGTTTGCCTGACTTTCTATTTCATTTTTCTACAGAAGAATACAAAGGAAGCAAGCTTCCAGAGCAGTTTAATCTACAATTATGAAATCATTTTGGGTAGGGTAGTTTAAATTCCAGTCTGTAGTTCCCAGAGAGATTATGCTGAAAAACACATATATTGTGTCACCAACTAGGAACAGTGTCTGGAAATCACTGTCAGTGCTTCTGGGGCACTGTTCTTTTTTTCTTCAGCATTTTTTTGGGTCTCCTTTAGCAAGGTGTTGACCCGTTTTTCATGCTTTTCTTGCATCTCTCTCATTTCTCTTTGCAGTTTTTCCTCCACCTGTCTAACTTGATTTTCAAAATCCTTTTTGAGCTC